>CAWUFW010009919.1:0-741811 GCA_963921515.1 Calotriton arnoldi | reverse complement strand
ATGTGTGTATCTATGTAGTGATATAGGTAGCCTATATCACAGTAAGGAGTGCATGCACCACCTTACCCAGGCTGCAGTAGCAGACCTGTGGTGTCAGATTTAGTCTGCTTCCCAGGGGTGGCATAATACATGCTTCAGCCCCTGGTAGGCCTGTGAAGTACCTATGCCCTTGGCACCTAAGGTACCATATACTAGGGACTCATAAGGTACCACAGTATCCAATCACTAGTGCACCTAGAGTGCACTCCAAGTCGTTTAGAGAGAACAGAGAGGCTGGGGCCCTGATTGGCAGGGTCCCAGCCGGACTATAGCCAGAAACCAGTGTAAACATCAGAAAAAAAGTGGGGGCAACATAAGAGGCAGATCCTACTCTCCTACAACTACTGTACGGAAAATTACCATTCGTATATATAGTGTGTGCCCAAGGCTCGCTAATCATTTTGCAAAGACTACACAGCACCCTGCGCACTAGGCTCCCTTCTGCTCCCCTAGAGCCCCCCGAATTTCCCGTTGTCAATAGTTATTACGTCTCCTGACGCAACACACTTAGTGGCCAGATTATATCGCGCTGCATCCAAAACGAAGCCTATCATAGACAGGGGGTCAAGGATGACTTGGGAAAGGGATTTAGGACTCCAATTGCCAGACACGATATGGTTCTATTGTTGCCAACAGACCAACTGGTTTCGAATAACCAACAACACAAACTGTTGCAATTTAAATATCTGCACCGATCATACTCTACCCCATACTTAGTGTCAAAGTTCGATCCCACCAAGCCCCACACCTGTCCAAAGTGTCGATCCGATCAAGCCGATTTCATGTACTTGACCTGGAGCTGCTGGAGTTCTGGGGGGAGGTATTTCGGGTCCTATCGCCGATGGTGGAGGCAGAGATGGACCCCGACCCATTAAAAGCTCTGCTGGGCTATGTCCAGCCGTTGCCGAAGGGCATCCAGCGTTATACTGCTATGGCGTTACTATTGGCTAAACGACAGGTATCTATACACTGGGGGGCTGCAACTACACCCATGGTCAAACACAGGATGCAGGACTTAGTAAATTGTGACAACACAAGTGAGATATATGCCTCTCTTCAACCACTAGCATCCAGGCCTAAGAACATCTGGCAACCACTGAGGTCCTATTTTCAAATGTTTCCCCTGGGGTCTGGAGGTTACCCCTCAGATTAATTCCCGGTGCACACCAAATCGCCAGGAGGGGGGGGGGGGGGGTTGCCGGTTAGATTTTTGGCCGAGGTTGCTCACTGTTCACCACTGCATGTAAACTGTGATCTGGGTTGGGCGTAGGACGTACTGATACGTATTTTTCTATGGCGCCCTAGGCCACCGGATATGCTACGATGGTGACCACACATCGAACTATGGAAGCTCAGAGCATGCTATGGACGTGATCTGGGTGATACAGCATAACAATGGACATATTGTATAGGAATGCTCTCATTGTGGTGGGCAGCTCGGTACAGGCTAAGACAAGGATATACTTCGATGTAAACAAGAGACCGCCTTTTATGTGTTGTGCCTATTGTTTTCTTCTCTCTGTTGTAATCTGCTCTTTCTGAAAATCCAATAAAACACATTAAAAAAAAAAGATTGAACTTGCAAGGACTGCAGGGGTTATATGGTCAGGTATAGACAGAACAAATGAGTCTTTAAAAGATGTGAAATTGACAGTAGGGTTGGTGCTGTTATGTTTTTAGGCAGGGAGTTCCAGAAGGGGGAGGCTGCTTCAGAGAAGGAATGATGTAGAGCATGAGACCTTCGCAATAAAGCGGTTTCCCTGCTTCTCAAGTTCCTCGAACCACCTGATGTCTTGAGAAGGTTAGTCTAGTAAGACTGGGCGTTTGCATGGATTGCTTTGAAAGCTATTTATCCCAGCTTGAATTTGATTCTAGCCTCGATAGGTAGCCAGTGCATATTCACGAGTATTGGGGAGATGTGACAATTTTTAAGTTGAGGAGAGTAGCCTTAAATCTCCATATAGGACTGCTTTTAGAGAAGTGTGGTCAGATTGAGAAGCCCCTATGAGAACTGTGTTGCCAAAGTCTAATCCAGGTAGTATCAGAGCATGGCCCGCCGTTTTCAAGTGATATTGCTGTAGGATTGGTTTTAATTTCTTTAGTATTTGAAATTAGGACTTTCTGCAGTGCTATTAATGTGTTGGCCCACTGTTAAGGAAGGGTCTAGCATTAGTCCCAGTGAGCAGACCGATAGCGTCAAAAAGGTAGTGAAATTCGGCAGATCAAGGTGCTGTAACAGTTCTGGGTTTATTTATTTTATTTATGCAACTTATAAAGCGCGCAAATACCCTTAGGTGTCTCGGCGCTGCGGACCGGTCAGAGGAAGGCTGGCACGGATGGCTATTGATTAAAGAGCCAGGTCTTTAGTTGTTTTCGAAAAGTGATCAGCGTGGGACTAGTCTTGATGTGAAGAGGGAGCTTATTCCATAGTTTGGTGGTGGCGACGGTAAAAGTTCTGTCACCCCAGGAGGCTTTTTTGGTTCGGGGAACAATCAGTAGGTTTGCTGCTGATGAGCGTAAAGGTCTGGTGGGGTTGTAGGGGCAAAGAGTTTTCCTTAGAAACTCGGGTACGGTGTCGTGGACTGCCTTGTAGGCAATACATAGCCTTGAACTTGGATCTGCTCCTGATGGGCAGCCAGTGGAGCTGTCGTACCACGTTGGATATAAGTTTGAATTTGGGGGTGGCTGCATTCTGCACTAGTTGTAGCTTATTTAGGACTCTTTCTTGGGCATTGATAAATAGTCTGTTACAATAATCGACCTTGGACATGACTAGTGTGCTGATGAGAGTCCTAGCAGCGCTGGTTGGGAGGAAAGGTAGAAGTTTCTTTATCATCTTGATAACGTAGAAGAATGCTGATACGACTGCGTTAGCGTGGTGTATGAATGACAGCTTGTCATCGAACATGACACCTAGATTTCTTGCCTTTGAGACGGGGGACGGGGGTGATCCCAACTTGGCTGGCCACCAAGAGGGGGACCAGGAGGGGGAGAGGTTACCGAAGATCATCACCTCCGTCTTGTCAGAGTTTAATTTGAGGCAATTGTTTGCCATCCAGGTACTGATGGATAGCATTCCCTCTTGGAAGTTTGCAGCTACCGCCCCTCCGTCATTGTAGACCGCTAGCACCAGTTGCGTGTCGTCGGCGTACGACGTTAGGCCCATGTTGTATGATTTGATGACTCTCGCCAGGTCCGACACATAGATGTTAAACAAGGTTGGACTTAGCGAGGATCCTTGAGGGACACCACATGGGAGGGCAAATGGCGGGGAGCTGAAGTCACCAAGCGTCACTGATTGGGTGCGATTGGAGAGGAAGGAGGCTAGGAGGTCCTTGGCTTTGTGTGTGATGCCGATGGCTGCGACACGGTCGATCAAAGTTATGTGGTCGAACGTGTCGAATGCCGCTGAGAGGTCCAGTAGCACAAGTACCGCGGCACCTCCCCCATCAAGTATCTTCCTGATTTCATTGGATGCTTTGATGAGAGCTGTTTCAGTGCCATGGCCCTTTCTGAAGCCGAATTGGGTGTCGTCAAGTAGGTTGTTTTCGTCGATAAATTGTGCTAACTGTATGTTCATGATTTTTTTGGCGATTTTTGCTGGGAATGGAAGACAGGCAATAGGTCTGTAGCTTTTAGTATCTGTGGGATCGAGGTTGTTCTTTTTTAGTATGGGCTTGATGACGGCTTTTTTCCAGATGGAAGGGTACGAACCTGTTCTGAACATTGAGTTGCAGATGTTTGCTAGGTTAAGGCATATGATGTCGGGAATAAGTTTGAGAGTTGAAGGGGGGCATGGGTCATTAGGGGATCCGGATTGGACTGTGGTAATTAGGTGAGAGATTTGTTCTGGAGAGACTTGACTAAATTCCTCTAGTGTGGGAGAGGTTTGTTTGTCGGTTGGAGTCATTTTGCAGGGGTGGGGAGGGTTTTTGTCTATGCTGGGAGATCCTGTGGGGTTGTCGGTCGTAGTGTGGGCTGCGAAATTGGCATAGATGTGACTGACTTTTTTCTTGGAAGTAGCTGGCCAGCGAGTTACAGAGTGTTTGGGAGGAGATTATGGGGGGTTGGTCCCTTGTCCTGATAGCTTAGTAACTACCTGGAACATCTGTTTGGCGGAATCTTGCGCCGATTCAACTTGTTTAAGGTAGTAATTGCTTTTCTCAGTGATTAGGAGGCTTTTGTATTTGGTAAGTGCCTCTCTATAGAGGATTTTATGGGCTGAATCGTAGTTTCGGCGCCAACGGTTGAAAAGTTTTTTTTTTATTTGGGACAGAAAACAATGAATTCGATTTTTTTAGGGTTGAGAGTAAGGAAGTTCTTTTTCATCCACATTTGAAAATTGAGCAAGATTGTTCTTACGGTGAGGATGTTGTATAGAGGTGAAGGTTTCAGGTAAATTTGGGTGCCGACATATGAGTCTTTGCAGAATTTGGCCTGCGGTTCAGCATAAAGGTTGAAGAGTTTTAGAGATAGAATGGTTCCTTGGGGAACTCCACAAATTATAGGGGCTGGGTCAGAAACACTGTTGATGATTCTTACAACTTGAGATCGCTTGGAGAGGAAGGAGGCAAACCATTTGAGGAATGAATGTTTGAATCCGAAGCAGTACTCAAGTGATTAATCTGGACTAATCAATTGTGCTGAAGGCTGCTGTTAAGTAAACCAGGCAGACAGGATCCACCCTCATCCAGTATACGGTGGACGTCATTCAGGATTTTTAACAAGGCCATTTCAATTCCGTGACCAGCTTTGAACCTCACTGGTGGACTGCTAGTAAGTTTTCCTTCCTAATGAATACAGTGAGTTGAAGGGCAACATATTTTCAATGGCCTTTCCAAGCCAAGGAATGTTGGAGATTGGTCTGCAATTTTCAGGGAAGCTGGGATCTAGGTTCTGTATTTTGAGGGAACACTATTCTCTAACATGATCTGCAACAAGTGGAATCCAGAGTCACCAGGTGTAGCCTGTAACCCAGGAAGGACAACTTGCAGCTTTCCCAGTATAGTCAGCATCTAGTGTGTTCCCAATATCACTGCTACCCTTTCCTTTGTTTGTAGCTTCAATTTGACGGACTGCACTTGCAGGCCTCTTAGAGAACACCCAGCCCTTCTGTGAAGATTTCTGCAAGGCCTGCAAGCAATAAAGGTTTCAGAGGTCTCAACTTGAAGGGGTGATATTCTATCTGTAGATATTTATTCTCGTTTTACTAGAAACACCACAGATCTCCGACCATCCCATCCCCCTTGCTTCTCAGGCATTAAAGGAGCAATTACCAGTGCAGGGTTCAAGAGGGTTCCTTTCAAGGTTGTGGACAATTGCCCTTAGTCTTTCTCTGCTTCCAACACAGCCACGGGTGTGTGACACTGATATTCAGTTTATCAGCGCCCTCTTTCATCTGTTCTCTGCCATACTGTTTTTATACATCTATCAGCAGTCTGTTATGGTCTGTCTCTGCTTCCATAGCTTGAAATATGTTGAAGTACATTTGCATATTTCTATAGTTTCGTGTTAGTATCACACCCAGCAATGTGCTGGTGCCCTCATCCATTTGTACAAATGGCCATATTTCCATGCTCAGTGGACATTATTCTCTGCACCTGTAAACAACTAGCTGTCATGAATTGCACATTCAACTCTCCTCAGCAGTCTATCACAGTCTGTTAATAACTCAAATGGTTGCCATACACATCCACAGCTAGAGGTCAGTCAGTGTTACCACCATATCCCATAACCAATGGTGTAAATGTGTCACCTGAATGATGTTGCCCAGAGCCATGTGGTACAGAATATGAATGCATTAATGTTCAGAATAAAGCTTCAAGGAATGACTTTCTTTTAGCAAGAACCTTTATTGTCTATCCCAGATTAATCTCTATGGTCTCCTACAAACAGACGGCACAGCACACATTCACAAGAGTTCACAGTTTTTGTGTCACATAGTTTATCAGCGTTTGAAGGCGAGAACAATGTCGATTCTGACAGATTCTCACCACAGTCTGCACCTCCCTTGGGAGTAACGGCACACCCAAAATAAAATCTACAACAGAAGCTGCACCAGCAGCTACTCATCAGAAGCCAACAATGGAAGAATCTGAAAATGTGTGCTCTTCAGTGTATGCCTACAGGTCTGTGTGTGCCGGCCCCGCCAAACCTATTTCAATGATGAGACTCATTATAATAAAATGTGATCGAGGAACCCGCAGATGAACTCTATTGTATCCCACAGTTGACTACTTGAGCAGTGACATCCACCTCAAGTTAATGAGCTAGGCATTCTTTAATGCTGTCAGTGGGTACACATATGAGCCCTATTTTTTTCTATTGGGATCAAACCTCTGCAGACTCCCAGGCAAACTGGCATACTGCTGACAATGCACCTTGGTTACAGATGTGTCCTCTTATGCCAAACATCAGTCGCTCTTGGGGCTTGTGCTATCCCAAAATTTCAGCATAACATACAGGCTGTGATGGTGAATCAGAGTTGGAGGAGCACTGCTGTTTAAATGAGGACCTTGTGAAGTAGTTGGCTCCCATGTTTTATAGTCACCACACACTGCAACCCAGAGTACACTTCCTGTGGTATAGAATGTCTTGGTATTTTGGAATAGGACTGCGACTTCCTGTAGTACGCTGCACTAATTTACCTGACTCTGGTATCAATTTCCTGTAATGTGCTCTAATTTACTGCTACCTGGTATTGTTTTGTTCGTAGTAGATGGACTTCTTTTGCTGCAATATAGTATGAATATTAAATCGTGCTGCGATGTACTATGCCATTTAGTACCTTTTTAAAACATTAACCGCAGTACATTAGCAGTTACTTGTAGTACACTGTTATACTCAAATGCAATATTTCTGTGTTAATGTGAATGACTGGAATACAGTACAGATTTCTTGTGCCAGGCTGAGCTTTACTGCAATACCTATCTACTTCCTATTGAATTTACCACAGGACAATACTGACTTCATATAGAGAGTTTATTGATTTACTGCAATGCAGTTATCAATTCCCTTTAGCAAACTGTCATGAGCTGCCACACTGATAATGATCTCCTGTGTCACACTGTTGTTATTCCCTGCAATATAGTTAAAACTTTCCATAATATTTCGATTTACTGTATTAAAGCATTAACTTTCCGTAGCGGACAGTCTTGATCTACTGCAGTTTCTAATTCACTTTCTGTAGCATATTTGATTTAATGCACAATAGACCTTCTTGTAGCAGTGTCATTTATTGCATTGTGTAACAACTTCTTGTAGTACACCGTGACTTGTTTCAGTACGGCAGTGATTTACTACATCACTTCCTGTCACAAATGTTTTTACTGCAATATAGATTTCCTCTGGCACACTACCTTGATTTACAGCAATACAGTATTAACCTTCACCAGCAGACTGTTGTCTTACTACAATGTTACCAACTTCCTGTAGTGTGCTGTACGACTTATGTTCCTGGAGCATCCAGTACTGAGTTACTGCAGTGTTACTGAATCTTAGCAGGACACTGACCTCCTGCAGCAGTCGGTTTTTCTGAACTGTTGCTTATGACTGACTCCCTGTAGCATACCATTTTGGCATTCTGATAGTGCTCACATCCTTCAGGAGTCTGCACTAATGTACATGAGAATCCTTAGGCACAACATAGCCCAACATTATTGCAATACAATGTCCACTTTGCAAGTTACAGGTAGTCCAAAAACAGTGCAAAGGATCATCCACATCTCTGCCACTAATGGAGCAAAATCTGTCCTGCTGACCCTTGGCAATGTCATTCCTGCTTCTGTATCTCTGGACTGGAGTATTGCAGACAGTCCAGACAGTGTCCAAGGATAGCTGCTTCCGTGCCGCTGCTGTACATCTTCAAAGTGCTTTTACGTGGCCGGTGTGTCTTCTCTGCTGATGTTTTCAGGGTATGAACAGTAAACTTTTCAAGACCAGAGAAGAAGGGTCATCTGCTTCTTCACCGCAGGCATTTACATTTATTAAATATCTTTAAAAAAATAAAAATAAAACACCAAGTAATACCAAAATAAACCTTTGTCATTAACTATCTACACAGCTCGCGCCTAGACCTGACAATGTCGGTCCAAGCGGCACTGCACCCTCCTCCACACAGGAGAGAAACTTTGGCGCCATCAGCTATTTAAACAGACTTCTTATGCTGAAATAATTCTGGGGAACAAAGGGAAGTGGAAACAGGGTCGAGCCATATATCAAGAGAGAAACATACATTCAGATTATTCAACTGGCATTGCTTCGTCATGCTACTCGCTTCCAATCCCTGAAAAGATGAACAAAGGACTCTAGGAAGTACACATCTGGAATCACCACCTCGCTGTCAAACGTCCACAAGAGAGCGCAATGGAACTAGAAAGGAATTGTTATAAAGGAAAACTTCCAGTCAAGAAAGCCAACTGTCAGAAACACATACAATGCACACACACAAAGGCACTCCGACACATACATAGTACACCCAATACAAACACATTTCCACCCCAATGGAGAGCAAAACTTTTAAGCACAGTACTTGTCCTAGTCTTTCATATGAAAGAGACTTAGCAAAGTACCCATACCACAAGAATGCTATCTCAAAGAAGAACCAAGAGGTTAAGCACAGTATCATCCAAGACAGTGCCAAGAGCATAAGCACATTCTCTCTTAAAGAAAACAAGAGTATGGCCAATATCCCCCCCGAGCATGTGCCAAAAGTGTAGATACAGTATCTCCCAAGGAAGCGCCAAGACTGTATGCATAGTAATACCCATGGAAGTACCAAGAGCGTAAGCAAAAAGGCAAAGGAATAAAGGCAGAAGAGTAGCCACAGTACCTCAGAAGGACGTGCTAAAAGGGAAAGTATAATATATATGCACACTATGCTTCTGCTCATAAAAGATGAATGTAGACACAATATCCCCAATGGAAGCATCAAAGAGTAACCGTAAAGGAAGCAACAAGAGTGTAGGCATAGTATCCCCCAAAGAAACGCCAAGACTGTAGCCCTAGTATCCCTCAAGGAAGTGCTAACACCATATTTGGTACACTATCCTTCAAGGAAGCGGCAAGTAAGTAGGCAAAGTAGCCCTCAAGGAAGCACAATGAGCGCAGGCGTAGTAACCCCCAAGAAAGTGCCAACTATTTAGACACAGTATCCTTCAGGAAGTGCTAAAACCACAGTATGCACAGTGCCTCCCCACCCCCCGGGAAACATCACTGTGCAGGGACATAGTCCACAAGGAAGTACTAGAGTGCAGGCACATTATCCACCAAGGAACCACAAAGAATCCAGTCACAGTATCCCTTAAGGAGGCACCAAGCATCTAGACACCCCAAGACAGCACCAAGACCTATTAGACACAGTATGAAATACGATTACCCATCTCTTCAGAATGAGCACTAAGTGTAAGGCTGGTGCACAGACCTCACCCAGTGCAGTCAGTTAGGAAGGCTTGATGCTGTCCCTGACCACAGAAGCATGCAAGTGTAAAACTACCTACATAAGGGAGACTACAGAGGAGGTGTACCATGCATATCCCACACAAGAACACAAAGAAAGAGTAAGCACAATCCTCTTAAGCCAAAGAACATTTAACAGCATGTGGTTAACACCCCCAACAAAGAGCGAACAGCCTAGATACTAGAAACATGACCTAGAAAGAACCACTGGAGTATGCAGAACTCGACATCTCCTTGAAGGAGGATTGAGGACTCCAAGTGAGAAATATTCTGCTGGCAAAGGATATGCCACAGTAGCCACATACGCACACCCAGTTAGGAGTTGAGAGTGTGAACACAATACCATGTGCCCACCTCAATGAGGAGCAATGAACAGCAACACAATACTTCTCTCCCATCGAAGATCCAAGGGCAAAAGCACAATTCTCCCACTCAAGGAAGAGCAAGAGAAGGATGAACGCTGGTACAATAAACGTACCCAACAGAAGACCCGGAGCATCTACATAATTTTCACCACCAATGTATATGGTAAGCATGCTAGCAAAATATCCTTAATTAACGAAAGAGACAAGCCTGGCAACATAATTCTAACCAAAGCTGATGTGAAGGACAAGCAAGTCTGCACAACATGCCCCATCAATCGGAGAGAGTGAATTGTCAACATAATTCTAACCAAGTTAATTGCAGTGTAAGAGTGCAGCACAATACCCCCGCCCACCTGCTGAGTGTCAGCAGAGGCTAGAACGACAAATTTTATACTTCTAATCTGGATTGTAAGTATAGTACTCGCCATACTAAAAACAAAGCAACGCTGACAGCACATCCCCCTACCCAACAAGAAACACCTAATGATCGCTGAGCGGAAGACAAGGCAAGAGTTCAAGCTAGCACAATACCCCAACTTAGAGACCTGTGTCAGTATAATACTCACCAAGCGAGGACAAGTTAAGAGTCCAACATGATACCTTTCTTAGCCAAAGGAAGATCCTAAAGTGTTAGCTTAACACTCACACATCTGAGGACAAAACAAGAGTGCCTGCACAAAGCCCCAAAAACAATGGAATGCCTAAAGAGTAAGATGTGTGTGCCCTTCTCTCAAGTAAGGAGACAATGGGTACAATACCAGTTATCACAATGGCAACAAGATGCCTACCGTGCCAAGGTTTCAAGCACAAAGTAACAGTAACCAGTATGAACTAAAAGAAGAAACTCAATACTCCCAACACACCCCAAGCAAGAGTGGTGAGTGCAGTAGTCCTAGACAGCCCAAGGAACAGAAAACAGTAACAACACAATATTGCTAGCTGAAATTTAACAGCACAACACCCCCTGCTCACACAAGGACGAGTGGAGAGTAACAGCATTCCTACTAGCCCAAACAGCCAGAAAGAGTAAATAAACAGCACAACTTCCAGTCCACTCCGAGAAAGAGTGAAGAGAAATTATTCTCCCAACCCATCTCAAAGCAAAAAGAGGTATAACAGCTGACCATTCTCATGAAAATGAAGCGTTACAGCGCAAGACTGCCAGCTCATCCAGGAGGAGAGTAGCGTAAAAGTACAATATTTCCAACGCAACTTGGGGAGAGAAAATGGTACGAGCACAATACTCTCAGGCAACTGAAGGGACAGTGAGGAGAAGAAACAGAATACCCAATTCCAAAACTGAAGTATAAAAAGTAAGGTAAGCACAATGTTCTAACACTATAAACGAACCAGGGTGTAACCACAGTAAAAGCTGTAAGAGCACATATACTATACGCCTTTAAAGGAAGAGTCATACGTGCGCATACAAACCATCCTAGCATCACTTCACAGAAAAAAAAGAAAATGTGAGCACAGATCTAGCAAGAAGAGGCGCTGTGTGCCCAATACCTGTAGGAGGAGACATGTTTTTCAACACAGAGCACACGCCCTTCAGGAAGATCCTAGAGTAAGCAAGCACCATATCCCCAGAAAGATCCATCATGTAAGTGCAATACCATCTGCACCTTCTAGGAAGAATTAGGAACTTGAACCCAAAAACCCCAGGAAGAGCAAGTAGTTTGAGTATATACAAAAAAACACCCCACAATAAAAAACAAGAATGACAGAAGTATCTGCTGGGAAGAGCGTGAAGTGTGGGTACAGCACTACCTCCACCCTGCTGGGAGAACCAATAACGTGAGTGAAACTTCCACTCCGAGAGTCAATAATGTGGGCACACCAATGCCTGAAAGAGAAGAGTGTAAACACATCCTTTGCGGAAGAACTAACCAGTTTCCATCACCCCTCACCCTTTCCCGCACTATGAGCCATGCAAATACTCATGACAGCCCGTTCTATGAAAGTAAGAGTAAACAAGGCAAGCACAAGCACCCTGCCACGCCCTCAAGGAAAAGCTGAAAGTGTAGGCAAATACATTTCTCAATCCCAGGACTAACAGAGTTGGAAAAGAAGGCACTGCAGCTGCTTACATATGATGCCCTTTTGGAGTCTGTTCCCTACATAAGTAGCTTCACAGTACCTTCTTTACCCCGCCCTTCAGCTCTCTTACCTTCCATGTGCTACTCCTTTTTCCCCACTGTCCTAATCAATCTGTCATTCCTGGTTGTTTCCCAAATGTCTCTGTTCTCACCAGCACTGTGTTACACCTAGTCTCCCGTGTTCCCCACTCAGTCTCCCCAATAACCTCCATTTGCTCAATAGGCATTGCTTTATCTCCGCTCCTTTTCATCTCACCCTCACCCACGTTAGTAACGCCTCTTTCTCCCATCAACCTCTTATCTCACTCTCTGGCCCCTCATCTCTTCATGCTATTGCTTCCTCACTCCTCAACACTGAGCTCCCCCTATCCAGCTCTTTGCTACTTTTTACCTATTACTTCCACATGCATCGCGTCATCTCCTCTCCTTTTCAGCTCACCCTCAACCATTTCTCTAAGTCCTCTTTCTCTCTTCAACCTCTTCTCTCACTCTTACTCTTCTCTCTGGCCCCTCGTCTCTTCACACTAACACTACCTTTCCAACATTGATTTTTCTCATCTATGCAGCTCGTTCCTATCTTTTACGTGCAACTTCCACATGCATCTGTCTAATGTCCATTTCTACCTTATCCACTCCTCTCGTCTACCAACATCTCCTCCTCTCTTTATACATCTTCCTTTACCTCAGTCCTTTAATCGTTCCTTCACTCTCTTCGTTTCCTCGTCTACATCCTGCTCTCACTTCACTGGTCATCACCTGTCACTGCCTACATTGCTGTCCTCCGGCTCTTCCATTTAACTCACCTGTCTAGCTCTTCAAACTACCACTCTTATTTGCCTCATCTTTCTCCTACCTCTAACCTCACTCTGTCTCTTCCAAATTAGCATCAAAATATTATCTCTTTCCCCTAGGCATCTTGTTGGCTTTTTCCATTCACCATCTAACTTGCCAATTTTCTTCCCCTCATTCCTCATCTCTTGCTCACTCAATTTGTCCGATTATCATCTCTCATTCGATGCCTATTAATCTTCGGCTTTGTCCCATGGGACTCAGATACTTAAGTTTCCACTGTGTCTTATTTCCTTCCTCCTTGTTCTTTTTTGGCCCCCCTTTCCCTTCAGTGCCTTTTCACTACATACCTCTCTCTTCATCTTCCTCCATTTCTCATCAGCCAGTCTCTCATCCCTTTACTTTGACTCATGGGAAGCTGAACTGGTCCTGCTGTATCTGCAGGTCACTCTGTGGGATGCCAGCAGCGCCACTAACCCAAAAACCCAAAAATTTCCATGCACCTTCCTCGAGCTCTCTCTTTTGTTGATACTTCCTTTCCCGCCTAATCCTAAAAACACTGAATGGCATCTGCTGTAAGCCTTTTCTGGCTTCCTAACCCCCAATGTTACAGGTTAAAGCGCTAAGAGAAATGATTCTGCTGCCTGCGACATGCATCCCTTCCCTTACAGGACACTTCCATCCCCCCACTCCACCAGGTACTGTACGGTCCCGTCCATTGTCTCTCTCCGAGCCAGAATGCGCACTGACTCTCCACGGGCCAGCCGTCCCACAGCTCCAAAGTAGGTAGGGGCAGAAGAAGCACTGGTGCTGGTACTACTGGAGGGCTGGGCAGGGGGGTCATCTGCAGACTTTGCACTGGCATGGCTGACTGGTCTGCGTTTGCAGGAAGGTGTGGAAGGCAGGGAGCGGCACTTTTCTCTCTTTGAGATGTCAGTCTCGTAGGACGGAGCAGGGTAGGAAGAATCACGTAAGTCAGGTCCTTCTTCACTGCAAGACACGAAAACACAGAAACTTCTAAATTATCAGGGCACAGGAAATACAAAAATACACTGAAATAATTAAGTTGGTAGTTATGCCTTACTTAATTCACTCACTATGTTCCAAAGCCAAAGGAAATCTGTGAATCCACAGTAAATACTAAACAAGAAAAGCTACTTTTAGTTAGAGACTCCCTAGCAATGACCATGCTGTGTGGAAGTCAAAACCTTTTTCCAATTAAAAGCATATCTTCAAAAACCCATGAACCACACTTGACGAGCTATTCATAAACAAGCCAATTTCAAGCTGACTCCTATGGTGCAGGGTCGTCACACCCCTGCACTGTACCTCTAGAGTGTGGAAGAAGTGGATGCCACCATGTATTCACACCCTCTAGTCCTTCCTTTTCCTGCCACTACCACTGGCTGCCTGGTAAATGTTCCCCCCTGAAGTCTGCAGCTTTTCTGTGAATCGCTACTGGTTTTATATGCAGCAACAAGAACAATATGGATCAGGAAGGGAATGCGTCGTTTACAGACATTGCAACAATAACTATACCAGTCAATGGAGCAACAGATCACAATAGTATCATGAACACAACAGCGGTAGTCAGGTAGTGAAATAGCTAGGATTTCACAAGCCCCCATTAAAGTACTTCCACCATGAACTCCATGTTTTTGTATAGTACGTCTGCACACCACGAGGTTTCTAAACAATTTTCTGTGTAGTAGCACAGAAGTCCATGTCCCTGATTCATTCTTCCTGTGTGGGGAGCGATTGGCCAGATCCCTCTTGGCTATCAAAAGGACAATGACTATATGTATGTGGGGGTGAGAGGCCCACCCAGGTGTTCCTTAATGCATAATGCTTGTCCTTGGGGTCATAGATTATCCTCCTACCCACCACATTCCCCAGCATGTCACTTACTTTACACCAATAATCAGTTACTCTGGGGAATTGCCATATTATGTGGTAATATCTGCCTCTGGCAGTTAGGAGTACTCGCATTTCCTATTTGAAGTTGATGGGATTATATATATATATATATATATATATATATATATATATATATATATATACACACACACCTATTTGAACTGGATGAGGGGGAGTCGGGCTGAGTTGGCTAGTACTCACTGCGCTATCATCGCTTTCACCCACTCGTCATCTAGTGTACCTAGATCAAATTGCCACATATCTCCCCCTTTTTAGTGGTGATTGGGGGAACTAAACACCAGAGATCTATATATGCATGCAAGATTCCTTCTCGATGCCAAGAAGACTACATTGTGGAAGGGCAGATAGTCTACCTTTCTAGCTTTCAAAGGCATGCCAAAGTCGAAAATATAGGAAACATTTTGTTTTATGTAAATGGATGTCCATGGCCAGATCATCAAAGGACCTAATACTGTCAGCTCACCACACGCCTCGTCACACGTTGAGCCACCTATCAAGTCCCACTGGTGATAACCAGACAGACAGTCAGGCCGACTGGGCAAGCCAAGTACCTAACCAAAAAAATTTCATTGCTATGGACTTATTTAACCAATGGATATATTTTAATGCTTCTTGCCAACATGAAAGTGGAACTTTGGTGACTGCTGGCAGCATCATAGGGATTTGCCTTACCATAAATTAAGTGGAATAAATCGAATTTATCAAGGAGGTCCATTTCCAGTCTTTCTGAGGGGTCGTTCCTAAAGGAAAATATCCAGTCTAAATGGGGATGAGCTGTGAGGCTCGATAATAGAAACTTAGGTCTGCCACTCCCAACCCACCATCAAAAGAAGACTATCTACACTTAGTGATAGACACTCAGAGTCATCCGTCTGTGGAGAAAGAGAGAGATGGTAACTCTGCAAAGAAGGATGGTGGCAGTGGAAATAGGTAATTTTGCAGTACACAAAGGTTGGCATGGATATCATTTTAAACAGCGTTCTCTGCCCCTTCAGAATGAGAAGGAGGGCAGCTCAGGATTTGAATGCCTGCTTTAAATGATCCAATATGGCGATTATATTCAACTCCCAACACCGGTGTTGACTTCTTGTATTTCATGGCCAAATATTGGAAATGGTCACCCACTTTCAGGAGTGGAGCAAGGGCAAGTGAGGACATCGGGTTCCCACCGATGGGGATGCTTATGGATTTCTCCAGTTGACTTAGGGGCCAGAGGCCTCACCCTATATCTTTAAAATATCCACACGGCGCAGGACAGAGGTTCTGGGCTGTTGGATATAGGGTAGTGTGTTGTCTCTGTTTTGGGAGATCCTGTCTTGGGTGTGGGTTATTTGCCCACCTTATCCCCTCTACTTGGGTGCAGCCAAGGCATCTACAACCAGCGCAAACAACAGTGGGTAAAGTGACTGTTCTAACTGCCAACAAGGCCAAGTACAACCCTTTCCGAAACTGATAGTGTAGCAAAGGGGAACTGTCACCAGCTTCTCGGGAGGAAGTGTGGGGGTTGCACAAGCTCAGAACTCAACCAACCAATGACCACAATAACTTCAATGTCCAGCCCAGTGCTTGTTGTTTTAGGAAAAGAAAGTTTTGTTACGTAGGGCTGTTAAGTATGTCTCTCATGATACTCTGCTACAATGAAGACCACAGCTTTGTGATGTGGAGGGAAGGCACAAAGGGAGGTAGAGCAGGTGGTTAAGTGTATATTTTTTATATAAATGACTTCCCCCATTACTCCTCTGTCCCTGCATAGCAGTTGAAAGCAGGGGCAGATGATTTAGCGGGCCATTTATAACATGAAATCATAGAAAAGTAAAATTATGAATAGCAGATGTGACATCACTGACAAGCTATTTGATGTCATTGAAAATCTCATATGAAATACATCCCTGTTATTCACTGTTACCCGTCTCAAATTCTCTACTTTAATCACACAGCGGTACCAAATACTACTCAATTCAATCCAGTATGCAGGGAGTGAACCTGGTTAAGATACTTTGTGGTGCGTGGCCTGGAAACATGGCCGACAGGACATGAGCCCTTTCGCTCCCAGCCGGACAAGCTGCTAAATCCTTCCTAATCCTGCTCACAATATCTTTCCCACACTTCCTGTGTCATCATGCCTTGGTTCTGGAGCAGGAATGGTGTAAATTTAACAAGTTACCCCGTTTGGACCGAAGAATCGCACAGCTGCTTTTGGTGCGGCCTGTCTGGCCTCGTGGGAGCATGGCGGCTCCCTTCTCACTCTGAATAAGGAGCAGACCGTGTTCTGCGGCTTGCCTGGGATGGAAGCGGTGGTCACCTGCCTGCTCTTATTGCTCCGCTGTGCCTACGTGCTAATTCCCCTGAGGAGTAGAGGAGCATGATACAGACAGCAGGGCACGGGTGTGGGCCTAAGCCCCAGGCTAAAGTTGCCTTACATGGCGGTGTGGCAAGCCTGCGCTACATTGTGGCCCAGGCCCGAGGCGCAGAGGCTTTTCATCAACCTTCCCCCTCCTTCCCTGACTAGCGGTCGAGCCGCCGAGCCGGAGTCTGTGGAGGAAAGCCTGTGTGCTGCTGGGGCGCCCTTACCTCGTTTGTTACGGAGACACCAGGGGCTGGCGTGGGGCGAGTCTGGACGAGGTGGGCGGCCCGTAGCAGAGGGAGCACAAGACCATGTAGTGGGGGCCGGATCGACGTTTGGAGGCTCGGGCTGGTGGGAGAGGCCGGCCCGCTGTCTGGCCTCGCTGATTCTTTTGGACAGCCCGGGCTGCTGCCGCCCCTTCTCTCTGCTGCCATTGGAGGATTATTGGGCTGCCTGAAAACATGCTCGAGGCATGTGAGCACTCGACTGGCTGCTGCTGGTGGCTCCGGAGGACATCATGCTTGACATCGGGTGAGTGCTGTAGTGGGTGTGGTATCTACCCGTGATAGGCGCTCACATGGGAGAATCCTGTGGTCTTTGGGTCTTTTCCTCGCTTGTGGCTGATTTTATGTTCAATCATTTTTATTAACGGAATAAGCAAGCGATGAACACAGCTCACTGCCTACAACTCAAAGCCGGCAGAGCGAAGCCCAATATACATTTCAATTCTTAACTTCACAACCCGAAGGCCGGGCATGACTATGTGCCGTGCGAAGGCAATACTATAATTCCATTTTCAAAATGTTACTAAAAACCATCTATTTAACTAAACAAAAACCAAATAAAATACAAAACCCAAACAACAACCCCCTCCCTCCTCCCTGTTCCTCCTCCCACCCACCCACCCTCCTCCGCATCAGCTTCTGCTATGTAACACATACTAAGGCCTGAGAACCCTCATTCCTTTGGTGAGCCCAGTTACTGTATTCACGATGAGGTAGAGCCCAGGGGCTCCAGGGGGATCAATCGCAGGATCTGCAGGTATTTTGGACACGTCACTTCTCTGAGATCTTTGGTAAGTAAGCCTAGGAAGGGCCTCCACACTGTTGGGAACTCCCGCCCCGTCCCTCCACTGTCATGGACATTCGTTCCATAGCTAGCAACTGCCAAAGTCTGTATACCCAAGCTCTCACCTCCGGCTGCTTAGTCGTGCCCCACGAAGCCAAGAGAACTTGTCTAGCTGCCAGAAGCGCCAGCGCTATCTGCCTGCCCTGTATAGTGCGCAGCGGGAAACTTTTCGCATGCGGGAGACCCAAAAGCGTATACTCTGGTGAGCGGGGTAGCGCAATCTGGAAAACTGCATCTATATCATTTAGGACTGCCGTCCAATATCGATGTAGTTTCGGGCAGTGCCATAAGAGGTGTGCTAGCGTCCCTGTCATTCCGCAGCCTCTCCAACACTGGTCTGTTTTGTTTTTGTTCCAGGTATGCACCCGAGCTGGAGTATAATACCAGTAGGAGGTCACCTTGAATGCTGCCTCCGTGCCCGTCGTGCTGCGAGCAGTGTGGTGCGCCCTATAGAGAATGTACTCCCACTCTTTGAAGGTTAGGGCTTACCCAGTTCTGTCTCCCATCGCACCTGAGCTTTCGTTCTGTGCTCCCCAGGACGCTCCTGCAGCAGCGCATATAGCTCCGAGATCAGCCGCCGGTCGTCCGTCTTACCCACCACCCATCGCTCAAACGCCGAAAGGGGCCTTGACATGTGTGTACAGTTAGCAGGCTTAGTGACCCAGTGACAAACCTGCGCGTAAGCAAAGGCATCCTTCGCCGGGAGGTCATAATCTTCTCGCAGCTGTTTAAAGGGAATTACCCCTTCTAAGTCGAATAGAAACCCTACCCTTTTACATCCTGCTTCCCGCCATCTGTGGAACACCGTTGAGGCTTTTCCTGGTACAAAGTCCGGGTTATCTACAATGGGGGTCATAGGCGAGGGGAAGGTCGTCCAGCCCTTTGCCACCGCCACTCTGTCCCAAACCCTGAGGGTAGGTGAGGTCACCGGAGAAGAATACAATCCCCATGCCCTGTGTTTCCGAGGCAGCCATAGCTCTCTCCAAATATTGATACCTGCCACTGTTTGATCCATAAAGTTCCAGTGCTTACTGGACTCCGGCCTGTTCCATTCAATGAGATACCGGAGACAGGACGCTTGATAGTAGCCTTCTATTAGTGGTAGTCCCAGGCCCCCTTTCAATTTCGGGCTAACCATCTGCTTCAGGGAGAGCCGGGGTTTCCGTCCCTCCCAGACGAACTTATTAATGAGGGATTGTAATTTCTTAAGCGCCCCTTGTGGTGGTGTTAGCGGGAGCATTTGAAATAAGTACAGGATACGTGGCAGGATCGTCATCTTCACCGCCGCTATCCTCCCGAACCATGCCAGCCGCAGCCGTGACCAGGCGTCCAGCGCCTTGGCCGTGTTTTCTAGCAGCAGGGCATAGTTCAGCGCCACCGTTCGTGCGATGGTCGGGGCAAGCCGAAATCCTAAATAAGTGATGTCGGTCTGCGTCCATTGGAAGGGAAGTCCCTCTGCAGGGTGTCCACGTCAGCCTCAGGGAGCGACAGATTGAGAATCATCGATTTGCTCAGATTTACTTTGAATCCGGAGGTTGCCCCAAAGGACGCAAGTTCTGTCATCAGCGCAGGGAACGACAGCCGGGCCCGTGTCAACGAGAGAATGACATCATCGGCATATAGACTGATCTTATGCTCGTCAGCTCCAAATTTTAGGCCCACTATGTGTTGATTAGCGCGAATGCGTTGCGCGAAGGGCTCCATATAGAGCGCAAATAACAGAGGGGACAGAGGGCATCCCAGCCGTGTCCCCCGTGCTATGGGAAAGAATGTCGACCTATCTCCGTTAACTCGCACAAATGCCTTCGGGGCTTGGTAGATGCACCCGATCCACTTCAGAAAGTTGTCCCCGAACCCAAATCTGCGTAATACTCCGAACAGGTAGCCCCACCCCACGCGGTCAAAGGCCTTCTCCGCGTCGATTGACAGCAGGAAGGCCGGCTTCCCGGAGCGCTGTATACTGTCAATGAGGTGTAGTAATCGCTTTGCATTATCCCCTCCTTGCCGTGTGGGGATGAACCCGGACTGGTCTGGGTCAATAATATCAGTCATAAGGGGGTTCAGGCGGGCTGCTAAAATTCCAGCAAAAAGTTTTGCATCAATGTTGAGGAGCGAAATCGGTCGGTACGAACCGCATTCCTTCGGCTCTTTTCCGGGTTTCAAAATCACCGAAATCGCTGCCTCCGCCATTGTCGGTGTCACCGCACCGGTCTCGAGAAAAGAGTTAAACAATTTCGTTAAAAAGGGAGCCAGCTCCGCACAGAACGCTTTATAAAATGCTGCCGGGAAGCCATCCGGGGCCTTCGCTACCTTCAATCTCGCTATAGCCGCGATGACCTCCTCTACACGGATCTCCGCATCTAGTTGTTCTGCCGCTACTCCAGAGATCGGAGTTATCTCGCTCATATCTAAGTACTCCTTTGGGTCTAGCGGCGGAGGGTCTTGTTCTGTGTATAGCTGTTGGTAGAAGTTTTGGAAAGCTTCCACTATGCGAGCATCCGTGGTGTGTTCCGACCCCCTTGAGTCTCGTACCGCCTGAATGAGAGACTTGTGTGATTGCGCTCGAAGCCTATGCGCCAACATTCTCCCGCATTTGTCGCTACTAAGGAAAAATTTATGTCGCAGCCGCAGCAGTGCATGCTCCGCTCTGTCTATATCTAGGTGCTTCAGCAGCCGTCTACGCTTCTCCAGCTCCCGCCACACTCTCTGTGCCCCTGTCCGCTTGTGTATTGTTTCTAGTTCCCCTACCTCCCTTTCCAACTCTGCACGCTTTGCCCTGCGCATTGCATTGTACCTGGCCGCTATCGCAATAAATTCTCCGCGCACCACTAACTTCAGGGCTTCCCAAACCGCCGCCAGTGGAGTGGAACCGATATAATTTTCTTGAAAATAATGCACTATCGCCTCCCTCACTCGTTGACACTGATCTTCGGAGTGCAGCAAGCTTTCTCTAAGTCTCCACCCTGTTGGCAACGTACGCCTATACTGCACTGGTAGCAGAACGGTAAGTGGGGCGTGATCTGACAGTGTGCGTGGTTCAATAGTAGCAGAGCCCAGGCTAGACATTAATTCTGTAGAGGCTAGAAAGTGATCTAACCTCGCGTAAGTTTTGTGGGCAGCTGAGTAATAAGTATAATCCCTCTCCAATGGATGTTGTGCGCGCCATACATCATGCAACCCATGTTCCTCAAGCCACCCTTTGCCTACTGGGGACAGGGCCCCTGACTGGTGCACTCTTAGGCCCGACCTGTCTAACCCCGCCTCCATCACAAGATTCAGATCTCCCCCACCAAGATCGCTGCATCCTGTGAGGTGAGGACGTCCGACAATGCTGACAGAAGGAAAGACTCCTGTTTCTCGTTGGGGCCGTATATTGACCCTATAGTGAGATGCGTGTCGCCCCATTGTACTCTAAGGACCAGCAGCCTCCCCTTATCTCAGCTACAGTCGAGATCACCTTGCATGGGCACTGGGCCCCAATTAAGATAGCCACCCCGTTTTTTTTGACGGCCCTGTAGACCATACCTGTTGGGGAAATCGCCTGTCGCGCATGCGTGCAGTGTCCTTGCCCAGCAAATGAGTCTCCTGGAGGAGACAAATGTCACCTCCTATATTCTCAAGAAGGGAGAGCACTGCTGCCCTTTTCACCGGGTTGTTCAGCCCCCGAACATTGAGGCTCACAACCTTAAGCTCCCTACCCATATCTTAGTCTTGAGTATGTTACTGCTATTCCTTTCATTAGGTCCCCATCTTGTCTCGTCCCCACACCACTCTTCATGGTAACACCCCCGTATGGAGTATCTATAAGCAGGCTGATGCGGAGATCCCCAAACCCTCAACAAAAAACCATTTCCCCTTATAACCTACCCTTATAAAAACAAAAACCACCCTCCAAGAAAAAACCCACATGACGAAAGTCTGTCACAGATAAAGAAAGTCAGGGGGTCGCAGCAGCTTCTCACGACCCTGGCTGGACGATCGTACCTCCAACAAGTCGCAGGAAACAGATGTGGAGATGGTGTAGCACACCAGTCCGTCCCCCGGCCCCTCTCTGTTCGCCCGTCCCGAGAGTATCAGCCATCAAAATATCCACACATCTCAAGGGGTGACAGGCCTCGCTGATGTTTGAGAAAGGGTAGACAACACATCCTCCCTCTCCCTCTCTCTCATAGCTTGGTCAGGTTTCGTGGCCCACACCCCCTGCCCACCCTCTGCCAGTCCCCAGGTTGCTTCAGACGTTGTGACCTGGGCAAGTCCACGTCTTCTGACGCCACTGCCTGTTCGAGCCCCAGCACCTCCACAGCTTCCGCAACCGACCTTATCTGTAGTAATTTCCCATTGTGTTTGAAAATGAGGCGAAAAGGATGCCCCCAGGAGTATGGGATCTTGGACTCCCGCAGATGCATGGTCACCTCACGGAAGGCTCGCCGTTTGCTGAGCGTAGAGGCCGCCAGATCCTGAAAGAGAGCCGGCCGATGACCCCTAAAAGAGTAGGCTGAGAGTCCCTGGCCTGGCGAAGGAGTCGTTCCTTCAGTTGGAAGTCATGGATGCATACCAGGATGTCTGGTGGGGGCGCCTTCAGACCCCGGGGAAACCTACTCGGTGGACACGATCCATCTGGATGTCTGTCTCCTCACCTTCTCCCAGAAGCTGTCGGAACAGAGCCCGGACATAGGCCCGGAGGTCGTCCCCTCCTCCTTCCACGGAACGCCTCGGATGCGGATGTTATTCCTCCGGGAGCGGTTCTCCAAATCCTCGGTGTGGGCCTGTAGGTCGAGGTTTTGCTCCCGGAGGCGCAGCATCTCTTGTTGTAGCTGGTGCACTTCTTCTGCCCTGCTGATGTCGTGCTCTTCCAACGTCGCAACTCGCTCCCCGACCTCATCCACGTCGCGCCGCACCTCTCTCAGGTCCGCCGCCAGCTGTGACTTGATTTCTTGGATGTCAGCCTTCATGGTCGCGAAAGTTCAACCATGAAGGCTTTCGTAGCGGGGGTCTCATCGCCTTCCAACTGGCCTGCTCCTGCCTCACCCGAGGTTCCAGGTTGCCCCATCGGCTTGGAGAGGGCATCCTCAGCGCCTTATCCTTACGGCCCCGTGGCACTGCCATACCCCTCGTGCTCTGTTCCGCTGGGCTAGTCCGCTCCAACGCCGTCGTCCAGGATGCGGGATAGTCCACCACCTCTACTCACCGCCGCACCCAGCCAGCCCTCGCGTTCTCTCTGGTGCCACTGCAGCTGTCCTCCTGTAGACCGGTCCGTAGGTATCCCCTCCTCAGCCGAGCAGGGATGCGAGAAGCCTCACGTACACCACCGCTGCTCAGTATGCCTCCGTCTCCATCCACTCCGGCCGCCAGCCAGCAGTTCTCCGCGGTCCCTGTCCGCCACCCTCACCTCCTTACTGGGTCGGCGGGCGCTCTGGCGCAGGCAGCCTCATCGGGGGGGCACCTGCCCCAACTCTGGCTCTGATCTTTGCTGCGCCACAGGGCTTCGCGGTCACCGCCGGCACCTCCACAGCCCCTTTAGCCACCCGAGTGCTAGCTATCACACACTGGGGCACCTTCCGCCCGGCTTGCCCTTGCTCTGCACAGTGTCCTGTGGGGCCCAGCCTGTAGTTGGCCCGGTCGGAGCCCCTGGCCTGCTTTGCCCAGCCGCAACTCCTAGGGTTCCAGGCCGATGGTTCGCCAGGCCTGGTGATCTAGCACGGCAGCTCCTCTCTGTCTCCCGGTGGGTTCCGGTCGTGAGGGGCAGCCACTCTGGTACAGGCGCAACACCGCTGAGCGCCAAGCTCTCCTGCTCCCGTGCCCCCTTAGCTCTGCTCAGCCCGGCCTCCAGGCACCCCGAGGCCTCTCGGAACGGCGCCTCAAAATGGCGGCGACCCGTCCTCCGCAGCACCGTCTCAGGGGTCTCTCCAGCCTCGCAGCTCTCCTCCCACCGCAACCGGGGCAGTCCCTCACCTCCGGAGCAGCGTACAGCGCCCCGCGGGGGCCGGTTAGCGTTCCCTGGCCTCACCCTTCCATAGACGCCTCACCGCACCACATCCGCGCGTCGCAGCTTATCGGCCTCACAGGCTCCGTGCAGCCGGGCCCGCACCGCACCTCACTCGTGCCGATTTCGGACCCAGGGTCGCACCAGCATCACCCCCAGTCGATAGCGGGGACGTCCACCGCCACAGGCGGTCCGCTGATTCCCGGGACAGGCGCTATTACGAAGCTAAGTATCGGCGGTGCCGGAGGAACGCGATTCTGCGTCCTACCGCTCCGCCATCTTGGCCACGCCTTTGTGGCTGATTTTAAAGGACAGTGGGCCTGAGGATGGGCACCCTTCATTGTGCTCCATTGGACTGCTCTCCCTCCTTCCCCCCTTAAACCTGGCAAGAGACATGTACTACTTGGTAGTGAGTGGGGGCCACAACCTATAAGCACTTGGGGGTGATTATTGAGGAGCTTTTTCTGCCCGAGAGGCTGTCAGATAGTGGGGAGGGGCCCCTCCTTGTATCCTGAACAGGGGCTGAGGATGCCTTTTTATTAAAAGGGACATTGTGGTGTCACACAGACAGAAACGTATTCTTTGACTGATGCCTTGGGTGGCCCGGCTTGATAACTCCAGACATCTTCTCGTCTGTCTTTGTGTGCCCTGGCAGCAGCCATTTACTGGGAGGATCTGAGCTGATTACCTTGGGCCACGACTCCTACTGCATTCGGAGGTGGCCCCCACTGGGAGGACTATGGCAGAACTTCCCAGAGCAGTTTATTGTGATCGGTGATATTTGGAGTGATACTGGGGCACTGTAGTGCTCCCTAACCCTTGGTCCCTGTGCTGTGGAGTCTATGCTGTGCTATCTAGGTGGATATGTGTTGGTGCAAGAAGTACCTGTGAGGAAGACCTGACTTTCCTGTAGTTGGTGGTGACTAGATCCCATCGCCCCACATAGGCTGGTTAAGGCTCAACTCCTGGCAAGTGAAGGGCAGTGGACGTTTTGTATCAGAGTGGACCTGGCGCGGTGAGCATCATAGTTGGAGCTCGATTAGATAGTTGGAGGGATAGAGGAGCAGGTTCCAGTCAAGCAGGGGCCCCTTTTGTTTTTTCTGTCTTAAGCAAATATGGGTAAACAAACTGCCTAGAGCACATGGCTCCAATACTATTACACAATATATTAATCCGCGGCAGCCCCCCTAGCGGATAACCCGACAGACTGGTGACATGGAGAGTGAGGACACCCTGGCTCTGAGCCAGAACCCAGCAGGGTGGAACTGTTATTAGCAATATAGGGGTGTCGCTCCGCCTTAGAGCATAAATAGGGACTGTATCCATCTGTGTCAATCTCCTACGGGCAGACCTTTGCAAGGTAGCGGATAAGGTCACTAATGCTGAAACGAACATTGAGACCTTGCAAGGGGACGTTGCTACTCGTAGACGTCAAATGGCCACCATGATGTCAACAGCAGAAGAGCTGGAAAGGCGTGCAGAGGATTCCGAGGGTCGCTCATGGTGCAGCAATATTAGAGTCCTGGGGATTCCCGAAAGAGCGGAGGGGTCGTCTGTGACTCATTTTCTTGAGAACTGGGTGTGCACTGTCCTGAAACCTCGAGGTCTGTCTGCTTTTTTTGTGCTGGAGAGAGCACATGGAGCCGTGGTGCCCCCACTGAGGCCGGGGGCTCCTCCCAGGGCCATCATTGCTAAAATCCTTAATTACCAGGACAGGGACCGTATCCTAAGAGCAGCCAGGGAACAAGAGATTCCCCACTTTGACAATAGCAAGATTGCCATGCATCGGATTATACCAAGCAAGTACAAGAACAGAACAAATCCTACATGGCTGTTAAACAGAAACTGTGGCCACTTCAGACATGGTACAAGCGTCTATATCCGGCACGATTAAAGGTCCACTTCAAGGATAAGGCCCATTTTTTCGACCAACCAGATGAGGATTGGGAATTGGTGGAACTCAGGGATGTCGCTGTGGTGCCCCAGTCGGGTGGCAGTCATCGAGAATCCTGGGGACGTCGATCACGGGCCGTGCTACCACTCTGCACAGCCTGGTGTTAACCCGAACTTAACTCCTTTGTGGGCACACTGAGTACTGATTGATGATGATGGCGCAGTGCATCGGTCTACTACGGAGGGCCCAGTGTTGAAGGGCAACGTTGTGTCCCGGATGTCCTCACATGGTGAGGAAAATGACTTACAGGGCACTGGAACTTATATGATACCTGATACTAATGCCCCACCGGGGACGGAAGCTGGGGAGGATACACAGGGGGTCCTGGCTGATTTTTAGCATGGTGTTTTGCTTACTCAGTGGACTTGGGTGGGGTCAGCATGGACACAAGGGTTGGTAAGAACAGGCCTGCAAGGGGTCCAACTCAGACTTGTAAGTCACATTTGGGAGGGTTAGAATGGTAGTAATCAGAGTGAAAATATCAGAATGGAGTGTTTTTAATGAGACTTGATCAATGTTTTGGGGAATTTAGTAAGATAGAGTTGTCACAGTGCGCGAAAATGCAGCTGGCTGGCAGGGCAGTGAGTATCGGGGGGGGTTTGTTGTTAGGTCCTGGTTGGACCTCGGGGATGGAGTGCTTGTCCTGGCACATACTATAGGTGGGCTCTGGTGGCCGCTATGTTGAGCTGTTTATGCCTGAGGGTGGGGTGGGGGGAGGTGGTTATTGGGTTCGTTTTTTTGTTTCGAAATTCGAGTTTTGCAGCATTTCGGGGATACGGGTGATGTAGGGAGATGGCACTATTGGGACCGCCTCTACCTTTCATGACGCAGGGTGAGTTTAGGATCTTCTCCTGGAATGTGTGGGGACATGGCACATATGTGTAGTGAGATATAGAGTGTACTCCTTCTTAAAGTGGAATAAAATAGATATTGCATGTTTGCAAGAGACACATTTAGATGATCCTGGAGCTGCCTCTGTTTGGCTAAGAAATGGAGAGGGCAAGTGTTTCATTTGTCCTACTTGACTTACGCAAGAGGCACATTGGTTTGGGTGGCTCCCCCTTTGCACATACATTTTCAGAGGCTGATATTTGGGATAGATATGTTTTACTGCAGGGCACTTTATATGGTAGGGATTTGTCCATACTGAATACATATGCCCCTAATACAGACGACCCAGGCTTTTTCTATTCGATGCAGGATTACCTAATGTAGGTACATGATACATCACTCTTATTGTTGGGGGATATTAACTGCGTACTGGATCAAGAGCTAGATAGGGACCCCCCCAAGAGCTGGTAAAAAAAACCTCATATGATTAAGGCCTTGCAAACTGTGATACAAACTTGGACTTGCAGGATGCCTGGAGATTGGCTCATCTCACACATAGGGTATTCACCTGTTCCTTGTCGACTCATAACACACGTAGTCGATTACATAAGAGTGTTGGTTAGCGGGCAAATGATGATGGCAGGGATTTTAGTTTAACACGTGCGCTATTTATCGGATCATGCGCCTGTCTCTTGTCGGATACACTGGGGGAGATCGCTTCAGGGAGATAGTTCATGGAAGTTCCCGACAGACATACTGGACGATCAACTAGGGTGTGAGATATTGCCACGGACTCAGATTGACTATATGGACATTAATTGGGGCACTACGACACATAGAGCTACGGAGTGGGAGGGTCTGAAAGTAGTCTTAAGGGGTGTATGTATAGAACTTACATGTGGGGTAAGTTGTCAACTCAGAGCAGAGCTTCAGCAGTCCGGGGCTGATTTGGCGAAGCTACTGATCAATCAATCAATGAATTTGTAGAGCGCACTACTTACCCGCGAGGGTCTCAAGGCGCTGGGGAAAAAGGGGGCGGGGGTGCCGCTACTGATCGAACAGCCAGGTCTTGAGTAGCCTCCTGAAGGTCAGTATGTCTTGGGTCTGTCGTAGGCTGAGTGGGAGGGTGTTCCAGGTCTTGGCGGCAAGGTGGGAGAAGGATCTGACGCCGGTGGTTGTTCTTCGAATGCGAGGTAGAGGTCGGCGGAGCGGAGCTGGCGGTTGGGGACGTAGAAGAAGAGTCGTCTGTTGAGGTAGGCTGGGCCGGTCTTGTGGAGTGCCTTGTGAGCGTGGATGAGGAGTTTGAAGGAGATTCTCCTGTCGATTGGGAGCCAGTGCAGGTTCCTCAGGTGGGGGGTGATGTGGCTGTGGTGTGGTACGTCGAGGATCAGGCGTGCGGAGGCGTTTGTATGCGTGGCAGTCGCTTTATGAGCTTGGCTGGGGCTCCGCGCAGAGGGCGTTCCCATAGTCGAGTCTGCTACTGACGAGGGCCTGGGTGACAGTTCTTCTTGTAGCTGTCGGGATCCACCTGTAGATCTTGCGAAGCATGCGGAGGGTGCTGAAGCAGGAGGAGGAGACCGCGTTGACTTGTTTGGCCATGGAGAGCGTTGAGTCGAGGATGACTCCCAGGTTGCGTGCGTGGTCGGTGGGTGTCGGGGCTGCCCCCAGTGTCGTTGGCCACCAGGAGTCGTCCCAGGCTGAGGGGTTGGAGCCGAGGATGAGGACCTCCGTCTTGTCCGAGTTCAGCTTTAGTCAGCTGTTCTTCATTCAGTCGGCGACGGCCTTCATTCCTTCGTGGAGGTTGGATTTGGCGGCGAGGGGGTCCTTGGTGAGGGAGAGGATCAGTTGAGTGTCGTCGGCGTAGGAGATTATGTTGAGGTCGTGCTGTCTGGTGATGCGTGCGAGCGGGGCCATGTAGATGTTGAACAGTGTCGGGCTGAGGGATGATCCCTGGGGTACGCCGCAGATGATCTCGGAGGCTTCGGATCGGAATGGTGGGAGGCGGACTCTCTGGGTTCTGCCGGCGAGGAAGGAGGTGGTCCATTCCAGGGCCTTGTCTCGGATCCCTGCGCCGTGGAGGCGTGCGCGTAGAGTGCGGTGGCAGACAGTGTCGAAGGCGGCGGAGAGGTCCAGCAGGATGAGGGCTGCGGTCTCACCGTTGTCCAGCAGGGTCCTGATGTCGTCGGTGGTGGCGATGAGGGCAGTCTCAGTGCTGTGGTTGCTGCGGAACCCTGACTGGGATGGGTCCAGGATGCCGTTTTCTTCGAGGTATCGGGTTAGCTGTCTGTTGACGATCTTCTCGATGACCTTGGCTGGGAACGGAAGCAGGGAGATGGGCCGGAAGTTCTTGAGGTCTCTTGGGTCCGCCTTGGGTTTTTTGAGTAGGGCGTTGATCTCGGCGTGTTTCCAGCTCTCTGGGAAGGTCGCGGTCTCGAAGGAGAGATTGATGACGTTGCGCAGGTGGGGTGCGATGGAGCTGCTGGCTTTGTTGAAGATGTGGTGCGGGAAAGGGTCTGACGGGGAGCCGGAGTGTATCGTGCTCATGGTCTTGATGGTGTCATCGGTGTTCACGCTGGCCCAGGCTGGCAAGGGGTCGTAGTCGATAGTGTGCGGCGGGTCTGGTGCATCGGTCTCAGTTGGGGCTGTCTGGGTGTTGAAGCTGTCGTGGATGTCGGCGATCTTGCGGTGGAAGAAGGTGGCGACGGAGTCGCACAGGGCTTGCGACGGTGGGATTTCGTTGGTGTTGGAGCTGGGGTCGGAGAGTTCCTTCACGATGTTGAAGAGCTCCTTGCTGTTGTGTGCGTTGTTGTCGAGGCGGTCTTTGAAGGAGATCCTCTTGGCGGACCTGATGAGGTGGTGGTGGTTACGGATGGCGTCTTTGTGGGCTGCATGGCTGTCCGGTGTCTTTTCACTGTGCCATTTCTTCTCTAGTTTCCGGCAGGTACGCTTGGAAGCTAGGAGTTCCGGGGTGAACCAGCTGGCTCTTTTGGTGGTGTCACTGTAGGTGAGTTTTTTCAGCGGGGCGAGGGTGTTGGCACAGTCGTCTATCCATCGTCTGAGTTTGCAGGCAGCGTCGTTGGTGTCGGATGGGTCGGAGGGTGGGCTGAGAGCGAGGTTTGCCCGTAGTTGGTCTTTGGTGACTTTGCTCCGGCTGGTGCTGATGTTTCTGTCAGGGAACTCTCACTTCGACAACGGGTGGCCTAAATTTTGAACCGTCTGGACAAATATCCTTTACGTCAGTATAGACAGTTCCAGCATAGGAAGGGGGACAAGGCTTGGAGGTTGCTGGCCTAGATAATACGCAGAGAACAAACTCCATCGCTAGTGACACACTTGAGGACACCAGAAGGACCGGAGGTCACATACAGGGCGGACATTTTACATACCTTTCAGATGCATCTCCAGAAGGTATATACTGTGGACCCTGGCATAGATCAACAACTTTATACTCCTATTTGAATGGGCTGGGTCTCTGTCGTTTAGGGCCAGAATTGGTGGACGCTCTTGAAGCTCCATTGGCACTGGAAGAGATTAGAGCTGTGATTTGTGTTTTTACTCATTTGAATGCCCCTATAAGTGATGGCTTCCCCCCAGAGCCTTACCAGGCTTTTCCAGACACTAGCTAATCAGCTTCTGGATGTTTATTTGGAAGCCTGGGATGCCGGTATATTGCCACCCACAATGACGGAAGGGGAGGTTTGTTTAATGCTTAAACCGGGGGGCCGAGGGGAGAGATCTGATCCGCCTGCCTACAGGCCCCTGACTATGATAAATACGGACATGAAGATCCTCTGTAAGGTGCTCACTACACGCTTGGCGCTCTTTATGACGAGTTTAGCACATAAAGACCAGTGTGGATTTATTCCTGGTCTCAGCACTAGGATGAACGTGAGGAGGCTAGCTCATGTCCTTCATGAGGTCTGACACAGGGAAGAGAATTGGCACTCGTGGCTATTGATGTAGAAAACGCTTTTAACACGGAGGACTGGGGATATCTCCTGGAGGTGCTCCAAGTCATGGGTTTAGGGTCAAAGTTTCGTAAATGGGTGCGCCTATTATATACTGAGCCACGTGTCAAAGTCAGGGTGGGCAAACAGTGATTGGAGGCTTGGGCAATTGGTAGGGGGACGCAACAGGGTTGCCCGCTATCCCTACTCCTATTTGCTCTAGTGATGTGACCACTGGCAATCTGGGTACAACGAGAGATGCGAGAATGGGGAATGGTGTCTGGAATGTCAGGCATGTCATCTCACTATATGCTGACAATGCGTAGTTTTGTCATCCCCACGGCCACGTGGCGTTCCCGGTGTTGTTGGGCTTGTTGGAGGAGTTTGGCTCCTATTCCGGTCTCCTGCTTAACCGTGCAAAATCGTTATTGTTCCTTCTTGCTTCCTTGGCTCAAAACCGGATGGGAGAATTGCCCGATTTGGACATTCGATGGGAGACATCACACTTCAGCTATCTAGGGATTCAAGTAGCGAATACCCAGAACTTTCTGCTCAGGCATAATATAGGCAGGGTCACTGCAGGACTTCGAGCTTCGGTATCATTCTGGAATACTTTGCCCCTCTCATTAATGGGCAGAATGACCATTGCTAAGATGGTGCTGTTGTCTAGATGCTTGTACGTATTACAGAACTCCCTTTGTCTGCTTCCAGCTCGAGTATTCAAGCTGCTAAATACCATCCTAATTTCTCTTTTGTGTGCCGGGAAGCGTAGCAGAGTAGCGTTGTTGAATTTGGCTAGGCGGTATACTGATACTTGAAGTCCCGCAGCTTCAATTGTACTATTTTGCTGCTGCATTGCAATATGCAGCTAGATTGTTGGACCCTTCCAACAATTACGAGAAAAGGTTGTTGCAGGGCAGGGTGCAGTTTGCGCGCCTTCCAGAGTTAATAATGGAGGGTGCGAGGTTCGTTTTGACGCTCCTTACATTGTCAGACATACGCCATACTGTGGCATAGGTTTGTCTGGTCAGTACTGAAGCAGGCCTTGTTCCAGGTATGGATTTTGAAACCAGTCAGATTATTACTGGATAATATGTCCTTTCAGGCGTGGCGTGACAGCAGTTGTGAACAACTTGGGGATTTATATCCAGAAGAGCACTTCATTTCTTTTGAAGAGGCTCACAATACTTTTCAGATTGGCCCTGGTCACGGTCTGTCATATGCCAGATTGGCGGGCATCACTAAAGTGACTTTGCCCACTGTTCCTACGGCCTCTAAATCTACCCCAAACCTTGGGTATTATGTTGACATGTGTAGGGGGCCAAAATATGATTAAACTCATTTACAAAGCTATGCGTAAGGGCACAGTGTGGCCCATCCCAAAGGGAAGTAGATCTAGCCACACCTCTCACTGACAGAGACTGGAATAGAGTTAATGAACTCACTTATACGATGTCCTGTAATGCATGTTTTAAATTGACTCATTACAACTTTTTGCAGAGGTCTTACATAACGACAGACTGGAATAGAGTTAATTAACTCACTTATACAGTATCCTGTAATGCATGTTTTAAATAGACTCATTACAACTTTTTGCTTAGGTCTTACATAACGCCATGGGGACGTCGGAAATGGAATCCTACTCTCCCAGCGGTATGCCCCAGGTGTGGAATGGATGGGGCGGATTTTATACACCTAGCCTGGCACTGCGGAGGAGTACAGAGATATTGGGCACAGGTGGTTCCGGAAATTCATAGGGCAATACACATTCCCTTTGATTCCACTCCGGCTTCCTGCCTCCTGGGTAATATTGTAAGGCGAAAAGGCAAAGAAATTGTCCTATAAATTCCTGCAGTTTGCTTTGGTGTTGGCCAGAAGATGTGTGGTCATCACCTGGTTGGGACGGAGACCTTTAATTATGATCGCTGGTTCAGGGACGTCATGGCATGGGCGGCCGCAGAGGAAGGTCATATGCGACTTAGCAAGAGGGACAAAAAGGCAGAGGTGGATATTGCTGTGTGGAGTGACCTGTGTGCCAGGTTCTTAGAACCGGAAGTTGATACTGAGGTTGAGGATATGGATATTGTTAGTGACTCAGAAGGAGATTGATCGATTGGGTGGAAGTTATGGATACTGCGTGATGGATGATTTAAGGCGGATAGAGGAATGTATGGGGGGGCGCACAGTTCGCCTCACAAGAGCTTGGGGAGAAACAAATTATTTTTTTAATTGACATTTTGCTATATTAAACTGAATAACCCGGGATAAAATTTGATGTATTCATTTCTCTACCTCTCTTAATGTGCTGTATTATTGAATGTTTTGAAAATATAAATAAAAATATAATTTAAAAAAAAGATACTCCTTTGAGGTGCTACACCCAGTTGACCCCTAATGGTTTGTCTACCCAGCAGTTAGGGCAGTATCATAAATCAGCCTCAGGGTCAACTACCCCACAAATAAAATGCACACTAAGTTCATGTTTCCCAAGGCCTGTACCCATGGTGGTATATTGGGTAATGGGTTCAGCCTCTCACTCTCCTTCTAAGTGTATCCAGCAGCCCTGCCATCTTCTGCCGGCGGGGGCCTGTGGCGAGCCTTGTGTTTCAAGGGGCACTGAGGAGGCCAGACGCAGGCCCGGATTCTATACATGTGGGCTCAGTAAGCAGTGACCCTGGAGCTAAGGTCCAGACGCGTCCTGGCTGCTGCAGCTCTATCAGGTCAGAGAATGGAGTTAGCCCTTAGGGGGCTATTTCGCCAACTCTGGTACAGGCACCAACCGGGCCGGTGCAGTCCTGGGACATAAACAGTCGTTCTGCACTTATTCCCGCCTCCTCTTCCCCCAAGGGTCTAGAATGGGATTTATACACCAAGCTGCCAGTACACTGGAGAGAACACAACAGGAACTGCTTTTAAAAAAAAACTATGTAAGGGGTGAGGGCAAGTCTGTATTGCTACTGGGCCACACCCCTTCACCCCAGAGGAATCCATGGTCTTTTTGCCCCACTAGGGGCCTAATCAAGTGCTTCAAAACTATACTTCTCCAAAGGTGTGCAGGAGACCACTCCCCTCACTACCCCCATACCCTCATGGCAGCTTATAGTTGTCTTCCTTCTTTTACTCTTAAGCAGCTCTAATTCTCTATCAGTTTCCAGGAGGGATAGCTGCAGTATTTGGACCTGGGGTCAGGAGGCACAATGGGAACCTAAGCATTTCACAAAATTAGACAACCAGTGAAATCTAGGGTAATATGGCTTTAATGGATGACATAACGTTTTAGCTACCCACAATGTCCTGCAAACATCATAACTATACCTAAGAAAAAACATTTCAATCTTAGTTTCTATAGAGGGCGGCTGCAGTATGGGAACATGGGCCACCCAGAGAATCCACAGATGTGTGGATTCTCTTCATTTGGGGCTAAGCGGTGCTGATGCTGGTGGAATATAGGGAGACCGGGCTTTGAAACAAAGACAGTAACCATCTCGTACAACAGCAAGCACCACCTGTCACTTGTAATATTTTGCCACTCAAATACTGATGCGCACCCCATCCACCGAAGTGGAGTGCAGCGTAGAGTGGACAAGAGAGTAACTGTCTTGAATTGGATGGCGGAAGTCCAGATGGATTTGTCGAATTATGGTGGCAGTTAGACTTTGAGTCCCATTGCTGATAGTATGACTGCCTATATTGTTGCTGCTGCTGCTGGTGGTGCTGATAGTATGACTACCTATATTGTTGCTGGTGCTGATGGTATGACTACCCATTTTGTTGTTGCTGCTGCTGCTTTTGGTGGTGCCGATGGTATGGTTACCTATATTGTTGCTGCTGCTGGTGTTGGTGCCTATGGTATGACTACCTATATTGTTGTTGCTGCTGCTGTTGGTGGTGCTGATCGTATGGCCAACAAGGGAATTGAACCCTCTCTATTGTAATAACTGCAGTCTTTGTAGCAGTAACTTGCTCTGTAAACTCTCCTGTGTTCTTCCAGAGCCACCACTTTCAGGGTCTCCACTACTTTCGTAATCTGGAGCATCTGTACCTCTAAATGCTGATCAAAGTGAAGATGGTCAGTGAACGACAAGTTCAAAATCTTCAACTAGGCATTAGGCTTCAGAGATATAAAACACAGCAATGATTATCTTTGCAGTGTAATTCTATGACACAAGCCTGAAACTGTCAATTCTGCTGAGTCTATGAATGCTATGCACAGATGACCTGGATAGAAGACAGCAAACCTTACAGTACAACCTCCTGAAAATCTAATTACGGTTCTTTGAGATGCTCAACAGCAAATTTCTGCACGGTTTACCACAGGGAATGGTCATATCTTTCTAGGGGAGCAGTCGCACTTGTAGCTTTAAGTGATGCAGAGGGAGTTCCACAGTGCTTATTTCCACTGGTGTCATTTCTTTTTGCTCTCTCTATCCAGAGATGCAGATGTCTCTGGTGTTGAATGATGCTGCTTCTGAACCACACACACAATGATCGAGTCCAGTTTTAATTCGATATGTAGGAAGGCTGGATCTTAGTTCAGAGCCTTACATTTCTTTAGCAGGACAGGAGCAGTTGCCTTTGCTATGGTTGGAGTGAGAAATCTTTCTACTGCTATTTTCAGACCTCCAGATTTGAGACTAAAGGTAGATTAGGCCTAGGAGTCGCTCTGGCTGAGCCATCTCCATGACAGATACTCCGTATGAGGTGCTTCCAATGGGATATTAAGTGTGGATGTTCCTCTTGCTAATACTGATGATGTCCTTGACTGGAGACAATCTAGATGGAGAGCCAGTAATTGATGTGGGAGTGTAAGATCAACTAGAACCCAATCAGCTGAGGATCTGTCAGGGGGTGAAGGAGGAGTTCTCTTGCGAGGTGGCCGATTGTCATCAGCATCCGGAGGCAAAAGTGAACAAGGATGAGGTGCCTCCACTGGTCTATGATCTTTTGATGGAACAGAGATGTAGCCTCTTCCTTGGACATACTTCTTCTGCTGACGAGTGTTCTAATGTTTATATCCAGGATGAATGTCTTGACATCGAATGCCTCTACTGCAACCAGTAAACTGCATAGGTGACTGCGATGATGAGGTTGAGCATCAAGAATGCTTCAACGTCGATCTTTTTGAGTGGCGATGATGTTCTCTTCGATCCCTCCTTCTACGGCGAGCAGGGTGGGGCCATCCCTTTCACCGATGCAGAGACCTTCAACGTTGAATGGGACCACTGTTTTTGCGATCAGTGGTACCTCTGTTCTCCTCCTTTCTAGATTTGCTCTCCTTGGATCTCCTACTGCAGGAGGTCTTTAGAGTAACATGCAGCATTGTAGGGGATGCAGAGGCTTTCCTGGAGGCCTTGTCCTTGCTGAGCACGTCCTCCAATTTTCCTCCTAGCCTAATGTCCTCTCTATCCTCAACGGTCCTTAATAACATTCTGGAGCAAAAACTGACAGTCATTAAAGGAGTGAGAAGTTGGAAGATGCCTCTTACATACCTAATGAGGCTAAAAGGCTGCTTTCTTCCCATCACCCTTTATTCCTCCATTACTCTCCTTTAACCTAGCCCTAACACTATCCCTTATTGAACATGAATGGTCCACACATGGGTTGATGTAATAGTCTGGCGATGTAATGGTATGGGCGAAGTAGTGGAGGGAATGTAAAGGTATGGCAATGTAATAAACACAGTGTACTGAGAAAATCTTCATGTCCCAAGGACCAAAGCCCCCTACACTGTATTGTTCTTAGATACTTAATGAATGACGTGGTGTGTTGACCCTTCCTGGCATCAGGTCTCATATGCTCACCTGTAGGCGGGATTAGGGGGAGATGGGTTCACCCTGCAAACATTAACCTTATGTCTCAAAACCACAAATTTCTTGTCAGTTTCCATGGGAGCTGGCTGCAGTATTTGGGTTCGGGGTTGGTCGGGGTCCAGGAAATCCTAGCAATTATGTACATTTCAAATAGCTAAAGACTAAAGGGAATGCAAACAGAGTTTTAGTGGACCCCAGTATGTTCTATTGTCAAGAATGCCCTGCAAATATCCGAACTATGTCTAAAACCCCCATTTTCTTCTCAGTCTGCATGGCTTAATACGTAATTTAAAAAAAAAAAGATTTTTCGTAGGTGGTGTCGGCTACTTTCAAAACTGGTGATACCCTTTAAAACTTGCAAAGCGAATAGGTTTGGATTGCATTTTGAGCTTTGACTAAAATGCAAAAAGAAGCCTACTGAATATGAGATACGGAGTTTAAGTTGTGATGATTCAGAGTACCTTTGAGATTTCATTGCAATGCAGGCATGTTACCGGAGCTGGAACGATACACTGAACAGCAAATAGCATGAAGAGAGAGAGAACTACTCCTCTAGGTGGACCCAAAGCCCACTCTGTGTATTTGTAGTTTCAATACATTTTAATTGTCTTTTCAGTGTTATTCAAACAAGACACTTCAAAAGCATAGCTGGAAATCCCTCATTGAAACCTCCCAGCATCCTGAACCTTTGCCTCCCCAGGTCCAATCCCCCTGCATGCTCTCTTGTGTGTATTACTAGCTTCAGTACTAGCCTCACCCAACTAGTCGGTGCTGATGTTTCATTCAGGTTACAGATGTTGTCCTTCAGTTGAAGGATCGATGGAAGTCTAATCGCTTTTTGCTGCCTAATGGTTGTCTATGTTAGACTTGCCCTGGATATTCAGAGCTTGTAGTTTTTTAGGGCAGTGTACCTCATGAAATTCCTTGCCTATTAGATCAGGAGGGTAAGTTCAAATGCTTTCTTTTAAAATCTATTTTTCTTTTTAGCATTGTTTTAACAATTCTTCCCATTCCTAGAAGCCCACCACCTTATGTGTTTTTTAAAGAATTGGGTACAATAAGTAACCCTGCAGATGCTCGGTCAAGGCAAGCCGAAATCACACAAAAAGCGTGCAGGATCCTTCTTTTATTTGCATCATCTAGCACAATTCTGCTTCTGTGTACATGTCTGCTAGAGAGGAAATTAAGTGAATAAATTATGGATAAATTAATTAGAGTGAATCAAACTTGAGGAATACCCCTATTTAAGCTGTTCCTTTTATTATTTGTTCTTTTTAAGTGGCATTGAGATACCTGGAGAAAATTAAAGCCAAAGAAGCATTGGCAAAGCCAATAATTATCTCTTTTAGGACCTATTGGCTTTGTCAATGTCCTTTGGCGATGTTGTACAGTATTAGCAAGATGATGTGCAGTATGGCCAAAAGGTTAAATAAATAAATATAAAGGGGTGACCACATGGTTAGTTACATTATTTTGTAGGCGCGCACATGCTTACGAAATGACATGGGTACAAAGTTTTTTTTTTTTTACAATTACTGATTCGAGACTGATCGGTAAATTTAAAAAAGCTGAATCTGAAGTAGAGTGAAAGCACTTTTTATGGTTGGGGGGCCAGCAGCATTTTGCTGCCCAGCACTCTAAAAAAAAAAATCAAAAAAAAAAAAAAATCAAAAAAAAAATCTTTTTTTTCTTTTTAAACGGACCCAGCGAGTAAGAGTGGGGAGACGGAGGAACGTGGTGCGGGCGGGTTTGGAAAGCAACGTGGAGTAGGTGGAGGAGAGGACAACACCAGCAAATAAATGAGTGACAAAGCCAGCCAATGGAACGCAAGGACGGCTCAGCACATTTTGCGTCAGCTTATCTTATTCTGTGGGTAATACAATTTTACAATAGAATAATGACTTGTATATTCACTGTGTTTGCAGTCGCAGGCTAGGACCCTGCAGCTATAAATACTCGTTACTATTCCTCAAAAATATCTGCAGTAACCAATCAGCTATTCTACCACCAAAGAGTAATCCTTTCCCGATTACTTTAAATTGCATTTATTTTTCATTTAAGGTGTGTTATATTTGACATGAAGGTGAAAGGCCACAGAATAAGTGCAGAACATGTTGCTCTCTTTAGCCAGTTCCCATACTTTCTTTATTCACTTGAACTCCTAGTGATGTGTCTATCATTAGATTCATTGAACTCACGGTGGGGTGGCATGTAGATTTTTCATGTTCCTAACGGTTTAAATAAAAGCAGATGTAACTAGTGTTGGCAAAGTCCTCTTTAAGTGATGAGTACAAATGTATTTCCGCTTTCAAAGCCTCATCTGTCCCATAAACTTTGGAAGACAAAAATGCAAAACAGCGTGTTAAGATAGTTGACAAGTGAGAAGCAGCAGATGCCGGTCCATTGCCTTATGTGAAGAAGGGCACATGCTCTAGGGGCGACATCCCGGGACAAAATGAGGAGGGAGGAGCGGTCTTTGTGGGATTTTCATGTGCAAATAAAGGCAAGTATTAGAAGAAGAAGGTTATGCTGTTCCTCAAGAGTGTACGAGCAAGGGAAATTGACACCACCCTGAACGTTTGGGTTCAGAGTTGGGAGTCCATTTATTGGATTGTAATGCCCTCACACACCCAATCGGGTGTCAGGCTTCATCATCTGGGCTGCTCCTCGTCGGGTCGGCGGTGCAATACCCAACGGGCTCCCTGTAGTAGGGGCACTTTGGCGGAGATCTTTTTCCAATAGCCGTATGGTGAAGTGGGGGTGAGGGGCCAGAACTGTGTAGATGTATGTGTGTGATTTAAAATAAGGTTTGGAGTATCCATGAAGACAATTTTTAATCAGTGGGTCTCCTACCCTAGTTAAAAATATATAAACAATGCGGTGCTTGGCTAAGTATTATGTCTTAGGTCTAAGCGTCGCTATTGGTGCAAATGAGGTCAACATGTTTCTCGCTCACTGTAATAGTCTACATGCGATTCATCAGGACCTATATTGTGGAAACTATCTACACTTAAAATTGGCGACGTGGCAACATACTCACATACTCACATCAACCAGGTGGTGTCAATTTCCCTTGCTCGTACACTCTTGAGGAACAGCATAACCTTCTTCTTCTAATACTTCAATTAGGGCACCTATGCTGGACCTTACAAAAGGGTCTGAGCTTCGTCCCCACTCCCAAGGTGGACCAATTCCAACAATTATGTGAATTACAACAATTCTTCCGCAAAGTACGCCTCAGGGCCTTCTTTGACAATAAACCCCACCTACAAGTAAATGACTCAGGACTACACAATCCCTACACTTTCACCACCACCAGCGGCATGATACCATAGGAGGTGGCGACCTTTGAACAGGCAGTCCTGAAGGACACACAGGCAACCACCAACCTGGGACATTTTTGCAATATCCCTAGGGGTGAACTGATGGCCGTTGAGACGCTGGCTAACGACCCCACAATAACTATAAAACAAGCAGACAAAGGGGTGCCACTGTCATCATGGCTACCCTGGATTACGAGACTGAATGCCTAAGACAGCTGAGCAATAGAAAATACTATACACCAATTGCCAGCAGTCCACTGGAAAGGTTGACAAAGACTATCTCGGCTCTAGTCTTCTCCGCAGAGACCCAAGGGTGGGTTAGTAAAAAGGAAGCCTCCATCCTAATTAAACAAGAACCTCGGACCCCTTATTTCTATGTACTACCTAAGATCCATAAGGGGACCACCCCGGTACCGGGTAGACCAATTGTTTCGGGGATCGATTCCATACTGGAACCGGTCACAATTCTGTGACCACTTCCTGCAACCCCTGGTAAAGCTGATTCCTTCCTATATCCAGGACACCACGGACGTACTCCGTCTATTAGACGAGTTTCAACCCACTAATGACATCGACTTCCTCATCACGCTAGATGTGGAAGTGCTCTATACTAACATCCCTCAGAGAGCCACTCTAGACGTGATAGAGGAGGAATTGAGTTCAGTAACATGGGAATCTCCTACACCTCGCAGTTTCATTATGGAAAGCGCTACCCTAGCTCTTACCGAAAACTTTTTCGAGTTTAAAGGCCAGCTCTATCATCAAACTCAAGGTACTTCCATGGGAAGTACCTTCGCTCCCAGCTTAGCCTGTTTATACATGGCGGCCTTTGAGGGTAAGCTGATTTTCCATGAATCCAACCCATACCAGTCAAACATACGGTTGTGGAAAAGGTTCATAGATGATATCCTCATCTTCTGGACAGGTGACTCACAGTCCTACACTGAATTCTTTGAATGGATCAACAACCAGAATCCATATCTCAGATTTACCAGCACGGTGTCTTCCAACCAAATTGTATTCCTGGACTTAACTATCAAACTTGAGCAAAGTACTTTGTCAACAACTATGCACAGGAAAAGCACTGACCGCAATAGCCTATTGCTGTATAGCAGCCACCACCCATGGGCCCTGAAAGAAAACCTCCCCTTCGGTCAATTTCTACGGGTGAGGAGAAATTGCAGCACATTAGAGGCATTCAAATCTGAATCTGAAATCCTCGCAAAAATCTGGCAGCACGCGACTACCCACCACGCAGTATAGCTCTCTCTAGGAAGAGAGCTAGAAATAACTAACCGCGAGGGCCTGTTAGAACCTAGAGAGAAGACCCCTACTGAAACCCTAACCTGTGTTACCACGTTTACATCAGCTTCTAACCAACTGACCAAGGTTATAAAGAAGCATTGGAACATACTTAACACTGGCGGGATGACTGGCACAACCGCGCTTTGCGTTCAGACGCTCCAGGAATCTCAAAGATATGTTGATTCATACAAGACCTAAGGCACCCACGGGGGGACAACAAAGAACACTGTGGCAACTACCACCTGTAATGGGCCATTATCCATGCGGCTCATACACGGCCTGTGCCTTTACAAAAATACAGAAAACCATCACCTTCAATAACGGTTTCACGTGGGAAATAAGGTCGCACACTAACTGTAATACACACAATTGCGTATACCTGATCACATGCCAATGCGTGCTGTACTACGTAGGGATGACCACACGCCCCATAAAACTACGCATCTCAGAACATCGTACCAGTTTCCATTGCCACAAAAGCAACACCAAAATGTGCATCCACTATTTGGAAAAGCATCATACCCCAGAATCATTACAGTGGGTCATCTTGGAGGCTTTCCCCAAAATCTCAAAGAATGCCCTACTTGTCAAAGAACAGAGGTGGGTATACAGATTATCCTCCCATATTACAGGACTCAATGAGGGAATTCCTTGGAATTCTCTGAGGATTTAACATGAACAGACTAACCACATGAGAATGAGTTCCTGTGCACAGAGAAGATAATACACTATCAGGGGCACACAATTACTATAAATGCAGTAAACAAACCAGCCAACATTTACCACTTTAAAATGGCCGCCACACTATAGTACAAAAAACCATGGGAGTATCCGACGTGGAAACACCACTCTAAGATGGCCGCCATTTCCAACTAGGAACAGACTCCCGCCTTTTTGGTTAGAGACGTCCCACTTTAGAAAGCAGCGAAGGACTATAAAAATAGATCAGCAACTGACAACCTCACCTCCCGGACCCGGTAGATGTGGGTAGGTTAACTCGATACGTGACAACAGCACAAAAGTGAGTACTGCCAATGCGCGCGGTGTTTCCTTGCCATACAGACACGGAGGATGGTAGTTATAAATAGTTATAAATAGATAATCCCTCTAATTTTCACCTATACCACCACCCTGAGCTATTGGCTGTCCCCCTTGATGGTGATTTAGATATACAGTCTGTGAACCACGAGCCCGATGAGAGTGAGTGTGTGGACAAAAAAAGATGTTCTCAATACAACAAGCTCCCCTGAAATATAATTGCATAAGTCATGAACCCATTATGAATGAGTATGTAGACTATGAATTGAGGTGTTCAAGGCAACTAGATTGTTATAAGCAGTATGACTGACCTTTGTACCATCCTTGCTCTCTCCTAATTGACCTCGTGTAGCTCGTGAGGAACTCCTCTAGTTTGACCTACCGGGTACTGATGCCGCCTGGTTAGCTTACAACAATGGGTGAGTCCAAACGATATTTACCTGCTGCAGTACACTTGTGCCACTATGGTTGTAGTTCACACTAGCTCACTGTGGGCACTCACCGTGTAGCACAGTTGTTTTTACAATGTTTTTAATTCTCTGAACTTTGGCTTTCACAATTCACTGACAGAAAACTAAATTTGAGTCACAAGGGAAATGATACTGTATATATATTCGAATGTGTACCATTAATACCAATGTCACCCTTCTCTCCCCACACAGGTAGGACCAGGTCTGACAGGTACATAATTTAGGTAGTTACCTGGTTGATGTGAGTATGTTGCCACGTCGCCAATTTTAAGTGTAGATAGTTTCCACAATATAGGTCCTGATGAATCGCATGTAGACTATTACAGTGAGCGAGAAACATGTTGACCTCATTTGCACCAATAGCGACGCTTAGACATAATACTTAGCCAAGCACCGCATTGTTTATATATTTTTAACTAGGTTAGGAGACCCACTGATTAAAAATTGTCTTCACGGATACTCCAAACCTTATTTTAAATCACACACACAGTTCTGGCCCCTCAACCCCACTTCACCATACGGCTATTGGAAAAAGATCTCCGCCAAAGTGCCCCTACTACAGGGAGCCCGTTGGGTATTGCACCGCCGACCCGACGAGGAGCAGCCCAGATGATGAAGCATGACACCCGATTGGGTGTGTGAGGGCATTACAATCCAATAAATGGACTCCCAACTCTGAACCCAAACGTTCAGGGTGGTGTCAATTTCCCTTGCTCGTACACTCTTGAGGAACAGCATAACCACCTTCTTCGAATACTTCAATTAGGGCACCTATGCTGGACCTCCCTCGACACCGATAGAGGAAAAAGCCCTGTAGTCCCTCCTTTGTATACCAAATAAAGGCAAGGCAATGAAAAAGAGGACCTTTTTCAGGTGGATAATCCTCCGCATCAAAACCTGTTATGCACTGGTCAAAAGCAGGCACCACAGCCAAGGTAACTACAATAGCACAGGCGAGAGAACTTCCCTTTCTAGATATCTGAGGGGTACGATGTGGGTGTTGGAGCACACATTAAAACAATGGCCACTACTTACAAAGATGCCATCAGTACAGTGGCAAAAAACAGCTTTTTCCTCTCCATTAGCTGGCTAGACGGTGGCTCTAGTAAAGCAAAAACCTTTTACGTAATAAAATAACACTTTCGTGCACAGTACTGTTGCCATATTTTGGCAATGTTTTCAGTGTTCTCCAAATAAACACTTGGTAACGGTATTTTACACTTGGCGGGAGGAAAGGAACCCCATTTGGCATACTACTGCATGTTCATGAATATCAGCTGAACAGTCTTTTCTCTCACTTAAGCATATTTTGGTTTGATTTGTAGCACTCTGTCAGTGGTGTCATGTCACTGATTTGGTGACTGTCTTTTGTGTTTCATACAGATACCAAAGCAAGCCATGCATTTGTAAAGCCCACGCTGACCTCAATAGGTCTCTTGGCACCTCATAACAGATGTCTGCTTTGACCCTACTCAATGATACACAATTTATCGGACTCCAGAGGATGAAAGACTGAGTGGACCCCCACGTAACATTTAAGAGTAACAATAAACTAGTAGTAACAAAACAACAAAGATCAGAGATTAGGCAATAGCTCGGCCAACACAGCTACCAGAAAATACACCGTGAAAGCAGTACACTGTAGGAGGGGCTCAAGAGTACCAGCAAGGATTAACTTACCAAGCGCAGGGTGAGTAATGCACACCTCTATGACCAAGACTACAAAACACCCAGGAACAACTCGCATAACAGAGCCACAAATTATCCACACTCTAAAAAAGGCGTCTCACCTGTTTTGGAAGGAGTCTGTCAGTGAGCTGGATGTATTTGCTGATGGGTGGAAAGAGGCAAACATCCTGATAGGCGTACTGCTTAAAGAGAAAAAAAGATATAACCTACATGAGATGAGTAGAGTACAAGAAGGAATAAAGACAGAGAAAATATCACCATAGCTATGCTTTAGATCTTATGTCCACAGGAAATTGCACACAGCTGTCGACTCATTGGATGAGTCCGCACTAATTTCAACACCAGCCTGCCAACCTACATCTGGTTCCTTGTCTCGAATGTGGTGCAGACTGGTCAATGCATCAAATGTTATAAAGTGCAGATGATTATTTTTGGAGGAGTGATTGAGAGAAACAAATCAAGGTAGGGAAATGCGGGCAGTGTGTGGATATTCTTTAATCCCAGGCAAATGAAATAAAATGGCCTGAAAACAGAGAAGCAAAAGCTCCCAGATGACACAGATTCAAACGCTGGGCTCTGCCCAATCTGAAACTGATGAGAAAAATACGAAACAAGAAGGGACAAGATGGTTACATCTCAACCCCAGGAAAGACCAGAGCGCACTCCATAGGTGTGGAACATGTATTGAAAATGAGAAGCAGTTCACAAAAGGAGCTGCAGATTTGAGAATAAAACGTTTTCAATGCTCAAACTGCTGGGGTTAAAAAAAAAAAACAAGATACCGAGATGCTGCCTCTGAACTGCGCTTACATAACGGAATTGAAGGGACATGCAGCCAGACAGGTAAAAGTCTTGCAGAATTCCTTTAAGAATCCAGCAACCTTCGCCATCATGATGGGTACTGGTGAGTTAGCTGGTTACTGGTGAGTTGCAAGCTCAGCCAGAGACTCTGTATCTTGAATGAGTATAGACATCAGGGAGCTAAGCAAAATGCAGTACAGCTTGGCCAACAGCTGCATCTGTTCTGGCATACGAATCTAAACAATAATAATTGGTTAAAGTGTGAATGGACTTCGGTGTTGTGGCTCTACAAATATCAGACAACCAGACAATTCTCAACCTCTAAACCTTACAACTGCGGCCTGTTTTTCCCTTGCCAAATGTGTTTTAGGCTCTCTTTTTAACACAGTGTTAGCCAACTGATAGCATAAACCGAAACAAGAACCAATCCGTCTAAAGATCGAGTGATTAAGGGAAGGGTAGCTTGTCCTTAGCAATCCATAAATAACAAACAAAAAGTTTTCCTTATGTCACTGGTTTTTTCCATATAAAATCCAGAGACCTCTACCAACATTTAACATATGAATTGATCGATCCACCAGAGAGCGACAGTTCTTAAAGAATACCGAAGAGGCACTGGACTGGTTCACATGTAGTATAACCATATTAGAAAGAAAAATCATGTAAGGGTCTTGTACTCATAAGGTTTGAATATTGCTAACACTTCGATCTGTTTATGAACTCAAAAGAAGGGGTCATCAATTTTGATAAAAACCACATTTATGAATAGTTAACGACTAGGAAGCAAAACCTTTTTCAAACCTTTCTTTATGGCTGGTATGGTAAAAAAAGGATTTCTATGAAGGACTCTTTCTGTAGGCAGTTAATCGCTGCTTACTCTACCTTAATTTAAAATTGCTTGGCCTTGTGTATAAGATGCAGTAGCATCATCTTAGCAAGAAATATGGATCTTTTTTTCTACTGACACTTTAAGTAGACTCTTTTCCATTTAAAGGCGTAAGCTGACCTTGACATGGCTTCTTTGCCTTTCAAGGATTTACATGCAACTTAGTAAGTAGAAGTGTTGATGCTAAACAAATTCAAAAGTTTAAGTAGATCAGTATCACTATCGTGTTGCCCATTCTGGTCCTACTCGTTTCATTTTCATTAGCATCATCAGGATGCGTGGAATTGGGAGACAGGAATTTAGAATAATTTGTGACCAGTTCAGCAGAGTTTGCCTATGGTTACCTGAACGCACAGTCTCAGCGTTTTGAGTTTTCCGCTGTAGCAAAGAGACCTATTTGAGGTGTTTCCCATCCCTTTTCGTCATCCATAACCAGTCTGTGATTTTGCTCACAAACTCTGCTGAGTGTGTCTGCCTGGATATTCTGCATTTCTCGGGTAGAACTGTTGTGAGGTACGATCCCCTCGGAATGAACCATTTCCAGATGTTCTGTACTTCTCTCTCTCTTAAGAGAGAGTGCTTGATCTGATTCCACCGTTTGTTCAGGTAGTACATGAGCATCTTATCGTCTATTTTGATCAAATTCCTGCCTCTCTCCTGCCCAGCGTTTTAGCACTTTGATATGGCGTTTTAGCACTTTGATATGGTACAAAGTTTCCTTCGCTCACCACATTCTCTGGATTTTCAATTCTTCGAGATGGGCTCCCCAACCTGCAAGTGATGCATCTGTCACAATGGACTGTGTCGATAAATACTGATGAAAGATGACCTCATGTAATAGACTGACACTTTTATGCCTTCGTGGGAGGGATTGCATTGCTTAGAACAAGAGGTGGATTCTGTCCTCCCAGCAGCCGCAGGAATGATTCCATTGATCCTCTATATATCGTAGAAAGGGTCTCATGTGCAGCCTGGCATTTGGACAATGAATATGTAAAAGGCCACTGAGCTTGAACAGAGGAGACTTGTCTCACCAATGCAACTTCATTCTTCTGCAGTTGATATGGTTTTCCAATTACCTATAAAAGTCTGTCCTCCGAACAAAGAAAATATTCTTCCTTACTCAAAGTTTAGAAGTGCCCCCAGATAATTCTGAACTTTGTTCTAAAGAGAAACTGATTTTTCAATGTTTACCTGTAGACACAGTGTATAGAAGAGGCACAGTGGTTTCGAAGTCTCATAAAACTGTCTGAGGGGGTTTGGACTTAATCAGCCAATCATCTAGGTATGGCTACATGAACGTCTTCTATAGCCATGCATCTGGAAAATGTTCTTGGAACAAACTTCATTCAGAATGGAATGACTTTGTATTGCTAATCAAGATTTCCACGAACATTAAAAAAGTCCTGTGATTTGGAACTTTGGGAACATGAAAGTAGGGATCTTCTAAGTCCATTAAACATATCCTATCTCCTGTTTTCTGTTCCTGGACGATTTGGTGCAAAATCAGGTTGCAGGACATGTTCTCTTTTTATCCATTTTTCGCTCTTCTGAAATTCAGGAGTACATTCCTTAACTTCTCTGTAACGATGGAACAGTTGCGTTAATCCTTTTATTGACATGCATCCATGTTTCTTTTTTAGTTTCAACACTTGAACCTGGGTGTCTTCTTTGATGGGAAAGATGGAAGGGGTGCCTTGAACGTTACAGCATAAGCATTTTGAATCATAGACACTCGGCGGAAGAACAATGGGTGGTATGTCAAAACTATGCCCACAGAAATCCCCATTTCTCTTCACTTACCAAGGGAAAAAGAGGCACTATTCGGACTCTGGGCCAGCCGGCACCCAGATAACCTCACCAACCCTGGGCATAAATGAAACCTAGAGACCCTAAGGACTACAGGGTGGTATGGCTTGTGTGGATTTCACCCTATTTTCTTACCTTAATTTCTTACCCAGAATGTTAAACTACATTTAAAAAAACACAAGTTTCCCCATATTTATGTGACAGAAATCACAAACACTTCCAGCTAACTGCAGGTGTCATGCACCCAGTATTTTCACACATCTCCAGAGTACCTCGATTGTGTGGGGTACCTAATATACATCAGAGGAATTGATCAAAACCGTTACCATTTGAAGACCACATTGATTTCACAACACACAAGTTGTGGCCAGTTCCTGTAGCAGGCAACAGGCCCATGCACACAAGTATGGTACCCGTTTTTATCGGGAGAAGAGTGGGAATGTTTGGTGGTAGGTCTTTTGACACTCCATACACACATCACTACTTTCCCTAACAGAAACCTGAAAACATTCTGTCATTTTAGCCAAAATCTGATGTTTGCTGGGCATTCTGGTTTTCAGAAATATATGTGGTTAGTCGGTTTCCCTAGGTGTCGGCCGACTCTGGGGCCAAATACTGCAGCTCGCCACATCCACAGCATGATTGAAATTCAACTGAAAATTCTTTTCCATATTGCATTATGCTTTATCTGGGCTTCCCCCCTATTATGTGACAAAGAGGCTTCAGACTATTCAGAATGCTTCTGCCCGGCTCCTGATGAATCTTCCCCGACCTCAATCCGCAAAAGCGGCCCTGAGAGACCTCCATTGGTTCCCAGTGGAGCAGCGGGTCCAATTTAAAGCCTTATGCATTTTGCATAGGTCCCTACACGAGAAAGGCCCTGCTCTCCTGAGGTCAGTAGCCTTTCCATAAATTTCGGGGATGTCCTTGAGATCCTCCTCAGCTCATCTGCTGCAGGTTCCCAAATGTAGGAGATCTCGTTGGGGCCCGCTCCTTTTCACATCAGGCTCCTAGGTTGTGTAATTCCCTTCCCTTCGATATTCGCTTGCTATCATGCAAGCTTTCTTTCCGCAGGTCATTGAAAACCTGGCTTTTCTGCAATTAGCTCTCTGATGACTACAGCTTCATGATGACTGTTCTAGTGCTGGGAGGCGTTCTGGTAGCCATGTGCTCTACAAGACCGACAGAATAGAAGAGAAGAGAATTTTGTGATCTTTCCTGGGCCAGTTGCAGGTGAAAGGCCCACCCTTACAAGTGGGGAACTATTTTTGGGGGGAGTAGTATGGGAACACTGGAAAGTAGGGTGCTTGTCATTCCATGAGATTCTGTAACTTTCCCTCATTGACTCTAGAGGAAATTATGTGATTTTAGCCTAAATGTGATGTTTGCATGAAATTCAGGTAAGAAAACACAGCAGGATCCACCCAAGCCACACCAGTCATGACTCATGCTGGTGTATAGTTTTCAGAAATGTATGGGATTAGTAGGCTTCCCTGAGTGTCAGCTACCACCGGCCCAAACACCGAAACTACCCACATTCCCAGAATGATTGAAATTTAATGGAGGCATCTTGATATTTCCACAATGCATTTTGGAGTCTTTTCTGTCACAGGCCCATGTACACATGTAGGGTACTGTTTTTATCTGGATGCAGAATAGTAGGACATTTGGTATTATCTATTGATTTTCACTGCATGTTTGGCTTCCAAATATAAAGTAAGTGTGCATATGGGAATACATTTTGTAAAACAGACTCATAATCACCTGGCATAATGGGTAACCCCAAATTCAGATTGGTACGAATAACCTGTATTCCTAAACTCAAGTTTCTTAAACCTATTTAAAAAATGCATTGCTTTCGCCACATCCATATTTTATTTATTAGGGTTTACCTAAAGAATTAATGCATGATCGACAAAAAGAAATATAATTTTAAGCCGCAGCTCAATTGAGAGCATCAGGTATGACACGTTGACAAAGTGGCAAAAGCTATAAATCTATGAGGCTGGAAGTGTGCTACGAAAGTACTGGCATAAAGCTTTCATAGATTGGCCTTCTGTGCAACAAATTACAGATGAAAACATTGCTACCTATTTCTATGTTTTCGGCCTCAATTTTTGTCAAAATTCTTTTTATTAAGAATTTTTCCAGAGTAAACTAGCAAGGATGGGTATGTCCAAAGCATTTACATCTCCCTTTCAAGGAACAACAATATGCCATTGTACATTTACAGTTTCATCCAAAACATGAAAGACTGACACATTTGCGATCTCTTACATGCCTAGGACCTGGCTCTTCCACCCAAAAACGGTTAAGTCTCTTAGTCACATAGATAAAGAAGGAATAACGAAAGAAGAGGGAGAAAAAAGTAAAAGTAAAAAAAAGAGAAGGGGGTAAAGAATAAGGAAACCCCTCTCTCCCACCCCCTTCCCTCAAATCTGAATGCTACTTCTATAAAACTAACTGTACTCAGGTACCTAATGTCTGCTTCTAATTGTGTTGTAAACACTACCTTTCCGTGTAGTAGCACTACTCTTTCAACTGTTGCTCATGAAAATGATCTTTATAGCTATAGCGCGATTGTGTCTCTTCAAATTGGAATACATGTAGTGCTCTTGTCCTGGGAGAACAAACAGTGAGAGGAAGTCCTCTCGATAGAAATGCCACCAGTGGACCCCACTCAAAAATGTTAAATTATCTCTAAAAATATCTGCCATCCTTTCCGTAGTTATAGCCTGCCATAGTCGCATTAGCCACTGTGTTAGGGAGGGTGCCTATGTTTTTTTCCATGCCGCTGCAATTGCCAGCTTAGCCGCACATAGACACAGCCACATAATAGCCCTGTCTTGCTTAGTCTGACGTTTCAAGGAGTCATCACACAAACCTAGCAGGATACGGCCTGGTGTATTCAGCACGGAGTAGCCCAAGATCTCTTTGATTTGTGCCAAGATCTCGGTCGAAAATGTCCTAATGGTCGGCAGTCCCACCAAATATGATGGCAGTCTCCCAGCAATCCACATCCCCGCCAGCATAAATCAGAAGTTCCCGGGAAAATTTTCTTGAACTTTGCCGGGTTTAGGTAGCAGTTGTTAAGTCGTTTATAGTGTGCTTCTCTCATACCTAGGGAGTGATTATATTTGGGGATATCTTCCCAAAGTTTCTTCCATTTTCCCTCCGTTATCTCAGTCACCAAAGTGTTTTCCCAGAAAGAGGTATACCGTGGCTGAGGGGAGCTTTGCGTGGTGAGAAGATTGTATAGGAAAGTAATACTACCCCTGGAGGATCCAGTTTCCTTACAAACTGCTGAACGGGAGTCGAGTTCCTGATCGCAGCCTCTCGGACCTAAGGAGTGAATGCCCAGTGTTTCAACTGCAGGTAGTGGAAGTGTTCAGAAGCTGGCAAATTAAAATTACATCTGCAATTTGTAAATGTCAGGATATCCCAGTTATGGAATATGTTTCTCACTGTAAGCCATCCTCCCTCCCTCCAAGCTTCAAAGGGTCTCGGCTGTAATCCCGGTGAGAAGGCCGGGTTGCCGTGCATTGGGGTGTATGGGGAGGGGAATGTTTCCAGTTGGCCCTTTTATTTACTTTGTCCCAAGTGTTAGGGGGTAGTCCCTGTTGGTGGGACGCTGGTCTTTAGGTTGCCACAGGACGTCCACGATAACCCTACCCACTATTGCTCTGTCCATGAGCAGCCAGTGCTTATCCGATCCTCGCATGGACCATTCAGTAATCACTCGTAGTTGGGCTGCCTGGTGGTAAAGGGAGATATCAGGTAGCCAAGACCCCCCTCCTTCTTCAAGCGTTTGAGTAAGTTGTACGATAAGTGGGCCTGTCCCTTCTGCCAGATAAATCGGATGCTGAGGGACTTTAGCGTGGTAAAAAATTCAGGACTGACCTCTATGGGCAATGCCTGGAATAAATTGAGAAGCCTTGGCAACACCGACACCTTTAGTGCATGTAGTCTTCCCAACCAAGAGAGGAACATTGGCGACCATCGTTTAAGATCACTCCTCAAATGTAGCAGGAGGTTAGGAAAATTGGCCTTATATATTGCCGATAACTTGGGCGTGATTTGTATTCCTAGATAGATGATCTCTTTTTTCGCCTCTTGGAAGGGGGTATCCTCTTTTATCCTAGTAATTTCCGCCCTAGGAAGGGTCAGATTCAGAAAATAGGATTTTGTAAAATTGATTTAAAAGCCTGCTAGTGTTTCAAAGTTTTGAAGCTCTACCTGTAGGGCTGCAAGGGAACTCTGTGGTGTCGTAAGGGTGAGCAAGACGTCATCGACAAAAAGGAATATTTTATGTTCTACGTTGCCGAACATGATGCCTTTAATCTCTGGTGAAGTTTGTATTTTCACCGCCAGAGGTTCTATGCTCAAGGCAAATAGCAATGGAGAGAGGGGGCATCCCTATTGGTCCCTCTGCTCACTGTAAAAAAATCTGGATTGTACCCCAATGACCGTCACCCTTGCTCTAGGCTCCACATACTCGGACCACAGTAATGAAAGAGTCACAAAAACCGAACCTTTTCAACGTCTGGAACATATGGGCCCAGTTCACCCGGTCAACCGCTTTCTCATCGTCAATCGCCAGTAGCGACTTCTCAATTAAATGGAGCACTCTCCTGATGTAATCATGAGTTTGGCGGCTCTTGATAAACCCCAACTGGTCCGGATGAATTAGGTTCGGCATTAGGTTTTCAAGCTGTGTAGCCACGATTTTTTAATACAGCTTGACGCCTTAGTTGAGGAGGGCTATTGGTTGGTATGAGCCACAGAGCTGTTGGTCCTTTCAAGGTTTGGGTATTACAGACACTAATGCTTCGGTCATCGAGCATGTGCCTGCTTGCTTTGTCGCAATGTGATTAAAAAGCATGGTCAGCGGGGGAGCCACTTCAGCACAAAAGGTCTTATAAAACTGGCCAGTCAGGCCATCTGGGTCCGGCGATCTGTGGAGCTTCAGTCCCCCCTATTGCCAGGCGTACTTCCTCCTCTGTGATGATGTCGCCCAGGCATTCATTCTGAGCTGTCGACACCTGTGGGAGATCAATGGAGCTGAGGAAATAGAGTTGTGTTATCGCATCTGGTCCGCGGTGTAGAGGTTTTTGTAAAACTCTCTAAACTCCTCGGCCTTTCCTTCCTCCGAGCCTACCAACCTTCCGTCTTTCCTCCAGAGTCCCCTATATATTCTCTCTATCGTTTGACTCTTAGTTGTCTCGCTAAGTGTGCCCCCACCTTGTTCCCATGTTCATACGAGGTCTGCTCCAGTTTCAGCAGCGTATATTTGGCTCTATTGGAATAGATCGAATTTAGTTATCCCTTTAACGTGGTGACTTGCCTATGGAGAGCTAACGTCGGGGTGATTTTGTGGGCCGCTTCACACTGTTTCAATTCTTCCTCTAGCTGTGTCCTGTTGTGTGTTCTCTGCTTGTTAAGTTGAGACATAAGTTGTATACACTTGCCTCTCAGCACTGCCTTAAAGGCATGCTAGTTATTTGAGGGGCTGGTGTCAGTGGGGCAGTTTTGTTGGAAATACTCGAGGCTTGCTTTCCGAAGTTCATCTCGCTGGCGTCTGTCCAGGGAAATACCACCTCGCCTTTTTAATTGATGGACCAACTCACTCCAAGGTCATCGAGATCGCGCATTGCCAGAAATCACGATAGGGTGTATGGGCGCTGCCTGCAACTTGGAGAGCAGGGATTTGCTAATAAAGATGTAGTCTAGCCTTGAGTTCGTGCGGTGGGTGTGCAAGTAGAAAGTGTAATCTTTAGCCGCGGGATCGACTCCAATTCTTGTACCGTGTGTTACAATCCCTTCGGGAAGCTACTGGCAGACGATCTGTGCGGGTATGTACTGTCTACCCCCGAGTGCCATGTTAAATTGAAGTCCCCCCATTAGTATAATTTTTCCTTCAGCAAAGCCTCCCAACATATTTATAAAGGACTGGAGAAAGGCTACTTGACCAGTATTGGGAACATAGATTGAGAGCAATGTGCATTGTTTCCCTCCAAGACCCCCTTGACCATTACCCAGCGTCCCTCCCTATCTGTCTTGTACCCCGTTGGCTGAAACTGCAATGCAGAGTGAAATAATAATGCCACCCCACTGTGCTTAGTCGAGGAGCGATAGATCGATGATAAATTTATGTTTAAATCTGTGGTCTTCCGACCGTTAGAGGTGGGTCTCATGTATGGCCACTATATCGAAGTGGGAATCTGTTAGATATTTCCAAATCTTATGGCGCTTAAGTGGTGAGTTAAGACCCCTCACATTCCATGATAAGGTTGCAATCATTCCCCTATTCCCCAGATGTTACGTTCATGCTTTTGTGCTCCCTCATACCGCATCTCCCCCATTTACCCTCCCTCCGCAGCCCAGCCTCATACTGTCCAGGTGTTCTCTCACATGTGTTACAATACAGTCTGCTGCTCGCAGGTAGCTCGTCAATAGACCAAGTGGTTCCTGAGTAAATTAACAAGCAAACGAGTCCCTAACCCCATAACTTCTGAGACAATCCGGTCCCAACTAATGTAACGGTCAGAGAATGAATTGGTCAGAGACCACCACCGTCATTAAGTTGATATGCTAAATATCTGGCTGATAAACCTCCACATTCGGAGTCTCATCACCTTTACTCACGGCATGGCGTTCTTCAGCATCAAAGTTCTTTCTAGCGTGGGGTAGCAGGTGGGTAGCCATCCTGTCCCAACGCCCCCTCCATATCATTAGCACCTCTTATGAGTCTTTGTATGACTCTGGGAAAGCCATAGCCCCTCTCCTTGGGACCATGAGGGACTCTGCGTTAAGAGGTCGACGGTGCTTCATGTTGCTGTCCCTCCGGGGCGGTACATCCAGCAGGGCTAAGGCATCCGCTAGATCCGTCAAATGGTGTGATTTATTGCGATACTTGAACGCCAAGCCAAAGGGAAATGTCCAACGGTACCTGATGTGCCCTTTGTTAAGCTTTTCTGCCACGGGGCAGAACGCCTGTCTTCGCACTAGTGTTGCTTGAGCTAGGTCTTGATAGAGGGGGCACGACAATCCCTGGCACGACACCCTGTCTTTTTCTCGGAGCTTGCAGGATTGCCTCTTTCACTTTGAAGGAGCGTCGTTTCTCCGGAATATCCCGTAGACGTCTCCTGGTAATGGCCTCCCCACTCTGTGTGCCCTTACCACTGTGATCTTCAAGTGCATTTCACCCAGAGTTTCTTCAAAGAGGCCCACTACAAAGGCCTCTAGGTCGGTCCCTTTCACTCCTTCCTCTAGGTCCTGAATTCTAATGTTGTTCTCTAAAACTTCATCCTTCAAGATGGTGGCCTGTAGTTGGGTGTTGAGAAGTTGTATTTGATCCTCTGCACTCTGTGTGCGCTGCTCCCAGTGTGTCGTTTTAGTTTCCAGATCCATCAATCTCATGCCCACTGAGTCAACATCCTGTTGGAGTGTACTCATGTTAGACTTGGCATCTTTTGGCGTGTTTCCCCTGACTTTTTGCTTTCTGACCTCCCGGTTTTGACTCTGTTTTTGCTGGTGTAATGATTCTGCGCACTTTCCTCACTGCTGTCCAGTGGGAAAGTGCAAGTGCTCCTGTATAAAATGTGTTATGGATTGGTGTTTCCATGATTGGCCTATTTGGTTTATGTGTCAGTCCCTTGTAAAGTGCACTGCGAGTGCCAGGGCCTATAGACCAAATGCTGTTGGTGGGCTGCAGCACTGGATTGTGCCATCCACGCAAACAGCCCGTAAAGTGTAACTCGGGCCTGCCATCGCAGAGCCTGTGCGCAGCCTGGGGCTGCCATGTCGACTTGGCAAGTGCACACACTTGCAAGTCCCTAAACCTTCCCTTTGCTACATGTTAGTCACCCCTAAGGTAGGCCCAAGGTACCCCTGTGGGCAGGGTGCGGTGTATGCGAAAGGTAGGACATGCCCGAGTGTGTGCGGCATGTCCTGATAGTGAATTACAGCCTAGTTCGTTTTTCACTATTGCAAGGCTACCTGTTCCCCCTAGGCCAGAACGGGCAGTTTTGATTATTACAGCTTATAATCCTAACTGACCCCGGGAACATGGTAGAAATTCGAGTTTAGTATGCCTGGACTCAGAATGATAAAATGCACCTTTTAGTGAAGTTGGTTTTAACATTCTGTGTTTGAAAATACCACTTTTAGAAAGTGGGTATTTTCTTGTCTAACCATCCAAGCCTGCCTCTGCGAGGTTGTGTATTCCTTGTCTGGAGTGTGAGTGACAGGGGCTGGGGGATGCCAGGAGACAGGGTGAGTCAGCACAGGGCTGAATAGCCAGATCTACATGTAGATGGGTGGGAGGGGTCGCACCTGGGCCCTGAATAGGACAGTGCCCTCCTCCCACAATGCTGGCTCCACCTCCTGTGGTGCGTCTGATGTCCCTGGCCTACTCACTGAAAGAAGGGACGGAGACTTGTCAACAAAGTGCTCCAGAACTGGTTTGGACTAGGCAAAGGCCTCTCTGCCTTCAGAGAACAAAGGAATTTGGAATATAAATATTGGGGCCCTGACCCCATGAATTTAGATCTCGCTGGAATCAAGGAACCTGCCAAGACGAAGAGCTGGAAGAGCTGCCAGGAGGAGTACTGCCCCTTTGCTGTGTTGTTGCTTTGTTGGATTGGCCTGCAGCCGCTGCTTCTGCCTTGGGCAGTGAAAGGACTGAACTTTCTACAAACTTGTGCTGAGTATCTCCAAGGGCCTGAAACCGAGCTGGCCTCCTGTTAAGAAGTCTCAGGGACTACAAAGACTTCACAAGCCTCTGGGTACCGCTTCTGGAACGCTGTTTCAGTTGCCACAGAGGAAGGGAACTGCAACCGACTCCGTCAACCGAATCCATCCCTGGCCGGTGACCTGTTTGCACCGCAGACCGCATCGCCCCGCTTCGCATCGCAAGCCTGGTCTCACCGTGGGCGGCGTCCAACGCCGCCAACATCGAGCCGCTGCTTGCACCGTGACCTGTGGGCACCGCAGTTCACATCGCATCGCTTCACTGAACCAACCGGACCGACGAGGTAGCTGCAACTGGCTCAAGAGTCGTGACCGCACCGCATTTGGGGCACCGCTCGCACGTCTGCGACGCACCGCTCCGACTCGCACCGCTGTCTGACGCCAGCTCCCGCACTCCGGCTAGGTCGCCTGCATCGCAACCTGTCAGCACCGCATCGAGCATCGTCTCACCCTGCATCGCACGCCTTGGACTCACCGACTCCGTCTGCACGACGCTCATCGAGCCGCTGCCTGCACCGCATCGAGGGACACCGCACCTTGCATCGCTCCGTCTTGCACCGCAACCGCGAAGAACGCCGACCGGCTCGTACACTCCGTACCAGCCACAACGAGAAAGGTACTGTAACCGAGTCTGTTCCACGACTCTGCTGGCCCGTATCGACGCGGTCGGCTGGAACTGTTAGACTCTGTGGTTTTCAGCATCACGGTAGGCTCGGACGGAGCTACCGACTCGTCACGAACTTTGCTTTTGTGCTATTCCTGCAAAGAAGAAGTTACCGTATCAAGTATTCATTCAGTAAAGTATAGTATTGTGGATTTTTGTCGTAATTGGTCTTGTCTTGAGTATATAAAATATTGGTTATTTTTCTAAACTGGTGTGGTGTCCGTTTGTAGTGCTTACACTGTATTACTGTTGGTTATGTGCAAATGCTTTACACACTGCCTCTGAATTAGCCCGACTGCTCGTGCCAAGCTACCACGAGGGTGAGCAGGGGTTACTTCACGAGTGTAACACCCTTACCCTGACTAGGAAGAAGGGTCCCTACTTGGACAAAGGTGCAAGCCCTTGCCAACTAGAGATCCCATTTCTAACATTGGTTGTCAGCGGTGAGGATAGGACTTGTGTTTGCACTTGACTTACAGTGATTGGTGTGCACTACTACCATATCGCAGACCATTACGTACCACATACTGGTTCTTTTTCTTTTGGCCTATTTTTGATCTTGCCAGTTTTCAACTCACGACTTTTGTCATGCCTGAATCAATTGCATCATCCGTTGCATCTCTGGAAGTTATCTTTGAGGAGGATAGGTTGGAATCCTACGCCGTAAAGGAGTTACGAGCGATTTGTAAAAACCTGAAAGTCCAAATTAAAGGCCTCACAAGGAAGGAGGAGCTACAGAAGGCGCTGAGGGCCTGGGTAGCAGCCAGACATGCCAATGGGCAGCCTGGTGATCTCAGTGAGGAGGTGGAGGAGCCTATTTCCAGGGTGGATGTGCTTTTGGGTAGGGGGAACCCGCCAGGTCAGGCAGCAGCAGTCTGTCCCCAGAGGAGCTGGAGGACAGGCGGGAGGCAAGGCAGTTTGAGCTGCAGAAGCTCAGGCTGGAGAGTGAGCGGGAGGAGAAGAGATTGGCCATAGAGGAGAGGAAGATGCTCTTAGAGCATGAGAGAGAACTGAAGGAGCTAGAACTTAGGAGTAAGTCAGGCTCAGATGGTGGCAGCAATTCGTCCAGAAAGGCAGACAGGATTGTGCACATTCCCAAGAACGTAGGCAAGGAGTTCAAGAAGGGGGATGACATACAAAGGTGGTTTCAGGGTTATGAGGCAGCCATACACATGAATGGGGTCCCTGAGGAGAATTGGGGAGCAGGATTGTGGCCACTTTTCCCTGAAGAAGCAAGGGATGCTCTGATAGCTTTGGGTAAGGGTATCACCTCACCTATGCTGACATGAAGGATGCCCTTCTCACGAAGTATGGTCTTACTCCTGAAAAGTACAGGGATCAGTTCAGGTCCATTAAGAAGTCTGATGCCAACACTTGGTTGGAATGTGTGGATGTGTTCTGCAGGTCGCTGGATGGTTGGGTAAAGGGCAGTAGTGTAACAGATTTTCAGGGGCTCTACAACTTGATTGCATGGGAGCACTTGTCTAGTCTATGTTTTGCAGATCTGCGCCAGCACCTAGTTGATAGTAAGCTAACTGACCCCAGGAAGCTTGCTATGGAGGCGGACCGCTGGGTGAGTACCATGGTCCACAAGAAAGCGTTTGGGGAGACTCAGCCAAAGGTGGGCAGGGTCCCCAGCAGAAAAGTGGGGGGACAAGGGTAAAGCACAGGAGTTCTCTAAAGGGCCCCAAACTAGTACCCAGGGTAAAGGTTCCCAGCCCCCGGTGATAAGAAGAAAGGGGTCTCTACAGGGAAGCCTGTTGAGACCGGCCCCCGCAAGTGTTATGCATGTGACCAGGTAGGTCACTTTAAGGAGGACCCCAAGTGCCCGAAGGGGACACAGCCACCCACCGGTGGACAGTCCAAAGTGTTGGCTAGTGTAGCGCTTGGGGAGGAGGGGTGCCCACAGGAGGGTGGGGATCCCGCAGAAATGACCCTTGTCTCACTAGGGGACAGTGAGATGGTCCCAGGAAACCAGGTGCCCCCTAACACAAAGAAATATAGCACCTGGGTGACCATTAATGGGAACAGGGTAGAGGCTCTCAGAGATACTGGAGCCAGTGTGACCTCAGTCCGGTGTCACCTGGTATCTGAGAAGCAAGTAGTCCCAGGAGCATTCCACCAAGTAGTCGCTGTCGACAACTCTGAGCGCCAGTGTATGGTGGCGCAGGTTCCCTTTGAATGGGGGGGGGGTCTCAGGTCCCTTGAGGGTGGTTGTGAGCCCTACCATGCCTACCATGCCTGTAGATTGTCTGCTAGGAAACGACCTGGAGCAGTCCTCATGGAAGGAGGTGGAGCTCAGGTCTCACTTGGAGATGCTTGGGTTGCCAGAGTGGGCATGCGTGTCTACTCGGTCAATGGCAGCCAGAAAGGGTGATCAAGAGGACTTGGAGCCTGAAACAGTGGCCCAAGTCCCTGCCAAGAGAAAGGGCAGGGGCGCGGGAAACCGGCCCCCGAAGTTCCCACGGACCCGGAGGAGGCGGACCTCGAGGGGGACGCCCGGTGCCTACAGGGGAGCAGGTAGCCGAACTGGGAGACATCTCTGAGCTGACCCATTGGCAGCAAGAAGGGGGTCCCACCAGGAGAGAGTTCTGCAGGGAGCAGAACGAGTGCCCTACTCTGGAGGGTCTGCGGCGGCAGGCTGCAGACCAAGCAGCTGGTAACCAGTCCGGGTCACATCTGATCTACTGGGAGAGTGGTCTCCTGTACAGTGAGCCTAAGGTTGCTGAGCCTGGGTCAGCCCGTGTGCTGGTGGTACCCCAGCACTTCAGGACCTTCCTACTGGGTCTGGCTCATGACGTGCCTTTGGCAGGACATTTGGGGCAGGACAAGACCTTTGACAGGCTTGTCACCCACTTCTTTTGGCCCCAAATGCGAAGGCAGTCAGATGCACACTGTAGGTCTTGCCAAACTTGCCAGGCAAGTGGTAAGAGTGGGAGGAAGGTCAAAGCTCCTCTCCAACCTTTTCCGGTTGTTGGAACACCCTTTGAAAGCGTAGGGATGGATATTGTGGGGCCACTGGATCCCAAGACAGCCATGGGCAACAGGTACATCCTGGTCTTGGTGGACCATGCCACCCGGTACCCGGAGGCAATCCCTCTCAGGACAACGACGGCGCCAGTGGTGGGCCGGGCGTTAATGGGGATCTTTTCCGTGTGGGATTCCCCAGAGAGGTGGTTTCTGATAGGGGGACCAATTTCATATCGAAGTATATGACATCCCTGTGGAAGGAGTGTGGTGTAACCTACAAGTTCACCACTCCTTACCACCCACAAGGAAACGGTCTGGTGGAGAGATTCAACCAGACCTTGAAAGGCATGATCAAGGGTCTAACAGAACCCATGAGGCGTAAGTGGGACGTCCTCTTGCCATGCCTACTCTTTGCGTACAGGGGGGTGCCTCAGAAGTCTCTTGGGTACAGCCCCTTTGAGCTCCTGTATGGCCACCCTGTCAGAGGACCTCTGAGTTTGGTAAAGGAAGGCTGGGAGGCAGCTCCCAGGAAAACTCCCCAGGATGTATTTAGCTACATGCTGGCCTTTAGAAACCAAACTGCCCGCTTCAGGAAACTCGCTCAGGCGAACCTAGAAGCAAGCCAGGAAGAAATGAAGAGATGGTATGACCAGAATGCCACTCTGGTCGAATTTCAACCTGGGCAGAAAGTGTGGGTCATGGCCCCAGTGACACCTTGTGCCTTGCAGGACAAGTGGACTGGGCCATATGAGGTAAAGGAGCGCAAAGTGACGTCACCTACCTGGTGGATTTGCAGGCTCCAAGGAACCCTTTGAGGGCCCTTCACGTGAACCGCCTCAAGCCCCACTTCGAGAGGTCCGAGTGAGTATGCTCTTGGCGACAGATGATGGGGTGGAAGAGGAGAGTGAGCCTCTCCCTGACCTCCTGTCTACCAAGGAGCATGATGGGTCAGTAGAGGGTGTGATCCTCTCCCCTACTCTGACTCAGGAGCAACAGGGGACTGTCGCCAGTTGTTGGGACAGTTCGCCCCACTGTTCTCTCTGACCCCGGTGTTACTCACTGGTGTACCCATGGCGTGGACACCGGTGACAGCCCTCCTGTGAAGCACAAGATTTACAGGTTGACTGACCGGGTCAGAGCCAGCATCAAGGAGGAGGTCTCTAAGATGTTGGCGTTAGGGGTGATTGAGCCCTCCCACAGTCCTTGGGCCAGCCCAGTGGTCTTGGTCCCAAAGGCTGCGGCGCCCGGTGCCACTCCAGAACTCCGGTTTTGTGTGGACTACCGTGGGCTCAATGCTGTCACCAGGACTGACGCGCACCCCATCCTCAGAGCTGATGAGCTCATTGATCGGTTGGGAGCTGCCCGGTTCCTCAGCACGTTTGATTTGACGTCTGGGTACTGGCAGATTGCCTTAACCGATGGGGCCAAGGAGAGATCAGCATTCTCAACCCCAGAAGGTCATTACCAATTCCGGGTGATGCCCTTTGGGTTGAAGAATGCCCCTGCCACCTTTCAGAGGTTGGTCAATCAGGTGTTGGCTGGGCTGGAGGATTTCAGTGCCGCCTACCTGGATGACATTGCTGTGTTCAGTTCCAGCTGGGAAGAACATTTACAGCACCTTGAGAAAGTGTTGAGGGCTCTGCAAGGTGCAGGCCTCACGATCAAGGCCAGTAAGTGCCAGATCGGGCAGGGTTCTGTGGTGTACTTGGGACACCAGGTAGGAAGCGGCCAGGTGGCGCCCCTACAACCCAAGATTGACACCATTCTGGCTTGGGAACCCCCAAGACCCAGACAGAGGTGAGAGCCTTCTTAGGTCTCACCGGTTACTATAGGAGATTCGTTAAGGGCTATGGCACCATTGTTGCCCCCTTAACAGAGCTGACCTCTAAGAGGCAGCCCAGGAAAGTGATCTGGACTGAGTCCTGCCAGAAAGCTTTTGATGCCCTGAAGGCAGCCATGTGCACGGCGCCCGTGCTCAAGGCACCTGACTTCTCCAAGGAATTCGTCGTGCAGACTGACGCTTCAGAGCATGGTGTGGGAGCGGTGCTCTCACAACTGAACGAAGAGGGCCTGGATCAGCCTGTAGTCTTCCTTAGCAGGAGACTACTTCCCAGGGAACAGAGGTGGAGTGCCATAGAAAGGGAAGCTTTGCTGTGGTCTGGGCACTGAAGAAGTTGAGACCATACCTGTTTGGGACTCACTTCCGGGTTCAGACAGACCACAGGCCCCTCAGATGGTTGATGCAAATGAGGGGTGAGAATCCAAAACTGCTGAGGTGGTCCATCTCCCTACAGGGAATGGACTTTACGGTGGAGCACCGTCCTGGTACAGAACACGCCAACGCAGATGGTCTGTCCAGGTTCTTCCGCCTTAGTGAAGAGAACTCCAATGGGGTTGGGTAGTTCTCCCTACTTTCAGCTGGAGGGGACATGTGTTAGACTTGGCATCTTTTGGCGTGTTTCCCCTGACTTTTTGCTTTCTGACCTCCCGGTTTTGACTCTGTTTAGTGCTGGTGTAATGATTCTGCGCACTTTCCTCACTGCTGTCCAGTGGGAAAGTGCAAGTGCTCCTGTATAAAATGTGTTATGGATTGGTGTTTCCATGATTGGCCTATTTGGTTTATGTGTCAGTCCCTTGTAAAGTGCACTGCGAGTGCCAGGGCCTATAGACCAAATGCTGTTGGTAGGCTGCAGCACTGGATTGTGCCACCCACGCAAACAGCCCGTAAAGTGTAACTCGGGCCTGCCATCGCAGAGCCTGTGCGCAGCCTGGGGCTGCCATGTCGACTTGGCAAGTGCACACACTTGCAAGTCCCTAAACCTTCCCTTTGCTACATGTTAGTCACCCCTAAGGTAGGCCCAAGGTACCCCTGTGGGCAGGGTGCGGTGTATGCGAAAGGTAGGACATGCCCGGGTGTGTGCGGCATGTCCTGATAGTGAATTACAGCCTAGTTCGTTTTCACTATTGCAAGGCTACCTGTTCCCCCTAGGCCAGAACGGGCAGTTTTGATTATTACAGCTTATAATCCTAACTGACCCGGGAACATGGTAGAAATTCGAGTTTAGTATGCCTGGACTCAGAATGATAAAATGCACCTTTTAGTGAAGTTGGTTTTAACATTCTGTGTTTGAAAATACCACTTTTAGAAAGTGGGTATTTTCTTGTCTAACCATCCAAGCCTGCCTCTGCGGGTTAGTGTATTCCTTGTCTGGAGTGTGAGTGACAGGGGCTGGGGGATGCCAGGAGACAGGGTGAGTCAGCACAGGGCTGAATAGCCAGATCTACATGTAGATGGGTGGGAGGGGTCGCACCTGGGCCCTGAATAGGACAGTGCCCTCCCTCCACAATGCTGGCTCCACCTCCTGTGGTGCGTCTGATGTCCCTGGCCTACTCACTGAAAGAAGGGACGGAGACTTGTCAACAAAGTGCTCCAGAACTGGTTTGGACTAGGCAAAGGCCTCTCTGCCTTCAGAGAACAAAGGAATTTGGAATATAAATATTGGGGCCCTGACCCCATGAATTTAGATCTCGCTGGAATCAAGGAACCTGCCAAGACGAAGAGCTGGAAGAGCTGCCAGGAGGAGTACTGCCCCTTTGCTGTGTTGTTGCTTTGTTGGATTGGCCTGCAGCCGCTGCTTCTGCCTTGGGCAGTGAAAGGACTGAACTTTCTACAAACTTGTGCCGAGTATCTCCAAGGGCCTGAAACCGAGCTGGCCTCCTGTTAAGAAGTCTCAGGGACTACAAAGACTTCACAAGCCTCTGGGTACCGCTTCTGGAACGCTGTTTCAGTTGCCACAGAGGAAGGGAACTGCAACCGACTCCGTCAACCGAATCCATCCCTGGCCGGTGACCTGTTTGCACCGCAGACCGCATCGCCCCGCTTCGCATCGCAACCCTGGTCTCACCGTGGGCGACGTCCAACGCCGCCAAATTCGAGCCGCTGCTTGCACCGTGACCTGTGGGCACCGCAGTTCGCATCGCTTCACTGAACCAACCGGACCCGACCGACGAGGTCGCTGCAACTGGCTCAAGAGTCGTGACCGCACCGCATTTGGGGCCCCGCTCGCACATCTGCGACGCACCGCTCCGACTCGCACCGCTGTCCGACGCCAGCTCCCGCACTCCGGCTAGGTCGCCTGCATCGCAACCTGTCAGCACCGCATCGAGCATCGTCTCACCCTGCATCGCACGCCTTGGACTCACCGACTCCGTCTGCACGACGCTCATCGAGCCGCTGCCTGCACCGCATCGAGGGACACCGCACCTTGCACCGCTCCGTCTTGCACCGCAACCGCGACGAACGCCGACCGGCTCGTACACTCCGTACCAGCCACAACGAGAAAGGTACTGTAACCGAGTCTGTTCACGACTCTGCTGGCCCGTATCGACGCAGTCGGATGGAACTGTTAGACTCTGTGGTTTTCAGCATCACGGTAGGCTCGGACGGAGCTACCGTCTCGTACTGAACTTTGCTTTTGTGCTATTCCTGCAAAGAAAAAGTTACCGTATCAAGTATTCATTCGTAAAGTATAGTATTGTGGATTTTTGTCGTAATTGGTCTTGTCTTGAGTATATAAAATATTGGTTATTTTTCTAAACTGGTGTGGTGTCCGTTTGTAGTGCTTACACTGTATTACTGTTGGTTATGTGCAAATGCTTTACACACTGCCTCTGAATTAAGCCTGACTGCTCGTGCCAAGCTACCACGAGGGTGAGCAGGGGTTACTTCACGAGTGTTACACCCTTACCCTGACTAGGAAGAAGGGTCCCTACTTGGACAAAGGTGCAAGCCCTTGCCAACTAGAGATCCCATTTCTAACAACTCAACTTTACATATAATTAATATTTAAGGGCATCTAGGGAGACCGCCAGGTCTGTCTTTAGTTCTTCCCTTAGTTCACGTTTGAACTCTTGCAGTGAAGTTATCAGATCTTCTTTCGTCAACGCTATGTTCTCCTCCATCCCCAGCAGCCCAGATTTCCCATCGGTGTTGGTTTTGGCAAAGGAGCTAGAGACCCTATTAGTCTGTGGCTGCAACTTTTTAGGTGCCAGCAAGAGGTACTCACTGGATATGAGCTACACCTCCGGGAAGAGATCTTGGCTTGTGACCTATTGTCCCTCAAGCTTCTTTGTTCTTCAGTAAGCACCGAGAAGGCTTTTTCAGCGGCCGCAACTCTCTCCACATGACATTGTACTCCCTCGGGTATGTGTGACTGAGGCTAGAACCCCTCAATGCAGCTCAGCGGGCCAGCCCACCCCCTCTCTCCATTCTACATTGTGCTTCGGCTCTCACTGCTGCGGGTGAGGAGAGGGCTCCTCTCTTCCCCCTTGCTCACTAAGACGTGTTTAGGCTTCTTACCCCGTGACCTCCCTGGGTGCTTTAGGAGCCACTGATGACTCCCATTCCTCCATTCAAGTCCAACTCACGTTGCCCCCTCAACAGCAGTAGGGCCTCCCCAGCCGGACACAGAGGCCTTGGTAACCTGTCCCCGGGGCTAACTCCTTAGTATCTCTGCAGCGTTCAACAGTCCAGTAGTCTCCTCTGTCCCACAGGGGGGTGGGTGGGTTGCAGCCCAATTATCTGTTTAACTGTGGCAGCCGGTTTAGGAATACGTGGCCACCATCTTGAAATCAGGCATTCCCCCGTGTTGCTCACAGCCTCCGTGGTCACCGACACTAGTGCCCACACCATCGCTCTTGGTCTCCCAAGGTTTTGCCTCTCTCCTGTGCATCAGATGGGGCCCCACCGACCTCCTCCGTCCTCACTTGGGGCTGCGCGGCTCACCCTGCCAGATCGGCACGTCCGCCCTCGATGCCGCACTCACCGGGTCGCCGTCCCGTAAGGCTGTCCGTGCTTCTTCCAGGGTTGCCATTTCTTCGCCCTCTCAATGCCACGGTTTCCCTCGGTGACGCTCCGGAAGGTCACCTTCCGCAGTGGGATAATCTTACAGCCGGATCGCCTCGTTCGGCGCCATCTTAGCTCCGCCGACCATCTCTTTCATCTGGCATCATCTGCAGAATTCTCTGTACAAAATCGCCCTATCCCCGGCATAGAAGTTAGTTGCGAAAAAGCGAGGCGTCAGGATGCCTCGGTCGGCCCCGTTGGAGGTGTCTAGCCCCTCAACTGCGGTCGATGGTGGTGGAGCCTCTGTGGATTACATTCCCCTCGGCCATCTTGGCTGGCCACGCCCCCTTCGGCCTCACTTTCACCATTTTGTAATTTCAACACTTACATTCTTTAGGAGGGTAAACGTTCTTATACGCCTTACACAAAATCCTAAACTACAGAAATTAAAAAAATGTGTGAAGTACTTGGAAGAAGGACTTTGCAGAGGATCCGATCAAAATTGTTCTGAGCACAGAGGTGAGCAGATTATCGGGGATTGTTCTTGTAGCCGGATTGCACTGCCGAACTACAACTGGATGCTGAAATCAGACAGTATGGCCAAGATATGCATTTCACACACTGCTTTGGGGGGAGAGGAGGAGGCTGCGGCAGGCGTTGAGCATTCTGCACATATGTTCATGTTTTACATGATTGTGGGTTCTCATCCTGCAGAATTGTATGTCTGTATATGGACTGTCTGGGTCCCTTTGTTGGCAAAAACCCAATAAAATTTGTTTTGAAAAAAAAAAACATTGTTCTGAGCACACCAAATGCAGAACCTCTTCCACGTAAACCTAAAACAGTAGGAAGCTCTTGTAGATGGTCTTCTGGTTTCTCTCAACAAGTCCATGTATTCTTATATTGAGTGAGTTCAGAAGCCAAGTATCTGTCCCTGAACTTGTACAAAACGTCCGGTCTGCATGGCAGCCTCATGTGGTCGTTTTCAGAGGTGGAGAAGATCCACCACCACTTATGGAGCCACTCTGTGGCAATAATAATCATTTTGGCCTCTGAGTCAGTTAGATGATCACTGTTAGCTATAGGAGAATAGGAGGAAAGGCATAAAGAAATGTACCTGATCAGTTGATACATAGGTCATTACCCAGCGTGCCTGGTTGGTAAAACCCTATGGTGAAGTTTGGGTTTTTGTTGTTTGCCAAGAGCTTTACTAGCGATAATTCCAATTGCAAAAAAACATCTTTAAAACAGCATCCTTTAAGACCTATTTGTGGTTCTATTGAATGATTCTGCTCTGAGTATTCACTTGAAAATTCTGGATGCTTGGCAGATGGACAGCTGTAATCCTGAGATTTCTAGATACTAGCCATTTCCAGAATATTTGAGCTTTTAGAGGCAATGTCCCTCCCAGCTTGTTCAGATAATGCATGGTTGTTGTATTGTCTGTCTGGACAAGGGAGGTTGTCTTCAAGGAAGGAAGAAAAGCATTCAGTTCTAGATGTACCACTCTCAACTCAAAGAGGTTTATATGGAATGTCTGTTCCTTTGGATTCAAAGAGCCTTGAATCTTAAGGTGATCCATGTGAGCACTCCAACCTGATAGGGAGGCATCCATTACGTTGGTCAGTGTTGGGGTGTCTTGAATAAAACTCATTCCTTTGATTAGATATCCTGGAAGACACCACCAACTGAGTGGTTGCTCTGCATGTGAGGCTAGGGTCACTTTGTTATCCCATTGGCCTAAGAACTGGCTCCATGGATCCGCCAGACACTGTTGCAGAGATCTCAAGTTCAAGAACGCATTTGGCACCGGGAAGATGAAGGATGCCATTGAGCCTAAGAAAGACGATAATTGCATTGCTGCTGGATGGCCTGTTTTCTTCAGATTACCACACTGCTGAAGGATGGATAATTGTGTATCTTCCGAAGGAAACACGTTTGTGTTTATAGTATCCCAAACAGCTCCCAGGTTATTAAGAGACTATACTGGGTTGGAAACTGATTTTATATGATTTGCATGCAGGCCCGATTGACAGAGTGACGACCACAATCCGGTAATGCTGGCACGCTTGCTTATACAATCATCTAGATAGGAGTAGTCTAATATCCCCAAAGTCCTGAGATTTGTGCTGTAACGACCGCCATGCACTTTGAAAATGTCCTGGGTGCAGATTTCAGACCCAACGGAAGGACTTTGTATTGGTAATAGTTGCTTTCCACTTTAAAGGAATTGGTGATTTAGTTTTTGGCCATTGGAATGACAAAATAGGCATCACGTGGACAGGCAATCCCCTGATGGAGTTGGAGACTAATCTGTTGTAGAGCGAACATTCTGAATGTTTCTTTGCACATCCACGTGTTTGCCTTCTTCAGGCCTAGAATGAGTCTGACTTTGTTCTTTGGTCCATTTTTCTTCTTCACTAGAAAGTAACAGGAATGAATTCCCATTCCTTTGTGATGAGTAAGAACACATTCCACAGCATGCTTTTGCAAGAGGATAGAGACTTCTTGCTGAAGTTGCTCCCAATGTAAAGGGGCTGACTTCTTTGGTGGATTTGCTGGTGGATGGATACTTAAATCTGAGACTGTATCCATATGGCACAATATTTAGAATGCATTTGACGCTAGTTATAGTTTTCCACTCTTCCAGGTAACATAACGCTTCTGCCGAGCAGAGTGGGTAAAGGAAGAAGGGGAAGTGTTTGCCACCGGTGGCAGGTTTAGTGGCTGTGGCAGATTGTTGGCGACCACCTCTGCCTCTGGATTTCTGCATCTGCTGTTGATGCCTCTGCTGTTGTTGCTGTTGACCTTGAGACCTATGAGGGATTTGAACCTTCTGAGGGAAATATCAATTGTTGCAAGGTCTGTAGAAATGTTTCCTTTATTCCTTTGTTTTTCCAATGTGATCACCACAGTGTCTAATTCAGTTTTCATGCAAAACATCTTGTGATCAACATGTGAGCCAAATAACGTGTTCCCTGTAAAGGGGAGGTTTAAAATCATGTGTTGTGCTTTAGGTTTTAGTCCTGTGAGCCAGACTCAAGGGGAGCGACGTAAGTCCAAGCCATGACAGCATCCAAGGGTTGCTATAAGGGATGTATCCGCTTTAGCATTGATAACTCGACTGGATACTTTCATACCTTTGTTTAGGTATCTTTGCATCTGTCTCTTGGCAAGTCATCTATGAACAGCTGTAGTTAGTCCCAGTGCAACCTATCATATCTTTCTACGAATGCAGAAGCCCTGGCTTCTTTCATAGGTGTGCTGGATGTGTCACATACCTTCCTTGTCATCAAATCCAGTTTTTTACTTTCCTTATCTGCAGGAACTGTAGAAGAAGATGCTTTGGCTTGAAGCTTTCGAGCAGCTGAGAACAGTGGAGTAGAGTGGAGGAACAACGAAAGGTCTACATTTCTTCTGTAGACAAGAAGGCTGGACAGAGGCTGGAGTCTGAAACAGGCAAGTTCAATGAGACCTGGAAACAAAGGTAGTAACGGCACTGAGAAGGATCTTTGATGCGCCGGGATGACCTGGAACGTTAATTCTGACATTACGGTAATGCCAATGGTAAGACTTCGACTTTGACCTAGACCTCTGGCAAGGTCTGGTATGTTGGGATCAAGACCTGGAACACTTGGGTCTGGATGCCACTAGAGCAGGTGGTTGTGATGGCGTAGGGGGCGGGGATAGAGGAATTTACGCATTTACCAGTGGTGTAAGAGGAGACTTCATAGATGGCTGAGGAGGTGGAGGAGGAGCAAGTGTTCATGGTGAAGGTGAATCTGGAATTATGACTGGAGAAGCCGGTATACGAGATGTGCATGCCCTGGAGAACTCGAGTTTCATTTGCCAGAGGTTTGCATGCTTTCACCCTTAAAACTTAAAAATACTCGGCTGTCTTATTTTCTGCAGTGGAGGAGTGTCTCCATGTCAAATCATGTCTTGATGTCGAATGTCTTGATGACGACATAGCCCTCGACAGCGAACAATTAGGTGCAGCACCTCTTCTCAAGGTCAAATGAGGATATTGTTTCTCACTTTGTCTTCTCGTTTTTTATCTCCCCCTGTGCAATTCCTCAGAGTTAGATTGGGGCACTTAATGTGTCCAGCGATGGATTCCTGCTTTTTTTCAGCTTTCTTCTTGTCTATGAAGGCACACTTCTTTTATGCTCTCTCAGGGTTGGCATAGGGTCATGAGAATCTGGCAGACCTAGGATACAGAAAAGATAGTCACAGTGGAAATTATTCACAATGTATCTGCAACCAATACATGGTCTATATACAAGGAATATGACAACACCAAATGGCTCATTCAATAAATGATTATGATTTAATAAATATCACAAAAATTGTCATCATAGATCATAGACTCAAAAAATGTGAACTGAATATCACATTTAACATTTAGTAAAAACAGGTGCATACAGCGTGAAGTGATAGGTGCGTAGTTAGGATAAGTGAAAGTGATGTGCAGGGGGAAAGGTGGTGCATATATATACATCAATATACAATAATGATAACCTAACCTGCCAAATTACTGGCAAAACATACAAATGCAAAATCATAAACAAAAGATGCAGATATAGATCCTCTGTCATCCAGGTTTGATAAGTGAAGGGAAGGAGATGTCGACGTTTGACCCCTATAAAAACCAGCAGATTTGACGTCTTGGAGGTGGGGTCTTCATCAGGACCAACGGGGAAGGGGAAGGGAAGGGAAGCGTATATGTTGCACCAGTGACAGCACAGGTGTCTTCAGGCTGAAAGATAGTGATGTGGGCCAGCAAGGCTCTCACGATAGGTACAGCAGTCCGAATAGGAATAAACCAAAGGTACGCAATAACCTAAGGCCGCGGATGTATCCGTATAGAAAGAGCAAGGGTTCAAACGTAACCCATAGCTCTGGGAAGCGTCGAGACTTCTGACAGCTAACACCTTCGGTGCTGGCCCACATCACTATCTTTCAGCCTGAAGACACCTGTGCTGTCACTGGTGCAACATATACCCTTCGCTTCCCTTCCCCCTTCCCCGTTGGTCCTGATGAAGACCCCACCTCCAAGACGTCAAATCTGCTGGTTTTTATAGGGGTCGAAACGTCGACATCTCCTTCCCTTCACTTATCAAACCTGGATGACAGAGGATCTATATCTGCATCTTTTGTTTATGATTTTGCATTTGTATGTTTTGCCAGTAATTTGGCAGGTTAGGTTATCATTATTGTATATTGATGTATATATATGCACCACCTTTCCCCTGCACATCACTTTCACTTATCCTAACTACGCACCTATCACTTCACGCTGTATGCACCTGTTTTTACTAAATGTTAAATGTGATATTCAGTTCACATTTTTGAGTCTATGATGACAATTTTTGTGATATTTATTAAATCATAATCATTTATTGAATGAGCCATTTGGTGTTGTCATATTCCTTGTATATAGACCATGTATTGGTTGCAGATACATTGTGAATAATTTCCACTGTGACTATCTTTTGTGTACCACTATTTACCCGAGTCCAGTGGTCTTTCGGGTTACCCCATTGATACGAAACTCTAGACCTAGGATACAGATCCGATATGGGAAACTTTTGCCATTTTTTTTTATCAATCTGGGCAATTCACTAAAAGAGATGGGATTTTGTGGAATAAAATATATATTTTCAGTCAGGAAAATATAGAAAAATATTCTTAGTCTTAAAGGACGTAGAGTAAGCCAATTTTTAAAAATGTTCTTGCGCGTTTTTGAGAAAAGAAAGCCTTAAAAAGGACAAACTCATTGCTTCAAGATCCTATCAGCAGGAGCCAGAAAAAAGAACTGAGTTAACTGCCACCAACAGTGCATGAGAGGACACTGGAGGTCAAGGTGCCCAGAAAGGCAGTGTTCCACTGTTATTCTAACATGGCTGCAGCCAATACAGTTACATTAGCCTATCCCTCTCTATCATTCACTTTTAAAAGATAGTGGAAAAGGTTTGTGAAGGATGCTTTTAAAATGTCACCTTTTCTTCTTTTAGTAACTTTGCAAGACTATGTAATTTCTTCCATCTTTTAAAGTAAATGAATGGAATGTGAAATATAGGACTGTTTTTCGGGCTGCTGAAGGATATGTTTGTGCACTTTCTAGTGTTTCCTAAGTAAGGTGAAGATACTGTACAAGATCGGACTTTGGAAAAAGTGGTTCGGGATCCCCATAAATGGGTGGTACTATTCGGTGTTTATGATTATCAATAGAGAACCCCCCCCCCCCACAAGAAGGAAAATTTCACTTACCCTGTAAGCATCTGTTCGTGGCATTTAGTGCTGTTGATTCGTATGCTGTGCATACCCCTGCCATCTAGTTTTGGGCCTGGATGTGCGCAAGTTGGTTTTCTTCTAAGATGTCTTTCGAGTCACAAGGTAGCGTGACTAATCTGCCTGGTGAGGATGCGCATGGGCATCGACTCCATTTTTAAGATTGCTTTCCAGCACGGCATGTGAGGATGGAGTGTGAAACGAAGTGATAAGTAAAGAGTTGTCTATGCATAAGAGGAAAAAGAGATATTAGAAAATACTGCAACGCCAGAGGCCTCCAGGGAGCAGGGTGGGCACATGTGAATCTACAGCACTACATGCCATAAACAGATGTGTACAGGGTAAGTAACATTTTCAGTTCGAGGTATGTGTGGCATTAGATACACTTGCTGTGTATAAACTGTAAAGCAGTCCTCCCAAACGCAGTGGATAGACTGTGGGTGTTGCAAAAGTTTGGAAAAGTGTACAAAGAACTGCCTGACCAACATTAGCTTGTTGGGACACTAGTACTTCCACACAGTGGTGCTTTGTGAAAGTGCGTGGTGTAGACCAGGTAGCTGCTTTCCATATATAAGCTATTAGGATGTTCTCCAGGAAAGCCATAGAGGCTCCTTTCTTTCGAGTAGAGTGTGCACTAGGAGGAATAGATAGAACCCTTTTGGCTTTAGCATAACATGCCTGAATGCATTTAACTATCCATCTGGCAATGCCGGACTTGAATATACACTTCCCTTTATGAGTTTGGGAGAAAGCCAAAAAACGTTGTTGCGTCTTTCTAAAAGTCCTAGTCCTATCAATTTAATACATAAGGGCTCGCTTTACGTCCAAAGAATGAAGAGCCCGTTCCGCAACGGAGTGTGGCTGTGGGGGAAAAATGGTAGGTCGATTGACTCAGTAAGATGGAGTTGAGTTACTACCATAGGTAGGAATTTGGGGTTGGTGTGGAGGGCATCACTGTCCCCATATATTTGGAAGAAACGTTCTTCCAGGGTTAATGCTTGAAGCTCACGGACACCCCTGACTGAGGTAATAGCAATTAGAAATGCCACCTTCAAAGAGATAAATTAAAGGGGGCAAGTGTGAAGGGGCTCAAATGGAGGGCCAATAAGCCATGCAAGTACAAAGTCAAGATTTTGTGAGGGTGCTGGTGCAGCCCAGGGAGGAATCACTCTTGAAGGCTTTAATAACTGGTATTTTGAAGAGAGATGTGCTTTCCATTCTGAAGATAGGCAGCTACTGTGGCTAGATGTAAGCGTATGGAGGTAAGGGCTACCCCAGAAATTTGTAAGTGAAGCAAGTAACAAACTATGTTCTGTACTGTAGCTTTGAAAGGGTACATTTCATTTGAGTGACAGTAGCAGGTAAACCTTATCTATTTGGCCGCGTAGCAGGCATATGTGATAGGTCTGCGGGCTGCCTTGAGAATGCTCATGTACTCAGGTGCCTGATTTTTCCATGGTTCTGCGTGAGAAGAACCAACCAGTTGGGGAGCCTCTCGTGTGGGACCAGAGAGAGGTCAAGCAGAGTTGTTAACCATGGCTGGTGAGCCCCTGTGGGAGCTACTAAGATGACCGTGAGGGACATCTGCTAAAGCCTCTGAACTTTAAATGGAAGAAGAGGGAGAGGGGAAAAAGCATAGGCAAATATCCCTGACCATTTCATCCATAGTGCATTGTGAAAGTAACAAAGGAGGACTTGTGGGTGGAGTCACAACTCATAGACTTGTTGCTGCATCCTGCTGAGGTCAGCAACATCGTTGTCCATTCCAGGAAGGTATTCTGCTAACAAATGAATGTTGTGGTGAACTGCCCAACTCCAAATGGTCTGAGATAACAGACAGCTGTGGAGAGCATGTCACCCCTTATTACTGACTTTACTACATGGCTGACATATTGTTCATTCGAACAAGGGCAACCTTACATATCAAGTGAGGCAGGAAGGCGTTCAACGCTAGGTGAACAGCTAGAAGCTCCAGGAAGTTGATGTGGAGACCCTAGTATTTGGTCTCCCACAGACCCTGAACAGTCAGATCCTACATGTGTGTGCCCCAGCCGAAGAGTGAGGTGTGCGTTGTAACAATGGTCTGCAGAACAGTGCCCCTCCAAGAGGTTGTTGGTATTCCACCACTGCAGAGTGATGAGTGCGGTGGCCGATCACGACTAGATCGTCCCAATGACCATCTGTCTGAGACCACTGTTGCACAAAACATTCCTGCAAGAGACGCATGTGAAGTCCTGCATGAGGTACTATGGCTATGCAGGAGTCCATCGTGCCTAAGAGACGCATGACCGTCCTGACTGAGTTATTGATCTGGCTGGAACATGGGAATTAGTACTTGAAAAGACAGGATCCTTGCAGAATTGGGATAGGCTAAGCATACCTCCGTGTTGAGAATAGCCCCTAGTTAAGGCTGCATCTGTATGGTTTGGAGGTGGGATTTGGTGACGCTAATGGTAAACCCAAATAGATGAAACAGGTCCAAAACGGCTTGTGTGTTTTTCTGGCACTGCTGACGGGTAGCAGCTTTGATGAGCCAATCGTCCAGATATGGGAAGCTGTGAATGACTTGTCTGCTGATATGGGCGGCTACAACTGCAAGGCATTTGGTGAAAACTCCAGGTGCAGTAGTGATCCCAAAAAGGAGGAATTTGAACTGATAGCGCCTTCCGCCAACCACAAACACGAGATTTCGACGATGAGCCGTATGTATTGAAATGTGGAAGTAGGCATCCTTTAGGTCTAGGCCCAGGATGGGCCTGAGGGACCCATGTTTTAAGGGTATGAGGAAGTACACTCCTGTACCCTGCTGATGTTTAGGGACGGGTTCTATAGCGACTTTGAGAAGGAGGGCTTTGACCTCCTCTTTGAGTAGTGTTCGGTGTTCTGCTGATAATCTGTGTTTGCGAGGTGGAATGGCTGGAGGCGTGGAAGTGAGTTCCAGAAAATAACCATGTTGGATAATATCCAGCACCCACTGGTCTGAGATGATGGTTTGCAATGTGGGAAAGAACCCTTGTAGGAGTCTCCAGACATATGAGGTCAGGAGGAAGACGAGGCAAGTCTGGGATTGGTGGCGGGTGTAGCTCCTTTTGGGGAGCTACCCTTGCCCCTGGAGTTGTTGCCTTTATAGGATCCTCTAAAATAATCCCTGGTAAAGGATTGCTGGCCCTGGGTGCGCTGGAAAGAGGTGGAGGCTTCAGGGGAGATGGTCTTTGAACCTCTCCGGTAGGATACGTGGCGAAAGGAACTATGAGGAGCTGGCGTTTGAAGTGCCCATATTGCTTTTGCTGTCTCTATATCCTTTTTTAATTTTTTCTACAGTTTGGTCCACTTGTGGGCCAAAACGGCGATCCCCATCGAAAGGCATGTTCAGCAGATTTTGATGAACTTTGGCTTAAAGCCAGAAAAACGTAGCAATGCATGTTTGCGGAGGAGAAGGCTGTTATTCACCCCCCTAGCTGAAGTGTCAGCTAAGTCCACGGCGCAGCAAATGGAAGTATTAGAAATTAGCTTGCCCTCTGATACTATTTCCTAGCCACATTTCCAATGCTCACCAGAGAGGTATTGGAGAAGCTACTCCATTTTGCCCCAGTGGGCATGGTCATATCTTGCAAGGAGGCCCATGGAATTTTCAATATTCTCGTGGTTGGCTGATTGCACTGCCACCCTTTTCCCCGCCGCATCTATGCGTTTGCTCTCTATCTGGGAGCGGGGCATATCCACTGGCCTGGGAGTTCGCTTGTTTACGGGCAGTGGTGATGACTAGTAAGACAGGCGGGAGCTGACCATGGATATATATATATATATATATATATAGGGTCGGATGAAGAGAACTTATATTTTTCATCCACCTTAGGTCTTATAACCCTAGCTCTGATGGGATCTTTAAAAAATGTCAGGGCTGTGACAAAGCATGCCTTTGAGGCTTGGGAGATACAGGGTGGTACGGTGAGTGGAGGAAAGGGTATCGAAAAGAAATTCCTCTTCTAAGGGCGCCTTGTGAAGTTCCACATAATGAAAGGAGGCAGCTCTACTAATCAGTCCTTGGAAGGATGTAGAGTCATCGGGGGGGATGGGCGGGCAGGGTAAAGGTCTGAGTCTGTGTCTCCTGGTGGGTCTATATAGTAGGAGTCCCATCAGTCACCCTGTGGAGGAGTATCAAACGTGTCCACCACCTACCATATCCACTTGTGTCAGAATGTGGAGACCCCTGATGTGTAATGTCAAGGGGGTCCCCTGTAAAAGGAGATGGGGACGGCGAAGGCAAAGGTGGGGAAATGGGTGATGGAAGAGGTAAGGGGCTAGTAGCTTTCATGCTCAGTTGGCGTAAAAAGGTTTCTGGAAGGATAGCTACCGCTTAGATGATGGGGCAGCAGGTCCTGAAGGACAGGAAAGCAGGCCTTGAAAAATCTACTCACCCACGCGCATTGGCGAGTCAGATTTTATCAGGTCAAGCTATTTTTAGAACCTGCTCATCAGTTCTGGCAAGTGGACTTAAGCTGGAAGGAACAGATGTTCTGTACTTTCAGAAAGTGAATGAGCAATAAGGACCCTTTAAAATCTTGTTTTTATCTTGACACATTTGCTGTCTGTTCAAGAACAGAGGTCAAATGTCAGTTTTTCTTTCCACTAATTGTTGCTCATCTTATCCAAGAAAATAATGTTTACCTTTCTTTCTCTTATTACAGTTAGAGGTTTTTATTAAGTGAGCTGTCTGACCATCATTGTGAAACAAAAGGCTGTAAGATGACAGTATTATCCTTGGCAGCTGAAGAAGTGTGTAGTTTGGCTGCATGAGCTAAAATTGTCTTAGCTATACTTTCAGAATGACTACATCTACAATACTTCTACATTCCTGTAATGGATGTAACATACTAGTTGTTTCTAATTTCTAATACAATACTTCTACATTCCTGTAATGGATGTAACATACTAGTTGTTTCTAATTTCAAGGCTGAACTCCTTGTTGCAAATGTTATTTTATTTGAAGAGACTGTTTTGCCACCTAGCCTACCAGAAAATTTAAGGAGATATTGCTTGGCAGGCTAGGGTGGCTGAAAGAAAGGAAAAGATGTATCCAGTAGGCAAATTAACCAAAGGGGAGGAGATGTTGGTGCCTGGTTATGAAAGTGACGAAAATGTTTAAAGTTACTAAAGATTTCTTTCCTTAATAGCTTTTAACGATTTCAATGTTATTACAATATTGCAATCTTGACTTAGAGGCAATTCCATCTTCAAGAACTGTAACTGTTCTGCTGTATGTATATGTATGTTTAAGGTACTATAGCGAGATCAGTGCTTTTTTCCACTGAAGAATAAAGACTGAACCAATACTAAGAAAATAAGTGGATATAAGAAGAAAAGTGGGTGCTGTTAACATTGTTTACCCTATGGAAAGAGTTTACTCTGCATCACATGGTTTGCAGACAGAGAAACTCTCATGAGAATTACACCAGAGTATTAAAAAGTATTTACTAAGAACAGTGTACATTCTATGCAAAACTTGTCCAAAGAGCGACTATCCACTTAAAATAGCCAAAGTCTGAAGGTGCTAAAGATCATACTACCTAGAGCCTTCATACTGAGGTGAAACTTTACAGATACCCATCTTCTGAAGCAAAAAAAGCACTTGCACATAGCTTAATACCTGGTGCACACAGTCTTCTATGTTACGTTGAAATTGTCATGCTGACACACTTCTGTCTAATAACTAAAGGGTGCTTACAATACTTAAGAGGTCGATTATGATGCCATCCGGAAAGGCTCCAAACGGCATCAGATTCGGTCGAATCCGATTCGGAAGCCTTGTTTCCGACCGACTCGGACACATTTCCTGACGACCGATCATGATGTCCTGATGCTGCTAACTATAACTGATGAATTTCTGTGTTTTTTTTAGTTCAAAACATTGTCACTGAGAAATTCACCTAACTATAACGTTACTTTAACCTTTGTTGTTTTGTTTGTGAATATTATACATACCGATATATATATATATATATATATATATATAATACATATAGAAAATTTTCACTGGGAAAAACCCAAATGTGTGTAAGCACCTAGCGGAACCAGTGCCAATGTCCGAGGCACCCCACTGGCCCCTAATTGATTTGTAAGTGAAATTCTTCTGACACAATCTATATGGAAGAGTTGGCACACCAACCATCATAAATCTAATACAGGTTTATTCAATCACCATGGTTAAGCAGTAAGGTCTACTAATTTTAGCTTATGCCTTGATCACAACCTGGCATGCTTCCTTCCATAGGTAATCTATATAAAGTGAATCACTAACGTCAAAATGATCCGACTTAGGAAAATTCTTTGTTTTATCTATATCCAACTTAAGTCATCTTCTGACATCCAAAGTATACAAAGCCCTTTGATCATTGAACTTCAATTCTGTGGATACTTTAGGAATGAAACAAGGAGTCATTCTCAAAATAGATGTCCTTTTAAAACTGTAGAAGTACTTTTTGTATTGTGGAAGCCTGACTTCTCTTGGCTATGTTATTGCTACAGATAAAGCAATCTTCCAAGAAAGGTACTTCAATTCTACTCTAAGGATAAGTTTGAATGGACTTATCTGTGATAAAACAGTATTTCGTTGCCATAACACAGGAAAGAGACTTGCAGGAGGAAAAGCACTGAAAAGCTTCTGATTGATTGCCAAAAGTGTGAGACGACTTCCCGATGCAACTCAATAAGAGGTGTGCTTCAAGCCTGCATGTGCCAAATGTAGAGGGTACAGAAGAATTTGATGGGTCAAACCTGTGAGTGGAAGTAGACCTGGTTTTTTTGCAACAATAAACAGAAACCTTTTTAGACAGTAGAACTCACTGTTTAGAAGCCAGGCTGACAACCTCAGTGATGATGGATTGGCATGCAGGACTTGACCTTTGCAAAGGCATAGGAGGTCTGATACTGGTGATAGAATGATGCGTGGAACTTCTGAAAGGAAAAGCTACTCCATGTACCAAAAGTGTCTGGGACAGAACACAGCTATCATAATTAACCGCTAAGGCTTTCTTTTCATCTTGCGTAAGTCACCCCTATGTAGGGTGCATGTTACAATGCCTCTACAGTGACAAGGCCGTAAAATAGATTTTCACTGTGGCAGACCTAGATGACCTATTTAGAAAATAGATTAAAATACAAACACTATCTCGAGAATGGGACCAGCTACAAAAATAATTAAACCACTATTTTGAATAGTCATTAAAAATCCAATTCAATGATGGTCAACGATGTTTAATATACATTAAGGAAAAGTAACTTTTAGAAAGCTATCTTTCCCCTGTTTGAAGTTCCTAGAGGCTAATTTGAATCAACTCTCCAGCTTCTCCCAGCACACGCTCAGCTCTGGTAGAGGTGTGAAAAAGGTGTGAAATACGCCTCGGAGCAAACAATAGGCTGACCTGAATGGGCAGAAATTACTCCTCTGAACTCCCCAGAATTGTGGAGTGGAGGCTGAATGAACCTGTGTTTGTCCCACCACATTTCTAAGTTTTGGGTACAGTACCTGCTTCAAACTGGATTTTAGTGTTAGTTGTGGGAGGACACTAGGATTACCATATCCTCAGCCTCAGAGCCCAGGTTTAGTGTGACCGAATACCTTTACCATCTTGGATTTGCCCTGGCAAATTGAATTTTAGGCTTGTTTGCAATAATGCAAAAGTATGTAGGTCAGGGCCTGGGAACCTTTACTACACTGACCAGAAAGAAACTACGAATGTCTTAGGGTGTGCCCAACCGGTTCATCAACAAAATATCGATTACCAAAATATCTACATACAAAAATATTGCGTCAAAAATATCTATGTCAAGAATATCGACTTTCTATACTTATGATTGAAATTATATATATATTTTTTAAAATCAGTCACTAATATAGTTGTCTAAAATATCGATTTTTAAATATATATATTTAAATAGTAAACATTAAATTAAATAATAAAACTAATATATTAAAAATAAAACGCATTTAATAATTTTTCTGAAAAATATAACAATTAAAAAAATAATAATATTAATATGCATATATTTATTTGCACATATCTAATTTATTAAAATAATATTTTTAAATTATGTTTTATTTATATTATAATTTAAAACTTTTTTTAGATGGGATTATAGAAAAAATGAATGTATACATATATCCAATAAGATAATTAAAAAAACACATTTTAAATACAATAAAATAATGAAACAAAATAAAAAATTTACATTTACTACAAATAAATAAAATATTAAAAACATTACTAATTCTAAATATAATTTTAAATAACCAAAAACACATTAATATAAATGTTAACAAAATAAAGCAACTAAAAAATTTAAATTAATACATATACTATTCCCACTACAATGTATACAAGAGTAGACAAAGTGTCATACTCAGGAGGTGCAAAATTTACAAGTCCCACTAGACACAATACAACAGTAGAGAAAGTGCTGAATTGCCGAGAGATAAAATTAAATCTTTCCACTCCACTCAGTTCAACAGTAGCGAACATTTTGGATTGTGGTGGGGTAAAATTTACTATTCCCACTTCAGTCAGTGCAACAGTAGGGAAAGTGTTGGATTGCAGAGGGGTAAAATTTACTATTTCCACTCCAGTAAGTGCAACATTAAAAAATATATATATATCTGGAACAAAATGAAATTATTAAAAAAAATCTAAATTAAAATATAAATATGATGAATAAAAAAATACAAATATATTGATTATTAAAAATGCAAAAAATAATCACATATTACAATGTTAAATACATATCACAAATACCTACAGTTATTATAAATAAAATACAACAATAATTTTCATACAAATAAACATTTTTATTTAGAAAGTATTTATTAACAAAAAAATATTACATATATTTAATTTAGTTACTTCCCACCCTATAACCACACAAAACTCACAACCTGCACCTAAAACTTAACTAAAACAAAAAATTATATAGACTATTAATTTAAATATCAACAAACCAATCATTAATTAATTAACTTTAATTCATGTATTTTCCGCAATATACCCCCATACAACACACTCATAACAGTTAACAGAACTTGTTTTACACAATTAACATATTACATTATCAAATTAATTACTTAAAAAATAATTTACTTAAAATTAATTTACTTCCCATCCCATCCCCCTACAAAACCCACAAACCACATCTAATAAAATTTAAAAAAATTGCACAATTAACAATGATAAATTACATAATTATTATTGATTAAAAACTAAATATAAATACATTAACATTAACTTCCCACCCTTTACCCCTATAAACCCCACAACTCCCACCTAAAATTAAACACAAAAAATTAATAACAATTGAAATAATTAATTTACAATTAAATAATAGTATTATTAGCACAATTAACATAATTAAATATCAATCAAATAAATATTAAGTAAAAATATTCATTCATTTATTATAATCAAATCCCACCCTATACCCCTATAAACCCACGACCTGCAATGGAACTATAAAACACAAAATTTAATTAAATTAAATTTCATAAGTACTCAAAATGTAACTATTATATTAAGAAACAATCAAACAAAAAAAATACATCATAAACATTTAAAATATATACTAAAATACACAACATTAAAAAACGATATTTTAAACCAGTGGTTCCCAATCTGTACGCCACGGCACCCCAGTGCGCCATCAAAACTTGTCAGGGGCCCCGCGAAAAGATGTGCACCAAGCACACAGTTTGGAAACCACTAACTAACAGACAATAAGGGTAATACCGGGGGTGCAGATCAGGATGCTGCAGACAGGGATTTGTAATCAGTGGAAGTTTATTCTTGCAGTTCAGAAGCTGGAGTTCCGGAGGCCGGAAAAGTGCAAGCGCTGCAGCACCTTGATTAGCAGTTCAGGCAGAGCCTTTCTGGGGAGGAGGACGGGGCCTGAGTGGGACACACAAGGTTTGCAGGCATGTAGATGGGGCTGCTGGGCTTTAGGTCAGTGAGCCTGGAATGAGACTCGGAGGTGTACTTTAAGAAGGAGGAAATAAAATGTTCTGTGCGCTAAAAGTAAAAGTAAACATTTGCAGACAGCCTGCTTTTAGACACAATTGGCCCCTCGAAAAATAATAATTCAGAGCACCTGGAAGCCATCTCTGGTGCAGCACTGCATGCAACAGCAGGCAGGTGAAAACTCATGGCCACTAGCAGTGATATTCAATTTACAAATATTATAGAAAAATCTCAGTTGGTTAATGTTCCTGCTGTTAAGAGCTGTGCAAAGCCTGTGGGTCATAGCCATTTTGGAAATACCCTGGATTATAATGCTAATGGTGTGCATTTGCTTCCCTAATTTATGGTATGAGCGCAATACTTGTCTATGTCTGCTGCTATTGTCATTAACATGACATTTGCTATTTGTTTTTGCATGTCCTCCTTGCACGGACCAAGTAGTGTGTGCTGCCCTCTGGCTACAGGCCCCTGCACCCCGCTCATTGATCTCCATTTCCTCACATGCATCGGACTATTGTACTTTGCTTTCATAATTTTCTATTTTGCAAATTTTAAACAGTGGGGCTGAGCAAGGACAGGGATTGCCTTTCAATTTTCAATCTAGTCTTGTGCACTCAGACACATCCAGCACCTCCCTCCCCATGTGCGCCACAGATTGTTTTGAACTAAACCTCTTGTTAGAGTTTGCAAAGTGTCACCCTAATAGTCCATGGACATTTTTTTCTTATATATGTCATTGCTTTGAATGTCCTGTTTGAACAAGCCAGATTTTATGTGCGTCCCGGACTAGACTGACGCAAAACAAATGGGCTGCAGAAGCATCGTAAATTGAAATGTACATTCATTAATACAGTGCAGTTTACTTATTGAATCATAATATAGGTTCCAGCATTGAAATCAGCCTCTCCAATCCTGCATCTGTTGGTCCTGGGTTGGCCTTGATGTAGGCAGCACTGTGCTGACATGAATATAGAAGTCGATCTTCGACTCTCCGAAGCTGCCTGCTCTGTAAACTCAGTGGAAATGATGTAACAATGCTTATTGTGCAGTGTAGTAAACAGGGCTTGGTGGGACACCGATAGCAGGACAGTAGTGCCGCAATAATCAGAACAGTAAAACTTTAACTACTAAGGCAGCAGGGAGAAGCCTGCACCAGGGAGAAGCCTGCACCAGATTCCAGGGCTGCATGTGCACACCATAATGCTGCCAATGCACATTTCAGATCTGCCAGTCCATATCACAGGGGTTCCAGTGCACATTTCTGGGCTGGCAGTGCCAAACAGAGCTGTCGGAGCCAATGCATGCCAAAGAGACCCCAGAGCACATTCCAGGTCTTCCAGTGCATCCAAGAAATTTAAGGGCTGCTTTGCCCTGTCCCCTCGCATGATCCAAGTGCCCCTGGTTTGGTAAAGTGCAGCCATGTGTCCCTTCATTCTACACATATCCATTGTGCTTCACTGCCACAAATTATGAAACATAATAGCTGCAATCTTACACCTAGCAACCTCGTAAAAGGTGCAGATGAGAATTATTTATTTCGTCCACCGCCCATCCCCCCTCCATTTGGTTTCCAGGAGTGAGCCCCACACCTAAAATTATAATACCTTCATCAACTTCATCCCAATTATTTTCAGGGAGAAAAATGGACGACTCCTGAGGCTGGGTATACATCCCCCCACCTGTCAAAAAAAAGGAACATAATAGGGAGCCGTGGCCATCGGCCAATAGGTCAAGGGCGCCGCAGGTTGAAAAAGTTGGGGAACCACTGTTTTGCACAATATTTTTGCAAACAATATTAATGACTTCTATATTTAAAAAATCGCTATTACTTACCTAAAAAGCAATTTTCTTGACATCGATATTCTTGATGTCGATATTTCCATGTCACGATATTTCTGACTCTATATTCTTGTCTATTGATATTTTCAACTTGATATTAGGTCTGAATACCTCCCCAACCACAGGCCGGTGAACTCTACAAAGCTGGACACTCATTCAGCCTTCCTCAAAACACTGCTGGGTGAAAGGAGACTGAACCTGCAGCACATGGCATCTGTGACCTGTGAGAAGGACTGAGACCATGCACTTGAAATCCAAGGACAGAAAAAATCACCATGGATCATAACACACTTAGAAAGCAGTAAAGAAAAACGGCCCGCATACCTGAACCACCGCATCCACTTCTACACACCTCCACACATCTCCCAGACATCTTTGCTGAGCTGTACTCTCACTAGCAGGCATACACTGCATCCGCAAAGCCACAGTCGGAGGATGTGCCTTCTCCTTTCTCCCCCCAAGCATTAAACGCCCTCCCCCATATCAGAGCCTCCTCTTCGCTTCTTGAGTTCCGCAAGAAGCTGACAACAAGGCTCTGCGTTTAACCCCCCCAGGCGTCAGCCACGTCCCGCCTACTAAAGCGCCTGGATTCCCTTATGGGAGATTAGTGCCCTATACAAATAACCATAACATTATCTGGATGTTTTAGGAACATAAAAAAAAAGCTGAAGAGGACATTCCTGTGAATAATCCCAACTTACCAGTCGGAACTGGACATAGATTGGACTTTGCTATGGCTGTCACCTGGAGAGTCCCCAAGTACTCCTCCTGAGGTCCTGGATGCCTTGGAAGTGTACTCCTGTGATTGTTTGGGCATTAAAAGAAGTTTGGGACATTTTCCAAAACATTTGTTCCAAAGCTTCCGCGAAAAGTATCAGACCAGCAGTTCCATGCATCTGACTGACATTCAGGTTTGTCCTGCACGGAGAAGAGTTTTCCTTCGAAAAACAAAGACCCTTTTCAAATTGGAACTTAAAAACATTTTTGGGCTTTGCTACTTTCAGGCCCTTGCAGGGCCAGTCTACTTAGTGTATCCGACCCCTGCTAAATCGCAGACAGACTTAAATCACACCCAGATCCTGGTCTATCAACACTATTGACTAACAATGGCGCTTTTTCCACTTAAATCTTTAAAACCTCATATTGGAAGGAGATTCCTTTTAAAAGCTAATCATTGAAGTAGGGAAACATTTGATGGCTTTGTCTCCTCAAGCTGTCACTAGGGACATACATTTTATAAAAAATTCTAGGAGCTGATTTTAGGTCGAACAGACTTTTAAATTGTGAATTCCAATTGGTCACCTTGGAGCGCAGATGCATTTTGCATCTTGGATGTATGTGGATATGAAACTAAGCATTCAGAAAATCTATTGAAGTCATGTATTAAAGGAAATTGTGCAGGAACATCCATTGAAAATGATTGTTTTTGAGGTAATCATTTGCTGCAGATATACAATAAGCCTCCACTCACGACTTCTTGACAAGGAAGATGCAAGAACATAATGTCATATAATACTGTAAGAAATACATTTGTTGCTAAGGGTGTGATTCCTTCAAAGGTAAAAAGTCCCAATAGTCTTTATACTGGGAACCAATTACCCAATAGTAGCAAAGCAGAGCAGTTCAGTGTTTACTCACGGGAAATGGTTTGGGTTAGTAACAGCAGCTTGCTGGTAAGTAACACCACCACTAAATATGTAGTTGTCCTGTCAGTGCTTTTTCTTTTGAAAAGGAAAAGTACTTTTATTACACACTACTAAATACTACACATTAAATTACAAATATGAACAATCCGTTAGATGGCAACACCTTTGGTGATATCCTCATATCATGTTAGATCCTTGTGGGTTCTGAGCCCTATAACCACAACGCCGCGACCTATATTATAATGCAATGTCACAATTTCATGGGGTGCCAGTTTCAATAAGGCAGGCATACTGCCTGGGTGTCACCTGGTTAGTAAAAGGATCAAGGTTTTCATTTACCATTGCAACAGCACTGAAATCAATGGGGACACTCCAACTATCAAGTCAATAGAGGAGTCCCAAATATCAAAAGCATTTATTATATGAGAAAACCTTGCATTATTAACCCTCAGCATTATCAATAAAGCATTTAGTTGAAAACAATATGTGGCAAAGACTTTCTTTTACTTCTCCTGCAGTTCTAGAACCAACCAACAGGGGTGTCTGCACTCATATGCCCATGTAGCCAACTAGGGGCTCAGGGAGAGCTTTAGATTAGGCAATGCCACTCCCAGGGTCATGCAGTTAACCTGATGTAAGACTAAAATCTACATTCGGGGTGTATATTCACCTCTAGGTTGATACCTCGCTGGGCCCTGGGCCCAAGTGTAATATTGTGTAAGCAACAAAGACCTTCAGAAAGCACTGCAGACCTACATTATTATAAGACAAGGCCTCTTTATCGCCCCCAAACTGTTTGGACTGATGATGCTGATTTCTCGACTATGACAGTGCACGGAGTCTTGCAAAACAGGCCTCATTGAAGGTGTCTGATCCTTAAAAGGTATATATCTAATTGGCTTACTCACAATTGGCATAAGTTAACTTACTTATAAGTCCCTAGTATATGGTGCCTGTATGTTAAATGTCCCATGTGGACTGCAGCATTTATTGTGCCATCACAAGTGTGACATAGCAAAGTATGCTAGAGTAGTTTTAAAGTACTAGCTCGTCTCTGCCATTTAAATTAAAGGTAAATCCCGAACCTTCCTTTTTAATATTTATAAGTCACCCCTAAGGCATGTCTACTGAGTGCTAAAAACAGGGTGTATTATATAAAAAAGGACATGTTTTGATAACTTTACATCTCCTGGCAGTAAAAATCCCACATTGTCGTTTTTACTGTGAAAAGGTTAGTAACCCCATTGGGGCTTGAACTGGACTGGAGACCACATCAGTTGAGTGGTAGCTGTTCTATTGGACCTGACTGGTCCCTGTGACTAACTCCTTGCTACAGTATGTCCCCACAAGAGTGCTCATATAGCTGTTCTCAAATTACTTCTTGTGGCTAACCCTAACCCATGAGTCGCAGGAAATTACAACAATTTATTGCATTTAGTGAAAAGTAGTTATTACGTGTTCCTTATAAAATTCATATCTCTGGAACCGGTGCATTTTTGTCATTGAGGTGTATATTTAAAGATAAAAATACAACCCATTTCTATCATATAGTGTCAGTTTATTATTATGTTTTGTTGTCTTCTAATTCAACTGCTTTGGTACTTCTTATGGTTCAATTTTGTTTTATGGAATTTTCATAAAAAAGTATAACAGAACAATTCTCATCTATAGCCAACAACTGGTGAGGGTTAACCTGGCAAGGAGAGGGGTGGGCGGTAGGGAAAGGAGGAAACAAATCCAGGGCTTAGAGGGATAAGAGAGGTATGATCTAGGTGGCCTGACTTCAATGACGTCTTTGGTGTACAGTGTGTGAATCTCATAGCTGGACGAGAGCGAGGTTAGTCCATCTGGGGTCTAGCTCCAGGAGCCCTTTCCAAATTGTTGTGGAGTTCTGGTAGGTGCAGTACTCTGAGACAGGCCAGTCTTCTTAATGCTTTACAACTGTACATTTGATAAATACTGACTGCACTGAGCCACAGCGATCCAGGCCTGAGCTAAGGTTTTACAAATGAAACTGACTGACTGGACCGGATACTGATTTGTGACTATATTACATACTGAAGTTGCACAACTACACCATGTAATAAACCACACGTCTCACATCTGTGAGTGCCCACTCACTTAAGGCCTATTCCACGTAAGTATCAATCCTCAAAAAGTGCCTTCTGTGACAAGCTACCTGTAAGCAGATACCGGGCTGCACAACATGATAGTCTCACACTCAAAGCATGCGCACGTACTCTCATGCTTCACGTGTTACCAGCCCAGAGTCTCGTTGCTTAGCAGTGGCCTTATCTTAACAGGCTGACACTGTCAGTTAGCACTCTCAGGCCATTTACTTAAAATTTACCATGAGCACACTCAAGTAGCGAGGCTTACTCACAGGGAAGGTCATACACTGAGAGGCCACATGTGAAAAATCAAAAATTATTAAGAGAGCAGAACCCACTTTGCAACAAATATATAATTTCTCCAGAGTTTGGACGCAACTTCTGAGGCATGTTGGTGTATCATGCACAGAACTTTGTCTTGCAGTAAGACTGAGGTGTTGGTGTATCATCTTTGGTGGAGGATTGGAAGGGGGCTTTCTGAATTAATTCTATAGCATGACTATACCTCACTAGATCAGTTACTTGAAATAGTTTCAATTCCTCGTAGGAAAGCCTCGCTCTCCCCTTCAATGGAAGGTGGATGGGGATTAAGGGCAGGACCTGATGGCAGTCAGTCTTGAGCCATCTTGACCTCTTGACTGAGCTCCTCCCTTAGAGCTTGCCGTTTGTTACTGTTAGGCCGCTGGTGGTGGCAGCTTATATTGCTGTTGAGGATATAACTGTTGATAAGACTGTTGTGGAACATAATATGGTTGGTACTCTCTTCTATACAATTCCTCTTCCATAGGCACTATAAAAAGCTGCTGTAGCCTCTGCTGTAAGACTTCCAGTGTTTTGGCAGTATCTTTGTCTAACTTAGTCACTGACAAGTCTTCTAATCAATTACTCCCCAAACAAAATAATATATAAAATCCTACACTGAACGTCTGGTCTAAACGAAGTCGAGCACAACCAGCCTTGACATCATAACACTGCGCAAATGGAAAAGTTCTGTTGCATTGTTTTTTTCTTTTTTAAACTTAGCATGAAGTCTGATGGTGTTCTGGCTGTGGGTGTGCCGAGAACTTCCACAGATGGTGAGATAAGCGGGAGCGAGAGTCATGATGACTTAAATGATGCAGCTGACATAGTAGATGGTGCGGGCCGACAAGGGGAGCCAATAAAGTTCTTAGAAAGTGGATCATGTGATCATATTTCTTCAGGCCCTGGATGAGACACGCAGCGGTGTGTAGGATGCTCCTTAGGGGTGACAATGTGGTGTTTGGTAGGCCATGGAGTAGGGCATTACCATCTTTCCAGATGCGAGCGTACGAGGGCAGCCCTGATGTCGCTCTCTGGAAGAACCTATTCGACTTTCTATAGAAGGCAATGTGCTCCTTCAGAGTGACTATAAATCACCGCCATGGCAGATACTGTTTTTCCTATGTTATCTAATCTCCGTCCTCACTACAAAATGTACCCATGGATGACCAACTAGGCACATCTGGGTACTCTCTGGGGCCTTATGCTTTCTTGTCATGGTGTGGTATGACTGCTCCAATTGTAGCAGATGTTTGCATTACCTTCACCCTATAACCCCAGTTGCTGAGCAATTTTTTGGCTATTTGGGGTAGTTTGTGCTTAGGGCTCTATAACTTTTTTCCACATGAGATATCCACTCCCAATTTGTGTCCTTTTTATTCCCCTACATCCTGGGGGTTCTAAAGGTACCCAGGGTTTGTGGATTCCGCAGGAGAGGACCGAGAATATAGAGCTAAATGTTGTGTGTTTGGGGGGAAAATAGGACAAAAGTGCTCTGGATAAAAGTGTCTGTTTTTTTCCCATAAAAATGGCATCAGTGAATGGTTTGCTGTGCTAAAGTCACCATCTTCCCATCGCTCAGGAACATGCAGAACTGAAAAAAACCAACCTATTTTTTACCACAGTTTTGCCATTTTTCAAAGAGGTATCCCATTTTTTGTTCTCAACCAACTTCCGGTTTGTGGTGGAAACCAATGTGAAACCCATGGGTGATGCAGAAAAGCAATAGATTTCTGAAAAGTAGATAAACTTCCGAATTCGGTAAGAGATCATATGAATAGACCCCCCTGAAGGTTTTCCTGAAAAAACGAACTGATGATATCAAGAAATATTGAAAACGAGTAAGAAGAACATAAGTTACTTACCTGTGGTTCTCCAGTATTGGTATCTTTCATAGATTCACATGCTTGAATCATTCCCCGTCGAAGAGGGAGTCCCACGGTACATAGAAAAGCAATACAACAATAGCATAGCTAAAAAGAGTAAGAGGAAGTATTAAGACATAGAACTTAATAGGAAAATTGTCACTTTAATAACTTATCCTAGTCATTCGATATGGTTCAAAATCCAGCCAATCAGGCGAAAGCACCCTGTAGAACCTTCTCCTCAGAGGCTCAAGCTCTCAGATTTTCTACCGCACGTCGTATGAAGGGAGTCTCCCTGAGCTCTGCTCAGTACTTCAACTGTTTTCTTCACAGCTTCTTCTCAAAATTCATCTCTACAATGTCTTCAACAAAGAGGTCACTCTTTAGACACAGTGACTCTTGTGGTAAGCTCCGGCTTCATTGTGAGGATCCACACAAGAAGTGCATTTATTGCCTTTACCCTGACCATCAGGTGAGAGAGTGTAAGATATGCAGGACTTTTCCTCAAAAGACTCTTCGTGACAGAGAGGGTCGCTTGCTTCTGTGGCTTCAGAAACTTAAAAATAAAGATAACCCTCTGTCAGATGTGGAGAGTGACTCCTCTCTCAGGACTGTTACTTCTAAGAAGAGGTCCAGTGAGGCGGAGATGGTATCTCCCAAGGCTAAGGTGTTGAAGAAACACCACACCAAGCCTGTGGATCAGTCTTCATCATCAAAGAAGATTCCTGCTTCTCTAAAAGGTCAGTCTATGTCTTCTACGCCTCCGAGATCTGCCTCCAAGTCTCAGGCGTCGACGTCTCTTCATGGCATAACTTTACCTCAGAAATCTGATCCTTCGTCGACGAGCTCTTCGTCGATTCCTTAGTCTTAGTTGCCGCTACGACGACGACAACTTCCACCTTCTCATCTCCTAAACCGGCAATGGTTCGGTCGTCGGCGTCTTCTCCGTCGACGCTGGTGTCTGTGACGGTGAGGCCTCACTCGTCAACCACGTCACTTTCTTCGTCGCCGACGAAAAGGAAGAAAGGTACCGTCTCCAGTCTTGCGTTGACGGACGCCTCTTCGTCGACGCGACATTCGACGACAGTCAAGATTATCTCTCCTTCATCGACGGAAGCTTCATCGACGGCCGCATCAACGACATTGGTGACGCCGACGATTGCTTCGACGATGGAAGCCTCATCGACGCTTGCATCGTTGACGGCTGCCTCGTCGACGGCCGCCTCGTCGACGGCACAAAAGCCCTCCGTTTTAAAATCCCAACGACGCTCACCGTCGGCGGCCGCACCATCATCAGCGGACTCCTTGATGTCTCTTGTCCCTTTAAAACCTTCAGCTGCACTTTTGCCGTCTCCAGGAGTAGCAGAGTCTACCCTGTTTAAACGTAGAAACTCTTTCCTGGACATCTTATTGCCGGTTCAGGCATCACCTAACCTTCCTGTGCAGCTCTTTGATTATGGGGCTGACGCGGAGGACTCTGACGAAGATGACAGGTTCCGGGCTGCTCGCAGACCTTCTGAACTGCTTATAAAATGTCAAGATACTGAGGATGACCAAGTATATGACTATTATCAGGAATCTAATATTCAGGCACCACCAGAGAATCCAAATACACAAATACCCATGTCACTTATCTCTAATCTACAGTACATGCTCGATGACTATTACCGTCGTTTCCCTCCTTTCATCTGTGCCACAGACACCTATCCCTCCGCCTTCATCTATCATGAGGCCGGCCCCTCCAGTCTCTCCTATAGCATCGACGTCGCACCAACCTGAGGAGACACATACCTCTGATGAGGATAGAGAGGAAGGGGAATTGGATGAAAAATCCTTACTCTCTGAATGGGACAATTATCAAATACAGACCCCATCGCCTACCATTCCAACTCCAGTCGACTCTCCACCAGCCGACATAGGTGGTTTTCATGTCCTTATGGATAGAGCGGCCAAAAGGTTCGAACTTCCTATGGTCACCAAGGATGACGATTGCTTCCTATATGACTTCAAGGACCAGCCTCGAAAACAGATTCGGGCCATACCAATTATCGATTTCATCTGGCAGGAGGGTTTAAAGGTTATGAAGACCCCTGCCTCTATTCCAGCTGTCTTGCCACGTCTGGATAAAAAATACAAGGCACCAGATAACTCACCAGCTTGTCTTATTGGTCAGCCTAAACCGGACTTGGTTATTTCTCAGGCGGCACAGCGTCGTTCCAGGAACCCCTCGTCCCCGTTCTCGGCTCCTCCAGATCGAGATGGCAGACGTCTTGATTCGATTGGAAAGAAGTTTTCCACCATGGCGGCAACTACGGTCAGGGCGGCTAACTCCCTAGCGATCCTAGGCCGATACGACAGGCAAATGTGGTCGGACATTTCCCCATTCATCGAGATGTTGCCTGAGGCCTCTAAAGCGGAAGCTTTAAGAATTATTCAGGAGGGAGAAAGATTCTCCGTAGAGATTATCGATTGTGCAATTGATGTCTCTTCTACGGGGTTTCGCCAACTAGCAGGGGCAGCGGTCCTCCGGTGGCAAGGCTGGCTGAAGGCTACCTCTTTTCGGCAAGAGGTACAGACAAAGATTATGGACATGCCTTATGACGGCGAATCGCTTTTTGGTCAGCATATCGATGACGCCCTACAGGCGATTAAAAAGATACCGACACTGCACGTGCTCTAGGCACTCTACAATTTAAAAGACAGCCCTTTCGTGGGCGCGAGGGGTCGAGGCTCCTTCTCCTCTTCCTTTCGGGGAGGCTACAATCAGTACCGGCAGTACCAACCCTACCAGGGCCAACAACGTTACTCCTCCTCCCAGCAACAGCAGTCGTTTCGATAACCATCGGCTGCATCTTACAAACAGTACAGGGGAAAATCTACTTACAGAGGTAGAGATACCTCAAAAAAGCAGTGACAACTGCCACCTGCCAACCGCTCCACCCATCAATCCGACCAAGGTCTGAGGGCGAATCTCCCACTTCTTCTCCAATTGGTCCGCAATAACCACAGATCGATGGGTTTTAGACATAGTGTTAAAGGGCCAAACTCTGGAATTTGTGAAACTCCCTCCGAACACTCCTCCCAGAGGTCCTGCTCCTGCCCACCTAAAGGAAGTTTTAGGCCAGATCAATCTCATGTTCAAGAAGGGAGCCATCGAAGTGGTACCAAATCTACAAAGGGGTTCAGGTTTCTATTCAAGGTTCTTCCTGATAAAGAAAAAATCGGGAGAATGGCGCCCCATTCTGGACCTTCGTGCCTTCAACAAATTCCTCAAGAAGCAGAGTTTTCGGATGTTGTCTCTACAGGAAGTGCTTCAATTTCTATCTCTAGGGGATTACATGACAACATTAGCCCTTCGGGATGCCTATTTTCATGTCCCTATCCTACCCAGACACAGAAAATTCCTGCGGTTCAGAGTGGCTGGCAGAGACTTCCAATTCAAAGTCCTTCCCTTTGGCCTTCGATCTGCACCCAGAGTGTTCACCAGGTCCTGGCACCGGTGGCAGCGCATCTTCGCCAGGCTGGCATCCAAATATTTCCCTACTTCGACGATTGCCTTATAAAAGCGCAGTCATTGGCAGTCGCAACCAGGCACACACTATTATGCCGGTCTCTGTTCCAATCTCTGGGCCTATCCATAATGGAGCATCCATAGCTGTGTCAATAAATTGGCCAATACTTGCTGTCCGTCTTTTAAGACAGCTGTAGCGTTCCGTCCTGTTCAGGTACTTTAATCAAGAATGGGGCTGTATTGCTCCACAGTTGATGGGCGAATCTAGTTACCAATTTAAAAGCACAGGTGGTTTTAACACCATCAGCTTCCCCATAGAATCCCATTTGCCTCCCTCCTTGTCCAGAGGGACCATACAAGGCACCAATGAACGTCTTGATTTTCACGGAGCAGTGACAGATTACAGAATCTGTTTTAATCTGTATCAGAATCGAAGCTGGGGCAGAGCTGGTACCTTCTATTTCTTTTAGTAGATGTGCTTTACATCACTAGCAGCCTAATACAGGACCAAGAAATGATTGGAACCGATCTTGCACTTCGGTGTGACTTTTCCTTAAAATTAAACTGCAGGATTTTTGGGAGACTGGGTAGCCGTTTCTATTAGGTCACTGAATTAACCAATGTCATCCAATGGTGAATCTCTCAGAGCTGATTCTAGACTTGTTTCAAGCGGTTTATTAAATTGATTCCACTAAGAATATGTGCTTGATTAATTTGGAGAGTTGTCCACCAAAGTATCCACATCATCATTATAATCATCAACATGAAATCCTGATAATCTGACATCATCCGCTGGCATGACCGCCATCGTCTGAACTGGTCTCATCATCATTTGTATCAGTCTGCAATTACTGGCAAGGGTTGCATAGCGGTGGTCGGCTCATTCTTGTTCCTGTGGACATGCTGCATTTTCTTTTTTTCCCCCAAAACCTTTATTGAAAAACTGCGGCATGTTACAAGTTATCACTCCATTAAATAGCATAATAACGATTTGCACTTACAGATGGAATCAACATTTCAAAGTGGTTGTCGTTTAAAATGTATCATGGTGCTGCACATCTACCTGGTGCCTGTGATTGTTGAGTTTGGGAGGGGCACAGGTGGTCTGTCAGGAATTAAGGCTCGAGTCTACGGGGGTCGTTGCTGGCAATCTGGGCGTCAGTAATAGGGGAATCTGTGGTAGGTTCGTCCGGGGTGGCCAAACGGTGTAGATAGGAGATGAAAGGGCCCCATATGTCGGGAGGTCTGCTTGCCGCTGGCATCAAGTCCCAGAATTCACCCAGGAGTGTTTGACAGTGAGCAGCGTCGTCCAACCAGCGTCCGACTTGAGGTGCCGGTTTGCAACCCCAGTGAATGGCCACCCGGCGCTTGGCAAGCACCAGGAGCATTGCGGTTAGTTTACGGTTAGCGTCTGAAATGTGTTTAACATGACCCAGGAGGCACAGTAGGGGATCAGGTACAATGCGCTCAAGTGTGATATCGCTAATTACAGTGCACACCTCCAGCCAGAACGAGGAAACCCTGGGACACAACCAGGGCAAGTGCGCAAAGTCTGCTCCGGGGGCCGCGCACCGCGCGCTTCTGTCACTATCCGCCATGCCCATCCTGTGTAGCAATGTAGGGGTGCGGTAGAGCCTGTGTATATATTTAAAATGAATGAGCCGTAGGCGGTAGTTGGGGGAGAGGCGCTTAATTTGGTTGCAACAGTATTGCCATTGCTCGGGGGAAGAGGTTTCGCTCCAGGTCTGCACTCCACACGTTGTGGGCACGGGAACATGCTGCATTTTCAGCGTCGCTGTGCTGCATGTATGATATGATGTGATAGAGATTTATAAAGAGCACAGCTACTCGAAAGAGTGTCCCAGTGCTAAAGCTAAAAAAGTAAGAACAACAACTAAGATGCAAAAAGCGGAGTTTTAAGGGCCTTACAAACTCATAGGGGATCCTGCAAAACGAGAGAGGCAGTCGATTACATGCAGCACCGGCTAACACTAAAAAGGTACTGCCTCCATGTCTTGTGTGGTAAAATCTGGAAATGATAAGAAGCGGGGGTGGAGGCAGTCTCTCCTAGGCACGAACTTAAGATATTGTGGGCCCTGTTGATGGAAAGCCCGACAGGTAATAAGGGCTTTAAAAAGAATTGTCTTCTTCGATGGGAGCCTATGTAATTTCCGCAGACGCGAGATATGATCTCTCTGAGGAATACCCAAAACCAAACGGGCAGCTGCATGTTGTACCAATTGGAGCTTGTTAATCAGTCTATCCGGAAGGCCAAGATAAAGCCCATTAGTATAGTCCCATCTTCAAGAAATTAATGCACGCACCACAGATTTACGGCATAGGCTAAAGATCCAGGAACTTGCAAAAGGATCTCATGAGCGAGAAACAGGAGGCCACAATAGAGTGAGTTTGTGGAATAAATTACTATTTGTCATAAATTTTTATCCCTCGATTCCTCGCTGAAGAAGCAGGCTTCGAAGGGGGCAGCAAATCCTGAGGCCAACAGTTAAGCAAGCATTCATCTTTTAAGTTGCCAAACAAGGAAATCTCAGTTGTGTCCGCATTATATAACAGGTGGTTCTCTTTTAGCAAACGCAAAGTAGCAGTGAGGCCAGGTTTCAGCGCTGCCACTTGTAAAGGGGCAGAGGCATCTACTGTGAGTAGGAGCTGCGAGTCATTGGCATAAGAAGTGGTCCTCAGGCCAAAGGATTAAATCAACGTGGCAGAGCCAGGTAAATGTTAAATAACATGCGGTTGAGTGCAGAACCCTGGGGTACTCCAAACGTTAACTTCCTTGCTGATGAACGGTAGGGGGGACATCCAAACTTGTTGCTCTCTCTTCAAGAAAGGATTTGAGCCACCCCAACCCTGATCGCAGATACCGACCTCAGAGAGACGATGCAATAAGGTTGCATGAGAGAACGAATCAAAAGCGGCAGGCAAATCCAGTAGGATAAGAACAGCACTTTCTCCTTTATCCAATGAGAGTTTGATGATTTCTATGATCTCCAGAAGAGCTCTCTCTGTGCTGTGGCCTTGGCGGAAGCCAGACTGTGTGTAATGCAAAAGAGAGTTTGCTTCCAAGTAGGTGGTCAGTTGAGTATTGATAGGTTTTTCCAAGATTTTGGAAGCTGCAGGCAAGAGAGGTATCAGGTGAAAATTGGCTAAAACTACGGGATTAGCGATTTATTGTTTTAGCAAGTGGACCACTTTCACTCTTTTGCAGCCACATGAAACACTACCTGAAGACACCGAGCTCTGACAGAGTTGCTGAAATATTGGTACAATCACTTCACCCGCCATCTGGAGAATGATCAGATATGAATCATCCGGGGAGTCAGAATTACATTGAGAGATGGCTAGAGAGATTTGTTCCAAAGAAAAGGGACCAATTTGAGACAGATTACAGATTGTGAGATTAGGTGTTTGTGATTGCATACTCTTAGCACAAATAGCAGCTTCTAGGGCTAAGCTGCCTGTCAGTCTGGGGCACAGACCGAGTACAGTGTATTTTATCCTCAAAAAAAGCTGGAAGCTTATTGCAATATTCAGGTGAGACTGCTAAAATGACAATTAAAAATTTCAAGTGCCAATTTATTTGCTAAATTAATTTGATCAGTAAAATATATCTTGTAAGCGATTTTAATAGCTTTATAATACTGTTTCAGAGCAGTTTTATACATTTATTTGGCTTGTCAATTCATTTGCCAAAGCACCCCTTTTTATAGGTCAAACGTTCTGGGGAAAACCAAGAGGACGGGGGGTCCTCTGCCTATGGTGGACCAGACTTTAATAGGGGATAGATCACTGGTGACTCCCATAATCCACAGCCAAGTCCAAGTTAATATCACAATCAATTGTAGTGGGGCTACAATAAGTGCCTCCGCTAGCTCCGAAGGGATGATTTTATTCCAGGCTTGAATTTCGGATCCACGTCTCTCACCCACCTCAGGGGCGGCACAGGTATAGTCACAGCTGAAAAGTATTAGATAACGATCCGACCAACTTAATTCAAGGGGGGACTAACCATAAGAAGAAGGTAAGATAGAATAAGGTCCAAAGTATGTCTGACTTGATGAGTAGTCATTGAAATCGAAGAGTTAAGATTAAGGACTTTAAACGACTACCAAAATCGCTGTCCCTCTCTGCCTGTCGAGATGTACATATGAAATATAAAATCTCCCAGAATCGTACAATTACAATATCTCGAAGCCACTTCTGAAAGAGCCTCCACCCAGGGATATGGGTCATTATTGTTTCCGAATGTGGCTGCAAGATGGCAACAGGTCATTTTTGATAAATGTCCTTAACCATATTCTGCAAAGTGGTCAGCATATCAAGAGGTACATGTATCACAGGCACTAAAGGTGGTCCAAACTAATCACCTGAACACAATGAAGAGCTTTTGCAAGTGTTTCATGTTGCCTCTGCGCTTAACGAAATGCAGCCTTTCTTCCTTGTTGTCATCATTTTCGGAATTTACATTTTGTATGTTTACTTCTGCTGGTTTTGTAGCTCCCCCATTATCTATCTGGTCATTGTGGTCTCCTTCATGGCCTCAGCATCCATATTGGAAACAAATCTTTGAGGGATGAAGCAGCATAGACCAAACCATTGAGGATTGCAGCGGTCCCACAGAAGACAATGGGTAAGGTGCAGATGCTGATGAAACAAGAAAATCAACTTGTGGTATTGCAGCTGCTGGATGCGGCTGTAGAAAGCCCCTCACTGACGGAGTGCTCGTCGACAGGAGCACTGTTGACAGCTACATGTCTGCTACTGTAAAAGTGTATGGCATATATGAAGGACTCCAAGTAAATGAGGAGCTTTCTCTTCATCAACGGCCAACAATTGGCCAAACACAGTGGCTTTATCGATGGTGGTCTCGTGAACAATGATAGTAAGACCGTCAATGGCCCTGTTGTCAATAAAGTTGTCTCTAACAAAAGGGAGGGACTTAGAGCGCATCAATGTCCAGCATACATGCACCAAATAATCTGGATAATGTATAAAGGGTATGCAGTTCCTAGTGAAATATGTGTATCTATGTAGGTCAATGACCGTTCTGCAAGGTACGCTGGGAGCGTGACTCTGCAGGAACAAATGCCCTCACACACCTAGATAGGTGTCATGCTTGATCATAGGGCGTTTGCTCCTCGTCGGGCCGGCGCTGCAATGCCGGACGGGCACCACAATGGGGGCTCTTTGCCGGAGATCTTCTCGTCCGCCGTCTGGTGAAGTGCGGGTGTGGGGGCTTCAGGAGTAGATTGGTGTTAAAGTGTAAAAAGTGTGAAGTTTAAAAATAGGATAAGAGGTACTTCTCAGGAAAAGCTTTAATAAACAAGCTCTCTTCCTATATTAAAATATGTGAAGCTATCTATTAGACTTTAGTTATCTTAAATAGCTATGTGTCAACATGTTTCTAACTTTTGTGTAGTCATAACAATAATCTGGTAGCTATTCGTCAGGACCGATATTTACCTAATCTACTTTGTGATTGGAGTTTTAATATATAAGTTCATGGATTTGCTCCCAATCAAACATACCTTAGTTTTGGTATTGATTTTTAAACCTATATTTGGCAATGACATATAGGTCAAAGACACACAAAAAACAGTAAAAAACCAATCACACAGTTGCATTTGTTGTTGCAATATTGTTGGTAGATCGCAAATTTGTGAATCAAGCTTATTTTTACACCAAAAGTATGCTTTGTTGTTTGCACCAATCGCATGCTATGTGTTGGATCAAATTATGATCCCTGTACATATAAAAACACCACATGACAAACATGACATACTATTAAAAGTCCATCACAATTAATCACTCGCCCCAATCGGGTAAAATTCGGGACTCCTCAAGTCGTGCACAATAGCGCGACCTTTGCGTGCTGAAATAAATAAATCAATGTTGGGGTCAGTTGACCCTGCCTGGTTCAGAGTAGGAATAGTATTCCGTTCTCTGATGCGTGGTCGGCTATGCCGTACTTACCGTTTGGTCAGGACCAGCTCCATGGACGATCTACCCTCGTGTGCCGACTCGGAAGTGTCGGCGCACGGGTCGTTTCACGGTATTTAACCTGTTGCTGATGGTTTAACAGAAACCAGGTGTTGCCGGAGTGGGACCAGCCCTGCGGAACTTCGCGCTGGGCCCACTCCTTAATGGGATGGCAAATAGACCCAGGACTTGGAGCAGGGTCTATTTGTCAACCATATTATCTTATGTTTGGGGACAAAAGGTTTTGTTTGCCACGTGCATGTTAGCTTATTTACCGCATAACTTTGAGTGGTGACCAAAGCCCAAGCACCTAAAGCACATGTTGTGCTGGCTTGTGATCAATATCCGCTTACTGCAGTCGAGGCACAGCTTGAAATCTGTCATTTTCAGGGGAGACATCATACCTGGTAAACTTTCTGTGATGCTCTAAAAGTCGTCGGAAAACTGACAAATTGGGAACTGAGCTCTGGATCCAAATCAAAGGGCTTGGAGAGAAGGGAACTGTCAGTACGCAAGGGTGGAGCTTATATGTGGCTCTGCTCCATCACTTCCGGGGAGTAACGGAGTCACAAGGCACCACCTACTGGGGCACAGGAGCATTACTGAGTACATTCTCTGGATTCATTCTGGCTTCTTGGAATATTCTTAAGGTGATGAATCTCTGGGCATTATCAAACTCTGTCAGGGCAGTCAGCGAACAGTGCTGAAACTGCAGCGCTCTGGGTTCCTGTTGTGGAGAGAGTCAGGTCGGGGAACCGAATAAGAATTTAGAAAACTGAGAGACCCTGGGTGCTAAACGCAGATTGCAACTGGTCGGCAGTCACAATAAAGCATATTGGAAATGGAGTGTAGCAGAGAGGATGACCTGCCCATGCCCCAGCCCATGACAAGTGTGTATGCACAGCATAACCATAAAATCCATTCGACGACTCAACCTTAGCTTCTGACTGAACCAAGAATATTAGGAGCAACTCCAAGTCATAAAGGAGGTATATTTGCTCGGCATACCATTTCCATGTGATAATGCAGTGACAGGTATGGAAACGTATTACTCTAACCCTAAATGGATGACAGTTTTCACAGCTGAGCATATCTGTCAACCACTAGAAGGTCTCGCCATGTTTACACCAAAAGACGGCTACAGTTATACTACAAAGTACTTCATACCATCACAAACATTAAATGCAGATTTAAGGCTGCCGTAGCGCTGCCAACATCTAGATGTCTGATTAGATACAGAAAAAGGTATGCTATTTCCTTGTACACAGATCTGAGAAAGTGTAATTGTTTGCAGCAAATGTGATGGCATGTTGTCACTAGTGAAGTCACAAGTTATGTCTCCAGGGAATAAATAATCTGTGAGGTCATGAGTACTGGTGGCAGATGATTGCGTAGCTTAAGTTAACTGTATGAATTTAAGTGATTAGGTTTTGCATTTTATGTAACATCCATTTAAAAGAAGAGGTACATTTCCATAGTTCTTTAAAGCACATACATTTGTGAGCTAATATTTGTTTGTGATGGTCCACAAAGATTTTTTTAAACAAAAGCAAAGTAGGATTTTTATAAGGAACTTTGACCAGGCGTATTGGTCAGAACAGATGAAACAATTGTAATGGCAAGGATCCAAACCTAAGGATGTACGAAAATGCAAAAGATATTTTATATTTTCAAAGAACATCTTGGGCACTGTATTGAGCAGAGCAAAATAACCTTCAGTGAATAATTTATTATAAATTTAGGGCTTCTCCCACTAAGATTTTAAAACAGAAGGCATTTTGCCAATTCTAAGTTCTTCTACCCCATTTCATTTCACACACAGATAAGAAACATTGCTGAAGAAGGACAAATGATCCCACCTTTGGAGGCAGCGAGATCCTGTGCGTCGGAAATTGTAGCTGCCACTGTAGCCCGTATAGCTCTGGCTAGGACTGACTGGATTTTTTACTACATGCTGTAGGAGACACAAGTAGATATTTTGTTTATTAAAAAAATTACAAATGTTTTAGAAATGAAAAGAGAAATACTATATAATGACATTTCAGTAGCAAACCCTCTCATATTCTCAATGATCCCACCTAAACTTCTCTCAACAACTCCTCCACAAAATCCTTTGGATAATTCCCAATTAAATCTTCCCAATAACTCCTTTGAATGTTCACCTGATAACTCTCCATAAAACCTTTCTAAATAAGAGCCCCCAAGATCTGCCAAAATATTAAACATTTTTGTTGCAGGTCCTAAAAAACTCTAAATAACTGCAGATGGAAAAAAGTTACTAGTAACCCCAGTTTTGCATCGTAGGTACGTTCATTGAAGTCAAACATTAGAATTTGCCACATACAGACACACACGCACACATATATGCATATATGTATATATATTATATACATACACACGTATGTATACACACACACACACACATTATATACAATTTAACAATTAATATAGACATTAGCCAATACATGGTGATTTGAACAAAGTACAAAAAGTGTCATGAGTGAAGCAGTAATCATTGCAGCCTTGCCAATTCACCAATTTTCAAATGTTAGTTGACTCCATTTATTTACAACACTAAAACAAAGAGAAAAACATCCTAGAAAGGAAAAAAAAAAAACCTCTTTGCAGAATTCTATTGGATGCATGAAAAAATGCAGGGAAATGTAGCCAGATAGGCAGCAGATCTAAAGACTTGAGGAATTTAAGAATCCAGCAAACTTTCCTATCCCATCATGCCCTGTAGTGGCAGTTTTGTTTGACAGAATTGATTTTGATAATGCTTTATAATGTGGTTTTCCTGATGAAGGCACCCTGTGCGCTGAAACGCGCGTCGACACTTTGAAGAACCAGCGCCACATTAATCTATTTCATTTAATGTTTGTTTTCTTTTGTATTTGTGTGGCTCGTCATCTGTCTATGTGTATGTACTGTTTCCAGTTATTGTGATGTTTCTCACACCCAAGTGAATATTTATATGTACATGATGCGATTATGCGATCAAAAATTTATAGTTGCACTATTACAAATATGTATATAATTTCTGGCTACAGTGATGACATGGTTTTGTCATTGTTAATACGTGTCCCATTTATTGATTGATGAATTTTGAGCCATCTTTTTAATATTTTTGTACTAATAAAAATGAGATATTTTTATAACTGCTTGGTAGATTGAGTTTACTGTTACCATTGTTCAAAGTGAGGTCTGCTACAACTCTTGAGTGACCTACAAGTTGCCTAATGATTTTGCATTGCCAATTGTATTTTCCCTGTCCTAGGAAGGTTTATTAGTTACAGGGGGCCTTATTTTCGCACTATAACTATGTCAGATTCTGACATCTATATCCTCGACATCGAACAAGCTCGATGCCAGTGTTTGGAGTGGTGGTGGTTCTTGTAGCTACTTCGTTCCCTGGATCTCCACCGTGGAGATTCCCTAGGGACAGCAAATTCAGATATGGTAGAAGGAGCCCCTTCAGAGTGCTGTATTGCGCTCATGTGCCACCCTGTTCTACTGCCTCTTGATTTTATCCTCCAAACTGCCCATGAAGATGGAGTACAGGAGACAGATCACACACAGTGAACATGCGAGTCATTTGGTGCATTCTTTCTCCCAAAGTCTAGGCACTTGAAAATAAGGGAAGTCATTTTTTGGTCAAAAAAGAAGTACAGAAACAATATTTCTCACAGGAAACAGTTAATGCCAGTGACGTCCTGTGAAAGCAGACAGTTTCAGAAAAAGACAAACCCGAAAAGCGTTCTGACATCCTCCCATAACGAACCAGAAAAAAGAACTGTTGCTCTCCAGACACTGTCAGGCCAAGGAGTGATGGGATAGGGAAGGTTGCTTAATTCTTAAGGGGAATACCAGTTATTCCCCAAGTCTTCAGATCTGAGACATATCTAGCTACATTTCCCAGCATTTCTACATGTTGTTCAGCTCAGGTCATATAGTAGATCAAATGCCCGTTTTTCTCTTGTTTTCGAGTAGTGTTTTCTCTCTCTGTTTTTAGAGTTGTAAATAAATGGAATTGGAAAGCGTCTGAAATTTGTCAAATTGTCCAGTTGATAGGCCACAATGATTTATGTTACACTGATACCACAATTTGTGCATTTTAATTCACCATTTATTTATTAATAAAGATATATATATATATATATATATATATATATATACACACACACATATATATAAATATATATGTATATATCACTGAAAAAAATACACCTAAAATTATAGTTCAGCTAACGAAGTAAAAAAAAAAAAAATTGCCTTTTAACTGTGCAAAGCACAATGGCTCCAGCCATGTTCTGCTCTTTGTAGACACCATCCCCTAAGGGGTATACTGAGCATGGTGGGGCTTCAGTTATGGTGTACATTGTGCGCTGCACACCATAACTGGTGAATTGCAGGGCTTTTTTGTTCGCTGAATCATAACAAACCTCTGCCTGTGTCTTTTTCAGTTAATTTCATGTATTTTCTTTTACATTTTTACCACATTCACCTGCCATGCACCCATACTGTACTGTGCGCTTGACATAACTAAGAGAAAACTAAAACTTAAGTCTGCCAAATTGCGTGCTGTTTCATTACAACAGTGCCATCAAATGTATTAGCAAATAAACTTTTCTTGCACCCATTTGAAATCAGCCACCCCGATGAACCACAAAACAGTGCCAGAGTTATTAAATCAAAAATGTTTTGACCCTTCTTTTTACCCCCCTCCCTCCTTATATGTGCAAGAAAACCTAATGCCCCTGCACAGAATGCATTTCATTAAACAGCACCAAAGCTATAGGCAAATTATAATTTGTTTGAATTTGACTCCTCCAATGCTTTGGCACAAAACGTGACGTTCCAACAGAAAAACAATCCTTCCCAGCTTCTGTCAAATTTTGGGCAGATTTGTCACATAGTGCAAATGAAGTCTTTTACACCCTGCCCCAGTTTTAGCTGCCTTCCAAACCCCGTGATGGATCTGTGCAAACCTAAAAATACCAAGAGAAGGCTAAACTGGCTAAGTCTCTGACAAATTTCATACACATCCATCAAACGGTGACAAAAGTATTAGTGAATCAAAGATATTTTTTGACCACCCCTTTAACTTTGCCATCCTTTTCCCCAACTGGACCTTCACAAAACATGAAATATCTGCCTTGGTTGTAACTTACTAGCTGCCTGCAACTTTTAATGCCCATTCCTCAAACAATGCCAAAATTATTGACAAATGAAAATCTTAGTAACCCCCCCTCAATTAATTAACTACGAACTTGACATACCATTAAAAAATTAATCCTTTCAAAGTTCAGCCAAATTTTGTGCAGATTCATTACGCAGTGCCAAATGTACCAGCAGCTGAACAGGTTTTTAACCCCTACCATGTTTTACTGCCGGCCTCCGTTCCTGTGAACGATCCATAAATGTGAACATATCAAGAGTCATCCCAACACACTAAGTGTTTGTGAAATTTCATACATACTCGTCAAACAATGTAAAAGTGATAAATTGGTCCAGATAGACAAATGAATTAAACTTTTCAAACCTTTTTAAAACGCTTTAATCTTACAAACTACTCAATGGATTTACACCAATCACAAAAGCATGCTTTCTGAGTAAAGTTGTACATTGATGCCAAGTTTGTAAATCCAGTCAGTGGTCTTGGCTATAGATCCAAGCAAAATTTCCTTTGAGAGGAAAAAAATACATCTTATTTGACTCACGCTTAACTTTTTCCACTGCACAAAATTTGGCTGGTCAGACTTTAGTTGACTACGCTAATTGAGTGCCATATTTGAAGCAGATTTCGTGCAGCTCTGCTGATGGAGGCAAAGTTATAGGCAAATCAAACAATGCCCTTTGACTGTGTGATATATATTTATTTGTGGAAATGTCCCAGGATCCTGCCTGTGGTGGGACAGATTCTAATGTTTATGGCTATTAACGAAGTTCCTACGATGCCGAACCAGATGTTACAACACAATCCTTTCTGGTCTCCCCAGAGTAGCTTCATAATAATTCTACTGTTGCAATCCCAAACTCATAATTCAATTGGCCACAAATATCTCCCCTATACATGCTGCTTCTCTACGAATACTCAATGTTTACCTCCTCTAACCAACTGTCATTCTGTATTCCGTAATTCCAAATGAAATACCAATCCATCATTCTTATACACGTAGCATAACTCTCCTTCACCTTCTGCTTATCATTCAGTCACAAATCCTTTTTGGTTATAACTTGTAGAGATTACCTCCAAACAATGATGTATCTCATGCAACACATCCTACACAATAACAAGCACCACCTCTGATGAACAAGTTACTTACCTTCGGTAACGATATATCTGTAAGAAACATTAGTTAGTTATAGATTCCTTACCTTAGAATTACCCCCATGCGTCAGACTGGATCCGGAAAGTTTTTTCGTCAGCAGTACCTCTGCGCGTCGGAAGGTGGCGTTGGTCGACTCTGCGTCCGTCGTTGTCGCCGGGATGACGTCGCGGTAGCTACTTAGACGCCGCGCGCGCGGACGTCTGTTCTGTACACGACTTTCCGCGCCAGAAACGCAGAGCCATGCAAGACACTGACCACTGGTGCACAAAACTAGGGCCCTGAAAAGATGTACTTAACCCTAGAAATCAGTTCGCAGAACGGGGAGGATGGGTGGGGCGGTAAGGAATCTATAACTAACTAATGTTTCTTACAAATATATCGTTACCGAAGGTAAGTAACTTGTTCATCTGAAAGACACACGTTAGTTATAGATTCCTTACCCTAGAATAAATACCCCAGCAATACCAATCCAGGTGGTGGGTCTGCGATCCAAGATCACACCAGAAAGTCCTGGAGAACAGAACGGCCAAAGAAGCCGTCTCTCCGGACTTGGCTGTCCAGGCAGTAGTGTTTGGTAAACGTGTGCAGCGATGCCCACGTAGCTGCCTGACAGATATCATTCAGAGGAACTCCACTCCCCAAGGCAGTAGTGGCGGCCGTCGCCCTGGTGGAATGGGAGCGTAGCCCCACTGGAGGCTCCTTTTTAGCCAGTGAATAGCATGCTTTTATACACAAAACGACCCATTGAGAAATGGTTCGCTTGTGTACGGCCCGACCTTTCTTGGCACCCACGTAGCCAACAAAGAGTTGGTCGTCCACCCGGAACGGTTTTGTGCGATCCAGATAGAAAGAAGTGCTACGCAAACAAATGATGGACGGAATGCTGAATAAATCATACATTCACCCCCAGTCAAGAGATCTGGGTTAAATCCATCGTTCTTTAGCTCACCATGCCACCCCAGGTTAGACCCAGCCATATGCAAATCAGTCTTGACCCTGTGCCTCATGGGAACAGTCCAGACCGAACTGCCAAGCCAGGTCCTCCCTGGACCGGAAACGAGCATCCTGGAACCGGTTTCTGGGTACTACCCTTCACCAGTCAGGCTAGCTTGAATCCAGTGGCACAGTGAGCAAGGGACCCACGTCTGGGCATGCCCATCCCACTTAGGGTGAAAAGTGCTACGCAAACAAATGATGGACGGAATGCTGAATAAATCATACATTCACCCCCAGTCAAGAGATCTGGGTTGAATCCATCGTTCTTATGGATTTAGGCTCAGATCTCTGTACTGGGGTGAATGCATGACATGGTTCTGCATTCTGTCCATCAATTGTTCTTTTTGCATTTGTCACCCCGAGTGGGACGGGTATGCCCAGACGTGGGTCCCGTGCTCTCCATACCACTGGAGTCAAGCTATCCTGGCTGATGAGTGCTGAAAGCCCGAAACCGGTACTAGGATGCTTGTTTCCAGTCCAGGGAGGACCTGGCCTGGCAGTTCGGGCTGGACTGTTCCCATTGGGCGCAGGGTCAAGACTGATTTGCATATGGCTGGGTTCAAACTGGAATGGCATGGTGAGCAAAAAAACGATGGATTTAGGCCCAGATCTCTGTACTGGGGTGAATGTATGACATTGTTCTGCATTCTGCCCATCAATTGTTCTTATTCCAGATAGAAAGAAAGCGCATGTTTTGGGTCCAGACGGTGGAGCCTCTCTTCCTCTTTCGAAGGATGCGGAAAGAAAGTGGGCAAAGTGATAGTCTGCCCAATGTGGAAGGCTGTGACAACCTTGGGCAGGAAGGATGGACGAGTTCTAAGGACAACTTTGTCCGGCTGTACAGAGAGAAAAGGAGGCTTAGAAGAAAGCGCCTGGAGCTCACTCACTCGTCTGGCAGATGTGATGGCCACCAGGAACGCAGTTTTGAGAGTCAAGAGCCGTAAAGGACAGTTGTGAAGCGGCTCAAAGGGAGCACACATTAAATAAGTTAAAACCAGGTTCAAATCCTACTGAGGCATAACGAAGGGAATAGGAGGAAAGAGATGAGTTATGTTTTTCAAGAAGCGACTTACAACCGGGGACTTGAAAAGGGAAGGATGATCTGGAAGCCGAAGGAATGCAGAGATGGCCGAAAGATAGCCCTTGATAGTGCCCAGGGCAGAGCCCTGCTGGGCTAGAAAAAGAATAAACAAGAGAACCGCAGAAAGGGGATCCAAAGCCTTTGCTGTGCACCATGCCACAAACTTGTTCCACCGGCAGGCGTATACCGTCTTAGTGGAGGGACGCCTGGCTGCCAAGATTACATCACAGACTTCAGGAGGCAGGTCGAAAGACGTCAAATGCCGCCGCTCACTGGGGGCGTGGCTAGCAGCCAACGAGAATGGCCGCTGCCTGAGAGAGCTCCTGAATCCCCGCTGCAAATCCCTCAATATCCGAGGCCATCCACATCCCAAAAGTATAAAAACAACCAGTATTTCACTCCTCACCTCCCAGGAGAGACTCGACGGGAGCTGCGACTCGCATGGTGAATCCGGCGGCCCCCTCTGATGCGTCCCCGATGAGGCGGTAATGGCGGACGCCCCCAACACAAAAAAAGTGAAAGCGTCGAAGGTGTCTGAGGGACGCTAAAGAAGCCGGGCAGACAAGCGGTCCGGGAGGGGTCCCGAGGTGCCTCAACTCTGAAGCAGCGCACAGAGGGGACGAGAACCGGCTGAGGGCTCCCGCGTCGCGCGGTGCGGCCGTGAGAGGGAGGATCCGGTGAGTGACGCAAGCACCTGAGCCCCCGGCTTTGCGGCCTTTACACGCTGCGGCCGCTATACGTGGACTCCTGGTGCCAAGGAGGCTGCGGCTTAACGGGATACCCAGTGAGGAGCGGGGGCATGGTGGAGACCCGGCGACAGTGAGGACTGGCACCTCCTTAAGAGCCGACGCAAAGGAGTGGGAATGGAGGCCCCAGGCCTACAGCAATCTGCCTCTGCGAGAGAGGCGAGACCCCAACCTTGCGGCCTGTAGTGGGGAGCTGTTGAGAGGTGGTGCGGGAGGCCTGGATACTGTCGCAGCGGAGGTGGTCTGTGTGGCTGCTGAAAGACAAGTAGTGCGGACCCGTAGGTCCTAGAAGAGATCGCTCGCCCATCACTGGGAGCCAGTGAGTAGTGGAAGGTGCCGTCCTTTCGGGAGTGTCGCCCTGCGACTAAACTAGAGGCGCTGTGGCGAATGGTGGGGGCCAGTGAGAAGACGGAGCGCCGTAGCCCACCGGGCGCTGGCCTGGGTTAGCGCTGAAAGAAGGGGGAACACCTGAGGCCGGGGGTGACTGGCCCTGACGATTAGACTACATTGGCGCAAGGGATTGCTGCCGCCTCCTGCGGAGCTGATAGCCACTGTAAGACCTCGCCGAGCGTGGAGGGGGCGAGGGAACCCCTGAGACTCCCCCAACTGATCGAGGACAGGTTGGTGCGGTGGGAACCGAACTGGGGCTTGAAGGGTGTTTCTGAACCTGGACTGCACTACCATGAGAAGGTGCTGAAAGTTCCAGCACCGTAGGAGATACTACGCTGGAGTGCCGTACGCAGAGGGAGGAGAAGCTCTCCTGCGGAATGCCGACGAAGGTAACCACGTCGCACTGAAGGGGGCCGCGAGGGGTGTAGAAGCCTAGCCAAGATAGTTGGTGTTCCAGGGCCGCGATACCCAGATTGAGAATCCGGAAGAAACTCCTACAAACTCGGCCCATATTGTCATCAATTTAAGGTCCACCCTTCGGTGCTGGCCTGTGCTTTCACCTAGCGGGGCGTTCATTGCTGCGCATCCATGGCGACAGGAGGGAAGGGGCCCAAGGCGAACGCCCAAAAGCAGCTGTCCAAATTCTCTTGGTCCAAAGGGGAGAGAAGGAGGATCCGCCGCAACCGGGGACGGATGGAGGGGCGGCTGCCTCCAAACAAGGACCGGAGCCAACTCTGCATGATGTCATGGCAGCTATTAACGGAGTGCGTGCGTCGGTGGACTCTGTCACGGTGGAGGTCTCCCTTATTAGGGCGGACTTCCGAAAGATGGACGAGAAAGTCAGGGAGCTTAAGGTGGTTGCCGGTGCCCTACAGGCGGACACGTCGGAACTCCAGACGCAGATGCGTGAAATGCAGCAGAAACAGGAGAGGATGGCACAGCAGCTCGATGACTATGAAGGCCGGGCCCGCCGCAATAACATCCGCATCTTAGGGGTTCCGGAGAAAACGGAGGGGCCGGCAGCGGACCTATATGTGGAAGACCTCATCACGAAGCACCTACAGCCCAAGTCTCTGTCCGGCTACTTTTCCATTGAAAGAGCTCATAGAGTACCGGGAGGTAGACCAAGACCAGGCGCACCTCCGAGGCCCCTTATAGCTCGGGTCTTCAACTACCGGGACAGGGACATTATCCTGCAGACAGCGAGGTCCAGTCCCCCGCTGAAAATAGATAACTACGAGGTGGCCTTCTTCCCGGATTTCACAGCTAAGGTCCAAGCCCAACGTCGCAGCTTTCAGGCGGTGAAGAGGGAACTGCGGGACCGGGAGGTGAAATATGCGATGCTCTTCCCTGCGAGACTGAGGGTGGAATCGGATGGCAAATCGTGGTTTTTTGATTCACCGGATGCAGTCTGGGACTGGATGGAAGGATGGAGTACGGTGGGAAACCCGAGACGAGAACGCTCTGAAAGGATTAGCCAACGTAGGGGTCTTCGTCCAGACGCGGCAAAGACTGGTCCTGCAGAGGAAGAAGATCCGCTGAAGGAGCGGGAGTGAGGACCCTCGGCCTCATCAATGAAGGGCCGACGCCCAACTGAAAGCGCAAGTAGTGGGGACTGGGGGGAGGGTTGATATACCCATCGGGTGCGAGACTTACAAAGAGAAGACCTGGTGTAAGGTTTGGGACTGATGGGCTTAATCGATGTGATCTGAATGAGACTGAATTACACGATTAGTGGATGGCCAAAAATACAAGTTAATTGTGATGTGAATGGGCGGGGAAGGGAGTTGCTCGTCCCGTGCATTTCTAGCATTTCGGGGGGGGAGAGAGGCACTCTGCCAGGTTCGGGAGTGGGTAGTTTTAAATCCACGGGCAGGGGGGCAGGGAGGAGGGTAGCTGTTGAGGGGTTGGGGGTTGGGGGGGGTTTGAAGATGCATAGTGCTAGGGACCCAGGGGTGGGGAGGTGGGTGGGTACCAGGGGGCCTAGAATTTGGGGATGTTATGTTTTTGATTGTATTGTTGGTAAGCAATGTGATATTGTGTTTCGAAAGAGTAAAGTAGTCATATTGAGCATTGGACGGCAATCGCTGAGTGGACAGACTCAAGTTTCCTCCTACATAGCAAGGATCCGAGAACGAGAAATGGGTGGGATATGTGGCAATGGGGCTGGATAGAGACCATACCCTGTCTATAATGTCCTGGAACGTCAACGGTGTGGGGGATAAGATTAAAAGGGGGATAGTGCAACAGTACCTAAAGAGACAGTCACCTGATGTGGTCTTGCTGCAAGAAACGCACCTAGTAGGTCAGAAATCCAAGGCCCTCAATAGATGGGGATACAAACTCCTGATACACGCGGACTACACCACGGGCTCGAGGGGAACAGCTATATTGGTAAAGAAAACTACGCCCATTATTGTTCATAAGACATGGGCGGACACGGGGGGCCGCTTCGTGGGGGCAGAGGCCCAATGGGATGGAAAGGACATCAACATTCTATCTGTCTATCTACCGCCCGCTCTGGGCAAGGCAGCATTAGAGGACCTAGGTAATAGGCTTACGAGACTCCGAGAGGGCACACTTATCATGGGAGGAGACTACAACATGACATTAGATGACACCGTTGACCGCAACCCACCGAAGACGAGGGAGAAGTCTAACGACCTAATGGCCGAATTTGCGCAGGCGATGGGTTTGGCAGATGTAGGCCGTGTGCTTCACCCTACTGGTAAATTATTCACGTATTTTTCTAGTGTCCACAATAGCTTATCACGTATTGACTACTTTCTCACGCATTTGTCCTCGATAGGTAATTTCGCCCAGTTTAAAGTCTTGCCCAGGGGCATTTCGGATCATTCCCCGGTCTGGACGGACTATACGCACTGGGAACGACAACCACGTACCACAATTGTCCTTAACCCATGGCTTCTACATATACCAGATATAAGAGGCGAGCTCCGAACACAAACAGAGAACTACTTTACTGAAAACGTGGGCTCAGTCGACTCCGCACAAACAATCTGGGAAGCATACAAAGTGGTTCTCAAAGGGCAAGCCCTGTCATTAAAGACGAGTTATATCGCAAAAAGCACGAACTCTTGGCCAAGGTGGAGTCAGACCTCCTCGAACTAGAGCGGGAGCATTCACAGGATCCCTCACCGGACACTAGTCATAAACTCCTATTGAAGCAAGACGAATACAGGATAAAAACCAGGGAGCATATGGTGGCTAAACATCGTGCCACCCAGCATCGACTCTATGAGCTTGGGGACAGGGCAGGTAGGACACTGGCGTGGTTAGAAAGGCGTGAGCAGGGATCCAGATGGGTACATAAGCTGATGATACGGGGGAGAAGTAGTGACTCATCCACAAGAAATAGCGGAAAAGTTCGCGGATCATTTAGAGACGGTGTACCTCCCCTCCACTCAATACACGGCTGAGGACTCCCGCCAGTTCCTTTTGGATAGCAATGTGCCGGGCCTTTCAGGAGTGGAACGAGAGACCCTGGAGGCAGACCTTTCGAACGAAGAAATAAGCAAGGCCGTGGGGCAGATCAAGTCCGGAAAGGCGATGGGGCCTAATGGCATCCCAGGAGAGTTCTTGAAGGCCACTGCCTCACTGACTGTGCCACACCTGAGAGCCATGTATGAAGAAAGTTTAGAAGTGGGGGGGCTGCCAGTAGATCAGCGATTAGCCACCATCGTAGTCATCCATAAACAGGGCAAGCCAGCAGACAACTGTGGCTCCTATAGGCCAATTTCGCTAATTAACGTGGAAACAAAGGTGTTGGCAAAAGTCCTGGCGAACAGATTGGCGACAGTTATTACATCTTTGGTCCACCCAGACCAATCGGGCTTTATGCCGGGCAGAAATACGGCCCTCAATCTACGGCGTTTACATAATGTGATGGCTCGTAGGAAGTATATTGAAGAGGACGCGGCAGTGCTGTCTCTCGATGCCTCCATGGCATTCGATTCTATTGAGTGGCCGTATCTGTTCGAGGTCCTGGGGAAGGTGGGGTTGGGCCCTAAATTCATAGCCTGGGTAAAGCTGCTGTATACCGGTGTGTTGGGACAGGTGAGGGTTAATGGTTTTACATCTCGGACGTTCGAACTAAGAAGAGGTACTAGACAGGGGTGCCCACTCTCCCCGCTGATTTTCTCTCTTGCATTGGAGCCTCTGGCGGCCTGGGTGCGCAGAGACGTGAGGGTGCGTGGGCTGCGTTGGGCAGCTGGAGTGGAGGATCGTATATCCCTTTACGCAGACGATGTACTGCTATACTTAGCATCCCCATACAAATCAATAAGTGTGGTGCTAGACATATTCACGAATTTCGGTAAATACTCGGGATACGCGATCAATTGGCACAAGTCCGTATTCTTTATGCTGAGGGGCGAGGTCCCCGCCTTCCGGCGGAATGCGCTATAGCGGTCGCGACAGAGGGGTTTCGCTATTTAGGGATCTTTGTCACTTCGGATCCGGCTTGTTTCCATAGCTCAAACCTGGCCCCCTTTTGGCCCGACTACGAGCGGATGTCAAACATTGGAGGTCTCTGCCCTTAACACTACTGGGGAGGGCGGCACTCTTTAAAATGCTAGCCCTTCCTCGTTTTCTTTATACATTACATAACTGTCCCCATAGGGTCCCAGACGCATATTTTAGAGCTGTTGATGGGGAGATTCGCACGCTGCTGTGGGATGGTAAGGCCCCTAGAATTGCACTGCAGAAATTGACAAAAGGATGGTACGACGGAGGCATAGCACTTCCTGACCTACAGCGTTATTACTGGGCGGCGCAATTGGTGACCGTCAATCACTGGATGTACCACCCCCGGATGACCCAGCTTATGCCCTTGACCGATACCAAACTGATCGATCCGGATATATGGGGGCCCTATACAACACTGATAAGAAAAATAGGGGAGGTTCTTTGGACCTACCCAACACACACTGGAAATCTGGCGGGTAGTTACCTCCCGGCTGGGATGGACGGGCGTCCTCTCGCAGGCTGCTCCGTTGTGGTTCACCCAGAAGCTGGGCATGCTATGCTATCAGCCCGGTTTTGATAAGTGGGATCTCATCGGGATATCAGCGGTAAGGGATCTGGTGAAGAAGGGAGCACTACTTACCTTTGGTGAGCTCCAGGAACAATATCATCTGGCACAAGGAGAAATGTATAGGTACTTACAGATCAGGCATGCGATACAGGCGGGGTTCCCGTCTCTCACAGATATACCAGAGTCGTCACCGCTGGAAGACCGCCTACTAGATGGGCCCCTCAATTCGAAGGCAATATCGTTAACTTATAAGAAGTTGAGTAATACCTTGCCAGACGCCTTCCCGAAGCTCAGAGAGCGGTGGCAAGAAGACATTGGTCCTATCGATGATGAGGACTGGCAGGCGGCACTCACGTCCCCTCGAGACGCGGCGATCACACAGAGATTCCGGCTGATTCAACTTAGAATACTCCATCGATCATATATCACAGGGAAAGTTTTGGCGAGAATAGGAACTAGACCTGACGACCGGTGTATGAAGGGATGTGGTCAGCAGGCCACATTTCACCATACCCTGTGGACTTGCCAAAAGGTACGTGCTCTTTGGGAGGGAGCCTCAGACCACATGCGCACAGCGTTGGGAAAGGACATAGTATTGACACCACAACTGGGGCTGTTAAACATATGGGAGGCGACGGATCTCACGGAAGCTGAACAGCAATTTACGACACTGGGATACACGCTGGTGAAACGGGAGCTAGCTAGAGGTTGGGGGGGAACGAACCCGCCACTCGTCACCTTGTGGGCCAAGGAAATGGATAGATGTATGTTGGCAGAGACTGAGGTTTTTAAGGCTCGGGGTGTCCCAAGAAATGGGATAGGAAGTGGTCGCACTGGAATAGACATCGGGGGGATCCCTGTGTGTCGCCTACTGTTGAACTGGAGATGCATAGACAAGCTAGTGCGGTAGGAAATGGTTAATATGTAGCTAGAATTAATGTCTGCTCAATTATCATCTTGCCAATCTTGCACATGTCGTCCAATCATGTTATGTATGGCTGTGTTTAAACCAATAAACAAAGTTTAAAAAAAAAAAAAAAAAAAAAAAAATGCAGCCGCTCAAACTCCACGCAAGGAGGTGGAGGCTGGACAGGTTCGGGTGGAGGACCGTCCCCTACTGCTGCGACAGAAGATCCTCCCAAAGAGGCAGTCTGATCGGAGGATCGGTGACCATGTTGAGCAGCTAGGGATACCAGACTCTCCGTGCCCAATCCGGAGCCACAAGAATGACTTGGGCCCAGTCGCGCCTGATCTTCTTCAGCACTCTGGGCAGAAGTGGTATAGGCGGAAAGGCGGACAACAGACCGCAACTCCACTCGCGACGAAAAGCGTCGCCTAGCGAGTGCCGCCTTGGAAATTCCAACGCGCAGAATTGCTGACATTGAGCGTTCTCTTCGGTGGCGAATAGATCTAACCAAGGCTCTCCCCACTGTTGAAAGAGACCGTGCACCACCTCAGAGTGAAGACGCCATTCGTGATCCATCATGCACCTGCGGCTGAGTTCGTCCGCCCTGGCGTTCAGATAACCTGCCAGGTGTTGAACCACCAGGGACGTGCCCTGATGTTCCAGCCATGTCCAGAGAGCCTCTTGACATAGGGTCCACGACCCCACCCCGCCCTGTTTGTTGCAGTACCACATGGCGGTGGTGCTGTCCGTAAACACCTGCACTACTCTTCCCCGGACCAAGGGAAGGAATGCTTTCAGTGCAAGACGAATCGCCCGGAGCTCCAGAAGGTTGATGTGGAGCTTGGACTCCGCCGTAGAGACCAGAGGCCTCTGATCTCCGCCTCTCTCATGTGGCCGCCCCATCCCAGAAGGCATGCGTCCGTCACCACAGTGAGGTCTGGTTGGAGAAGGGAGAGGGATCTGCCATTGACCCAATCCTGGTTCGTGAGCCACCACTGAAGTTGTTGTGCAGTGCCCTCCGAGATCTGGACGCAATCGGACAGATTCCCCTGATGCTGCGCCCACTGGAACTTCAGGTCCCACTGCAGAGCCCGCATATGCCACCTGGCATGATCGACCAGCAGGATGCAGGAGGCCCAGCAGCCTCCGAGTCATTCTGACCGAAACCCGGGATAGAGGCTGAAAGATCGAATCATAGCCTGAATATCCCGGACTCGCTGTTCGGGAGGATAGACCCGAAACCGCGACGTGTCCAGAACCGCTCCGATGAACAGGAGCTTCTGAGAGGGAATCAGGTGTGACTTCAGCACATTGATGGAGAACCCCAGCAAATGCAGAAGGTCGGCCGTAGTCTGGAGGTGGGAGACGACTGCCTGGGGCGAGCCCGCCTTCAACAGCCAGTCGTCCTAGATGGGGGAAGACTGAAACCCCTGATCTGCGCAGATGAGCTGCGACCACCGCGTCCGTCGTCGGGTCGGCTGACCGAGGAGAAGTCGAAGAGCGACGATGCTTCTTCGACTTCTTCTTATGCTTCGACTTACCCGACCCCGAGTGCGAAGACTTCGAAGACTTGGACGAATGGTGGTGGCTCCGCGACCGGTCCCTCGACCTCCCGCACGACCGGGACCTCGAACGGCACGGAGCCGACTGCCGGTGCTCAAGCAGCTTTCGGGACCTCTCCCGCAAAGCCTTCGGCGCCATCGACCGGTAGTCGGAGCACGACTTGGGGTCGTGGTCGCGCTCCAGGCAAAAGAGACACACTCGGTGCGGATCCGTCACCGACATCATCCGATGACAGGAACTGCAGGGCTTGAAGCCGGGCATCCCTCGTGCACCAGGAGTCGAAGACTCGAAAAGAAGTCGACAAAAGTCGAGAAAAAAGTCAGTCAAAAAGTGAGTGGCGCGGAAAAAGAAAACTGACGTCAGCGTGCACGGGCGGCATCTAAGTAGCTACCACGACGTCATCCCGGTGACCACGATGAGCGCGGAGCTGACCGACACTACCTTCCGACGCGCAGAGTTACTGCTGACGAACAAACTTTCCGGATCCAGTCTGACGCCTGGGGGTAATTCTAAGGTAAGGAATCTATAACTAACGTGTTTATTTCATGTACTTCACTCCTGTACCATCTCCAAGTATGGCTTATCTGATATACAATCTCTGAACCATGACTTCCATCTCACACCCTAGTTTCCTTCTGCCACTTCCCACCACTTATTAACCTTGTTAAATGTCCAATTGCTTCCGCCAATGATTTCCACACATCAACCATCTTCAACCAATAAAGACAGTTACTTGCCTGTAACAATCAGTAAGCAGCTTGTCGTGCTTTAGATTCACAAGCTGTGCTCTATCATGCCATCTAGTGTGAGGTTCAAAATAAAAGAAACTTGTTTTTGACAGCTTTACTACTTTTGGTTTCAAGTATGACTAGTGGTTGCATTCACAAAACTCTCAATGCATCTGCACACAGACTTCATCTAATCTTACATTTTTCCCCATCAGAATAGTTGTTTGCTCATCTGTCTGAAGTGAAGCGTGGAAGTTTAGTGAACCAAAGTCTGCTACTTTTCATTCAGAGGAGATGTAGGTGGCACATGTGAAGCTACAACACAATAAGCTGCAAACGGATTGCTGTAAGTAACATTTTGCGTTAGCAGCATGTGTTGTTGTAGATCACATGCTGCATACTGACTAAATAGAGGTGCTCATTTCCCTCCTTATTTCTTATGGAATTAGCCTGAGACATGTCAGGTGGGGGAGCAATTCTACATGCAACTCACAATCCACTCTTTCATAACCCTTTTTAAAAGAAAAAGTGAGCGAAAAGCAGAACAATACAGCTAAATAGACAAACCCAGAGAGGCTGGAAAACAGATATTGCATCTTTAAAGAAGCACACTTCACCAGTATCCCAGTGTGCCATTTCAGAGGCAAATGCTCCAGTTCTGTTGTATAGAGACTTGATATGTCGCCTCAGAGGCCATCATTCTCTCTCCTCTTGCAGCAGGGAGGCTCTCTCATGATTTCAATGGAGAGCCCCATAAAGAAGAGTAGGATTACAGATAACCTTTCCTTCTCTTTCAGGTGGCCTACATTGATAATCATAAGCACTGGATAGAGTAGAAAGCTGACCCACTGACATTGTGGAGGAAGACAAGAGGCACAGAAGAACCTCAATCTTTTTCCAAAAGATTTTTAAAAGAGGCTTGACCTACTTAGGATCAGCTCTAAAGTCAGACTAATGAGTAGTGTCTTGTGGAAGTATGGACTGACTTCCATATTTTAAATTTATTTATTAGCACTGCAGTAGCGGGAGAGTTGTCTCTTGTGGAATGAAACTTAGGTCTAGTTGTTGGCTTTCCAATAAAATAAGATACATGATATACTCCACCTTGAAATGGACTGTTTGGTAGTGGATAAACCTGTATGAGAATGCACTTAATTCACAAACAATTGTTTAGATTATGAATGCCCTTAATTTTGTATAGATAAAACAAACGCATTCTTATGATTTAACGTATACAAAGACCTTTGCGTTGGAGTGAAGGGATTCTAAAAGAATGGTGGAAACGATATGGATTATCTGACGCGAAAGTCCTTAATCACTTTAGGGAAATAACTCAGATGTGTTCTCATGACCACACTACTCTTGAAATACTGAGTAGGGCTCATGAGAGTATATGGCTTGTAACTTGCTAAGTCCACGTGCAGACGTCATCACAAATAGAAAAGCAGATTTCCATGAAATAAGCTATAAGGAAGCTTTATTAATTAGTTGAATGGAGAACTCCCTAGTTTACAGAGGATAACATTCAATTCCCACGGAAGGGAGGGCCTCCTGATCTGGGGAAAGACTTTCTTAATTACAGGATTCTCAAAAAGGAGGTTTGAGAGGGACACTTTCTATAAGCTGTACTATAAGCTGTAAGGTGGAAAATCGCAACATCGAATTGGCCAGGTAGCGCAGATAAGGTGGTATGACTTATTGGAATTTGGTTGGGTTGTTGTTTTTCTGAATGTGCCCAATGTAGAACCTCTTCCATTTGAAAACATAATACACTCATAGCTTCCCTTCAAATGTGCACACAATCTTGTGAAAGACTTAAATGATCCTTCTGGATGGGCTTAAGAGAGGAATGGCCAAGCTCATTGATGGTAGGCTCAGATGTAGAATCAGGCCCCTGAACTTGTGAAGAACGTTCGGTCTGCAGACTCCTGTGTGGCAGTTATGAGAGGTGAATATCTATTAACCACCACTGTCTAAGCCATTTCAAAGCAGTAAGGATTTTGGCCTTGGAATAAGTCAGTTTAACAATCCAAGAAATTGAAGGAAATGCATAATGAAATTTGCCGGACCAGTCTCTCAAACCGGCATTCTCCTCAACAATTGCTGGTAGAACCACTAAGAGAAGTTCCGTTTTTTTTTTTTTTTTTGGTGCTTTTATAAAACGGACTAGCGGAGGTAAACCCTATTCAATGAAAACATCTTTTAAAAACCCATTTGTAATTGTCCTGAAAATTCTGATGAGAGCTTCCACCTTTGCGTTTTGCTATCCTGGGAGATAGTCCACTGTGATTTGGACATTTTTGACTAACCACCACTTCCAAATTGGCAGGATTCCAGAGGAAGAACCATTTGTTCAAGTAGTACATTGTTTTCGGGAGTAAGTTTGTCTACTCATCCAGGAAAAACAACCTGAGAATGAGATGTCCTGCTCTGTGTTGTGAATGTGGTAGGACATTTCTTTTTGAAATCGTGTGCCTTGAATTTGGAGATGATCCACATGGGTGAATCATTTGGTAGAAAGGGGCATCCTGGAAATGACTGTCTGGATTAAAACACCCTGAGAACAACTAGCTAGCCACTGTAGAATGCACCCACTTGCCTGAGACTTTTATCATTGGTCTTTGAGACACAGTTGGAGAGGTCTCATGTCTATGTAGGTGTTGTGAACCAGAAAACTGCAGGCTATCGAACCTAAAAGAGAAGAGGCTTGTCTGGCTATTGGATGCTTTAGCTTCTGAAAAATCACACATTTCAGGCAGGTAAAAGACAGGTTCTCCTTTAAAGGAACACTCGGTTACCCGTAAATCCACCAAGTGCCAGACTAAATCCTGAGTTTTTTACAGCAATTCTTTCACATGCCGATAGGTAACCTAAGGAAGCTCCACACTGCCTTCATACCACCCCGAAAGTCGCAGAGCACATATAGGTGCCATACTTGTGACCCAGGGTCAAGACTGTTTTGCATATAGCTGGGTACAAACTGAGGTGACATGGTGTGCAAAATAACAATGGATTGGGATGCGGCCCGTGTAATTACCAGTGGCTGAGATTAATTCAAGCATTCCATCCATCACTTTTTTGTGTATTGTCGCATGTCACTCAAGTGAGCTGACATCAATTTCTGTCTTTTCCCTTTTCTGCGGCCTCAGATAGGGAACGTAAAACAATTGTTGGTGACAGTGTGCTGATCTCGGACTTGGGACCTTATTAGATGTTAAATAACTTGAGACTTTATTAGGTGTTACACATAGGCCACCACACTGAACGGGGAAGGTGGAAGAAATGTGAGGTATCTGCGGTTAGAGTATTCACAAGAAAGAGCATTACCGAAGGTAACCTGCTCTTTAGGTGAATACTTCTAACTGCAGATTCCTCACCTGTAGAACAGAAAATAAAGCAGCATCTCCCAATGGTGGAATATGTGGAGCAGATTCAGATAAAAAAAAAAAGTCATTCAGAACTGAGTGGGGGAAGTGTCTTTCCTGTCGGACCTGGCTGTCAAGGCAGTAGTACTTCATGAACGTAAGCAATAACGCCCACGTCACAACTTGGAGCGTATCAAGGATAGGCACTCCTCGCACCAGTACAGCTGTAGTGCCTGGTGGAATGGGCTCTTGGCCAGTGAGTAGCAGATCTCCCACACCGGACCCAAGATCTATGCTGGTTCGCCTCACCCAGACACTGAAACTGACTCCACTCATGTCAACAGATGGCTCTGCACAGACACCCATGTCGGATCCCGAAAGAAATGCCAGTTCCAGCTCAACCGATCTCGCGCTAAGAGACCACGAAAGCACAACCAGTTATTATGAAGCCTGACTCTAACCCAGTGCCTGTGCCATGACAACTATTAGCAGATGCTTCATTCTCTTCTAGCTCTAACTCTGATCCTGTGCCAGAGCAAGAAACATCCCAGTATACTGATGAGTGATGACGCGCTTCTTCCTTCGTATACTGATGATGCCTAAAATTTTGACTTTCAAAACACCAGTGGGCTTGACACCTTCCCTTAAAGAGAGCTTGACTCGCCCAATGGGCCACCAATGGAAGAAAGTGACACACTCTCAGAGGCAGTTCAGAGAGCACCTAAGGTGCTAGATTTGCAGCTGCCTTCAATTGACACCAAGACAAATTTTGACAAAGATTCTCCAACCTGGGACATCGACGCCCTTGATACACAACAATAACTATAACTTGCCACTCTACCATGCACCGTATTCAAAGAAATTATGAGATTTGAGATGTCGTAAGAGTTGTTATAAATGCTATGATTTCAGATGGTATAAATAATGTAATATGAAAGTATAAGCAGTGCATGGTAGAGTGGCGAGTTATAGTTATTGTGTGGTAAGCCTGCTGAAAACAGTGTGTATGGGGGAGCGATTATAATAATGTGAAGGTGGTGCATAAATTATAAATTTAAGGTATACCTAACTTTTACATTTTTGTGTACTTTGGTTTGTAAAGAAAGAACAAATGAAGTTTTCCTAACTATAACTAAGTTTTAACCTTTGGTTTTTTCACTGAATTCCAATTTATTTATTTTTAATAATTGTGCTTCAAATCGTAGAGCCAAGTGTCATTGAGTGTAGAGCTGTTATATGGAGTGTCACACACTACAGTGGAGGACAGGTTCGTACAGTGTAGTGTTATGGAATAGAGTGGAGTTGCGTAGCGTGTAGTGGACTAACGTGTCATACAGTGGAGTGGCGTCTTCTAGAATTCAGTAGAGTGGAGTTCAGTAGATTGGAGTGGAGTACTGTAGAGTCGAGTAAAGTGTCATAAATTGGAGTGGGGTCTCAGAGTACAATGGAGTGCTGTGTTGTAACGTGTTAGAAAGTCTCATTCAGTGGAGTACAGAATTGTACAGTGGAGTGTACAGGGATAGAGTGGAGTAGAATCTCAGAGTGGCTTACAGAGTAGTACAGTTTTGTAGATTGGAGTTGAATAGAGTGGAGCAGAGTGCAGTAGAGTGGAGAAGAGTGGAGTGTCAAACAGTGGCGTAGAGTGGGGAAAAGTATCATACAGTGGAGTAGAGTGAAGTGGAATTGATCGGAGTCGCGTAGGATAGAGTGGAGTTAATTGTCAAGGAGTGTTATGTTGTAGTGTAGGGTGGCATGGAGTTAAGTGGGCTGGCGTAATATACAGTGGAGTAAGGTGTTGGAGTGGTGTGTTGTACAATGGAAAGGAGTGGTGTGTTGTACAGTCTTGGAAAATGTCAGAGTGGAGTAAAGTGGAGTGCCACAGAATGAATTACAGTGTTATAGAGTAGAGTGCGGTACAGTGTGGTAGAGTGGAATGGCAGAGTGGAGTAGAGTTAAGTGGTATAGCGTAGAGTGGAGTAATGTACAGTGGGGAAGTGCAGTACAGTGGAGTAGTGTATCAAAGTTGAGTACAGTACAGTGGGGTGGAGTGACAGAGCTAGTTACGTAGAGTGTCGTACAGTGAAGTAGAGTGGAGGAGTGAGTCAGAGTCGAGTGCAGTAAAGTGGGTTGGAGTGGCATATAGGGAGCTGCGTAGAGTGTCATACAGTGAAGTAGTGTTGTACAGTGCCATACACTAAACTAGAGTGCTGTAGACTAACACTGACAGTTGTACAGTGTTGTACAGTGGTGTATAATGTGGTAGAGTGGAGGAGCCTAGACTGTCGTTCAGTGGAGTACAGTGTTTTTGCGCAGAGTACAGTGGAGTGGTGTGCAGTGGAATGGCGTACACTGTAATGGTGTAGAGTGGAGTAGTACACAGTGGAGTGGCATAGAGTGCAGTGCCATGGTGCACACTGGAATAGTGTACAGTAGAATGGCAGAGTGGAGTTTACCTTTCAAATCTGAAATATTGGCTTATCCAACATATCTAAGTTTATTTTCTTTTCCAAACAAATTAAGGCTCTTGTAAGAGCCACCCTAAATAATGTATAATATAGTTTAGTGAAATCATTTTTCTTCAATTTTACTGGTTCTGTGGTACTTTCTAGAAACTACCAGTACTAAAGAGGTAGTCCATACAATTTCATTAGAAAAAGTATACACACATTAATTGGCATACCACTACTACCCTATGTGGTCTTTCTGAAGCCTACACACAGTACTACCTCTACCTCTCTATTTTTGCTATTAATATACAGCACACAGCCAAACCTTTCTTGCTAATCCAACATGGCTGCCTTTCCACTGTGGACTGTGTGCCAGTAGGCAATAATATATTGTAATATCATTGCTATGTACACTGATAGTACTGTGGTACTACTGCGACAACAGATATCACTAAGTTGCTTTGCCTTGTAACTTAACCACTAAACCAATGTAGCTGCCATGTGTAAAGGGATCCTCTTCATAGCATACTGTATATTTCTGTGAAATGTTATTCAAAACCGTACTGCAGTATTGGCACTACGTTCAATACAAAAAGTCTATGTAAAATTCCTTGGACTCCAAATCTGTTTTAGGACCCCTGTTTCCTCTTTGCACCCTCTTGACCAAATTCTGTGAAACTTAGCATTATCCCCCAATGTACATCGAGGAATAGTTCTGGAAATTTTCAGGGAAATTCATCAAATGGGTGCAGAGTTATTAAGAGGGAAATATCTGAAGAATTCATATCTCTAGCAAGCCTAACTATAACTACAGAGTGGTTACCGATATATAACATTACAAGATGGTCATTTTGTTGTGCCCAAGGCTTTGTAAAAGCAGCAATGAGACACACTTGTATCCACTGTCAGAGTGCCAGCGCTTTATTTTATGATAACAAAGATCGTGGGATTAAAAAAAAAAAATACATACACATTTCCTTTTGAAAGCCATTTTTCTCAGAAAACTAAGCATTTTTTAAATCATATAAAAAAGCTATATTGGCCAACTTTTATTTACTTTACAAGAAAAACAAATGCAAATATAGTCATGAAAAAGAACACAGGGACAAGAAAACACATTCATAAACCTTATAGGCTGCAACCTATTAGGCTCCATTGGCCCCATTTGCCCGCAACCCTTCTCTAAAAAAGATTTGTGAATGAGTTTTTCAGTCACTATTCTAAATATTCCCCATTTTTTTACATATAGGTGAAAATTAATCAATATAGCTTTTTATACAATGTCAAAAGTATTTTATTTAAAAAAAACTGCCTTTTTAAAAGGAAAATCTCTCTCTCTCTCTCTCTATATATATATATATATATATATATATATACACACAAATATATATGAATATATAGGTACGTGTGTGTAGCTATATATATATATATATATATATATATATATATCAAATTACTTACTTGTACACTGTAGTTCTCCAGTATTGATATCTTTTATAGATGCACATGCCTGAATTTTCACCGTCGTCATGGTGAGAGTCCCACGGTAGCAGAACTAAAAGCAGTGCTAAGGCCTTCGCATTAAACTCTACTGTAAAAACAATGCACCTGATAGCCTATTCACATTGTTTTATATTACACCTAAACCTTAACCAATCAGAGCTCAGACCCAGAAGTACTTCTCTCTTGTAGAGCCACCATACCTCAGAGTTCGAGCACAAGTGTTATACAAGCATAAGAGAACTGAAATGGTGAGTCTTTACGGGGAGGAGGGAGGGTCGCATGTGAATCTATAAAAGATATTGATCCTGGAGAACCACAGTGTACAGGTAAGTAACTTGTTTTTTCTCCAGTATTGTATCTTTTATAAATTCACATGCTTGAATCAGACTAGTTAGCATTACAAGTTAAAAAAAAAGTGGTATTGTTAAGTTACTAAAAACCATTTCAAGTAGCAAACTTCCAATTCTAGTCATAAATGTTTAAGGTGCTGTGTGAAAATGGCCAATGTGTAATTACAATAGTTAATAAAACCGTTCCTGTTAGCTAAAATCCAGTCAATAGCTAAAATAATTAAAGTGCATTCTGCCAGAAACAAATAAGCAGTTACAGCCGTTCGAGTAAAAGGTTTGAACCATCACAATAGGCAAGGCCAGATAAAATCAACCAAATGTGCTCACAATACTGTTGTAGGAGCAGTCAGTGCAGCTCTAAGCTAGGCTTGGCGTGGCAATCTCCAGCTCGGGTTGGGGTGCTTTGCATCAATAGAATGCCCCCTACAGAACCAGGTAATATGAGCAGTGATATATTCAGAGTGAGGCTAGCACGTGACCAGAGTGCAAATACGATGGCTGTGACTTCTGTGCTAAGCTGAACTGGCGTTACAATCACTGGATCATATGGCGTTACTTTACATTACTTGACTGCCCCCAACGGAAACACAAGTTACATTGCGGCCGCCCCAATTTAAATGGCATATTTTGTTATTAGGGTCTGGCCTTGCTTGTGGCTTGGTGTTGCTGCACTGACTGGGAAAGAAGCTGTCTAAGTGCTTTGACACATTTGTCGCATCTCCCCAGCGCCCTGGGAGCCATGATCTCAAGCAGATGGAAGATGCGTCCTGACATGTGTATGTCCTATTAGCCAAAAAGAGTGGTTTAAGCAAGAGTCTCCTTGATAGTCTAGGGCTGGACAACTGCATAACAAGTGTAACCATGATTCATGTTTATAATTGCATAGCCTACAGTCTGTTGTCTCCCGGTCCCGCCCTGGCTCATTTAAAATCTTTTATTGGGAGACCAGTAATCTCATGTAAAAGATCTGTCTTCATGTTTCTGCATTTATACCTACCATAAAATAAGGTTGTGGTTTCCCCACGTGAAAAAAATGCCATTCAGAGGTTAAATCTGCACCGAAAGAGGTGTGGCGCAGCGGCCAGGGCGGCTGACTCCTGAACCCGGGGGCTCACAGTTTGATCCCCAGCTCCGGCTGCAGATCAGCCCAGCACCATGCGACTCTGGGCAATAGCTCGCTTAATCTTGAAACTTTACGTTCTAGTGATTGATTTACTACTTCCAATTCCAACCTTCGTCTTGCGTGACGTGCATATCTCGGTTGTTGAAACTTTTTTTTTTGCATGTTCTGCAATTAATTTGTTCCAAGGTTGATTCCAGTGCTCCTGGGTATGCATAATGACCATACTGTAATGCTTCGAATAGAGTCGCCTTCATTACTCCTAGAATAGAGGCTGCCAAAGCACTGCTTAGCAATCGATTCAGTTGGCATATACCATATGTAATGGCGCCAGCTTTCTTTCTGAGTTTTCTTACTTGTGCCGCTGCTGTACCATTTTCGCTAAACCACACACCCAGGTAATTGTAGTTCCTTGATGCGCTAATTATCTTGTTCCCCAAGCGTCACATCGCTGTATTCTTGCTGCAGTATCTTCCAAAGATCAGGACTTTTGTTTTGTCCTGGTTAACCTGTAGTTGATTGGCCTCATTAAAACTGTTCAGTGCGTCCAGTGCCCGTTGTATTCCAGATTTTGTGTGATCCATAATCACAATATCGGCTGCATATTGTACTATTTGCAGCTTGATGTTTCCTAACTTGGGAAGGACCAAGCAACTGGACAGTAGTGATTTCCCTAAATCGGCCGTTTAAAGGTTGAACAGCAAAGGGGCCAAAATGCAGCCCTGCTTTGACCCACGATTGGTGTCAATTTTGCATGTACTTCAATTACAAGAGGTAAGTAAGCACAATACACAGTGGTCTCCAGGGGGAGACCAAACCATATATTAAGAAAGTGGAATGCAAACTGCGACCGAAGTCAGGACTTGGACCAGGAGACTCAGAAGAGCTTGGGACACAAGAAGGAACTACCCAAGGTAAGTATCCAGGAACCCCACGGAGGCTGTGTGCAGAGTGTACTCAATGCAAGTCAACGGAAAGTCGCTGTTGAAATTTTGAAGAAGAAGGACCCTTCCCAGTGGACCCTGAAGAAACCCCGTGGAAGACAGAAGGTTGGAGAGTCACCCCACCCGTGGATGCCCCAAGAACCAAGATACCTACACCAGGGAAGCCGGGTGCATAGGTGTGAAGTTATGTCGGAAACCCTTAGACCACAATGGAGGACTTAAGTAAAGATGCAGCTGGCAAAAACTGTGCAAGAGTCCGGTGGAATCCAAGGGTGGATTCCTGAGGAGAAGAACCTGCAAGCAGAGGGGACAGAGTCTATGCCACTCGGAGGTGACCAGGAGGCACGGGAGAGCAATGCCCACCAATGCCGGAAGATGCAGGAGTGATAACGGTGACCTTGTCGCTGCAGCTGTGAGGGCCAGGCGACGCTGGGGAAGACCAGGAGCTGTGCACGAGCTGTCCCACGTCGGAAGTCTAAAACCAGGGGGTCAGTGTCCAGCAGGAGCAGCACCAAGCCTTGGCAGCAGCAACAGACGTGGCAAATGAAGGAGCAACGTTGGGACCAGCAAGTTCCAAGGGACTCACCAAGTGCAGGAGAGCCGGAGCAGGCCCCGAGCAAGCATGGGAGCCCACTGAAGCAAAGGAAGACCCTCGAGAGGACCCACAGGCCAAAGACACAGGAGTCGCAAGAGGACCTCGAGCAGCTCCCCAAAGATGAAGGCCCACGGTGCAGAGGATGCGGTGAGGACTATGATCTTGGCAGGAAGAGATGCCGGAGCTTCTTGTAGTCCGAAGATCTCTGGAGTGCAGAGTCAAAAAGCCTTGGCAACGGCAAGTCGACGCTGTGCACAGGGGTTCGGTCCCAGCGGTTCAGACGAGGGATACTGGCCTCAAACTTGCTGAGAGGAAAGGTCAGGCCTCGAGAGAGTAGCAGAACCACCACCTGTGTTGCTGAGCCTTTCAAAGTCCGTGGGACTTTTGCTTTGTTGCGGTGCCTGCAGATGCAGGGGAGTGACACCTTCACTCTGAGTGAGATTACTTCGGGTGTTCTTGATGCCCACAGGTCTGTTGAAGGTCCTGGAAGAAGGAAAGACACAGACTTGCCTAACAGCGAGACCAGGAGCAGCAGGAGTCTTCCTTGATGTAGACTCGGTGAAAGGCAAAGTCCAGCGTAGGCCAAGTGTCCAGACGGTCGAAGAGTGACGTGGTTTCCGGCTTGAGTCTTGTCCCACGACAAATATGAGGACCAACCCACAGGTAAGCCCTTTTATACTCTAAGAAAGGGGTTAGGACAACTAAAGTGTCCCTCCAAGGGGAGAGGCTGGACAGAGGGGAGGATACTCCCATGTTCTTTGTTCATATATAGAGCCAGAGTGGGGGGCCAATGGTTCCCTGAACTGGCTCAAACAGGAGTATGCAAGGAGGGCATAAAATGTGCCCTTTAAAGAAGTCTGGTGGCGCTGGACAGTGCCCCCACCCTGTCCCAAAACACTAAGCCCCGTCTGGGAAGTGGTCACACCTCTCTGTGACAGGAAACCTATTGTTCCACCTTCCCCTGCTCAAGCTCAGCTCAGCAGCAGGAGTGCAGAATCGTTTCTATGGTCAGCAGCAGCACCAGTTTGCTAGCAGACCCTGAGTACTTGGGGCTTCCCGGAGAAGCCCCCCCAGTGCATTAAATTGACTCTGGGCTTTGTAGAGGTGTTCTGCTCATGCAGGGACACCCTCACACTTATAACCCAGAACCCTGCCTTCAGGATAGAAAGGCTTGACTTAGGGGGGACTTATAGGTTTTAAGCGTAGTGACCTCAAATATAAGGAAACTTATATCTGTCGTAAGTGGTGCTAGCACCAGCTTACACAGGCTGCAATTGCAGGCCTGGTATCACAGTTTGAGTGGTCTCTCATGGATGGCATAATACATGCTGCAGCCCATGGGAGACCCCTGGTGTACCTATGCCCTGGGTATCTTAGTACCATATACTAGGGACTTACAAGGGTACACCAGTAGCCAGCTGTGGAGGTACCAAAGTACTTACCATGTCAAATTTAGAGAGGAAGCACAGTGGCTGGGGTCCTGATTAGCAGGATCCCAGCCAGACTAGTCAAACAACATAATGACATCAATCAAAAAGAGGGGGTAACCATGAAAGCAGATCCTACTTTCCTACACAACTCTCCCCCCTTCCTCAACACAAAAGGAGATGTGACTAACCTTACCCAGTTGAGTCTTCATTTTCTAAGTGGAAATATTTGGAGAGTCCACCTGCGTTGGCATGGTTACTCCCAGGTCTATGTTCCACAGAAAAGTCCACCCCTGTAGGGAAATGGACCACCTCAAAAGTTTGGGATTTCTACCCTTCATTTGTTTTAGCCATAAGAGGGGCTTATAGTCTGTCTGAACAAGGAAGTGAGTACCAAACAGGTATGGCCTCAACTTCTTCAAGGCCCAGACCACAGCCAAGGCCTCCCTCTCAATAGCTGACCAAGGCTTCTCCCTGGGATCAACCTTCTGCTTATAAAAGCTACTGGTTGGTCCTGGCCATCTGCATTAAGTTGTGCTAGAACAGCACCTACCCCTATCTCAGTAGCATCTGTCTGGACAACGATGGTTTTGGAGTAATCGGGACTTTGCAGAATGGATTCAGTACACATAGCCTGCTTCAGGTCATCAAATGCCTTCTGACAGCTAACTGTCCACTGAACTTTCTTAGGCATTCTTTTGGAGGTAAGATCATTAAGGGGAGTCCCTATTGACCCATATCCCTTAACAAACCTCCTGTAGTACCCAGTCAGGCCCAAGAAAGCTCTGCCCTAAGTCTGGGTAGTGGGAGCAACCCAGTCCATGATGGTCTGGATTTTGCTCCCCAATGGCTGAACCTGGCCTCCACCTAGAAGGTGGCAAAGATGCACAACCTTGCTCTGCCCTAGCTGGCACTTGGGTGCCTTGATAGTGAGGCCTGCCTTCTGCAGGGCCTCCAGACATCCCTGAGGTGAAACAGGTGATCCTCCCAGGTGGAGCTAAAGACATCAATATCATCTAGATATGCTGCACTATAGACTTCCAGACCTGTGAGAACTTTGTTCACCAACCTCTGCAATGTGCCAGGTGCATTCTTCAAACCAAAAGGCATCACAATAAATTGATAATGCCCACTGGGGGTTGAAAATGCTGTTTTTGGCTTGGAGAGTCTGATTTGCCAGTAGCCAGCAGTCAGAGCAAATGTACTGAGATGCTTGGCTGAGGCCAGAATATCAATCAACTCATCTGCCCTTGGAATTGGATGGGCATCAGTCCTCGCGACTGCATTGAGTCCTCTATAGTCTACACAAAACCTAATCCCTCGCTTACCATTTTGGGTGTGAGGTTTTGGCACAAGGACTACAGGACTAGCCCAAGGGCTATCCGAAGGTTCAATGACCCCCAAATCCAGCATCTTTTGGACCTCAGTCCTGATGCAGTGTCTGACATGCTCAGTCGGTCTGTAGATTTTACTCTTGACAGGCAGACTGTCATCTGTGTCCACTTCATGGGTACACCAGGTGGTTTGGCTTGGAGTCAGAGAGAACAAGTGTGGAAACTGATTAAGGACTTGCCTACAATCAAAGGACTTGCCTACAATCAGTATGCTGTTGGTCAGTGTTGTGCCTGCCGAGGCTACTCCTTCCACTGACCCATAAACAGGGTCCTGAAAGAGATCAGGGAGAGGATCACTCTCGTTCTCCTGTCCCTCATCAGTTGCCATGAGCATGCTCATGTCAGCCCTGTGAACAAAAGATTTTAGGCGGTTCACATGAAGAACTCTGTGAGGACGTCTGGGAGTGCCTAGGTCCACCAAGTAGGGGATCTCACCTTTTTTCTCAAGGATAGTGTGGGGGCCACTCCACTTGTCTTGGAGAGCTGCTGGGGCCACAGGCTCCAACACCCACACTTTCTGTCCTAACTGTTAAACAGTCAGTACAGCCTTTTGGTCATGCCAAGCTTTCTGAACCTCCTGGCTGGCCTCAAGGTTTTTGCTTGGCTTCTTCATGTACTCAGCCAAACGTGAATGCAGGCCAAGGACCTAGTCCTCAATGTCCTGTTTAGGAGGTTTGAGAGGTTGCCCCATCGCTCCTTAATCAAACACAATGGACCCCTAACTGGATGTACAAACAGAAGTTCAAATGGGCTGTAGACCACCCCCTTCTGAGGAAACTCTCTGTAGGTAAAGAGAAGGCACGGTGGTTAGACATCCCATTTTCGCCTGAGCTTTTCTGGGAGTCCCATGATCATACCCTTTAGGGTCTTGTTGAACCTTTCAACAAACCCATTGCACTGTGGATGGTAGGTTGGGGTAAACTTGTACTTTACACTGCACTCTTTCCACATTGCAGTGATTTAACTAGATATGAAGCTTGTACCTGTGTCTGACAAGACCTCCTTAGGAAACCCCACTCTGGAAAAGACTCCCAGAAGGGCCCTAGCCACCACAGGAGCTGTAGTGGTCCTAAGGGGAATAGCCTCCAGATACCTAGTGTCATGGTCCACCACCACTAGGATGTAACTGTGTCCAGATGCTGTTGGAGGGTTTAAGGGACCAACTAACCTCTCAATCGGAACTACAACCACTGGAATTAGGGGGGCCTTTGTTGTGACACCTGATTTACCATTGGCTTGGCAAGTGACACAGGAACGACAAAACTCCTTGGTGTCTTCAGACATGTGGGGCCTGTGAAAATGAGGGACAAGCTTGTCCCAAGTCTTGCTTTGCCCAAGATGTCCTGCAAGGGGAATGCCATGTGCTAGGGATAGAACCCCTGTACTTCTGAGGTATAACCAACCTCCTGGTAGTGTTGTAGGGATTCTGCACATACACAGAGCTATGCACAGGATAATAGGACCTCGGAGTATAGTGGTGGACCAACCATGCCCCTTAGTACCCACAATCCGAATCCGACTAGCCTTAGCGTCTCATTAGCAACGATGCTACCAATGATTAGACAACCCAGAACAAGGTCTTACTCTCTCTCAGGGCTCGCGGGAGCAAGGACACCCTTTCATAACTCATTCATACCTGTCCACAACGTGCGTAATCAGAGACACTGTATAGTTTAAAATGTTTATTTCAACTACCGTGCTCTAAGATACAGTACACGTGCCAGTACTATCAGCATAATGCATAAGGATAAAATAATAAGCATTGTTACAATTCCATAGAATACAAACGGGGAAAGCATTTCATAAAGTAGTGGATATAGGGCTAAATGACCATACAACCCTCCCCGTGCTAGTAGCTAATTTATTATAAAAACAGAAGACCTCTGGGCATTGTCAGGCGAACCCCCATACCTCAATATCTAGATGCAAGGTTTACATCATCAGACAAGCACAGCTCTTCTCTCTGGAAAGGTTTTTCTCCAAGTGCCTCTAACAGTGAAATCACAATATTAAAAGCACACAAATTTCTCCAGTGCAGCTGTACTTAGTGTTATGTCTAAGAGCGAGGGACTGGCCAGATCAGCAAGAACAAGGGACGTTGTTTTTCGACCTTGTACATGTTGTGCAGACGTAACCCAAAGGGAACAGGAGAAAAGGTGAAAGGCAGAAATGCAGACAGTTCTAAAATAGCCGAGCAGAAGCAGAGGCTGGAAAAACAAAGGCACAAAGTAACGTGCGCAAAGAAGGCACCATGGCAGGCCTAAGCCAACTTAGCAAGGCAGACCATGAGGCCACAAACCACACAACACCCTCCCCTGGTCAGTCCATTGGCGAAGACATAGGACGAAGACAGAGTTCAAATAGATGGAGCAGAACAGAAACGTCCGTTTTGGAATAGTCCCCATGAAGGACAATGAATGGGAGAGGCAAAAAATTTCAGAATAAAAAAGTCCAGAGAGGCAGATCGCTGAAAGCGAAAGCCCCCTTAATCCAACAGAGTGTAAGTGCAGAAAAACGCCACACCTTCCAAGAGGACATCGTTGGAATCGTCGGAAAAAAGCGACGCCATCCGTCCAATAAATCAAAACTGCAGTCATGTTCCTCGCAAGAGGGAGCAGCGAACAGCATTGCGGGACAACTTGCGTGATACTCAATATAACTTTGTTGTAGGAGATTCTGAGCAGCCGCCCAGATATCCCATTGTGCCAAAATCCCCAGTGCAGCCGCACGCGCCACGTAGCCGGCACCGGAACAGTCCCGTTCATAGGACTCTAAGGGACCCACCAGCAGGACAAAATCCGGTCGAGACAGACGTATTGGAGAGGCAATAATCCAAGGACCACGAGAAAGGACATCTGATGCAAGACATCACAGGTTGCACGCAAGTGAAATATGCAAAGCGAAAAGAAAGTTTATAGAACACACTCAGTGTCGCCAATGGCAGGACGCCAAAGCCGGCGAGGATGCGCTCACGGAGCATCTGGAGTCGACCTGGGTCGAGAAGGGCCCAAGGAAGAGCAGCCATTGCGCAGCAAACAGACCAAAAGCAATATACCAGCCGCTAAGGCGAGGATCAACGGAAAGCCGCCAAACACGCTGGAAAAAATGGAATGAATAAAAGCCGGTATTACACCAAAGATAGTTTGAAAGGAGGTAACAAGGCCAGAGCCCACAACTTTAAAAAAGTGCACAAGACCTTCGGTGCGTGATGCATTAAAAACACGGTGAATCAGCTCACCGAAATGTTGTGGGAGGTTAGTGTTCCAAAGGGCCTGTATTTCACTGTGGGTACTAGCCACCTGGAGGATGAATGTCTCCCGGGCGGATGTGAGCATAACCTCCTGGTTCAATAATAGTGCCTTTATTCTGCTCAATTTATTGAAATCCGCCCTCAAAGTAGGAATGGAAGGCCAAATGGAACTATCTAGGATGTCGTGCGGGGGAGGAAAAAGCACATTTTTGCAGCAGACAACCCTGTGGGAAACTGTAACAATATAGGGTATGCCGGCCAGCATGCCACAGCAGTCCTGATTATTCAGAAGCAGATAGCTACCATTTGCAAGCACAGTGAAAGTAGGAGAAATAGCAGGAGCAGGAATGCCTTTTAAAACACAAGCAAGATTAGGAGCCGAAACGTTACAAGCTCCGTGCAATTTAATGTTTTTGCAAATAGGGGAATGACCCACAGTAGAATCGCATGACTCCCCTGTGAGAAAAACTTCCTTTCCGTCCCTAAGGCATTTATACATGAAAGGCAGGGACCAAAGTTCATGCAGGAAGGCACTGCCCAAGGGCTGAAAACGGTCCACAGAATAATGTTTCATGCACGAACTAAATTCAAATAAAGAAAAAGGCAAGGCGATAACCCCGTGAACTAGCCACACAGCAGAATCCAATTCCGCCACAGAGAATGGTAAGGGCTCTATTTTCTCGATATGTAACAGAGTGTATGTTGCATCTTTCATGGACATGAACTGCTGTTTGTCAGTTAAATTAAAAGGCAGGAATAAGCCAGAGGTGTTCAAAAAGTGCCAAGGAACTTTACCCATTTTAAGTCTTTGCAAAGTCCATGCAAACTGCATCACTGAACGCAATTGATTTTGACCATGATACAACACAGAAACGTCATCTTGTACAATATCAACAACAGAGGAAACAATATTCTCTAATGTGTAAATGCGGGAAGACAGGGTATTAATACTATTGTCAACAACAGCAAGCACCTTTTCTAAATTTGCTTGATCTATTTCCCGTAGACGGGAAGCAGCCTCAATTTGCGAAAGCTTCCAGAGTTCATTGTAAGTCTCATAAATGAATCTCTTAGGTCGAGGGCCACGGGGCCCCAGAACAAAATCGGACAGATCAATGTTGCCTGATAGGAGGGATAAATGCTGTTTTACAGAATCTAAAGAAGAGTGCTGCAACCACTGTTTACATAATTTTCCAACAGAATATGTTGTAACAGTACGGGAGTCAGAAAACCTCGGGTCTGGCCTATCCTGTTTGTAACCAGGAGCTGAGTCATGAAAACGCAGGTGGCAGGCATTTGCCGCCGTTGGCCAAGCCAACCAGGGTGACTGAACAAACGAGGAGATATTAAATGAATTGTTCTGAAACAAAGCTTGCAAATCTGTAAGGGAAACATTGAAATGCAAGCTTGTGTTGGGAGCGGAAGACAATACAGGAATGGAAGGTGCATTCAATTGTTTGGAAGTAGCCAAACCCCAACACGTAGTCTGATAGATGGTATTATTTAAAAATAAAATTTGGGCCGGGATAAGGCAAGCACGATGCAAGGCTTCTGTGCCTTGCACCTGCCATTATTTGGTCCCCCAGATAGATTTTAAGTCAATGGTGTCCTGCCAGTACTCATAACCACCCACAGCTAAGGCGCTCAAAAAGGAACCCGAATATAGCAATTTGGTGTGGGTCAACATGATCTTCTGTGTGGATGAAGTGTTTAATTTAAAATAATAGGACCCAGGGTTCGATCTATCAAAGTCTGTAAAGTAAGTAAACTTATTTCTAAGAGTCTGGGAGCTACCTGGCAAAGGGGTTGGACAATGCTCCCATTGGGTGTAGTTAAAAGGACCCCGCAGCGCACTTGGTTTATGGACAAAGTGGTTGCCCCAATGCTGGTAACAATATAAATCGGCATAACTGGCAGAATTTATGTACAAATCTTCAGCATTAAAAGCAGCATAATATTTCAAATCAGTAAATAATGATTCAACTCATGCACATCCCAATCGTCAGAATGAATATTACTTTTAACGACATCACCCATTGAAACACGGAGGACATTGGGTACATTAATAATCTTGGTAGGTCCATGGATTTGGAAATTTACTGCATCCCATACGATGCCATCAGCGACTGGGAAAGCTGAAATGTTCACAAATGTGTGGTCACGCTTCATGATGTGAGATGAAGAATGCGAAGCCAAAGTTCCAGCGACACAGTTCACTGCAGAGCGTTCTGGTAAATAGTGACCATTGATGAGTAGAAAAAAAACTGTGACAAAGCCAATGGACATGAACAGAAAAATCAGGAATAGCACCAACCAGATGTATGTCCATGGAGGAATCAAAAAATTGTCTCTGAACCAGGATACAAAAATACTGAATTTGGACGGGACAATTGATGAGGTGGAAACCGAGTCAAAGGAATAACGTGTTGGGCTCAGTGGCGTTGTTGGTAGGTGAGCCACCGACTCGTTGGCCGGGTAGGTATACTCAGTCTCCTCGTTGCAGGGGGGAGTCCGGGTAGTCGAGTAAGTGATCAGGCAAATCTACCATCTCGATAGCAACATCAGTGACCGTTCGGGCAGGAGGGCCACAAACATTCGTCCGGGAAATGACTGGACAAGAGACCGCTGGTGTTACACTATTCAGGATCGGCCAGATGTTGTAGCTTGACATTTTCCACTGAGATGTATCTGTTCTCTTTGCGACCAGGAAGCGGTGGTAAGATGACTGTACGAGTACCCTTCAAGCCAAGAACTGGAACCGGTGCACGATAAGAGGGGCCAAATTCTTTTTTGTTCTCCACTTTCTCTCGGACCAGGTTTCCAATCTTTGGAAGCCAGCCGGCAACCGGAATCTGCAGCACAGCGTCTGTGGCTGAAGGTAAATGTTCGATTGCAAGTTTGTCTCGGGCTTCTTGTAAGTCCTGTAACATAGTAGAATGGTTATCTACATCAAAGATTGCGCCGCCATGTCTAGACCATCAAGGTCGGGCACAAACATTCGTATGCCAAAGAGCATTTCGTATGGGGTCCACCCACCCAGAGGTCTTCTAGGGAGATTATTAAGTGCACGTTGTACGGTATACAAGTGGGCCAGCCAGTTCCTGCCAGTACCTAAGACTCTAGCTGTCAAGGATTTCTTTAAGTCACGGGTCATTCGTTCAACAATCGAATTGCCCTCAGGCCGAAATGGAGACGAAAATTTCACCCGCACCCCCAGTGAACCCATTGCGTCCTTGTACGCCTTAGAGGCGAACGCCGGACCTTGGTCAGAATGGAAGGTGCCACAGGCGAAAATTCCCACAAAGACACGCAAATCCCTTATGACATTTCGAGCATCAGCACTCCGTTGTGGCCAAACCCAGATGAAACGTGTGCACGAATCCACTGCAACCAAGATGTACTTATATGCAGTGTCAGAAGAAAATGGACCGCAGTGATCCAGGTAAACACACCCAAAAGGTCTGTTAGAAATGCAGAGCGGGGTTTGTGGTGGTCGTGTAACCGTGGAAGGCTTAATCTGCTGACAAACGTCACAAGAAAGCACATAGGTACGGGTTTGTTTGTATAAACCATGCCACCAGTAACGCTACTGCAAGATGGACACCGTCGCAGACACGCCAGCATGAGCCGAAGCCATGCCTTCGTGTGCGGCCGTTATCAAGGAAAGTCTGCGGTCCGTGTTGGGAATCAGCCAATCACCAACGTCTGGAATTTTTACATAAGGAGCCTGTTCGGGACCTAACTGATGAGTATTTGGAAGGGAAACCCCGTGGGTAATTAGCACCTTCCTTTGTTGCAGCAATAGCTGCCAAAATGTCATTATCTATTTTAGTCATGGATCTTGTAACTGCTGCGATTGAGCACGTGGCTACTGCTGATTTGGCAGCTTCATCTGCCAAACCGTTACCAACAGCGTGTGCGCCCACACGTTGGTGGCCAAGAGTGTGAATCACCTGTGTGAGAGGCAGACGTTGTTTCAAATCCGCCACTCGAACCCAAAGCATTTTATGCTTAATTGTGCTACCTTTTGCATCTCTATAGTCGTTTTGCGACCAAAAGAATAGATTGTCATTGAAAGATTGAACACAGTAGTAAGAATCGCACACAATAAGAGTGGTCACATCTGGATTAGCGAACTCAAGTGCGAGCACCAATGCGCGCAGCTCGGCCAATTGTGCAGTACTGTCTCCTAGTGCCTGAGTGTGCACTACAGTTGATTTGAACTTACCGTTCACCATGGTACCTGCAACAATAGCACATGCTGCTGAATACGCATGCTTGGAACCCGTTGCCGGTTGTGCCGAACCATCGGTATAGATAATACATTCGTATTCCTCAAGCGGTAGCAAAGACAGAGGAGGAGGATGAACGAATTCATACTGTAAAAATTCCTGTGTCTGAAGAGAAGAATCAAAGATAAAAGTGACATCCGGGGACGTCAAAGATGTTGCCCATTGTATCCAACGGGGGTACAAAGCTTTAGAGTTCGGTACACTTGCTTTCGTCACTGCCTCCAGGGCAGGATATGGTGTTACCACCAGAATGCGTTTTTCCCTGTGCCAGTGCGCGTTCCTTTAGAATCGCCATTTGCATTGCAGTCAAAACTTTCTCAACAGAGGAGAAGCGCATTTCCGCGGAAGTGTACAGATGTGACTTGTATGCAATCGGGACTGTGTCACCTTCGTTAAAGGTTAAGTACGTGAAACCCACTGCCCCCGGAATGATTCTAATCACCAGGTTTGTGTGGTTGTCACGAGTCAACAAGAATTTAGATTCAAGTAGATCTGACTGCAAAGACTGCAGTATAGAAGAATGCTCGGGAAGCCAGCATGACTTCGAAAAGTTAGGTTGTATCAAGGCATAAAGTGGCTTGATACGCTGGGCATATTCGGGAATGTAAGTACGCCCGAAGTTTAGAAAGCCCAGTAAAGACTGAAGCTTCTTCAAAGTGGTTGGAGGGCACAGGAATGCGCATTTCTCCAAAAAATGGGGGGCTAAGCCCTTACCTTCATTGTTGAGCTCATAGCCCAGAAACAAAACGGTAAATTCAGCAATGTGAGATTTGGAAAAGTTAAATTTGTAACCTAAAACCGCAAATTCAAGAATAATGCGGTCCACTCGGGTAAGTTGCGGGTATAATTCGTCGTCTGTCAGATAGATATCATCGACGTACGAACACGCATCTGGGTCTATGCCGTCTAACAAAGAGACAACACGGGCGGCGAATACACCCGGACTGTTCTTGTAGCCCATGGGTAAACGCCGGAATTTGAATTGTTTACCACCGGAGGTAAAAGCGCTCCATTGGCTGCACTCCGGGGACAAGTTGTCCGTGTAGAATCCATTGGAGAGGTCAAGTGTCGTTTTATATTTTTTACGAACAAGACTGTCTACAAGCGCAGAACTGTGTGTATTTTGTACCGCAAAGGTCCGACAAAGAGTTCAAATGTCGGTAATCCAAAACTAAGCGGTATGATCCGTCGGGTTTTGAAACCGCGAAAAGGGGATTATTCATGGGTGACAAGCATGTTTCAATCATTCCTTGATATTCTAACTGTGTCAGAATTTCGGAAACTGGACCTTTAGCTTCCCGCTTGATGGGATATTGGGGTTGTGGCTGTGGCAGCGACCGCAAAGGAATATCATGGGGGGGGAAGAGTCTTCATCCCAGCCCACGTGGTTGCGGTATAACGCTGGAGCGAGGGACACAGCCCATTCAGCTGCGAGAGCTTCCGCTTTGTCCTTGGGGACATGACGAGAAAAGCTCGGAAGGATTACCTCCTCCCCTCTACGCGCAGCAAGTACGAATGGGGGCGGCCAATCCGCCTCTGCCAACAGAATGTCGTAAGAAGGTCAGATTCTCCCAAAAAATCCCTTTAATAACACGCTGCATGTCACCTTCAATTTGAATGACAATATTATATAATCTGTCAGGGGGTGCCACTCTGGTGTCTGCTGTCTCGACAGTAATGAATGTTTCAGTTGCTGTCGCCTCCACATGAGGACGTAGCGCCTCCCGCACTATGGTAACTTCCGCGGCGCTGTCTAGGAGCGCCACAGCCCACGTCCAATTCAGGAGTCTCGTTCTCACCGTCTGTGGCATACCTCGCTGTTACAGCTGCAACTTTTTTCTTCTGAAACTGTGGGCGAGAACGTTGAAATTCTTCTGGTTTCCCTCGGCCTTGCTGTCGAGGTTGGTCTCGTCCCTGTGGAGCCTCTCGACCCCTTCCTCTATCCTGGCGATCTCCTCCACCAGCCTGGGAGGTTGTTGGTGCCTGTGAAGAACGAGGAGAACGCGAATCAGTGACTTGAAATCTCTCTGGAGATTTAATTCTCGCCCTATCGCGCAAATCATAAGTGCGTTCAGAAGAGACGGAAACCGGGGATGCGCCTCGCGACCCTGGCTTCTTCTGTTGCTTACCCTGTTTTTTCAACCTCCAGCTCTTTTTAGTAAAGAACGGCTTCTCATCTTCTTCAGATTGAGTTTTTGGTTGTTGTTGCGATTGTGTTTGCGGTTTAGCAAAAGGCTTGACTCCCAGGCTATTGCGGCCAATTGTTTTGTAAGCCTGTGCAATAATTTTCGGTAATTCGCGCGGCTTGTCCGGTTCTGGGATCAAAGCCAAAGCATTAGCTACTTGAAAGTTAACTGCATCGCCCTTAACATTCGCAAGGATCAAATCAGCTACTACATCGAACACTCCCACCAGTCTCATCCCTAATTCCACAGCCGCTTCAGGGCCATGCTCATCCTGCATTCGTTTAATTACAGAGGGGAGAACCGTCATGGAAGGAGTGCCGAAACACTTCGCATATACTGCAGCGAATACCTTACCCCAGTTGTTGCATTCTGCCAACTCAGGGATCAAGTCTTTTGGCAAACTAATCGTCAAAATCCTGTGTTTTTCTACAGGAGAAGTATTTGGAAAAACTGCCTCCAGCTGGTCAAATTTCTCTGCAAGCCAATAAGGAAAATCATCCTTATTTTGTGGGCGCCTGCCCATCACTGAATTAACCATGACGGGACTTATGGTTACACCGCCCGGCCCAGCTGGATGCGCTGCAACTCCAGGCGGGGCTCCCTGGATATTGCCTGTAACAAACTGTACTAAAGCTCTATGCACACGTATCAAAGACGAATGCAAATTACGCAGTTCAGCGACTGCAAGCGTCATATAACGCGGATGTGGGGTATATCCGGCCAAAACAGGCCAAGTGGCCCCTTCAATCGATAAGGGGCCTAAACGAACCGAGGTAACCGGTTGGGGGAGGGCGCCATCAAACCAAACACGGTGTTGCCATGCCGTGAGCGGTACTTCAAGATTCCTATAAGGCCTATAGAGATTAGGAATAGCGGTGGCTGTATATTCATGGAACAAATTATCAGTCCCATCCACCGCCGGAAAGGTGACCCAAGAGTAAAACACCTCAAAGTGGTAAGCTGGATCCGCTTGTACTACAAAGATCAGATCGACACCCGCATCAGGCACTCCATACGCTGTCAAGTGAGCCCGGAGCGCCGCGCGACTATGTGCCGCAATTTGGACAGCCATTTTAGGCTAAAAATATTCGACAACCTAAAATGAGGCAGCACAATATAGGGTTTTATTTAAAAACCTTTTAACAACTTCAAGCTTGAAAGAACCTATAAAAACGTCAATATATGAGGTATCACCCTCACACACGCTTCCGGAAGCGTCTGCGAAGGGGGTTGTGGACAAGCACAAGTATTACTCAAGCATCTCGCAGATAAGCAGCCCACTCGTTGGTTGCGGCATGTTGTAGGGATTCTGCACATACACAGAGCTATGCACAGGATAATAGGACCTCGGAGTATAGTGGTGGACCAACCATGCCCCTTAGTACCCACAATCCCAATCCGACTAGCCTTAGCGTCTCATTAGCAACGATGCTACCAATGATTAGACAACCCAGAACACGGTCTCTCTCTCTCTCAGGGCTCGCGGGAGCAAGGACACCCTTTCATAACTCATTCATACCTGTCCACAACGTGCGTAATCAGAGACACTGTATAGTTTAAAATGTTTATTTCAACTACCGTGCTCTAAGATACAGTACACGTGCCAGTACTATCAGCATAAGGATAAAATAATAAGCATAGTTACAATTCCATAGAATACAAACGGGGAAAGCATTTCATAAAGTAGTGGATATAGGGCTAAATGACCATACCACCCTCCCCGTGCTAGTAGCTAGTTTATTATAAAAACAGAAGACCTCTGGGCATTGTCAGGCGAACCCCCATACCTCAATATCTAGATGCAAGGTTTACATCATCAGACAAGCACAGCTCTTCTCTCTGGAAAGGTTTTTCTCCAAGTGCCTCTAACAGTGAAATCACAATATTAAAAGCACACGAATTTCTCCAGTGCAGCTGTACTTAGTGTTATGTCTAAGAGCGAGGGACTGGCCAGATCAGCAAGAACAAGGGACGTTGTTTTTCGACCTTGTACATGTTGTGCAGACGTAACCCAAAGGGAACAGGAGAAAAGGTGAAAGGCAGAAATGCAGACAGTTCTAAAATAGCCGAGCAGAGGCTGGAAAAACAAAGGCAGAAAGTAACGTGCGCAAAGAAGGCACCATGGCAGGCCTAAGCCAACTTAGCAAGGCAGACCATGAGGCCACAAACCACACGACAGTGGCACCAGGCTTGGGGTCTCTACTCTCAGAAAACAGAAGCCCATCTCCCCAATAGATCCTATGGGACCCACTGATATTCCCGGTCTCCTCAGCAGCAGCTTGCTGTCTGAGCTGTTCAAGAGAGGGGCAGGATTTCTGCTCCAGACTCAAGTCTGCCCAGGAAGGGTCCCCTGCCCCTGAGAACTCTGCAGTGTCAGGCACAAGTTACTCTAGGACAGTTCTTTCACAGGGGCTAGGATGATCTCCCTCAGGAGACTGATCCTCACTGGGAGTCTGGGAGGAGGATAATTCCTTACTCGTCCTGCTCCTTCGCTTAGGAGCTAGCTGATCCATTTTTCCAGGATTCAGTGCTCCCTCAGTGCCTAACTGTTTGGCCAGAGCACTAGAAACAGCAAATGCACTGGCAAAGATTCCCATCATCTCTGCATGTGTCCTGAACTCCACTTCAGACCAGGCTGAAGTTTCTAAATCATTGCCTAACAGACAGTCCACAGGTAGGTCTGGGTAAACCACAACTCTTTTAGGGCCAGTTACCCATCCCCAGTTGAGATTTACAACTGCCAAGGAATGATCAGTCCTGACACCGCTTGCATTGGTCACTTGGTAAAGTTGACCAAGTATGATTTTGTCAGGAGACACAAGTTTCTCTGTCACCATGGTGACACTGGCCCCTGTGTCGCTGTATGCCACATCTTCCTGACCATTAATCAGTGGCTGTTGTCTGTACTTGCCCAAGTTAGTGGGACTTACAAGTAAAGTGGCAAGTTCCATGCCACTGTCACAGACAAGGATAGCCAGAGTGGGAGTTCTGACTAGGCCAGAACCCACTTCAGAACCCAAGGTTAATGATACTAATCACTTGGGAGCTGTTCTACAACTTGTACTGGTGCTAGTTGCCTGGTGCTAGGGGTGCAGTAGTAGTAGCTTATTTGGTGTTAGCTTTAGAGCAATTGGCATCCCTTGCTCTGTGGCCTTTTTCCTTACATAGGTAACACCAAGGTTTCTTGCCAGAGGAAGAGGAGTTTTGGGACCCACCCCCAGTGGAAGACTTTTGGGGACCTTGTGAAGACTCCTTTTTGTCTTCATCTTTCTCCCCACCCTTCTCTTGGGCCATAGAAGAATCTTGCTTCTTCTGGTCACGTCCACCACTGTTGTTTTTCTGCTTCACCCTGGTGCGGACCCATTTCTCTGCCTTCTTTCCCAATTCCTGGGGAGAGGTCAGATCAGAGACCACCAGGTACTGGTGCAGCTGCTGATTTGAACAGTTATTAAAGATGTGCTCCCTCATCAATAAATTGTACAATCCCTCAGTCATGCACATAACTTCCATGAAGCCAGCCTTCCAGAGCCTTAATAACACTGTCTACAAAGTCAACCCAGTCTTGGGTGTGCGCCTTCTGTGTGTCCTTGAATTTGATCCTGTAATGTTCAGTGGTCAAACCAAACCCATCTATGAGGGCACTCTTCAAGACTGTGTAGTTGTCAGCATCTTCCTCCTTGACAGTGAGGAGTTTGTCTCTGCCTTTGCTAGCAAAGGAGAGCCACAGGATATCTGTCCACTGCCCTTGAGGGACCTTCTGCACTTTACAGGCCCTCTCCAAGGCAGTGATCCATTTATGGATATCATCCCACTCCTGGTAAGGAGGGACTATCCTGCTCAGGTTCCTAGCATCAAAAGATTGCTCCCAGAGCCTAGGGACACTAGCGCTGCCACCATGGGACGTTAGTCCCAAATTCTTCTTGGCCCTCTGTACCTTCAAGTTTTCCTTATCAAGGGCCAGCTGCTCTTGACTGATTCCAAGCTTGGCTCTCTCAAGCTTAAGCAGGTGGTATTCCCCCCCAATACTAGAGATGGAGGTCCCTATGGAAATATTAGAGGCATTGAAATTAGCAGAGGATGACCTACAAGGGGGAATAAAGGGAGTCCTACCCCTGGAGGCACCGGTCAGCCATTTTGATACATATTGTGGCCATCTGTCATTGCGCGATGGCTAACTATGTAGTGGCTGTGCCGAACCCGGGCATGTTTGCTATCAAACATATTAGAATCATACCCCAACACCGTTACCAGTGTTGAAGGTATGATTCCATGCACTGTGGGGATCCTCCGGCAAGCCCCCAATACTCCTGGTAACAGCCTTTCAGGGCCTGCCAGCAAGCTAGTGCTGCTGCCGACCTCGGAATGATTCTGCCTTCCTGCTGCTGCTGAGCTCGAGCAGGGGAAGGTAGAACAATAGGTTTACTGTCACAGGGAGGTGTGACCACCTCCCAGACAGGACTTAGTGCATTGAGCTGCGGTAGGGGTGCTTGCCAGCGCTACCAGACTGCTTCGATGGGCACATTTCGTGCCCTCCTTGCATACTCCAGTTTGAGACAGATCAGGGAGCTCTTGGCTCCCGCTCTGGTGCGAAACTGGACAAAGGGCATGGGATTATCTTCCCCTCTGTCCAGCCCCTCCTCTGGGAGGGACCCCTGAGTCGTCCTAACCCCTTTCCTAGGGTATTTAAGGGCTTACCTGTGGGTGGGTCCTCCGATTCATCGTGGGACAAAACTCAAGTGGGAAACCACATCACTCTTCGACCGTCTGGACACTTGGACTTCGCATGGAACCGAGACTGCATCAAGGAAGACTCCCGCTGCTCCTGGTCTTGCTGTTCTGCAAGTCTTCTTCATCATCTGTGTCTGTGCTTCTTCCAGGATCTTCAACAGACGACACTCTAAGTAATTTCTCTTGGAGTGAAGGAGTCACTCTCCTGCATCTGCAGGCACCGCAACGAAGCTGACCGGTCTGCTACTCCGGACGTCCAATGGACTTCAAAAGGCTCAGCAACACAGGTGGTGGTTCTGCAACTCCCTCGAGGCCTGACCTGTCCTCTCAGCAAGTTTGAGCCCATTATCCCTCGTCGTAACCGCTAAGACCGAACCCCTGTACACCGCGTCGACTTGCTGTTGCCAAGGCCTGTAGGCTCTGCACTCCAGAGATCTTCGGGCTATGAGAAGCTCTAGCATCTCTTCCTGCCAAGATAATCGTCCTCACCGCATCCTCTGCACCGTGGGTCTTCATCTTTGGGGAGCTGCTCAAGGTCCTCTTGCAACTCCTGTGCCTATGGCCGGTGGGTCCTCTCGATGGTCTTCTCTTGCTTCAGTGGTCTCCCCTGCTTGCTCGGGCCTGGTCCGACTCTCCAGCACTTGGTGAGTCCCTTGGACCTTGCTGTTCCCAAAGTTGCTCCTTCATCATTTACCACGTCTGTTGCTGCTGCCAAGGCTTGGTGGTGCTCCCGCCGGACACCGCCCCCCTGGTTCGCGACTTCCAACGTGGGACAAATCGTGCATGGTTCCTGATCTTCCTCAGCGTCACCTGGTCCTCACAGCTGCAGCGACAAGGTCACTGTCATCACTCCTGCATCTTCCGTCATCGGTGGGCATTGCTCTTCCGTGCCTCCTGGTCATCTCCGAGTGGCATAGAGACTGTCCCCTCTGCTTGCAAGTTCTTCTCTTCAAGAATCCACCCTTGGATTCCACCGGACTCTGGCACAGTCTTCCCCAGCGGCATCTTTCCTGAAGTCCTCCATTGTGGTCTACGGCGGTTTCTGACGCCACTTCACACCTATGCACCCGGCTTCCCTATTGTATGTATTCGGATTCCTGGGGTATCCACGGGTGGGGTGACTCTCCAACCTTCTGTCTTCCACAGGTTTTTTCAGGATCAACTGGGAAGGGTCTTTCTTCAAAACTGCAACTGTGACTTTCCCGTTGACTTGTATTGCGTACGTGGCTGTGTTTCCACTCTGCACACAACCTGCACGGAGTTCCTGGGTATTTACGTTGGGTGGTTCTTTTGAGTCTCCTGGTCCAAGTCCCGATTTCGGTCGCAGTTAGCATTCCACTTTTTTAGTATATGGTTTGGTGTCCCCCTGAAGACCACTCTATTTTGTGTTACTTACCTTATTTGCAATTGAAGTATTATTTTGTATTTGTATTTATATCTCCGGGTAGGAGATATACCAATGTGCTAGTGAATGTTGTGTAATATCAATCAATCAGGGAATTGTAAGCGCGCTACTCACCCGTGAGGGTCTCAAGGCGCTGAGGGGGGAGGGGAGGGTCCGCAGATCTGTTTAGCCGAAGAGCCAGGTCTTGAGGGTCTTCCTGAAGGTGTTCAGGGAGGGGGCGCGTCTGATGTCTGCCGGTAGCTCGTTCCAGGTCTTGGCTGCAATGTGAGAGAAGGATCTTCCGCCTGCTCTGGCTCTGTGGATGCGCGGGGTTTCGGCCAGTGCGAGGTTGGAAGATCGGAGGTTTCTTTTGGGTACGTGGAAGTTGATTCGGTCGTTGAGGTATTTGGGTCCGTTGTTGTGTAGGCATTTGTAGGCGTGAGTGAGTATTTTGAAAGTGACTCTTTTCTCCACGGGGAGCCAGTGGAGACTTCGTAGGTGTTGTTGGCTGATGTGTTTGTGTCGGGGGATGCAGAGGACGAGTCTGGCGGCGGTGTTTTGTACTATCTGGAGTTTGCGGAGTAGGGACTTGTTGATGCCGGCGTAGAGTGCGTTTCCATAGTCCAGTCTGCTGGTGATGAGTGCGTGGGTGACCGTCTTCCTTGACTCAGGGGGGATCCACTTGAAGGTCTTGCAGAGGATGTTGAAGCAGCTGGAGGTGACGGCGTTGACCTGTCGGTTCATGGAGAGTGATGAGTCGAGTACGATGCCGAGGTTCTTGGCGTGGTCTGAGGGGGTAGGTGGGCTTCCGAGGGCGGTCGGCCACCAGGTGCTGTCCCATGCAGAAGGGGTGGTACCGAGGACGAGGACTTCTGTCTTCTCGGCGTTGAGCTTCAGGCAGCTGTTGGTCATCCACACTGCGACGTCTTGCATTCCTTTCTGAAAGTTGAGTTTGGCAGTGGTGGGGTCTTTGGTGGGGGAGAGGATGAGCTGGGTGTCGTCGGCGTAGGATACGATGTTGAGGCCGTGTTGTCGGACGATGGCTGCAAGGGGGCCATGTAAATGTTGAAGAGGGTGGGGCTCAGTGATGAACCCTGTGGGACTCCGCAGGTGATTTTCGTGGGGTCGGAGAGGAAGGGTGGGAGTCTGATCCTTTGGCTTCTTCCGGTGAGGAATGATCGGATCCAGTCCAGGGCTGTTCCTTGTATGCCTGCGTCGTGTAGTCTGACGACTAGTGTGCAATGGGAGACGGTGTCGAAGGCCGCTGATAAATAGACCTATTTTTGTATATACACTGTGGGGTTCTTTTTCATTTAACCTCCACTACATGATTAGATCTGGTAAAACAAGCTGCCTAACACTCCTTCAAGATAAGCCTAAAGGCTGTTCTCCACACCTACCACTTTGAGAGCTTCCTAGGTTTTCAAAGAGCACTAAAATCACCATAAGGGTTCCCTGGATTAGTGCAAGGTGCTTCACTTAAATAAGTGTGCACCATATACTAAGCCAGCCTCCTACAGTCTTGCTGTTGTTACTCATCAGATGTATTCTAAGGTCTTTCATGTATTTTTCCCACGCCAATAAGGCTAATTCTGCTTGGCTTGAGTTTAGTATGGGCTCGAGTCTCTAACCAAGTGCTAACTATTGACGTATGTTCCGGCCACCACTTTATTCTTCTTACTAAATTCACAGACTCATTCCCCGTTGAAGTGCAGACATGCTTGCTTTTGTTCGAAAGTTGTGAACTTAGTTTCAGTATACTGTTATGTCAAAGTTTTCGAAATGGGCAGCCAGACCCTCGGTTAAAAAAATATAATAATGGTCGACAAGCCTTTGCAAGTTGGAGGATGTACTAGTTCCTTCTCTTTCGCCTCAGTCTACAATGTCGATTTATGGATAGACAGAAAGTCCTTTATCTTATACCCTGCTCTCGACTGGGAGGTGCGTTCTAGAGGCACCCCAGCCCTCTGATAGTAAAGTCTCCTGCGATTATGATTTCATGGCATGGATAGTCCAGGAGAAGCGATTCAAGGTTATTGCGCAAATTGCTTACCATCTCCAACATGGTTTTCCTAGGTGCGCTGAGATAACAGTCAACCAGTATCATCATGTGCAAGTCCATGACTAGTGTGACAGGGATAGCAATTGCCGGCTCCTGCCCCTGATGCGGCTCATCCTATTGTTCCTTGTACGGATATAGTGTTCCTGGAATGTGTCATATTCCTGGGCAGATTTATGACACCTGTCAGAGAAGGAGTATTCGTCTTCACGATAACTTGACTGGTCGTGGTCTGCTTCCTCATCCTCCGTCTCCTGTCATTTAATATTCAGCTGGGAGGGGCAATATGTAGAGCCAAAAAGACCCTAGTCCCCATATTCCTGAAACTAAAGCAGATGTGCTGGTGGCAGAGGAGAGACCTTGGAAATGTCCTGAGGCATAGAAGAGCTCATGCCCTTACTGGAAATATACAAAGTGCCTTTTGCTACCGTCGACGGGAGCATCGATGATGGGTTCCGGCAGTAACCTTCGTCGACGAAACAGCAGCGGGTGTGGCCGTCGACGTTGATGCCGTCGTCGAGGAAATCTTCACCGTCGCTGATGGCCATGTTGACAACAACATAGTAGTCGTCAAGTCTTCGTCGACGACGAAGCAGTCACAGTCATAGTCATCGAAGCTGCGGTCTACACCGCCGCTGGCACGGACACTCTAGGCAACATGTAAGCCGTAGACGGTAAGATTTCCGTCAATGGTCGAATTTTCTTTGAAGAGGGCTCCTTGAATGGAGTATGAGGATGAGATGAAGGTGGTGAAACAGAGCTTTCATGAGAGGAGGAAGGGCCAGCCGGCTCCTTGCTTCTTTTACTTTCAATACTAGTCTCTCTACTATGAGACCTAGATTTTTTAGAGTCTCTGTCAGAGGATGAAGAACCCTCTTCTTTCTCTTCCTTGAGGAGGAATGAGCCTTCTCCCCACACTCAGATTCCGAGTCAGAGACAGTCTTCTATTTCTGCAAACACAGGAGCAATCTACCCTCCCTGTCTGAGGGTTTTAGCAGTAAACGTACGGCAGTAATTGCATTCTTTTGGCTTATGCCGAGGATAAAGACAATATAAGCACTCTAAATGTGGGTCCTCAGAATAGAGCCTGGACTTTCCACAAGTCTTGCAAGGCCCGCACAGCCTTTTTTTTAGACTCAGACATTCTGTTAAAAATAGTCACATACTCCCAAGCCTGTACCTTAGATGTTCTTAGGAGGCTTGAAGATGAACTGAAGAGCCGGAGGTCAAGATTTTAACAGTGAAACACTAAATCAGCAGAGCTCAGGGAGACTCCCTAACTCACGACGTGCGGTAAGAAATCTGAAGTATTGTGCCTCAGCAGGGGATGAGTATTTCTGGATCTGAGCTCTGTTTAGTTGACGTTTGGGTGTATTAAAATAATGTGAATAGGCTATCAGGTGCATCATTTTTACAGTAGAGTTTAATGCTAAGGCCATAGCACTGTTTTTAGATCTGTTACTGTGGGACTCCCACCATGACAATGGGGAAGATTCAAGAATGTGTATCTATAAAAGATACAGTACTGGAGAAATAGATCATATATTTATTATATTTTAAAAAGTGCTTCAGGATCAGATGCATCAGCAAGACTATGCAGTAATTATGGCTAGAATTGGCTCCCTGTGACACCTGACTGAAGAGGCCCAAATAGGCCAAACCCATTCTTGGTTAGCTTGGGTCCGGGGAGGACCTGGTTTGGTAGTTTGGGCTGGACTGCTTCAAGATCAAGACCAATTTGAATATGGCTGGGTCTAGGCTGAGATGCATTGGTGGACAAATAAAGAGCAGATTGGAATGCTACTCCAAGCGCTTACCAGTGGTTACACTATTTTTCAGTTAGACAATTTGCAAGCATTTCCTCCCATAGCCTTTTATGTGTTAGAAGTGAATATACACTGGAATAGAAATACTGCATAAAATCCACCTGGAAGTGTACTTCGACAAAGTAGCCAAGCCTGCTTTTCCTGCACCACAACTGAGAAATAACTGGTTAGAATTTCTTATTGGTTTAGTATCATCTAAATAAAAGCGTAAAATCTTCCTGACATCTAGAGGGTTTAGGGAGTGCTCAGATGGTGTAACTGAACTGCTAAAGAATACACTAAGGGTGATAGGCTGACTGAGAAATTGTGAGGCTACCTTTGGATGAAAGAAAAAAAAAAAAAGACCTGGGGCTATCTCAAGACGTGGGCTGGCAACCAGAAAGTCTCGGCTGATTGTGGGCAAGAGCTGAGATAACTGTGGTATGTTTGAGGTTCGTGAGGGTGCCAGGTGCTGTGTACGGGCACCGTCTCGAAGCGTAAGTATCATTTGCGGTCTAATATCCATGCAGTTCATGTAAACTTGCATGACCCGCATGGATATTGAACCGCATATGATACTTACACTCAGCTCTTGTCCACAACTGGCAAACTTTCTGGATGCTGGCCCAAGCCTTGAAAAAGCCCCAGGCCTGTGCACCAAATAGGGGGCGAAACACGAGTTGGCTGCCTTCTTCTAACATGTAACCTTGTTCATAAGGATAAGACCATACCAACCTGTGTTCAACAACACGTCATTTTTAAGAACCATACTCAAGCAATCTTTTTCTCAGAAAATAAAGAAATTTGCACAAACGCTTAGAAGACAACGGATCTACTTTATTGAAACACAACGTACACCTAAATAACATCCCAGCTCTGTCCATATCCTAAAGTATCACTTCACTTAATGGGTTAGGGGCTTCCCAATAATTAAGGACATCTAAGAACACTAATTATCCCCATTACAAAAGACGGGCTTACCTGGCACATTCACCTCTTATCTTCATTGCACTAAATTTAACTTCCAGGGAGGAGAGGGTGCCCTTTCTTTAAGCCTTCAACAAGGTCTTTTCACACTGGCAGTTAGAAAAAGGAGATTTACTCAGACATTCATGTATGCTGTTATAACCCTAGATAAGAGCAAAGGTGGAGAGGTGTGGTGCAGCGGCCAGGGCAGCTGACTTCGGAGCACAGGGTTCACGGTTCGATCCCCGGCTCCGGCGGCAGCTCAGCACCATGTGACTCTGGGCAATAGCTCACTTAATTTCCACAACGGCCCCCAGCGCCTTGAGACCCGTAAGGGTGAGTAGTTCGCGCTTTACAAATACGGATTTAGATTTTTTTTTTTTAGATTTAGTTTTAGCCACAAGTAATAGGTATGGTAATTTTGCTTCTCCTAGGCCTACACTGGAATTAAAACCTTGTCATTTTGCTACATTCATGATATCCAAGCCATATTGTGGCAAGTTCAAATGTCCCATTGACTGATTTCAGGAGCCATGCAGCCAAACAGAATGAGGTCTGATTCGGATGGCATATCTGGCCCTGTTGCCCTGTCAGCATGTTCGGCTTGGACTGTAGTCACTTGTATGGGGTAGGTACATTCAAAGAAGGTCCATGAACCACCACTGCCTGGGCCCTTCAGGGACAAATAGTATCAGTACTGCTTTGCAGCTCCTTAGAATTATGATCACTGCTAGAATTAGAGGGATGACAGGAAATGTACATAGTAATGTTTCTGACCAGTTGATACAAACAACATTCCCCAGTGACCCTGCTTTCTATGTCCTAGAGGTGAAGCTTTACCATTTTGTATAGAGACATGGCAAACAGCTCTATAGCTGGAAAAAATCAAGCCAAGAAGATGTCTTGCAATACCTTCTTGCTAACGATCCAGAGGTTATTTTATTTTTAAGAATCTGATGAGCAAATGTTCTCTTTGCTTTTTTTTGAAGAATCTCCAGAGAACATTTTCTTTCACCAGATGAGCTGTCTTTAAGGTGCAATCCCTGGCTAGCAACCATGAAAAGATTTTCTGATCTTTCAGCAACAGGGTTCTTGACAATGGTGCCACCGTGCATTGTGGTTGCATTGTCCATTTGCACTAAGAGCTGATCTGTTGTAAGTGACGGCCAGAAAGTGTCAGGATGCATCAGCCTGGTAAACCCTGACATACACGGGAGCCGGCAACACGGAAGCAGCCGGTCCAATGAAAATTACAACTCCCGGCATCCATAGCGCCTGTCACGTGACCCCGACGCACGTCGAAACAGGATTTAGACGGAAGACGAAGGCAGAACGCTGCCGATTATTCCGTGAGTCTCCCGAGAACTTCTGCGTCTTCGGACTTCGTCGGAGGCGGTAAGGGTGCTTTGCACCACCCGACTTAGCTGCGGGAAACTTCCTACAATTGGCCACGCTCACTTCTCCTCTGTTGGCTAGGCCACGCTTTCGGCGGTCTTTTGCGGAGGAGAGAGTTGAGCTTTCTGCGGCTGTGTGGGGTCCGTGCCTTGTTCCCTGTTGGCGAGAGCGCGTTGTAGCGCGTTCTCATGCAGGGAACACAGCTGACCCTCGACAGCCTGACTTTTGCTCAGCCTTAGGGTGTGCTCCCTTTTCCAGGGTTTCCTCGGGGCGCCCCTTGCTGCAACGTTTGTGTGTTCTCGGACTTCAAGTGTGGATAACTTGATTCCACACAACTATTGTTTTTTCTTTTGTTGCTTTTGAAGGCACTGTGATGCCTTGGTAGCATATCATCCCATGGGATTCATGTGGGATATGGACTGCTGACAGTCATAGTAACTCGTGAAGCTCTTACTTGGTGTACCTTCCACTACTTGCAATCTTACTGGTGACTTTACCCTCAATTCTTAGTGGTGTTGTGAGAATTGAACAACCCACAGTCTTAGAGCGGCTGCGCTTGTACTGGAGTGCTATTGGTATTGCCCCTGCTTCACCTATACCTGATTTTGTTCTTTATTTTCATGTTTTAGGAGAGAGAGAGTACAGGGGGGGCATCCAGGAAGATCCTGCGCTTGCATATCCAGCAGTTCCTCACCTAACTAGGGTATGTAGGATGTGGTTTCATGCTTCAAGGTGATATTGTTTTGTGACATGTTAGATGTTATGCATTTTCATACCACATTGTTTATTCTCCCTTCAGATTAGCTTTCGTGTTGGAAGTCTGCGAGCACCCTCTTCTCTCTCCTGAAAACGACCCTTCCCTTTTTTCCTACAGGTAGTTATTTCTTGTGAATATATTGAGTTTGTTTCTGGTGCTAGTAGCTCCTTTGGATGTATTTTGGTTGTTTACTAAAGCTGGTGTTTTTTCTGTGTCATCCTCAGATCTCCCTCCATGCTGTCCCTACCCTTTCCTTCCCTCACTTGACTATCTCACTAGTCCGTGTATATTTATATTCCGGACTTGGGGCAGTCGAGAGGTGAACCCCATTAGAGCATCAGCACAACCCTGAGGATTCTGGACGGTGAAACCTGACAGAAAGCCTTGAACAATATGTGGGAGTCTTCTGAGCTTCAAGAAGCTGAAGTGACATGAACTCTCTTTCTGAGTCCACAAGCCTTCAACAGATAAGAGCTCCAGGTGAGCACCCCATCTCAGTAACAAAGCATCCATTACAAAGCTCTGCGTAGGAAGAGCCCATTGAAAATGAACTCCCTGCTTTAAGATGCATTGCTCCTTGAGAAAATTTAAGTTGGTCATCCCAGTTGTTCTCTGTCTGATTTTATTGATCCTTCAAACATCATTGTAGTGGCCTTTTCCAAGTCTTGCATTTGACACAATCAAAATACACAAAGCCATTGATTCCATTAACGATTAAATCGTACATGATGTCGGATTTGGTGACCTCTTGAGAGGTTGACACTTTTCCCAGATGGATGATACTCTGTCCACTGAAGCAAAACATTGTCCTAGCTTTGTATGCATCTTGACCAAGATATGTATCTTACCAAGTAAATCAGGGTCTGAATTGGAGTTAGTGTTGATTTCTTGGTAATTGATTTGTAAGCCAAATAGATGAAGAATGTGACTTTGATATCTTCCTGTAATTTGCTTGGGTTGCTGGCTTTGAGAAGTCAATTGTCCAGGTATGGATGCACACAGATCTTCGGCAACATAACTGAGCCGCTACAACTGCCATGCATGTGAAGAAGATCTGAGAAGCGGACTTTAGCCTGAAGGAAGCACTGGGTACTGGAAGTGCATCCTCCCTACTGGAAAAAGAAGAACTTTCTACGATTCGTTATGACTGGGATGTGGAACTTTACATCCTGAAGATGGACTGATCCATTCAAGTCTCAAATCCTCAGGTGAGGAAAAGTTTGATATAACACTAGCATGAGAAATGAATCCGGTCTGATCCAGTTGTTGGCAAGTCTCAATTCTAGGGTCTGAAGTCATTCTCTGGGCCTCTATTTTGGATTACAAAGCACCATAAATAGATACCTTTACCCTTTTAAAGATAGTGAGCAAGTTCTATTGCTTTCTTTTTCAGAAATATAGCTGTTTCTTTGGCTAGGTGGTATACTGGTGTAGACACTGGTGGTGTGGGTGGTGGAGCTCTAAATCGAAGGGAGTATCCATGCTGCTCAATTGTGGAGACTCAATTTTCACTTCATCACTCTATTAGATGTTAGGAGATATAATCTCACACAGGGGTTTTTTCAAGGATGGACAAGCCATTTCCTATTATCGAATACAGGCCATCTAGATGCGTTGGTAGACTGCAGCTGGTGAATCATCTTGACTTGGCATCTCTCTTGTAATGGGAGGGGTATCTTTGCTGAGGTTGCAGTTGCTGCTGATAGGGATGGTGAGTTCATTAAGGGAATTGAACCATCTGTCACTGATAGCACTTCTTCCTTTCCTTTAATGCCACATTTTAAGGCCTCGGCTTCAATTTTCATGGGTACCTTCTCCTCTTCTTTCTGCTGTCCAAACAGACTGCATCCAGAAAATAGATTTTGGATGGCACATCTGGTTTCAGAGATGTCTGCCATAACCAGGATGATTTTTCAAAGTAATCCCATTACATTACTCTGCTACTGCCAGAACAACAGAGTCTATTGAGGCGCTATGAATCTAAATTAGAAGTGTTCTACGACTATTTCATGCAAACCCAGTCATCTTTCTACAGGTACCTCTTCTACAAAAGTTTGTAAAGATTTCCAGAGCACTAAATTGTGGCATCATAAGCAGGCTGAGGCACTGGTGGCCTTAAGGGCAGTGACAACAGTCCCACAGGTTTTCTTTCCTGGAGTGTTCATTCTCTTGCCTTCCCTATTGGGAGGGGGAGTAGTAGTTTCTGGAGCTGAGGAGTGGCTTTTTCTGACTGCTGACACTACAAATGACGACTCAGTCAGGTTTTAGTTCAAGCCGAAGAAATGCCAAATACTGTTCTGGAGCCTTTATTCTTTAGGTAGGCAAGGTGTTGCAGCCTTATTAGTCACTGGAGCTCAAATGGATCCTGGACGAGAGGAAGTAGCAGTCTTGGTATCAAACAAAATTGCAGGGTCTCTATAATTACACAGCCATGGGAGGGGATTCCAGAGGAATATTCAATTTTGCAACACCTCTGGCTAAGAGGTCCTGAATTGGGGTAATGTCATCCATGTAAGACATTCTAGTGGTGATCCAGTAAAGGATGTCGGAGTATAAGAAAGAGAAGTGTCTGTTTCACATCCAATCAATTGTGAAAGAGATTTTCAAAGTAATCTTTCACATCTCTGCTTCCAAAGCAGATACGTCTTGTGGAGGAATGTCTTGCAGTGGCATAGGTGAATATGTTGTCTTTGGTGCAATATTTGAGATGACTTCTTTGGCAAAGACAGCCTTTTTCTGATTGGTGACACTGAGGTTAGCCTTGAAATAACCTTTGGTGTCATTGGTTGCTGCAGATTTAAGAATCTCAAAGGCATTTGCACTTGATCCTCAGAAGGAATTTTGAAAAATAAACGCCCAAGGGGAGCTGCTGCGCATCAGGAGTAGGGGATTGAAATCCTCAACGTAGACCTGTTGGTTACTGAATAATACTCTGAACTTGAGTGTCTCAACACTGATACGTTAGTGGTGTGGTCACGGGGTTTTGGCGTGATGTGGTATGACTTACATTATTGTGATGGTGGCGTCCAAAGATGAGAAGTTTGATGTTGAAGATCTCCTTGAAGCAAATGGTGGTGGCACTTCACTGTCGAGAAGGATCCAACTCCCGATAGCAGTTTGCAGCACCTTAACCTTTAGCTGATGTTGACCTCTTTAATGTGAAGAGTGATCAACGGCAACTGGACCGGTGGAAACGGAGGTGTCTTCTTTTTTCTAACCTTCTAGATCTTATCACCCCTTAATCACCTCCTTTGGAATTCCTTTGGGGCTGAGAGTTTACTGGAGTAGAGGAAGAATCCACTCTAGAGGCCCTTTTCGATTTTTTCTTCTCCTTTGCCTTTAAGGCTTTAATCCTTAGTCTAAAAGTCTTGCTTTTAAGGCTTCCATCCTTGGTCTAAAAGTCTGAAACGACCACGATTTAAGTGTCCTTCTTGAAAGTTAACACAAAACTCACCTTGAGCAGTGGAATGTGAGCTTGAGGTTATAACCCTAAGACTTGATGGGGGGGCTGCAACTGCTTTTTTCCTGCATGTGCAGGGCTCTTCATAACAGTGAAAGCATTGTGATAAGGAAAAATAACTGGAATAGTTGAAGCTTGAAAATATGTTCTATTGATGAAAAACAATGTGGAATGGAAGTTGATTGAAGAAGCTATGGAAATTGGGTAAAAATATCATCCACAATGTCACTGAATCCCACTCGCAGGAACCAGAAAAAAGAACTGTCCTTGAGCGACAACTACCAGTACAGTCCATTCCCGGATTGGAAGCATCTACGCTTCTTAAAGGCATAGTCAACCTTTGTTTTCACGATTATATTGCAATGCGTATCAGGCCTCCTATTTTCCTCAGTCAACGCACCTTTCAGCAGTGGTTTAGCATTAGTGTGCAGAAATGTGATATTCTAATGGTAATTTTTGTGGAGGGCTTTAAATTCGGGAAACTTTGACTTTCACAGATTATTTCCATTGGACGCACTGTGTGCGCCCACTTTGGAGATAATTTATGGATTAAGTGTTTCAGGTCCCTGCAAACTACAGGGAGTTATTCTAACATTTATGACCATCAATGAAGATGCTATGATGCAGAAGATGAATAACTTGACTGCGCCGCAAATGACCCGCAACCACAGCAAGACATTTTGTAATCACTCTTGGAAGTGTCTTTACTTCAAACGGTAGAACTTTGAAACAATACTAATTTCACTTAAAACTATCAATGTTATTGTGTTGTTTGTTGCTCTGGCACGCCAATATGTGGTGCAATGTTGCTTCATGGTGCCTCTGTGCCGTCCCAGAAGTGACAGAGCGGAGTCCCATATAAACTCCACCCCTGCGTGATGATATCAGTTTAATCAATCGTTCTCTTTCCATGCCCTAAACGTGGAACATCTCACAAATTGTCACTGTCAATGAGTTGATTCCTAATTTGTGAGCTTATTATGATGGTCAGGTGTCCACTCCACAGTAAGGTTGAGGCAGGAGGGCAGTGAGAAAGAAAATGAGTTACTTACCTGTAACTACAGTTCTCCCGTATTGGTATCTTTCATAGATTCACATGCTTGAATCATCCCCGTCGTCGTAGTGGAAGTCCAACGGTATACTTATAAAAGCAGTAGATAATACTACCATAGGCTACAATGCAATGAACAGTCACTGCAATAGCCTATCCATTTTCTTTTGGAAAAAAGAACCAAACTTAAGTAGCAGCCAATCAGGCGACGGCACCCCCAAGAGAGGCTAGGTTCCTCAGATTTTCAAGCACAAGTGTGAAACTTTATACCTTGAGGAAATAAGGGAAGTCTCTCAGGGGAGGAGGGTGGGTCGTGTGTGAATCTATGAAAGATACCAATACTGGAGACCCGTAGTTACAGGTAACTCATTTTCTTCTCCAGTATTGGATCTTTCATAGATTCACATGCTTGAATCAGAGTAGCTACCAGCTGCATAGACAAACGTGTATAGAAATAATCCAATATATACATATCTACCCTTAGAGGATGGTGGGTAACAATATACATGCATATACTGAAACATATATAAGATATAATGTAGCTATTTACTATCAGTATATAAACCAAGTAAGATAAGAAAACGAAATTGCATAACATCATTATAAGCTGGCAAAGACATAATGCAGAATGTAAAAATACCTCTAAGAGTAGAGGCTTACCTTATTGAAACAGATGACGTAAAACCGCCTGTCCTACCGCTGCAAGTTGCCACATCCAGACAAAAATGCCACGTCAAAGTATGTGCACTCTTCCATGTAGCATTAAGTGAACAGTGGTTCTGCCACCAAAAATGCTTTAGAAAGCGCAGAATGTTTTTTTTTTATATCCCTCTAGTAAGATGAGATTTTCATTTAATGATAAACATAAGAGCAAGTCCAAACTAAAGAAACTCTACCAGAAATTACTCCTATACTTCTGAATATGTTTAGGATTTTATGACAAAATCATAAAAAATACTCAAGGAAACAGGACATTTATATACACACAGATATATAGTGTACAGCTACACTTATTAACGAATCAGAGACGTGAAGTGAAAACAAAAAATGTGTTTACATATATATCACAACACAATTTAGACATAACCAATAAACATATATCAAAAAGAAAAAAACATTTAAACACAGCGTAAGGTACATGAAAAGTGTGATTCAACAAGACCAGGAATTAATCCTCTTATTCTCTATTAGTCTAGTTGATCAATGACACTTGAAAGTATGCGTCGACGTTTCGACCCCTGGGAATTAATGTGATTGTGAAACCATCTGTTCGGGGTCTTCTTCAGGACTAAATACAATGTCTGTGTGTTGCCTGTTTAAGAAAAAATAAACTACTTAGATAGGGTATTGGGTTTGGACAGTATAATTCTATGTGGAGAGACCATGTGTCTCTGCTCACCTTTAGATAGGGTTCCATCTGGATACCAGAGTAACGAATAATATATATACAGCATGGCAGCTTGTATACAGGAGGAAGTTGACCTGTCAAAAATAAATTATGGTGACTGTCAACGCCTGTGTTCAATAAGCAAAATCATTAAAAATAAAAAAAAATAAAAAGATTTTTTACGGTCTATTGCATGCCTTTGCAGGGACTGTACCTTAATTTCAAAAGGTATCCTCTTGTCTGGTTGTTGATTTAGAAGTCAATGGCACAGCGTGCCTTCATAATCTATTAATACAAGTGAATGATGTTTGATTAATTCCAGCATTAATCAAAACATTACAAAAAAACAAGTACCGTCTGGTAAGTTAAATACACTAACCTCCGGCGTCATGCGCTCGGGGTCATCTGTTGTTTGTAAAGAATCACTTATAGGCAATGTCTGTCGGGGCAGTCAGCCTCCATACAGTACTTCCACGTAGGTCAGGATACTCAATAATGGCTTCGGATCTTCAGAAAAAAATAAGAGTACCATTGTAATGTCTTAAAGGTTCACTACAGTCCAATTTGAAAAAAAACGGAGCGCGTATTTGCAAACGTCTTACCTGTAGCATTCAATGCTGTAAAATGTACTCGAGGAAGCTGCCTCCCGGAGTGTAAGAGCTCTCCTCCAGAAATAGGTTTCGTGACGAAGCGTCAGCGTGTAGCTGGCGTCCTCGTGGAACCAGAGGCACGTTCAGTATGAGATACGTGCAAGCCAAGACAGCCCTCTAGTGGGGTATAGCTGTAAAATCACATCCTCGAGTGAAACTCTGGGGAGCGATAAAAAAATCAGGTATTTGACCAAAGAATCACGAGCAAGTATCTACAGGAAACTAAATACAAAATGCTCCTCGTTGTTCTCCACAGTGCTTATGGAGTAGGACAAGATTAAATTGTATCCTGCAAAACCTTGCATGTAATAACAAACCCTTGGAGTGACCCACTTGCAACTAAATGTAGGGTGTGATGAACCATTGTATTGGAGCATCCTTAGTCCAATCACTGATTAAGTAAATACACAGAGTTGGATAATGACAACCTATAAATGCGATACATTTTATATACAATATTTGCATATTTTGATTACAGTTACGTCATTGTAATAGTGGTTTTAGTACAAACTCAGATACATTACATGTTCTACAAACAGTATACAAGTTCAATTTATGGGAATAGAATGTGCATTCTGTTACAGTGCTATGTGTTGAAGGAGCCATGTTATATATGTTTTGCCTAAGTCATACTTAGAAGAGAAATTTGTCTGGAGATTTCCTCCAGCTCGTTCAGGCCCCCATTAACTGAGTTCAGCAAATGAATCCATTTACATTCGCGAAGATTCATGATTGTGGACAGTGCACCACCTCTTGGATTGGGTAAGATCTTTTCCAATACCCACCACTCTAAGTTGTTACAAGAGTGTTGTTTCTCACTGAAATGTTCCACTAACGGTGCACCCTGCACTTTACAGCGGATCCGTGAACAGTGCTGTAGAATTTGTGTCTTGATTTTTTGCTTTGTCTGCCCTACGTACACTTTTTGGCAAGGACACTTAATTAAGTAAATCACATCCTTGGTGTTACAATTGGTGTGATGGTGTAGATTGTACTATTTACCATTGTGTGTGAATTCTTTTTGCTCGACAGTGAGCTCGCAGGCTTTACAGCGCCCGCATTTAAAGTGTCCTTGTAACGGTGGTAGCATTAACAGTGAACGTGTGTCTGAAGGTGGCTTTTCTTTGAGGTATGAACTGACAACATAGTCCCTGATATTTCTTCCTCTTTTGAAAGCAAATAAGGGACGATCAGTGATACCTATCTCATCTGATACTAGATGCCAATTCTGATTTATGATTCTTTTGATTTCATTACTTCTGTTACTGAAAATAGACACACAGACAATTCTGTCACTCTCACTGCTTCTGTTTAGATTGTTTTGTAATAGTATATCTCTATGACAGTACCATGCCCGCTTCCTTGATTTCTTAAGGAGACTGCGCGGGTAACCACGGTCCATCAATCTTAATAGGAGAGTCTCGGATTCTTTGAAGAAATCAGCCCTACGTGTACAGTTCCTCCGAAGTCTTAGGAACTACCCGTAGGGCAGATTATCCCTCAAATTCCTAGGGTGGTAGCTTTTGTAACCCAGCAAAGTGTCCCTTTCTAACGGTTTTCTATACAGTGAGGTGTAAAGCTCAAGACACGAATTCTACAGCACTGTTCACGCATCCGCTGTAAAGTGCAGGGTGCACCGTTAGTGGAACATTTCAGTGAGAAACAACACTCTTGTAACAACTTAGAGTGGTGGGTATTGGAAAAGATCTTACCCAATCCAAGAGGTGGTGCACTGTCCGCAATCATGAATCTTCGTGAATGTAAATGGATTCATTTGCAGGACTCAGTTAATGGGGGCCTGAACGAGCTGGAGGAAATCTCCAGACAAATTTCTCTTCCAAGTACGACTTAGGCAAAACATATATAACATGGCTCCTTCAACACATAGCACTGTAACAGAATGCACATTCTATTCCCATAAATTGAACTTGTATACGGTTTGTAGAACATGTAATATATCTATGAGTTTGTACTAAAACCACTATTACATGACGCAACTGTAATCAAAATATACAAATATTGTATATAAAATGTATTGCATTTATAGGTTGTCATTATCCAACTCTGTGTATTTGCTTAATCAGTGATTGTACTAAGGATACTCCAATACAATGGTTCATCACAACCTACATTTAGTTGCAAGTGGGTCACTCCAAGGCTTTGTTATTACATGCAAGGTTTTGCAGGATACAATTTAATCTTTTCCTACTCCATAAGCACTGTGGAGAACAACGAGGAGCATTTTGTATTTGGTTTCCTGTAGATACTTGCTCGTGATTCTTTGGTCAAATACCTGATTTTTTTATCCCTCCCCAGAGTTTCACTCGAGGATGTGATTTAACAGCTATACCCCACTAGAGGGCTTTCTTGGCCTGCACGTATCTCATACTGAACGTGCCTCTGGTTCCACGAGGACGCCAGCTACACGCTGACGCTTCGTCACGAAATATATTTCTGGAGGAGAGCTCTTACACTCCAGGAGGCAGCTTCCCCGAGTACATTTTACAGCATTGAATGCTACAGGTAAGACGCATGCCAATACGCGCTCCGTTGTTTTTCAAATTAGACGGTAGTGAACCTTTAAGACATTACAATGGTACTCTTATTTTTTCTGAAGGTCCAAAGCCATTATTGAGTATCCTGACCTACGTGGAAGTACTGTATGGAGGCTGACTGCCCCGACAGACATTGCATATAAGTGATTCTTCACAAACAACAGATGACCCCGAGCGCATGACGCCGGAGGTTAGTGTATTTAACTTACCGGACGGAACTTGTTTTTTTGTAATGTTTTGATTAATGCTGGAATTAATCAAACATCATTCACTTGTATTAATAGATTGTGAAGGCACGCTGTGCCATTGACTTCTAAATCAACAACTAGACAAGAGGATACCTTTTGAAATTAAGGTACAGTCCCTGCAAGGGCATGCAATAGACCGTAAAAAAATTTTTTTTTTAATTTTTTTTAATGATTTTGCTTATTGAACACAGGCGTTGACAGTCACCATAATTTATTTTTGATAGGTCAACTTCCTCCTGTATACAAGCAGCCATGCTGTATATATTATTCGTTACTCTGGTATCCAGATGGAACCCTATCTAAAGGTGAGCAGAGACACATGGTCTCTCCACATAGAATTATACTGTCCAAACCCAATACCCTATCCAAGTAGTTTATTTTTTCTTAAACAGGCAGCACACAGACATTGTATTTAGTCCTGAAGAAGACCCCGAACAGATGGTTTCACAATCGCACTAATTCCCAGGGGTCGAAACGTCGACGCATACTTTCAAGTGTCATTGATCAACTAGACTAATAGTGAATAAGAGTATTAATTCCTGGTCTTGTTGAATCACACTTTTCATGTACCTCACGCTGTGTATTGTAATGTATTGTATTGTATATAGTATTTATTAAGCCCAACAAACACCCCATGGGTACCCTGGCGCTGCAATACGTAAACACAGACCAATGTTAATCAGGAGGGCGAAAGTTAGTTTAGACAGTACTTAGGGAACAGGATCAAATTCTAGGGAACAACCATGTCTTAATCCTTTTTCTGAACAACGACAGGGAGCTACATTGTCTAATACTGAGTGGCAGTTCGATCCACAGCCTCACGGCAGCAGTACTAAAAGTTCTTCCCCCCCAATCTGACCCTGTTAAACCTAGAAACCTTCGCCAAACAGGCCGAAGAAGAGCGAAGATGCCGGTTGGGGATGTACCAGAGTAATTTTTCTTGTAATGGTTTTGGACCAGATCCATGCAAGGCCCTAAACACAAGGACTTAAAATGTACTCTTTGCAGCACTGGGAGCCAGTGTAGCTCAGCTAGACATTTTGAGGCAGAAAAGTCTCGTGGTTTAGCCAAAGCTAACCTTGCCACCGTATTTTGGACCCGTTGCAATCGCTGGATCAGGTATTTAGGAGAATCCAGCAATAGAGCATTACAATAGTCAAGACGACTTAAAATAGCGCCTTGCACTATTAACGCTCTGGCTGAAGCAGGTAACAGTGGGAGAATCTTTCTCAGGGCTCTAATGAGACCAAAACAGCACCCCACAGTTCTGTTCACCTGTGACTCCAAGGACAGATTGGCATTAAACATGACTCCCAGATTTCGGACCGTTTTAGCCGAGACCAAAGGAGTAGAAGTTCCTAGTGGCCAAAAGTTGTGAGGGAGAGGCAAAGGAACCTTCCCCACTGCACAGTGCAGGATTTCAGTCTTCTCAGAATTAAATTGTAGAAAATTCAACCGTAACCACTGTGCAGTGTCATGCATACAGGCATGAAAATCCTCCAGAGCCGAGGGTTGGGTGCCATCCAAGGATAAGATAATCGGAGTGTCATCAGCGTAGTTTATCAGTTTCACGTTATGGGCCTGAATTATATCAATCAACGGACTTAAATAAATATTAAACATAATCGGGCTGATGGCAGACCCTTGAGGGACACCATGGCAGATGTTAATAAAAGCTGATTGAAACGGTGGAAGGGCCACCGCCTGACACCTGCCAGAAAGATAAGAGCGGAACCAGGCCAGAGCGGTACCTACCACTCCCATCTCCTCTAGGCGGGTCAGCAAGATGCTGTGGTTGACCGTGTCGAAAGCGGCAGACAAGTCAAGCAGGATTAGTATTGCCGAATGTCCCTTGTCTGCCAGCAAACGAAGATCGTCCATCACGGTCACCAGAGCAGACTCTGTACCGTGTTGTGGACGGAAGCCAAATTGAACGTCCGCTAACTTGTTGTTACTTTCTAAGAACACGGACAGGGATTTGCTGACCCAGCGTTCGAGGATCTTCACTGGGTAGGGTAGGAGGGAGATGGGTCGATAACTTTCTGGGCGAGCTGGATCAAGAGTGGCCTTCTTCAGGAGAGGCGTAACCACAGCCTGTTTCCAGCTGGATGCACAGCCCCACTGGAGAGCGATTGATTGCAAATCTGCCTAAGATTAGGAAAGAGATCTGAGGCAAAATCCTTCCAGATTTTATGGGGGAGGGGTTCCTGCGGGGAGCCGGAGGAAACACCCAGCGCCAGTCCACCAAAATCCTCCTCTGATATAGGTTCAAAGTGATCCAGGGTGCTCGGATTAACGGTCCAAACATCCGTCTGTATTCCTACATAGGACATCTTTCCTACACCAGTGGTCGGGATAGTTATTCCACTGGTCCGACTTTCTTCTACGGCTGGGGTAGTTGTTTTAAGCCCATTTATGATGGTACTAATTTTTTCCTAAAAAAAAGTCGCCAGTCTATCACAGAGATCTTGAGTTGACAGGATCTCATTTTGTGAACACTTTGGATTAATATCATCGACTATTCTGAAAACACATTTAGACGGGTTTGATGATTTCAGGATAGTTTCTGCAAAATATTCTGCCTTAGCGGAGAAGATTGCTTTTTTATAGGTGGATATGGCCGTTTTCCATGCAATCTTATCATCCTCTGCATAATGCTTTCGCCATTTTCTTTCTGCCTGTTTACATTTCAATTTCACATTTTTCAAATTTTCATCAAACCACCTGGCCGAAGGTCTGCCTCTGTTTTTACAGACCTTCAGAGGGGCAATTTGATTGATGGTTGCCGTAATCTGACTGCAGAGATCCACATAGTTCTCCTCCACTGACCTGGCTATATCGAGATCTCCATTGATGGCAAACGTAGAGGAGCGCGTTGCCTTTTTTAATGCCCTCTTCCAATCCCTGCTTAGGAAACTCCTAGCTTCCCTGTTAGCAGGGACTCCTCGACTGGGGATAAGAGTCAAGAATTTGACCAAATGGTGGTCAGTCCACTCCACCGGAAGTACCTTCATGTGCCCGATAACCCCTTCCTCACTAAAGATTAGATCCAACATATGCCCCCCTGTATGTGTAGGCCCCATCACCCCTTGACGGAGACCTAGGTTCTCACAGTATTGGAGAAGATTGGAATATCCCGTGTCCAAGTTCCCATTGAACCACATGTTAAAGTCACCAACTATAAGCAGTCTCGAGTGCGTGAGAGCCATATTGTCAATAACATCAGTCAGTGCCTGCAGGTGAAACAAATTGGCAGGGCCAGGGGGTCTATAACAGACTATACCATCTAACAGGTGTCCCTTGGTGTCTTTTAATGAGAATCCCAGAAGCTCAAATCCCTCCACCACATTGATATCTATAGGGACGAAGTCCCAGCTATCTTTAAACAAAATGCCGACCCCCCCTCCTCGACCTGTGGCTCTAGGCTTATGAAAGATCTTATACCCGGGAGGGCAGGCCAGACCTAGTTCAAGAGCAGAGTCAGGGTATGTCCAGGTTTCGGTCATAAACAAAGCATCAAGATGATGTACCTCAATAAGTAGTTGAATCTCTGTGCAATGTTTGCAGAGGGATCGAACATTCAATAATCCACAATTCAAAACATCTTTCCTAAAAATATCAACATTCAGCCTAATTGTTCCCTCAAGTCTCGGCAGTCCTACCTCATCACCCATAGTCTCGCCAATCTCCCGCAGGGTCTCGCTTGAATAACAAAGAATCCCTGCGTTACGGGCAGCATGGCTGGCGCTAAGCGCGGTCCGAGCGCGGACGGGCGCAGACGGGCATGCCGCCGGCGCGCCCGCTGCGCATGTCCGCTGCGCGCCCACGCCAGTGCGGCGTTTAAGTAGATGGTGAAAAGAAAGACTAAAGCGCTGACCCAGAAAAATAAGGCGTGTCCGCTCTTACAGACGGACAACGCCGGGTCGAGTGCAAAAAATGCAAAGTGCAAAAAGGAGGCAAATAGGAATCACGAGACAGCACATTTAGTTAAAACAAAGTTAAAAGTCATTCAAGACAATTTTATCAAGCAAAGTGTTTAAATGTTTTTTTCTTTTTTGATATATGTTTATTGGTTGTCTAAATTGTGATATATATGGAAACAAATTTTTTGTTTTCACTTCACGTCTCTGATTCGTTAATAAGTGTAGCTGTACACTATATATCGGTGTGTATATAAATGTCCCGTTTCCTTGAGTATTTTTTTTATGATTTTGTCATAAAATCCTAAACATATTCAGAAGTATATGAGTAATTTCTGGTAGAGCTTCTTTGGTTTGGACTTGCTCTTAGGTTTATCATTAAATGAAAACCTCATCTTACTAGAGGGATATAAAAAAAAAATTAAAAACCCTTCTGCGCTTTCTAAAGCATTTTTGGTGGCAGAACCACTGTTCACTTAATGTACTAATCCCCAGGTTCTGCACGGAACTGGGTCCCCCCATTGTTTCATATTGTCTCTTCCATGCAGCGGCATGGCAAATCTTGTCCAACGGTACTCCAGCAAAAAGAGCGGCAGAGGAGGAAACTGCTCTTGCAGAATGTGCTTTGGCCTTGATTGTAGGAGGTTTACCCGCCTTAGTATGACAGAGTTGAATAGTAGCAGCGATCCATCGTGCAATAGTTCTTTTTGTGACAGCAGAACCCAGTCTTGGAAGCCCATAAGAGACTAGCAGCTGATCCGTTCTGCGTAGCTGCTTGGTTCGCTGCAAATAGAACTTAAGGCACCGTTTGACATCCAAGGAGTGGAGAGATTTATCCGCCAGTGAAGAAGGATGTGGGAAAAAGGTGCGTAGGGCAACAGGTTAATTAAGGTGAAACTGAGATGGAACCTTCGGGATGAACTTAGGGTTTGTTCTCAGTACAACATAGTCCTCTGTAAAGCGCAAGTAGAGCTCTCTTATGGTGAAGGCTTGAATTTCACTTACTCTCCTTGCAGAAGTAAGCGCGAGAAGCAATGCCACTTTCCAGGTGAGAAACTTTAGTTCAATTTTGTGAATTGGTTCAAACTGTAGATTCATTAATTGAGACAGGACTACATTAAGGCGCCATTATGGCCGAGTAGGCTGAATGGGAGGAAAAGACCTGAATAATCCCTTCATGAACTGTTTGATAATGCGAGAAGAGCAAAGGGAAGAAGCGTCGGAAGTGCGTCTGTAACGGGAGAGGGCCGAAAGATGGACCCTTACTGACGCATACACCAGCCCCGATTTTGCCAGAGATAGGAGATAAGGCAAAATTTGCTCTGGAGATGAGAGAAGAGGGTGAATGTCATTCCGAAGGCACCAGGAACAAATACCTTTCCATTTTAGTCTATACGTTTTAGTAGTGGACTCAGCTCTGGACAATATATCCTTACAGTCTTGGGGAATTACTAAATCTTTGCACTCAGGTGCCAAGCATGCAACTGGGGAGAAGCTGGGTACAGATGCAGGATTTGCCCCTTGCTCATGGTTAGCAGAGCCGTTGTTACTGGCAGGCGATAAGGCTTGGATTGTGACAGCAGAAGTAGCTCTGTTTACCAATGCTGGCAGGGCCAACGTGGAGCAATGAGGATGAACTGGCACGGTTCCCTCTTCATTTTCATCAGAACCCTGGAGATGAGAGGGCATGGGGGAAAAGCATACACAAAGATTCCTGACCATCTTATCAAAAACACATTCCCCCATGACCCTCTCTGAGGCTCCCTGCTGGCGAAGAACCAGCATTTCTGGTTTCCTTGAGATGCAAACAGGTCTAATTTGGGTGTTCCCCATTTCTGGAAGATGGAATCTAGAATCAGCTAATCGAGTTCCCACTCGTGATTTGTTTGACGTAAACTGCTCAAGGTGTCTGCCAGATTGTTATTTACTCCTGGGAGATGCTCTGCCTTGATGGTTATGTGATGCCATAGTGCCCATTCCCAGATCCTTTGAGCTTCCAGAGATAGGATTGGAGGTCTCGTTCCTCCCTGTTTGTTGAGATAATGCATGCAGGTGGTATTGTCTGTACGAATGAGGACTGAGGATGCTCGTATTCTTGGGAGAAACGACTGAAGGGCTAGGAAAATTGCTCTTCGTTCCAGAAAATTGATATGCATTTTTGACAGAGATAGACTCCATTTGCCGCTTATTTGGAGGTCCTGAAGATGCGCCCCCAACCTTCCAATGACGCATCTGTGGTCAGAATGAACTCTGGAAGAGGAGAGAGGAATGACAGCCCCACCGAGAGATTGTTGGCGGATTGCCACCAAGGAAGTGCGCTTCTCATGATCGGGGTGATCCGAATGATATCCTCGAATGATCCTGTTATTTGAAGCCATTGTTTGTCCAATTGTTCCTCAAAAGGTCTCATCCTTACGTGAGGCACCATGATGATGGCATAAGACATCATGCAGAGAAAAGATTTGAGGAGACGGACAGAAGCAAACTCTCTTTTGTAGAGATTGTGAGCCAGAGATAGAATGGTGTTCTGTCTTTCTGTGGATAAGAATGCCTTGTTTAGGAGGGTATGCAAAGTTGCTCCGAGAAACGTTATCCGCTGTGAAGGTATGAGAACAGACTTTTAATAATTGTTAGTCCTAGAGAGCGGAAGAGCTGTAGGCAGAAGGAGATGGCCTCCGAGGCTTGATAAAGAGAAGGAGCCTTCACTAATAAATAGTCGAGATATGGGAATATCTGTAGGCCTTTTAATCGTAGGTATGCTGCCACGGGACCAAGACACTTGGTAAAAACCTGAGGAGCTGAGCGGAGGCCGAAGTGAAGCACTTTGAATTGATAGTGAGCGCCTGCCACAGTGAAACAGAGAAATTTTCGATGCTTGGGATGGGAAGGGATATGGAAATATGCGTCCTTTAAATCTAGGCTGGCCCGAAAATCCGAATGGTTGAGAAGCTGTAATATCTACTGGAGAATTACCATGCAAAATGACTTTTTCTGCAGGTATTTGTTGAGCTTTTCTGAGGTCCAAAATGGGACGCCATTCTCCTGATTTGTTCTTCACCAGGAAAAAACGGGAGTAGAAGCCCCTTCCTCTCCATGGCACATGATCTATTGCTCCTTTCTGGAGCATGATCAATGCTTCCTTCTGTAGCAATTGAAGATGGGGTGGTATTGATTTTTGAGGCGGATGAGGAGGTGGTGCTGTTAAAAACTCTAGGGTATGACCATATTTGATTATATCCAGGACCCATTTGTCTGTGGTTATTTTCTGCTGTTGACCTAGATAACGAGAGAGAGTTCTCTTGGATGAAGTAATCACGGGAAGAGCGGCAGGCATTGTCACTGTTTACTGACCGCATCCCTGGATTGACCTTGTTGCTTCCTTCTGGGCTGTCTGGAGTAAATGCCTGTGGTGGTGCACGATATTGCTGCTGATGCAAAATGAGGTGTAAGCCTGAGGTTGGTATTTCTAGTAACCACGAAATGAATAGGCTCCTCGGCCACGTGCTCCACGAAAGGGGGTCTTCCTGTATTGGAGCGCACCCAAAGCCTTAGCTGTGTCAGCCTTAATGGTTTGTAAGGCGTCATCAATATGTTTGCCAAAAAGCGTCTCACCATCAAACGGCATGTCCAGTATTTTGCTTTGCACTTTAGGGCGGAACGTTGTTGCCTTCAGCCAACCCGGACGCCTGAGGACAGCAGCTCTAGCGAGCTGACGAAAGGCTAGGGAAGCCACATCCATAGAAGCATCTATACTTTCCAAAGCAGATCTTTCCCCCTCAAGAAGAATCTTTCTTGCCTCTAGTCTTTTATCCTCAGGAAGGAGGTCCATGTAAGGAGCGATATCGGACCACATTTGGCAGTCGTATCTTGCTAATATCGCTAGAGCATTAGCCGTGCGTACAGTAGTACCTGAAGTGATTGTAAATCTCTTGCCAATATTATCACAGCACCCTCCCCCCCTTGCCAGGCGGTGCAGTAATAGGTGCTAAAGGATTCTTTGATCTCTGTTGGGCAGCCTGCGAAATAACAGAATCTGGCTTAGGATGCCCTACCAGACAAGCTGGAGCATTATCAGGAGCTCCATATTTTTTGTCAATCCTGGGCAAGCTGGCATAACCGTGGCGGGTGTTTTCATTACCTTCACACCTTCCTCCCATATGTGATCTATAATGGGTATCGCTCTCAGTCTTCCTAGACAGATCCTTAAAATCATGAAGAAAACAGTCGGATTGCTTGACTGTCATTGACAACTGAAAACGTGAAGCCGCCCTTTCCATTAGTGCGTGGAAGCCGCCAATATCTTCAGGCGGAGAATCCGCAGTTTGAGGAGATGGAGAAGCAGGCATTGAAATAACAGTCCTCCCATTCATCACCTATTTGCCCTTCTTTCTGAGGTTGACCCTCCTCAATCTCTCCGTCATCAGAAGTGTCATGTTGTTGTGAGAGTAACTAGCGGACGCAACTCAAGAGGGAGGGAGGGTGGGGGAAGGGAGCGGAGCACTAGTTGGGGAGCTTGAATATAATGCACCAACAATATGCTCTGATATTTGCAAACAATATGTGGATTGAACTGTATGTAACGTGTTGATCTACTAAATGCCAATAAAATCTGGTTTAAAAAAGAAGTGTCATGTTGTTGTGATGGTAAAGCAGTATCCGTCACAGGGGACGCCTTAGGAGTAGGCTCAGACCTACATGGATACAACGCCATTGGTAAATGGCGGTGAAGGAAGCGGAGGAGCAGTTGATGAAGGAAAACTAGTGCGGTAGTCATGTAGCATGTCTTGTAGATCTTGAACCAAAGCCCCAGGAAGGTGGACCATGGGCTCACCAGCAGGCTCCATGTATTGTATTTTTGCATGTGTAGGGTGATATTCCTGCTGATAGTAACTTTCATAGTCATCCTCATCATCGTTCTGATGCTTAACATGGAGCTGAGAGGGACTGTGAGCAGGACTAAGCATTCCATCATCATCAGACTACTCCAAAAATGTTGAAGGTGGTAAAGGTGAGACCACTGCAGGATTGTGGAAAAAATGCCTCGTCGACCGTGTTGTCGACGAGAACGTCGTTGACGGGTATACAGGCGTTAGTTGCAACGCAGACGGTCGCTAACGACCAGGTGTGGGATACAGTGTTGTCAGCTTCGTCGACGGCAGCGGTGTCTGTGTCGTCGATGAGGATATAATAGGAGCAGACTGAGAAATCATCATCACTATCGTCGACGATGCCGTAGCAGTCGTTCGACGCGGTCGTAGACAGAACCAACGTCGTCGACGAGGAAGTCGTCGGTGGAGTTGGAGCCTTCGTCGTTGCTGGAAGTGTCGGCGGTAGTGCAGTCGTAGCAGTCATAGACGATGTAGTTTTCGACGACGAGATCTTCAACAGTGAGGTAGGTGAAATGCGTTCAGATGGTGATATTTGTGTCGACGGGGAGCCAGAAGATAACGCCGTCGACGATATAAGCTTCCTAGAGACTGTAATCTTCATGGATGGTTCTGAAGATTTTTTTTCATGTTTGTGTGTTAAATGGATTTTCTCCTCAGTAGGAAATGAATGATTTCCTTTTTCTGAGGTGCCTGCATTTTGCTGACAAGACTATTTAGAAGCCTTTTTCTTGGAAACTTCAGGAGGTTCATGAGATCTTTCTCTCCTTTTAGATGTTTCCTTAGAAGCCTGTGAGGTAGAGCTCTCCTCATCATCAGAGACAACATCAGATTTACTTTTCAGTCTCTGAAGCCAATTAAACAATCTACCCTCTGTCTTTAAGGGTTTTGGTTGAAAAGGTCCTACAAATCTTGCAATCCTTTACCTTATGTTGAGGATAGAGACAGATACAGTTCTTATGGGGATCTTAGGCATGCAGCCTCTTCTTACTGCATGTTCCACAAGTCCTGAAGAGACCTTTCTTTGAAGAATCCGACATTTTGAGTAGAAATCTGGAAAATTGAAGAAGAAACTGAGCAGAGCTCAGGGTGACTCCCTTTCACACGACATGCGGTAGAAAATCTGAGGAACCTAGCCTCTCTTGGGAGTGCTCTAGAGGGTGCCGTCGCCTGACTGGCTGCTACTTAAGTTTGGTTCTTTTTTCCAAAAGAAAATGGATAGGCTATTGCAGTGACTGTTCATTGCATTGTAGCCTATGGTAGTATTATCTACTGCTTTTATAAGTATACAGTGGGACTCCCACTATGACGGGGATGATTAAAGCATGTGAATCTATGAAAAATCCAATACTGGAGAATCCGTGGTTATTCCGAGTATCTAGCAGAAAAAATTACCAAAAATAGGTAACTTATTCCTCTGATGGATACTTTTATTTATTTATTTATTGAGTTTTATATAGCGCTGGCTAGACCCGGAGGTATCAGAGCGCTTTACATGAGGAAGAAACATTGTTTCAGAACATGGTTACAAAGTTACATCAGTTACTGGAGCGTATTTACAGGAATTATATGAGTATAAAAGCATAGCATAAACATAAGGAAAAAAAATAGGCAAGGGGAGGAAAGATTAGGGGAGAGAGGGAAGGAATAGGTGAGGTAGAGGAGAATAATGGAGGGAAGAGGAGGGGGAGGGTATAGGAGGCACAACGGGGAGACGAGGAAAAACAGTGTCCGACGTCCGGCTGGGTAGGTGACGGCCGAGGGGTGAACCAGAGCCAAACTCCTCTATAGCTGCGTGGGACAGCACCACCGGTCATCGGCCAAAGGTTGCTCGGGCACCGCAGTACATACAAAAGGTTATAGTTTCCGCCTAGGGGGGCATAGTCCAAAAAATTCCATCGAGCGTGCCGGTCACGGTGTGTACTGTGCTGTGCTCCCAGCGGTAATGGGGTCAAACACCCAGGCCTCCGCTGTGTGAGACTCCCTTGTCGCTGTGGACTCTCTCAGAGGGGTCTCTGAGACTCCAGGGCATAAATGCTGGATCCCTCCCCAACAAGGGGAGAAGGAGTGCTTTGGAAAGGAGCCCACTCATGGTGTATGAAAATTAAAGTTGTGCTGTTCCTGAATGATCTAGAATTTAGCAGTATACAAGGGACAGTAGGCTACAGTGTCCACTTATGGTGGCCATTATTAGAAGATTGGTGAAGCCGAAGGGGGGGTGGGTGGGAGAGTAGACTAGAAGAGTAGACTAGAAGAAAAGGGCAAACAGGCGATATAAAAACCTTGGCAGTTTTTGACCTAGGTAAAAAATGCCAAGCGGCCATCATCGCTGAAATGGCTGAGAGGCGGGAGGTCGTCACCATCTTGAGTGAGACAGGATGCGGGGAAGTACGTTCCAGGGAGCACACCTCGCTGAGAATAAGGTCCCCCCAGCCGACGCTTTATATTTTTTAATACGTTTAATACGTTGCGCCGCATGAAATTGTTTTATGTGGCTTCAGGAGTCATCTGGGCCAGCCGACACGATGGCGGCTCAGCGGAGGTGCTGGATCAGAGCTCAGAGAGAAGCCGCCATCTTCTTCCAGCGCATAAACCTGACGTGGTAGCAGCCACGTCAGGGTTATGCGCTGGAGGCCCTCGCCTCGGGATCCACCACTCAGGCACGTCACATATGTTTCAGGTGCCTCGTACTTGTCTTTGATAGATACCCCAAAATTGCCTCTCTGTCCGCCTAGGCCCCCTGACATGTGGCCTACTTTCCTGGATGCCTGGCCTTGTCTAAAGAGGTTGCCATTTTGAGGTCAGGCACTCCAGTGATCTTCTCCACGCCTCCCCTGTGGTGCACGTTACCCCTAATCCTGCCTCCTTACTTCTAGGGGCGTCCCCGCATTTCCTGTCCTTGAGCGCCGCGGCAGGCCCCCGACAAGCGGCCTATTTTCCTGGATGCCTGGCCATGTCCAAGTTGGCCGCCATTTTGAGGTCAGGCACTCCGGTGATCTTCTCCAGGCCTCCCTGTGGAGCGAGTTACCCCCTAATCTTGCCTCCTTACTTCTCAGGGCGACCCCGCATTTACTGTCCTCGATCGTCGCAGCAGGCCCTCCGATATGCGGCCTACTTACCTGGATGCCTGGCCATGTCTAAGGAGGCCGCCATTTTGAGGTCAGGCCGCCATTTTGAGGTCAGGCGCTCCGGTGATTTTCATCCGGCCTTCCCCGTGTAGTGCGTTACCCCCTAAGCTAGCCTTCTTGCTTCACGGGGGGTCCCCGCATTGCCTGCCCTCGAGTGCCGCAGCAAGGGGTGCGTGTCAGTTTCCTGGCGGCCGCACCGCTCCACTTTTATTGTTGCTGCCGGTCGTTTCCTGGCGGCCGCACCGCTCCGCTTTTATTGTTGCCGATGGCCCGGGCGGAGGGGAGCGACCAATTCCACCTCTGGCCTCGTGATTTCACCAGCACTCCGTTGGAGGCCCTGATCCCAGGTACCTCTCAATGACGCCTCGCAGGTCTAGAGCCACGTCGATCGCGGTATCCGGGTGGGTCCAGTCATCAGCAGGAATCTTGTGGCTGCATCGTCGTCGTGTAGGAGGCTTCACCCTGGTAAGGAAATACCGTAGTTCCGTTCCGTTTCCCATTTTCCTTGTGGAGGATGTCTGGGCTAAAAAAGGGATATAAACGTTGTGTTTATCCCCAGCCCGGAGCATCTGAGGTGAGCTCCTCACCATCGGCGGCCATCTAGTTTACTTTTACTGCAGATTAATCACCTTTAGAATAGATACTAGGGCAGTACCTCCTAAAAGTGGGATCTACACTAAAGGAATAGAGGACAAAGGTGTCTTCTGTGTATATATCCCTCAAAGGACTACCTCAGTTTGTGGACTTTTGGCTCAAGCGCAGAGAAAGCCACATATGTTCCAAGTGATAAGAAGAATGAAGAGAAGTTGTTAAGCTGCCATTCATTGTTTTTGTGTATTTGTTGTATATATAGTAGTATCGAGATAAAGATTTTTTTTTTGCGAACGCCATGACGTTTTGTAAATGCATTATAATATGTTAAAAAAGGATTATGTTCCTTACCCTGTAAGCATCTGTTCTTGGATGTAGAGCTGTAGATTCACATGCTTTGCATACGCCTGCCATCTAGTATTGGGTCCGGATGTTTGCAAGTTGTTTTTCTTTGAAGAAGTCTTTTCCAGTCACGAGATAAGGTGACTCCTCCTTTCGGTGATAGTGCGCATGCGCATCGACTACATTGTTAGACTGTTTTCCCGCAAGAGGGTGAGAATGGAGTAAGTAAGTGCAGTATAAAGATATCCATGCGTGCATAATGTAAGTAAAAAGAACTGCAACAACCATAGGTGTCCGGGGAGGAGGGAGGGCGCATACGAATCTACAGCTCTACATGCCAATTACAGTGCTTACAGGGTAAGTAACATAATCCGTTCGAGGCATGTGTGCTGTAGATATACATGCTTTGCATAGACTGTATAGCATTACTCTCCCAAAGCGGTGGCTAACCAGTGGGTGTTGCAGTTGTTTATTTATTGAGTTTTATATAGCGCTGTTGTTTGAAAGCGTATTTTTAGCACTGCCTGTCCTACATTAGCTTGCTGGCGTGCTAATACATCCACACAATGTTTCGTAAATGTGTGTGGTGTGGACCATGAAGTTGCTTTACATATGTCAGCTATGGGAATATTGCCTAAAAAGGCCATAGATGCTCCTATTTTGCGAGTAGAATGTGCTCTAAGAGGTACAGTTAAAGTTCTTTTAGCTTTAGCATAGCAAGTGTGAATACATTTAACAATCCATCTAGAAACACCAGATTTAGAGATAGGTTTTCCTTTATGAGGTGGAGCAAAGGCAACAAAAAGTTTAGCGAAAATCTATTGTCCTATCAATATCGTACAATTGCTCTCTTTCGACATCATGTGTATGTAGAGCTTTTTCTGCTACTGAATCAGGTTGAGGGAAGAAAACAGTAAACTCAACTGATTCGTTAATATGAAAAGCAGAGACCACTTTTGGAAGGAATTTTGATTTTGTACGAAGAATCACTATCTCTATGAAGTTGGAAGAACGGTTCTTCTAAGGTAAGTGCCTGTATCTCACCAACACGTTTTAGTGAAGTGAAAGCAATTAGAAAGGCAACTTTCCAAGAAAGAAATTGTAATGGACAATTGTGCCATGGTTCAAAAGGTGGACCCATAAGCCTTGTGAGAACAATGTTAAGGTTCCAGGCAGGTACATGTTGTACTCGCGGTGGTATTATTCTTTTAAGGCCTTCCAAAAAGGCTTTAATTACTGGAACTTTGAATAAGGAAAAATGTTGTCTGTTTTGAAGATATGCAGCTACTGCTGCAAGATGTAGTCGTATAATTGTTAGGATAGGCCTGCCCGCTGTGAATGAAAAATATAACAAATAATATTTTGCATAGATGCATCTAGTGGATCAACTGTGTTATTACAATACATCACAAACCTTTTCCACTTTATGGCATAACATGCCCAAGTGGTAGGTTTTCTTACTTCATTAAGAACAGTCATACAATCTGGTGGTAGGCTTAGGTATCCAAACTCTATGATTTCAGGAGCCAAATTGCTAAGTTGAGCTCTTTGGGGTTTGGATGTCTGATTTCTCCATGGTTGTGTGTGAGAAGGTTTGAAGTGAGGTGAAGCTTCTGGTGTGGAACTACTGACAGTTCCAGTAGTGTGGTGAACCATGGCTGACCAGCCCAAGTGGGAGCCATAAGAATTAGTGTGAGAGATATCTGCCTGAGCTTCCGAACCAGAACTGGAAGGAGAGCGAGAGCCGGAAAAGCATAAGCAAATATCCGTGACCAGTTCATCCATAGGGCATTGCCTTTGGAAACCTGGAGGTGAAGTCCGGGCATTTTGAGTTCTCTGCTGTCACAAAGAGATCGATTTGTGGAAACCCCCATTTTTAGAAGTATGGAAGTAGAACTTGGGGGTGGAGTTCGTGGACTTATTGCCACATCCTGCTGAGAAGGTCGGCAAAGTCGTTGTCTGTCCCTGGAAGGTGTTCTGCTATGAGTTGGATCTTGTGATGAATCGTCCAACTCCAAATGGTCTGAGAGAGGCGTGACAGTTGTAGGGAGTGTGTCCCCTCCCTGTTTTTGTACATAGTACATTGTTGTCATGTTGTTCGTCCGGACTAGGACAACTTTCCCTATCAGGTGAGGTAGAAATGCTTTAAATGCCAGCTGACCTGCTTGCAACTCTAGGTAGTTGATGTGAAGGTTCTGTTGTTTGGTGTTCCAAAGACCCTGAACTATTAAATGCTGTAAATGTGCGTCCCACCCTGTGAGAAATGCATCTGTTGTGAGCACGATCTGTGGAATAGGGTCGATAAAGGGCTGTGCGTTTGATAGATTTTGTGTGTTCCACCACTGCAGAGAGCAATGAGTGCGGCTGTCTACCAGCACTAGATCTGTTAGCTGACCCTGTGATTGATTCCACTGATGTGCTAAGCATTCTTGTAGGGGACGCATATTTAGTCTTGCATGAGGCACTATTGCAATGCATGACGCCATCAGCCCTAGTAGTTGCATGAAGGTCCTGACTGGGAGACACTGGTTGCTTTGGAACTGTAGTAGCAGTGTTTTGAAAATTTTGAATTCTGGCTGTATTGGGATATGCTAGAGCCATTTGAGTGTTTAGAATAGCTCCTAGATAGGGTTGCAGTTGTGAGGGTTGAAGGTGGGATTTTTGTGCATTTATTGTAAATCTCAACTGATGCAGAAGGTTTATGGTAGTTTGAGTGTGTTGTAAACACTTGAAATGTGTGTTGGCTTTTATGAGCCAATCGTCTAGGTATGGGAAGACAAATTTTCTGTCTTCGTAAATGAGCTGCTACTACTGCTAGGCATTTGGTGAACACTCTGGGTGCAGTTGTTACTCCGAATGGGAGTACTATGAACTGGTAATGCTTTTGTCCTATTACAAATCTGAGGTATTTGCAATGTGGTGGGTGAATGGGAATGTGAAAGTATGTGTCCTTTAGGTCCAGTGTTGACAAAGTCGCCTTGCTGTAAAAGCGGAAGCACCTGTTGAAGTGTCACCATATGGAAGTGTTCTGATAATATGTATAGGTTTAATGGCCTGAGATCTAAGATGGGCGTAACCAACCGTCCTTTTTGGGAATTAGGAAGTAGAGTGAGTACACCCCTGATCCTTGATGTTGTAGTGGACAAGTTCTGTAGTTCCCTTTATTAGAAGAGCTTTTACTTCTTGTTTGAGCAGATGTTGGTGCTCTAGCAAGAGTTTATGAATGTGAGGTGGAATATTGGGAGGGTTGCTTGTGAGCTCCAGGCAAGAACCATGTTGGATAATGCCCAACACTCATTTGTCAGATGTTATTGATTGCCAAATGGGAAGAAACGTTTGCAGTCTTCCCCCGACAGGTGATGAGTGGTCGAGGGGAAGTGATATGAAGTCACTGCTGTTGGGAGATGGAGAGGTACGTGTTGGTGTGCCTCTACCTCTTCCTTTAAAATTGTTTTCCCTGTATCCACCCTTGTAGAATCCTCTAGTGGGGGAATATTGTGTCTGGGTCTTGTATGAAGATGGGCCGCATCTGTGGTATTACTTTCGGAACCTCCTCTATAAAATGAGCGGCGAAAGGAGCCTCTGTTAGAAGGAGACTGGAGTGCTCCCATAGATTTTGCCACTTCTGTATCCTTTTTTATTTTTTCAAGTGATTCGTCCACTTGAGGCCCAAAGAGGTGTTCTCTGTCAAAAGAGGCATTAAGGATAGTTTGTTGAACTTCTTGTTTGAAACCAGAGATTCTTAGCCTTGCGTGTCTTCTGAGGAGAATACTGGTGTGGACTCCTCTGGCTGCAGTATCCGCAGCATTTAACACGCATCTAATAGAGGAATTGGAAATGAGTTTCCCTTCCTGTACTAGTTCCTGCCCTCTTTTCTTGTGTTCTTCTGGGAGATATTGTAATAAATATTCCATTTTGTCCCAGTGGGCCCCATCATACCTAGCCAACAGACCTTGTATATCAGCTCTATGCCAATGATTGGCTGATCGAGCAACTACCCTTTTGCCGGAAGACTCTATTAACTCTGACTCTTTATCTGGAGGTGGTGCGTCCCCTGAGGTTTGTGAATTTGCTCTTTAACGAGCATTATAGACAACTTAAGAATCCAAAGGAAGCTGGCCCTTAATAAAAACTAGGCCAGATGGTGGGGGTTTATATTTTTTGTCCACCCTAGGTGCTATTATACGTGCCCCCACTGGATCTTTAAAAATGTCTTCAGCATGCCTCATGAAACTTTTCAACATAAGTAATGACTGTGATGTTTTATGTGCGTTTCCTAAAGTTTCAAAGAGGAAATCTTCTTCTAAAGCTTCCTTGTGTAAAGTCACTCCATGGTAAGTGGCTGCCCTGGCAATTAACTCCTGATATGAAGTATTATGATAAGAAGGGGGAGGTTTAGCAGGGTATAGATCTGAATCTGTGTCTGCAGGTGGATCTATATTACAATGATCCCTTGGATCTGGTGGTGGCTGTTCATCCCCATCCCCTATATCAGGATCTATACTCGGAGAGCCCGGTGGTGTGATGTGTAGAAGATCTGAAGCTGGTATAATAGATACTGGTGAAGAAGGTGGAGGGGTTTGAGGAATATGGTGAATAGGGCTAGTAGCCCTGTACTGCTTTTTAAGAGGGATTTTATATCCAGTCTCTATTTTCCTTTTGGAGGACTGTATCAGTGGCTTCGCTGTAATATGTCCAGTGTCAGGGTTTATGTGGATTTTTTTCTGTTTTGGATCCAGCTTTTGTTTCATGGTTTCCAGAATTGGCATCGGAGGCTTTAGAGGAGCATCTTTCTGCTTCGGAGCCGAAATTTTCGGTACGGAGCTGGATTTGTCCTTTCTATCTTTCGGAACCAAAGGTTTTGGAACCGAAAAGGTGTAATCTCGGCCCGAGCCGGAAGGCTTGACTTGCTGTTTCAGTGCAGAGAAGAAAGGCGGGGCATTGGAATCAGAGTCTTAGTGCCTACAATGGCCTGATGGCAGTGATGGCCCAGAAGCCTTTTGTTTGGTAGAAGCAGGTTTTGGGGTCAAAGGGGCTGTGGTACTCACGGCACCCTGTCCAGCTGGAATGTCGTGGAACTCTAGTTCAATCTACAACTCGGGTTCGGAGTCCTGGACAGAGAAGGCCTCTTTCTCTTCCGACGCTTACATTTCTTCTTGCTCGAGATCTTCTCCGAAGATATAAAGGGTGTCCTCGATACTCTGCAGCTGCATTTCTCTTCGTCGAGCCAGACGGTCCCGCAGAGTCTTTCTGGATCTGAACGACCGACAAGCGTCGCAATCTTTTTCTTTATGTTCCGGAGAGAGGCAAAGGTTACAAACCTTATGAAGATCGGTGCGTGGGTATTTGGAATGGCACAGAGGACAGAATTGAAAAGGAGTCCGTTCCATCAGCAGAAGACTCGATGATGCATTTTTGAGTGGAAGTTAGATAAAGGAAACGGGCACGGCCCGAAGGCCGCAATTAGAGTTACCCGATTCGATAATTAACGTTTTCCGAATTTCAACTCGCGGATGAAAGAAGGCACGATTGAAACAATACCGACGAGGGTAGAGTGAATTACGCACCAAAGGGATCCCGATAGACGGTTTTGAATCAGAGCGCCGCAATACAAGTCTTAACCCGATGGCGGAAAGGAAACAATCTAACAATGGAGTCGATGCCCATGTGCACTATCACCGAAAGGACTCTCCTTACCTTGTGACTGGAAAAGACTTCTTCGAAGAAAAACAACTTGCAAACATCCGGACCAAACACTAGATGGGAGGAGCATGCAAAGCATGTGTATCTAAAGCACACATGCCTCGAACAAATGTTAATACATATGTTTTCCCCAGGCATGAATACCAAGAGTACAGGTGTTGGAGCTTGTACATAAAAGAATAATGAACTATGTTTTGTGATAAATAAACTAACATATCAGTGATTAATTGAGGTTCTCACTGTGTAAAAGCATTTGTTGACAATTTATTCTGACAATATACCATTCTGTTTTGTATTTTCATCTCAATAATAGGCATTTGCAAGTCTGAGACTTCTGCTGCCCTTCATAACACAACTGGGAAAGAGGCACTTTCTTCCATAGATGACCACGGCGTCAAGTCTCTGCATCAGAGTAGATGCATAGTGCAAAGGCATTTTGTAAATTCAAATATAAGCCATTATTAACCAGTATAATGTAGGACGAGTAAACTATCAGCCCTCCTCATCATCAGTGTCAAAAGGAAAAGTAGTAATGTCCTGAATAGCATCAGAATTCAAACCAAAGAGAGCCTCAAGCCTCTGATAATACTGGTGGAGGGTGAGAGTCTGCTTGCCTAATAACTGGCTGATCTCTTGTAATCTCATAGCATGACCCAAGCCTCAAACGGGCATGCGTTGGTTAAGGGTTGGTGACCGGCATCAGTACTTCCTATCGGAGTTGAGAGCAGTACTCCATATCCACATCAGAGGGCGTGGAAAGAAATTGTATTTGTAATTGCATTTATACAGCGCTTGCTACCCCTGATGAGGCGTCTAAGCACTTTTTAGGCAAGTAGTCCGCTACTTCGGAACCCATAAAGGATTACTGGTCAATTAGTATAGTGAAATATGAAAATAATTTCAGTGGTGGATATGTTAGTCAGTTATTTGAATTGAGCAGGATAGTGGAGGGACAGAAGATGGAAAAAGGTTTGCATTTATATAGCGCTTGCTATCTCTGACTGGGTGTTGAACTGCTTTTTTGGCAAGTAGCAAGCTACTCCGGAACCCATAAAGGATTAGTGGTCAATTAGTATAGTGAAATATGAAAGTAATTTGAGTGGTGGATATGTTAGTTATTTGGATTGAGAATGATAGTGGAGGGATAGAAAAGGGAAAAAGGTTTGCATTTATATAGCGCTTGCTACCCCTGATGAGGTGTTGAAGCGCTTTTTGAAAGGAACGGACTTGAACATGCCGGTGTGGCTCAGTATGCGACTATGTTCCATCACTTCCGGGGTGGTATGGAGTCACCTTAGAGATAGATGGCATTGGTTCACAGGTGCATTTCAGGGACATTTCTCCAGATCCAGCCTGGTCCCTGGGACTACTCTAAAATTAAGGAATCTGCAGCTAGCAGTGTCCACCAGAAGATTTGATTACATCCGTTTTCCATTTCTTTGGGATTGGGATCAGGGCTTTCGCCCTGAACACTTCATATATGGCCTCATCAAAAGTGAATTTGAGGGACACATACTTGCAATTTGGTCAATGTAAATTTTCCTGTGCCTTGCATATGTTTACAATGGGGTATGAGGCTGAGTGTCCTCCTGTTGTGGATAGGGGCTTGAAGAAATTTTCACTCTGAGCAAAGACGTATATGACTAATCTCGACTGATTCGAAATGGTCGCTGGCTTTCCAGATCAGTTGGTTCTGAGGCAATCACAAATAACCCAGTAATTTTCAATGCTAGAAGTTCTCTTCTTCCAGTTCTCGGGAGCAAAAATGGTGAACTGATGCACAATAGTAGCACAGCAGTTAAAATACATCTGACTCCGATGACAACAAATTTACATGAGAAGTGTGCTCCCTGTGCGTTTAAGGTGAGATAACATATCACCTCAAAATGAAATTCCTTTTTCAATGAAAAACAACTTGTATTGTTCCGTGTCTAACACTAGATGGCAAGAATGTGAACAGGACATGATCTACAGCTGCACATGCTGCAAACTATTCTAAACCCAACACTAGGTAGCATGAGAGTCACAGTATGTGATCTACAACACATGCTACTCACATTCATTAATCTACAACCTGTGACTTTCCACATCATTCACTTCCTACTATGGCTTCCAGCTCCAAAGGTATTCAACTGATAAATTTCCTCATTAACCAACTCCATGTAATGTCTTTTAATTTTCTTCTTCTAATGGCTTTCAGCATTAACTACTTCTCATCAATGACTTCCAAATTAACCATCTCGAAACAAGGAACTCCCTCACGAGGTTTCTAAAAAGACTCGCAGCGTCCAACTAATGAATTCCTTTTTCATGTATCCCAAACCGATGATTCACCCATTTACTATCTTTAAAATGACTTTCCTTAGCAAACATTTATGAACAGAAACACTTTATTCAGTCCCTCCCGACTAATACCTCCTGCATCTACCATGTTCAACCATTACATTTAGTCTGTAATTATCACAACAGGTGTCTCCATCCCACAAAATGTGACTGATTTCGTTGTGCCTTCCACCTACAAACATTGGTTTCCATTATCAGCCATCTAAAATTAATGACTTATCATTTTACCATTACAAACCAATATTTGCATTGATTATTTGACTGCAATATCTTTGCTAATAAACCAGCTCACAAAGATTAATTTACTCAAGACATTTTCACTGTTTTCCCTCGATCATCACCAAACAATGACTTCCCTTGGAAATCATATAGTACTATCATCTGCCCTTCTTTTGCTCTAAGCAATGACTCCTCTTCTTCAGTATGCTGTATCCAAATGTTAACTACCCTCACTCACCATACAGAACTGGTAATTCCCCTCATCATCTTTATACGCCCGCTCCTACAAATAATTTCCCCTCCTTTATCAACTTATTCCATTGTAGAGTGCACACTTTGCATCTATTTATTCTCATACCCACAACCTCCCCCAAAACATGGGTTCCATTCTGTACGATTCTGATCTCTTTTTGAATCTTTACCTCCTAAGAGACCTTTCAATAAACATTGTAAAAAAGACTTAACTGAAATGCATCAGTAAATATTACACATTTCTTAGGCACCCCTTTGTAACTAAATCTGCCCCACCCCACACATTGGTACCTTTGTAACAGCTCTCTCCAGTCGCAGTCTCTCCTTCCTGCTCCTCAGCTCCATACTCTGTGCCGTAGGTTTCTGCTTCCTGCTCCTCAGTCGCTTGTGCTCTCTGCCCCCACCCTGCCCTGAAAAAGAACTGCAAGAGATCTCTTTATCTGAACAGCACTCAGGGGGGGGAGGGGGGAGGGGAGCTAAACCTTTCTTAGATTCTAGGGAAGAATGTAACACAGGACATTGTCCGGGGGGAAATGTGTGTATGTAAGCATGACTAGAGAGGGGATATAAGGATGGACCCAATAGAATCCTTTCTCAAGTGAGAAACAATATGTAGGACTTTTCACAAGGTCCGAGGACTCGGATGCACCCAAAGTAAAACACAAAGCCAAAGATCATACTGAGTAACTCCTCAAGGCCACTGTCCTCAGCAGGTGTAAAGTTTTGATAACTACCTGGCATCGTAAATAAAGCCAATGTGCATCACGTTATCTCAAGAAAGATAAACATCTGTCCAGTTCTGGTCACCATTTCAAATCAGTAGCCTCGTGAACAAGCCATTAATCCTTCCTTCTTGCAGCTAATCGTCACTGCTTGAATGCCTAACTGGATATATCCCGTTTAATTAAAATGATCACTCACTCAGTCAATACACATCCAGGCCCAGACAGCTTTGCCCTTTAACAGCACAGTTCCATTTTCTCTGTTCCCCATCATACCACTTTGACTGCTAACACTCATGTCTGCATATTCTCCTATTTAAGTGTCCTGGCTCTGTTGAAACATAAGTATTTTAACACCATATAATATCATAGGCAAAGAACAAGAGAGAAAGGACATTTGCGAAAAACGTGTCTGGCCTGCTGTAATTGCAGAAAATATTTTGGTCAATAACCCATAATGAAAGATGGAACAATTACTTAATGCCTTTGCAACAGGTCCCTGCATGCTGAATTTTCAACTTTGTGACTGATTCACACAGGGTGAAGGCCCATCACAGAAATTCAGACTGGTTCTGTGAGTAGGCATCCCCTTTACTGACCTTCTGAGGATGCTGAAATGTCAGGGCTAACGTCTAAATAAAAAATTGTGAAACACAAAGCTGCCCTTGAACTGTGTGGCCTGCTACATTCACCACTAGATGCAAGCAAGCTCTAGGTTTATTATCAGTGACAAGTTTCCTAGGCAAGCAAACTCAAGTGAACTCAGTCTGGTATACAGAAAAGTGGGGATGCGGTCTCTCAGCTCCATGCAATCCCCACTCTTGTCACCACTCTGCCCCTGTGAAGATTTTGTGGAAACTATCAGGCTCTTTGCGATCACATTACAGATAGCCAGCCCTCCAGATAAGTGCCTTGCTGCCATTTTATTCCCTGCACTGAGTAAAAATATCCTAATAGGAAAGCTATTCCACAGAACTCTACCCAGGCTTCTACCTTAATTGTTTTATATTTGTTTCCAGACCAGTAGCATTAGCAGCTAAGTACCACAAGGCTATCTACTGTTCTTGCAGACTAATCCGAAGAATGGCTTTAAAACCTTGAACACAAAGGACGATGAGGTCATGTCCCCAACACCACATTCCGAGTGCTAAGGACATATTCTCAGGGTGCTAGCAACCAAGAGAAAACCTCGGATACAGGGCCCATTCAATACCAAAGGAAGCAGCGGAAACGTTTACCCTCCATTTGACCAGTGCTGATTTTTACTCTTGTGGTGATGTTATCCTAAAGCCAAAAACGTAAAAAGACACACCTGTGCTAGGTGAATGACAACTTGTGTAGGCATAACAGTTCCAAAGCAAATACAATAATGATCACAATGTCATTTATGATTAATTATCAACAATATTTATTATTCATATATTTTTTTATTTTTTGTTTTATATCACAAAATATATGGATCTCATTTGATAGAAATACATATGGATACATGTGTGAATAAAAACATATCTTTTAAAATAAAATCATCGTAACATTACTTCAGTGATTGCATACATGTCTTGATACACAATTAGGACAGTACAGATAATGATCTAGCAGTATCTATATATTTCAATTGTTTCCTTTTAAATTTATTGGCAGGGTCAGTTAACATTTAAGACCACAAATACATGATGTGCAGAAACTGGCGGATTGTTGACAAGCTACGCGCGTTTCGGCATGGCCTTCATCAGGACTCCGTCCTAGTAATCACTGTAATTTCATAAATTGTCCAGAGGGGTGACCAATCTTAAATCAATAGTGGAAAGGAGGAGTAAGTAGGTCTCCGACCTTTGATGTATTCCTTAAGAGTATTGACGGACTTACATGAACACGTTCCTCCGTTGAGTGAATGGAAGAAGATCAGTGCTTCCTAACAACTCTTGTGGCTAATATAGTCCACTGTTGTAGAGAAAACATCTTTAACTGTATGGAGTGGCCGTGTGACATCCGGCGCAGAGACGATATAGACTGTTTAGATATAAATTGTCAGTCTGGGCAGCACGGAGGGATTCAACATATCATATGGTTTGCACCGTACGCCGCACCCGATTACCTCCGAGATAGGTGCCACGGTGGCCTTACACTCCGGGGGTATCACCCTCTACGTGTCAAAATTAGAACATTGCGACCTGAGGCATCAGCGATTGAAGCATTTCCTCACAACAACGCCGCAGTAACTACCATCTGCCTACACATACCCCCGATGCCCATATCATATATATATCGAAACAGTCTATATTGTCTCTGCGCCGGATGTCACACGGCCACTCCATCTAGTTAAAGATATTTTCTCTACAACAGTGGACTATATTAGCCACAAGAGTTATTAGGAAGCACTGATCTTCCATTCACTCAACGGAGGAACGTGTTCATGTAAGTCCATCAATACTCTTAAGGAATACATCAAAGAACGGAGACCTACTTACTCCTCCTTTCCACTATTGATTTAAGATTGGTCACCCCTCTGGACAATTTATGAAATTACAGAGATTACAAGGACAGAGTCCTGATGAAGGCCATGCCGAAACGCGCGTAGCTTGTCAACAATCCGCCAGTTTCTGCACATCATGTATTTGTGGTCTTAAATGTTAACTGACCCTGCCAATAAATTTAAAAAGGAAACAATTGAAATATATAGATACTGCTAGATCATTATCTGTACTGTCCTAATTGTGTATCAAGACATGTATGCAATCACTGAAGTAATGTTACGAAGATTTTATTTTAAAAGATATGTTTTTATTCACATGTATCCATATGTATTTCTATCAAATGAGATCCATATATTTTGTGATATAAAACAAAAAATATATGAATAATAAATATTGTTGATAATTAATCATAAATGACATTGTGATCATTATTGTATTTGCTTTGGAACTGTTCTGCCTACACAAGTTGTCATTCACCTAGCCCAGGTGTGTCTTTTACGTTTTTGTTTATTCCTCGTCAGGGTTTTTGCATCTTGTATACGGGGGGCCCCAGTCCTTTCCCAGATAATGTTATCCTAAAGCCAACCAGGAAACAATAAAATCATTCAGATCCAGCACCTACCAGGTAAACTCACGTTTGGAGCCATAACTCGACGCCGAAGTCCCTGACATTAGAAAAGGTACGGTTGGAAGCAGGAGAAAAAAAAGTTACTTGCCTGTAATTCTAGCTCTCTGCAATGCATGCCTAGAATATTTTTAACAACAATTTCCTTATGAAAAAATACATTAAATCAAAAAAAAAAAAAAGTTTTCCAACTTCTAAAGGAAAAATGTGGCCTCTAATAGGCTTTGTGCACTCTGCGCCAACTGACATGGTAAATTTAAGAATTCCAGAAGCTGCCAGCCTTCACATCATACAGTACAGAGTCAGTGAGATATTTGTTTTTTTCCATCTCCCGAAGGAAAATAATTGTAACACTGCTGCCTTGGTAAGGCTATTTTTGATTCAAATTGAGCTTTTTCCATATTACAGAGGTCTACTACCATTCTGCTAATTTTTATGATAATTGCTCTTTCTCCACTTTTTCTAGAAGCGGTTCACTTTTCACCTTGCGTTCTGAGCTATTGTGTCATTTCTCGGCATGGGGCAGGGAGCTAAGAACCCCTGATTAAAGAGCACAAATTATGAGTCGCCTACCATCCGGACTTTAATGCGATAAAGTAAAAGAGTTCGCTGCAAGGCACAGGAGGGGGCAGTTAATCACTTTGCCTTGCAGTCCATCAACTCCAAGAGGGCAAGAAAGCAGTCAGACTTCTCAACAGCCCCAAGTGTGACCTAGTTTGCACCACCAGTCATTCATGGTTTCACTGGTGTTCTCACTTTCAGTTGATAGTCCAGCATTAGACATCTACGCATTCTGAGACAGGAGTTTGACATCGAGACATTTGAGGTTGGGGATTTCTGGAATCACTTGTTCACCACTGACAGATTCCTCAACATCGAGGTTAAGTATTGAAGTTAAGGGTGTCAGAGTCAACGAGAAGGCCCTCCTTAACTCCTTCAACATCCAGTGGAAGAGTTAGAGTCTCAAAAGACAAATCATTAATGTCCCTCCATCAACCTCAGCCTCTACCAATAGCAAAGGGTGGCTCTCAGCAACCCAGGGATCAGGAAGAGTCATCCATGTTGGAAACTGCATTGCCCTCTCAATGCTCAATATCCTGACATCAATACCTGCTCCCCACGCAATGCTGAAAATGCCTGTCATACCAGTTACTGAGCCTACTCCGGTTCCAACAGTGCCTCCTGCACGCCCTGCACTGTACTCAGGACAAGAAAAGGAAGCTTAAACATTTACAGTGAACAAATCTAAACAGAAAAAGAAGCGCCGCCCTCGCACTCCAACTTCGATCTAGGCAATACTGGCCAAAAGAGGAAACAACTTCTTCCTCAACTTCAGTATGAGAGCTTACTTGGCCAGGGTTCTAGAAGCTTTAAACCAAAAAGAGTCTCCAACAGAGGACGTTGTCTCCTTCATGAGGTGACCAACAAAGCGCCTGGAATGCTTAATATCGTAGTAATGTCTCCAGTACACACATTTTCCATTTTTTTTTCAGTAGACTAACTTAATGTGCGTTCTGACTTCTGTGTGTGAATCATACTAGATTTCTTGACTGATAGCCGCTGCTGGATCCTGTGAACCCACGCCGGGAGGTCTGAACCACAGAGGGATCTCCAACAACCAGCATCCTCTGCTTCAATTCCCTTCCACCACGCTCTCTTAAGTGCGACGCGAGCCCGCAGGACGCACCCGGGCTAAGGGTGGGCCCATCCATGCCAGGCCACCCCTCTAAGCTGATGGTTCCAGTGTACAGAGGAACCGCGACAAGATCATGGGCAAAAGAAAACCCAAACTAGATCATGGCGACGCCACAATTAGTACCCTGGACTTGTTCTTGACAAGGGCTGCCAGCGTACTAACAAAGGAAACAGAACTAACAGAGCATCGTCTACCCCTAGAGGGGGTAAGACCATGCGCTGATACTCATGAAACTGTTCAGTCAGCGGAACAAAAGAATTCCTTAATGTTAACAGGGAGATAGAGATCACAGACAGGGCTAAGCAGTCAGCACTTAAACCCTGGAGATGATGATTTAACCCCTCCCCCCCCCCCATGGGAACCTCCAGTAACGAGAAAACAGACTGGACTAAGGAATAAAACAGCTCTAAGGGCGAATAAGGCACACAATGCAGCGAATACGGAAGCGGTCCCAAAGGACATTATACCTATTAATGAACTATGTCAAAGATTGAAAAGCGCTTTCATTATTATTACAACCGCTAATGTCCAGATTAACAGAAATTAAAGAAAGTTTAAATACGCTTAAAATTGCCATAACGGTCCATTACACATGAGGGGGGGTTCACAGATAAGAAGGCCAAACAAGGATCTGGGGGAGCAGGAAGCACACCCTACTATGGCACGACAATGCCAGCGTAAATCGAATGTAGAGAAGATAACGGGACATTCATGCCCATCACTGAGCATAGGCTCAGAGTAGATAGATCTTTAGAAGGGGGAGGGGTGGGGGGAGGAGGCTCCACTACTCAATATCCACCTAATATCAGATGTGGGGAATTAGTGAACAAGTTACTTACCTTCGGTAACGATATATCTGTAAGAAACATTAGTAGTGATAGATTCCTTACCTTAGAATATCCCCAGGCGTCAGACTGGATCCGCAAAGTTTTCGTCAGCAGTACCCCTGCGCGTCGGTAGGGGCGTCGTGCGGCTCCGCGTCCGTCATTGGCGTCGTGGTCGCCGAGATGACGTCGCGGGCGCTACTTGGACGCCGCCCACGTGCGCTGACGTCAGTTCTGTACACGACTTTCCGCGCCAGGAACGCAGAGCCATGCAAGATACTGACCACTGGTGCATTGAAACTAGGGCCCTGAAAGGGATGACCTTAACCCTAGAAATCAGTTCGCAGAACGGGGAGAATGTGTGGGGCGGTAAGGAATCTATCACTACTAATGTTTCTTACAGATATATCGTTACCGAAGGTAAGTAACTTGTTCATCTGAAAGAAACACCTAGTGATAGATTCCTTACCTTAGAATAGATACCCCAGCAATACCAACCCCGGTGGTGGGTCTGCGAACTAAGATCACACCAGAAAGTCACGGAGAACAGAACGGCCAAAGAAGCAGTCTCTCCGGACTTGGCTGTCTAGGCAATAATGCTTGGTAAACGTGTGCAGCGAGGCCCAAGTGGCTGCCTGACAGATGTCTTGCAGGGGGACACCACGTCCCAATGCAGTAGTGGCTGCAGTAGCTCTGGTGGAATGAGCACGCAGCCCCACCGGAGGTTCTTTTTTAGCCAAAGAGTAACAGGCTTTGATACATAAGACAACCCAGCGGGAGATGGTGCTCTTATGGACCGCCCAACCTTTCTTGGTGCCAACGTAGCCAACAAAAAGCTGGTCATCCACCCGGAACTGCTGTGTGCGGTTGAGATAAAAAGAAAGCGCACGTTTTAGGTCCAGACGGTGGAGCCGCTCTTCCTCTCTGGAAGGATGCGGAGGCGGAAAAAAGGTGGGCAAGGTAATAGCCTGCCCAATGTGAAAGGCCGTAACCACTTTTGGCAAAAAGGAAGGACGGGGACTGAGCACAACCTTGTCCGGATGGACTGAAAGGAAAGGAGGCTTACAGGAAAGAGCCTGGAGCTCACTCACTCGCCTGGCGGAAGTGATGGCCACCAGGAAGGCAGTCTTTAACGTCAAAAGACGAAGAGGACAGTTGTGAAGGGGCTCAAAGGGAGCGCACATCAAGTACGTCAGAACCAGATTCAAGTCCCACTGAGGCATCACGAAAGGAATAGGAGGAAAAAGGTGTGTAATGCCTTTAAGAAACCTATTTACAACAGGGGACTTGAAAAGAGAGGGCTGATCAGGGAGCCTGAGAAAGGCCGAAATAGCAGAAAGGTAGCCCTTGATAGTGCCCAGAGCAGAGCCCTGCCTGGCCAAAGAAAGAAGGAACAGTAGAACCTCAGAAAGAGGGGCAGAAAGGGGATCCACAGCCTTTGCTGTGCACCATGCCACAAATTTGTTCCACCTGCAGGCGTATACCACTTTAGTAGAGGGACGCCTGGCTGCCAGAATAACGTCACAAACTTCAGGAGGCAAGTCGAAAGGAATCAACTGCCACCGCTCAATCTCCACGCAAGGAGGTGGAGGCTGGACAGGTTCGGGTGGAGGACCGTCCCCTGCTGCTGCGACAGAAGATCCTCCCGAAGAGGCAGTCTGATCGGGGGATCCATGCTCATACTGAGTAGCTGGGGATACCATACTCTTCGAGCCCAGTCCGGAGCCACAAGAATGACTTGGGCCCAGTCGTGCCTGATCTTCAGCTCTCTGGGCAGAAGTGGTATAGGCGGAAAGGCGTACAACAGACCGCAACTCCACTCGCGACGAAAAGCGTCGCGAAGCGCCGCCTTGGAAATTCCAACGCGCAGAACTGATGACATTGCGCGTTCTCTTCGTTGGCGAATAGATCTAACCAAGGCTCTCCCCACTGCTGAAAGAGACCTTGCGCCACCTCCGAGTGAAGACGCCATTCGTGAACGAGCATGCACCGGCGGCTGAGTTCGTCTGCCCTGGCGTTCAGAGAACCTGCCAGGTGTTGAACCACCAGGGACATGCCCTGATGTTCCAGCCATGTCCAGAGACGCAGAGCCTCCTGACAGAGGGTCCACGACCCCACCCCGCCTTGTTTGTTGCAGTACCACATGGCGGTGGTGTTGTCTGTGAACACCTGCACTACTCTCCCCTTGACAGAGGGAAGGAATGCTTTCAGTGCAAGCCTGATCGCCCGCAGCTCCAAAAGGTTGATATGGAGCCGGGACTCCGCCGGAGACCAGAGGCCTCTGATCTCCGCCTCTCCCATGTGGCCTCCCCATCCCAGGAGGGACGCATCCGTTACCACTGTGAACTCTGGTTGGGGAAGGGAGAGGGATCTGCCGTCGACCCAATGCCAGTCCGTGAGCCACCACTGCAATTGTTGTGCAGTGCCCTCCGAGATCTGGACGTGATCGGACAGGTTCCCCTGATGCTGCGCCCACTGGAACTTCAGGTCCCACTGCAGAGCCCGCATATGCCACCTGGCATGATTGACCAGCAGGATGCAGGAGGCCATGAGGCCCAGCAGCCTCAGAGTCACTGTGACCGAAACCCAGGACAAGGGCTGAAAGATGGGAATCAGAGCCCGAATGTCCCGGACTCGCTGTTTGGGAGGATAGACCCGAAACTGCGCCGTGTCCAGAACCACTCCGATAAAGAGGAGCTTCTGGGAGGGAATCGGGTGCGACTTCGGCACATTGATGGAGAACCCCAGCAAGTGCAGGAGGTCGGCCGTAGTCTGGAGGTGGGAGACGACTGTCTGGGGCGAGCCCGCCTTCAACAACCAGTCGTCGAGATAGGGGAAGACTGAGACCGCTGATCTGCGCAGATGAGCTGCGACCACCGCCATCACCTTGGTGAACACCCGAGGGCGCTGGTAAGGCCAAAGGGGAGCACGGTAAACTGAAAGTGCTCGTGGCCTCACCATGAACCGCAGGTAACGCCTGTGGGCTGGCAGGACGGGGATGTGGAAATATGCGTCCTGCAAGTCCAGCGCCACCATCCAGTCTTGTGGGTCGAGAGCAGACAAGACCTGAGCTAGAGTGAGCATCTTGAACTTCTCCTTGCGGAGGAAGCTATTGACGTTCCGGAGGTCCAAGATAGGACGCAGGCCTTTGTCCTTCTTGGGCACCACAAAGTAGTGGGAATAACAACCAGGACCTACTTCGTGCGTCGGAACGCGCTCGATGGCCCCCTTGGCCAAGAGGGCCGCAACTTCCTGCTGAAGAAGCACCAAGTGATCCCCTGACATGCGGTGGTATTGAGGCGGCATGGCTGGGGGGGTAGTCTCGAAGGGGAGGGAGTAGCCCCTTCGGACTATCTCTAAAACCCACCTGTCCGAAGTGATGGTGCGCCAGTGGGGGAGGTGATGGCGGAGCCTGCCGCCCACTGGCGTTTGATGGGCCTGAAAGTTCGGACTAGGAAGGTTTGGAGGCAGAGGTGGCGGGGGTGGTCTGACCCGCCCGCAGGCCCCTTTGTCCGCCACGGCGGAAACCGCGTCCGCGCTGGGATGACTGTTGGGCCGGCCGGTGGCTCTGTTGCGAACGCTGCGGGGCGCCCCTTCCTGTGCCACGAAACGAGCGGAAGGCGGAGGAGGGCGAACTGCCGAGAGTCCTAAGGACTTGGCCGTAGCCCGTGAGTCCTTAAACCGCTCCAACGCGCTGTCCGCCTTGTCGCCGAAGAGGCGACGCCCATCAAAGGGCATGTCCATAAGGGTGTTTTGGACATCCCCTGATAATCCAGTAGTCCTCAACCAGGCGTGACGGCGAACCGCCACCGTCGTTGCAATGGATCTGCCCAGTGAGTCGGCGGTGTCTAGACCACAACGGATCATGAACTTGGCTGCATCTCTCCCCTATGCAACAGCCTGGGCGAGAGTAGGCCGGGCCTCCTCCGGACACTGAGACAGCACGTTCGCCACCGTATCCCACAGACAGTGGGAATAACGGCCCAAGAGGCATGCGGTGTTCACGGACCGCAGCGCTGAACTGGTGGAAGAGAAATCTTCTTCCCAAACTAATCCAGCTTCTTGGATTCCCTATCCGGTGGTGCGGAAGGGAAGGCGGTTGGGGAAGCAGAGGCTTGGACAACCAAGCTCTCGGGGGTGGGATGTTGGGAGAGGAAAATGGGGTCACCCGGAGCCGGGCGATGGCGTCGGGCCACGTTCCTATCCACAGGAGCCCCTGTGGTGGGCCTGGACCAAGTGCCCAAAAGAACGTCCGAAAGGGCTTCATTAAAGGGCAGCAGCGGCTCCGCAGAAGTAGCTGCTGGCTGAAGCACTTCTGTCAGGAGGTTAGTCCTGAAGGCCACAGTAGGGAGCTGGAGGTGTAGGGCCTCCGCCACCCTACGCAACACCACTGCATAACTGGCTCCCTCTTCCGTAGCCACGGTAGGAGGAGACAGCATGCCAAGGTCTGGTGAGGTATCCAGACCACTGGCGTCCCCCAATTCCTCAGCCCAGTCCTGTTCAGACTCGCAGGCTGCAGCGAGAGGGTCGTCCGACCCCTCCCAGTCCTCCCCTTGCTCCTCAGGCTGTTCAACAGGCCGAAAATAAGGAGTAGGGACATGGGGATAGAAATCCCCAAACGGCGTCGAGAACGGCATCGACCGACGCCGCGTCCACTTCGGGGCTGAATCTGAGGTCTACGTCGTCCCGAGGAGCGGGCGGCGTCAGGATCGGTGCCGGTGGGGTCGACGTCGGTGGAGGCGTAACCAGGTCAACCGGCGTCGACCGGGATCCAGGCCTGGATCCAAGGGTGTCCTGCGGCGCCGACAGCGACGCCGGGGCCGGAACCGCCGGTGAGGAAATGCGAGGACACCCATGCGGGACCGCGGGGCCCGAAGGCGCACCGGCGGGACCAGACGGCCCAAAGAGGCGAGCCATGGCCGACAGGAAGTCCTGTATTTGGGCCGGAGTCACCGACGACCCCGGGAAGGGCGGGTAGTCAGACGGCGACTCCATGGACTCCGCCGGAGCCGCGGGGGTGGCACCACCCGTACCCTCAGCCGCGTCGCGCGACCGGCGAGGGGAAGTCGGAGAACGATGATGTTTCTTCGCCTTCCGGCGAGGGGAAGTCGGAGAACGATGATGTTTCTTCGCCTTACCTGACCCGAGTGCGAAGACTTCGATCCAGACGATCGCCGATGACTCCGCGCACGGTCCCTCGACCTCCCTCTGGACCGGGACCTCTCACGGCGCGGAGCGGACTGCCGGGCTGCAAGCAGCTTTCGGGACCGCTCCCGCAGAGACTTCGGCGCCATGGACCGGCAGTTACGGCACGACTTGGGGTCGTGATCGCGCCCCAGGCAGAAGAGACACACGCGGTGCGGGTCCGTCACCGACATCATCCGATGACAGTCCTCGCAGGACTTAACCCGGGCATCCCTAACCGCACCAGGAGTCGAATCGACTCGAAAAAGGTGAGAAAAAGATCTAAAAAAACTTAGTCAAAAAAGACTAGGGGTACCGTTCTCTCCAGATCTGCGCTTGCTGGCGCGGAAAAAGAAAACTGACGTCAGCGCGCGTGGGCGGCGTCCAAGTAGCGCCCGCGACGTCATCTCGGCGACCACGACGCCCATGACGGACGCGGAGCCGCACGACACCCCTACCGATGCGCAGGGGTACTGCTGACGAAAACTTTCCGGATCCAGTCTGACGCCTGGGGATATTCTAAGGTAAGGAATCTATCACTATGTGTTTCTTTCAGATAAACCCCACTCCGTAGTCGCACCTCATCAGGAGAGGGCCTACCCAGTAGGAGGGGGAACGCCAATGACACTGAATGACAAAAAGGGAGAGACAGTAGAAGGGGAGAAGGAGGTACGGCGGCACCAGCAGAGTGAGGAGAGTTTAAGGAAGCAAACCCTAGATCTTCCCCCAGCAGCATGTACCTACGTTCTAATTCTGGCAAACTTTCCGGAGACGAGAGGGGGTCAGGTTGAGTCAACAGAGCAGCTCATGGAAAGAGCTTTATATTGGTTGACCAGATATGTCAAGAATGATTGTACACTTTATAATAATGACACGGAGAGTGGACTTGGTGGGCCTTTACCCAAAATCATTGGGAGGAGATTGTATTGTAATCGACTTTAATGATCATAGATTAGTGGGCAAATTGTTGGGAATACTACCAAACATCCCGTCACTGGACTCCCAGATTTTTGCATTGCCCAAGGCCTTTTTCTACAGATCCATGAATATGACAGCCTAAAACAAGGGGTGGATTGATATATTTCTCTTCGATCCCTCCCATCACGGATAATAGAGACTGCCAGATTTGAAATAAGGACCAATAATTGGTTCGCTTCACTGGAGGACATGGAGATGCGTGACTGACTGGGTACTGAATCAGAGGGGTGCCAAAAAAAATTTGCTCTGTACCTACGAGATATAAAGTAGTAAGGATGATGAGGGAGGGCATGCTTAGGTTAAATTTCATTACCTGGAATGTTGCAGGTATAAGGCAGAAACTGAGCAACCCTGACTGGGTAAATATAGTGGCAAACTATGATATTTTATGTTTTCCGGAGAAGTGGGAAACAGGCCCTATCTTACTAGATGGCTATCGCTCCTTCCGAACACCAGCGACACCCTCCAGGGCAAGTCGAGCGAGAGGAGGTCTAATAACTATGTTGGCCAGCACTCTCAGAATAAAGGTTTTAAAATTTCAGAACAAATCTCCTTTTTTTCAGATCCTGCTATGCGAAGGCTTTAATGATTGGAATTGGATACTAATTAATTATTATAACAATAAATTTGATGGTAACATGGCAGAGATGGATGGCCTACTAGAGTTAGATCTTATCTGTGCATCACACTCTAAATGGTTACATATTCTATGGGTATGTGATTTTAATGCTCACAACTGTAAAAGTCTTGCCAGCCCAGTGTGCGGGCTAGTCGATGATGAGGGGGAGATAAGCCCCTATTTTGCCCATAATGAATATGGCAATGCGCTTAATAGGTTACTTACTATTAGGAACTTAAATATAATTAACAAGATAGACCTACATACAGGTCAACTAACAAAGACGTTCGGATGCTCAGAAAATGGTTCCACAATTGATTACATTTTGGCGTCAGAAGTCTTATCCAAACAAGTTTTACAAGTGAAAGTTAAACCGCTTAGTCTCAGTGACTATGCTGCCCTTTGTTGTTTTATGATTTGGGACGATAAACGTAAGCGAACACAGAATAAGGCCCCCAGAGCAATTGATCATTAGGAGAAATGGCTTTATTCTAAAATAGAAGGTCAATAAGAAAAAGTTTTTCCCATTGATATTGGCCCAAAAGCAGACAGATCTTGACATGCTTAGAATCTAACCCTGATCAGGTAAAAGCAATGAGAGCCTTTGAGGAACTTCTTGGCCATATGAAACGTAGTCTGGTGAGGCCCTGTTCAAAGACCCAGCCGTCAAGTGTGCAATGGTTTGACTCTGCCTGTTTGGAGTCCTTAAAGAGCCTCCATGCTGCCCTTAGGTTGCGCCTGAGAAATAAATACTTAGTGCAGGGCCTGCGTATACAATATAAGAAAGCTAGGCATGCTCGATTGAGGATTCTGAAGGAGGGAGCATGGGAGAGTTTGAGATCAGCAGCAGTCAGGAAGAATAGTTGGGACTTTTGGAAAGTGGTAAACGCTCCCCTTTTTAAAAATGAGAGCGACTGGTCTTAAGACTTATATGTGGCAGAATAAGCCTGGGCGGCGCACTTTAAGAACATTTTCGGGGCACCAGAAAATGACGAGATACCCCTTAATACTATGTAGACAGCTGACCCAATGGGTAATTTGGTATTCGATTTGGCAGATGTAAATCTAAATCCGGTATTTGTAAAGCGCAAACTTCTCACCCCTATGGGTCTCAAGGCGCTGGGGGCCATCGGGAAGATTAAGTGAGCTATTGCCCAGTCACATGGTGCTGAGCTGTTGCGGGGATCGAACCGTGAGCCCTGCACTACGGAGTCAGCCGCTGCACCACACCTCTCCCTGTGGGATGGCACAGTGTAGTTTGGTTAAGGCCGCTGGGCCGTACGGGGTACCAATAGACTTCTTTTTAGTACACTAGGAGTTATGAGTGCCGTTAACAAATATACTGAATGTCATAGTTAAGGTGGGCCCACCAGATTCATGAAAAAAACCATCATTATCCCTATATATAAAAAAGGGGATAGGACCCTGCCTATCAATTACAGACCTATATCTCTGATAGATGGCACAGCTAAATTAATTGGGAGGTTACTGCTAAATAGGCTGGAGGATCGGATGAAGGAACAGGATATTTTAATAACATCGCAATATGGCTTTAAAAAGGGGAAAGGGACCATACACATTGATGTTTAAAACTGAACCTGGTCATTGATAAATATACAGCGGTAAGAGGGGCCAAATATGCATGGCCTTTATGGACCTCTCAGCCACTTTTGACTTTGTTGTTCATTCAAAACTATGGTCCATTATGGAATCAATGTGGATAAAAGAGACCATCATAGCCTTCATTCACCAAATGTATACATAGGCATCTGCTTGTGTGCGGATTTGAAGGGAGGGGGAATATTCTAGGGCATTTGAAATTACGAGGGTCGTATATATGGAAAACTTGGACCTCCGAGTTAACAAAGCTAAAACTTCTGTATTAGTCTCTGGAGGTCGCCTGAAGAAATTGCCACCCTTTCTCATAAAAAAATCGAAGGCTTGAGGTGGTGGATACCTTTTCCTATTTAGGGATTCTTTTTGATGCCAAACAAACCTGGAATAACATGATTGCTAACAGGGCTCTGTTAATGGAAAAAAATATACTGGCAATCTTAACATTTATCAAGAAATTGGGGTTTAAACCCATCCCCGAAATTAAGAAAATATATCACGCCAAAGCAATTTCTGCTGCCACCAATGGGGCTGGGGTTTGGGGCATGGTGGCAATTGATACTCTACAGAGCATAGAGGATGTCTTTTACAAAAGGCTGTTCGCTCTCCCAGTAGCTGTTCAAGCTACAATTGTCATGCTGATCTTGGAGTGCCATCCATAACAGATAAGGTCTGTTTAGCACCCACCTCACTGTGGCACTCAATTTGGAGAAGAGAGTCCGTAAATTTGAATCAGCGTATTATTAGGGACTGCCAGAAATTGGATTTTGCACATAAAATAAGGTGGTTACATTATGTTAAAAACACGTTGAGGTCACTGGACTTACTGGAGCTTTATGAGAATCCTTACACCTGCGCTCTGATTTCAAAGTCCAGAGTTAAGGAAATCTTCCTAGTAAGGCAGACAGAGAAGGGAAGCTAATTATTTAAAGCCCACAGTAATAACATATTTTATGACTCCTCCTATAATACAAGATTTGCACTCCTATTTAGCCACAGTATCTAACCTCCAGCATCGTTTTATTTTAGTGAGGTTTAGATTAAATTATATTCCACTGATGTTGGACCACCCGAGCAGTGTGTACTCAGTAGAAGATTTGCCTCCATCAACCCAAACAAATATACATATTTTATTTTTTCTGCAGATTGTACATTGAATGCATGAATGAATGACTGGTATTTATAAAGCGCACAGCTACTCCAACAGGAGTGTCCCGGCGCTGAAGGTTCACACATGACTGCCTTGAGGACGATTTAGCTCCTAAAAAGCCATGTTTTCAGCAGTTTCTTGAAATTTGTCAGATCCGTGGAAGTTCTCAGGGCCACCGGAAGTTTATTCCATGTTTGAGCCCCTAGGAGGCTAAAGGATTTACTGCCCCTGCGTACTAGGCGTACCTGAGGGACACATGCAAAAGCAGCAGAGGATGATCCAAGTGCTCTTGTAGGTGCTTAGTGACATACACGTCTCCTGAGGTAGCCGGCCCCCTTACCGTGGAGGGCTTTAAAAAAAAGTTACCATGGCCTTAAATTTTATCTGCTCCCTCACCGGGAGCCAGTGTAGGGCCTTGAGATGAGCAGCCATGTGGGACCTAAGTTTTAAACGGAGAATCGCCCTAGCCGCTGAATTTTGCACCACCTGAAGGCGCTGCAGGAGGTAGTCCGGTAGGCCCGCATAAAGTCCATTCGCATAGTCCAATCTGGACGTAATCAATGCCTGGACTACAATCTTCCTGGCATCCAGTGGGAGGAGCGGAAGGAATTTTCTCAGCATCTGAAGTAGGCCAAAGCAGGTCCCCTCTGGGGCCTGAACTTGGGAGCGCATAGAGAGGGCATTGTCAATGTAGATTCACAAATTCTTCACTGTGGATTGGGGAACGCGAGGGGAGAGAATTCCTCCGGCCACCATTGGCTCCAGTCGGTCACCGAAGGTAGGCCGAAAAAAAACAATTTCTGATTTATCAGAATTGCACTTGATCCGATTCTCCTTCAGCCATCTGAAGACCTCTGAAAGACAAGATCTAATCGCACCCCCGTCAAAGTCTGTGCCTTTGTTGCAAGAGAAAATCAGCTGGGTATCGTCAGCGTATGACATTATCTTAGCGCCATAGGCCTCCACCAGTGGTGCCAGAGGAGACATGTACAAATTAAAAAGCGTTGGGCTCAGAGAAGAGCCCTGAGGGACTCCCACCTGCATACTGGGCATGGGAGATGAAAAAGGGGGAGCCCAAATTACCTGTTCTCTATCCTCCAGATAGGATGTTATCCAGGCTAGAGCCCTGCCTCCAATGCCCGTGTTCCTCAGTCTATCGAGGAGCCTCATATGTGGCACCGTGCCGAACGCCGCTGACAGGTCCAACAGTATGAGAATCGCTCTGCCCACCTGATCTAGCTTCTCTTTGAGATGTTCCGTCACTTCCAGCAGGGCTGTTTCAGTGCTGTAATTGGCCCTGAAGCCCGATTGAGTGGGGTGCAAGAGATTGTGATTCTCCGCATATTCCATAATCACTTTATTGACATGTTTCTCCAACACTTTGGAGAAGGCTGGAAGGAGGGAGATAGGCCTGTAATTTGTGGGAATATTTGGATCAGCACTCGGTTTTTTCAGGCGTGGCAGGATTTTTGCCTGCTTCCAGAGTGGTGGCACAATTCCCGCTGACAGAGATGAATTCAACACCTTATTAACTGGTTGGTTTATGGTGGATGCAAGGGCAGGTAAAAGTATAGCTGGGCAGGCATCTGCTGGTGATCCAGATTTAAGGCCCATCAGGTAAGTAAGTGAATCCCCGATTTCAATGGCCGGAAAATGTAATAGTGTTGGGCCTTTGTGAGAGTCCCAAGGACGGATGAGGCCTAGTTGTAACCTCTTCAATACTAGATGAAGGCCTATCCTCTCTGGTCATCACAGAGAAGGACTGATGGATCGTCACTATTTTATCATGGAAAGACTGGGCCACCAGGTTGGTCCAGTCTGCTGACCGCGGGGCTACCTTACTGATTGCCTTAGGAGCCGTAAAGGACTTTACGATCCCAAAGATCTCCTTGCCCTTATTATTAGTGGTCGCAATTTTGGTCGGCAGATAGCTTATCATAGCCTCTTTTACCATTTTATATGATTTCAAAGCTGCCCTATAAATGATCCTATCTTCCACAAGATAATGGTTACGCCACTTCCTTTCGAGATTTTTACATTTACTTTTGCTAACTCTCAGGGATTCACTGAACCAGGGGGATGAGCGACAGACTCCTTTAGAAGTGCGCACGGTCAGGGGAGCGACCTAGTCGATGTTAGTCCTCAGCCTGGAGTCTATAGAGCCAGCGTCCACTGCAGGATTGTCTGAAAGTGAGGGAACAGATAAGTTGAGCGCCCTCTGCAGGGACGGCAGCGATATCTTATTGAGAGCTCTGAAATTGTATTCAGCCGCTTTCGTCCCTGAAGGTACATACTTCCCTGTGGCTGATATCTGAAATATGACAAGGGAGTGATCCGACCAAGTTAAGGGGATCGGAGGATCTGTGTCCAATTTCGTATTACAAAAGATTTGATCTAATAAATGACCCATCTTGTGTGTAGGATCCGAAATGAGAGGCATTAACTTACAGGCTGCCATTATTTCCAACAGGATCGCCACTTGAGGATCCGAAGGTTTATCCATGTGTAAGTTTAGGTCCCCCAATATGAGAAGGTGTTTATATTTGAGAGCTAGCGGTGTAATACATTCCTGAAGGGACCTAATAAAGTTGCTGGATGCGCCAGGTGGTCTGTAGATCAACATCCCAGCAATACAGTGGTGTGGTGACAAAGTAAAGCGGAAACCCAGGCATTCAGCGCCTTCCACTAGATCTAGTGAGATGGAAGTGCACGCGACCTCCTGTTTGAAAATAACATTGTCCAGAGGAAAAGATTCATTTTACCAGTTCTGCATAGATACAATTTTACACTGTCCAGAGGACAAGATTCATTTGACCCGTTTTGGGTAGATACAACTTTAGATAATGTCGGGTAGCCTTGTACTTCATCCAATAGCTAGCAGATTATTTTGTATGCTACTCCTTGGCTTCTTTTGTATGGTCTGCAGCAAGGAGTAGGAGAACGGTTCTGGCACGTTAAACTATGCTGGCCTATCAATTTGTGATGAACAAGTTACTTACCTTCGGTAACGATATATCTGTAAGAAACAGTTAGTTATAGAGTCCTTACCTTAGAATTACCCCCAGGCGTCAGACTGGATCCGGAAAGTTTTTTCGTCAGCAGTACCTCTGCGCGTCGGAAGGTGGCGTCGGTCGACTCCGCGTCTGTCGTCGGCGTCGTGGTCGCCGGGATGACGTCGCGGCAGCTACTTAGACACCGCCCTCGCGCGCGGACATCAGTTCTGTACACGATTTTCCGCGCCAGAAACGCAGAGCCATGCAAGACACTGACCATTGGTGCACAAAACTAGGGCCTTGAAAGGATGACCTTAACCCTAGAAATCAGTTCGCAGAACGGGGAGGATGGGTGGGGCGGTAAGGGATCTATAACTAATGTATAGATCTATAACTAATATATCGTTACCGAAGGTAAGTAACTTGTTCATCTGAAAGAAACACGTTAGTTATAGATTCCTTACCTTAGAATAGATACCCCAGCAATACCAACCCCGGTGGTGGGTCTGCGAACCAAAATCACACCAGAAAGTCATGGAGAACAGAACGGCCAAAGAAGCCGTCTCTCCGGACTTGACTGTCCAGACAGTAGTGTTTCGTAAACGTGTACAGTGATGCCCACGTAGCTGCCTGACAGATGTCATTTAGAGGAACTCCTCTTCCCAAGGCAGTAGTGGCTGCTGTCGCCCTGGTGGAGTGAGCGCGTAGCCCTACTGGAGGCTCTTTTTGTTAGCCAGAGAGTAACAGGCTTTAATACACAACACGACCCACCGTGAAAAGGTGCGTTTGTGTACGGCCCACCCTTCTTTGCGCCCACGTAGCCAACAAAAAGTTGATCATCCACCCGGAACTGTTTGGTGCGATCCAGATAGAAGGAGAGCGCACGTTTTGGGTCCAGACGGTGGAGCCTCTCTTCCTCCTTCGAAGGATGCGGAGGCGGAAAGAAGGTGGGCAAGGTAATGGTCTGCCCAATGTGGAAGGCAGTGACCACCTTAGGAAGAAAGGATGGACGGGTTCGGAGAACCGCCTTATCCGGATGGACACATAGGAAAGGAGGTTTTGAAGAAAGGGCCTGGAGCTCACTCACCCTTCTAGCAGAAGTGATGGCTACCAGGAAAGCAGTCTTAAGAGTTAAGAGCCGTAAGGGACAGCTATGAAGCGGCTCAAAGGGAGTGCACATTAGATAAGTTAGCACAAGATTCAATTCCCACTGAGGCATAACGAAGGGGATAGGAGGAAAAAGATGTGTTAAGCCTTTTAAGAAACGGTTAACTACCGGGGACTTGAAAAGAGAAGGCTGATCTGGCAGCCGAAGGAAAGCAGAGATGGCTGACAGATAGCCCTCGACAGTGCCCAGAGCAGAGCCCTGCTGGGCCAAGGAGAGAAGGAACAAGAGTACTTCAGAAAGAGGGGCAGAAAGGGGATCCACAGCCTTTGCTGTGCACCACGCCACAAATTTGTTCCACCGGCAGGCATATACCGTCTTAGTGGAGGGACGCCTGGCTGCCAAAATTACGTCACAGACTTCAGGAGGCAGGTCGAAAGACGTCAACTGCCGCCGCTCAATCTCCACGCAAGGAGGTGGAGACTGGACAGGTTCGGGTGGAGGACCGTCCCCTGCTGCTGCGACAGAAGATCCTCCCGAAGAGGCAGTCTGATCAGAGGATCGATGGCCATGTTGAGCAGCTCGGGATACCAGACTCTTCCTGCCCAGTCCGGAGCCACAAGAATGACTTGGGCCCGGTCGCCCTTGATCTTCTTCAGCACTCTGGGCAGAACTGGTATAGGCGGAAAGGCGTACAACAGACCGCAACTCCACTCGTGACGAAAGGCGTTGCCTAGCGAGTGCCGCCTTGGAAATTCCAACACGCAGAATTGCTGACATTGCGCGTTCTCTTCGGTGGCGAATAGATCTAACCAAGGCTCTCCCCACTGTTGAAAGAGACCTTGCACCACCTCCGAGTGGAGACGCCATTCGTGATCCATCATGCACCTGCGGCTAAGTTAGTCTGCCCTGGCGTTCAGGGAACCTGCCAGGTGTTGAACCACCAGGTATATGCCCTGATGTTCCAGCCATGTCCAGAGGCGGAGGACCTCCTGACATAGGGTCCACGACCCCACCCCGTTTGTTGCATTACCTCATGGCGGTGGTGTTGTCCGTGAACACCTGCACTACTCTTCCCCGGACAGAGGGAAGGAATGCCTTGAGTGCAAGACGAATCGCCCGGAGCTCCAGAAGGTGCATGTGGAGCCCGGACTCCGCCGGAGACCAGAGGCCTCTGATCTCCGTCTCTCCCATGTGACCGCCCCATCCCAGAAGGGACGCGTCCGTCACCACAGTGTGGTCTGGTTGGGGAAGGGAGAGGGATCGGGATCTGCCATTGACCCAATCCTGGTTCGTGAGCCACAACTGCAGTTGACGTGCAGTGCCCTCTGAGATCTGGACGCAATCGGACAGATTCCCCTGATGCTGCGCCCACTGGAACTTCAGGTCCCACTGCAGAGCCCGCATATGCCATCTGGCATGATCGACCAGCAGGATGCAGAAGGCCATGAGGCCCAGCAGCCTCAGAGTCATTCTGACCGAAACCCGGGATAGAGGCTGAAAGATCAGAATCCTAGCCTGAATATCCCGGACTCGCTGCTCGGGAGAATAGACCCGAAACCGCGTCGTGTCCAGAAGAGCTCCGATGAAAAGGAGCTTCTGAGAGGGAATCAGGTGCGACTTCGGCACATTGATGGAAAACCCCAGCGAATGCAGGACGTCGGCCGTAGTCTGGAGGTTTGAGACGACTGCCTGGGGCGAGCCCGCCTTCAACAGCCAGTCGTCGAGATAGGGGAAGACTGAAACCCCTGATCTGCGCAGATGAGCTGCGACCACCGCCATTACTTTCGTGAACTCCTGAGGGGCACTGGTAAGGCCAAAGGGGAGCACAGTAAATTGAAAATGCTTGTGGCCTACCGTGAACCGTAGGTAACGCCGGTGTGCCGGCAGGACGGGGATGTGAAAATAAGCGGCCTGCAAGTTCAACGCTACCAACCAGTCTTGCGGGTCGAGGGCAGACAAGACCTGAGCAAGCGTCAACATCTTGAACTTCTCCTTCCGGAGGAAGCGGTTGACGTCCCTGAGATCCAAGATAGGACGGAGGCCCTTGTCCTTCTTTGGGACTAGAAAGTAGTGGGAGTAACAACCACGACCTACTTCTGGGACAGGAACGCGCTCGATGGCTCCCTTGGCCAAGAGAGCCGTAACTTCCTGCTGGAGAAGGGCCAGATGATCCTCCGACATGCGGTGGTATCTTGGTGGCATGACTGGAGGGGTAGTCTCGAAGGGGAGGGAGTAGCCCCTTCGGACTATCTGCAAAACCCACCTGTCTGATGTGATGGTGCGCCAGTGGGGGAGGTGATGGTGAATCCTGCCGCCCACTGGCGTTTGATGGGCCTGAAAGGTCGGACTAGGAGGGTTTGGAGGCTGCTGCGGAGGGGGGGTTGGTGGACTGGCCCGCCCGCTGGCCCCCGAAACAACAACTGTTGTTCCCACGTCCTCGGCCGTGCGAAGGTTGGTTAACTTGTTGCGGCCTGTGGCTCTGGGTGGAACGTAGCGGGCACCCCTTCCGTAGCCACGAAAGGGGCGAAAAGCAGACTGCGCAGGGTGGGTGGAGAGGCCCAAGGACTTGGCCGTAGCCCGTGAGTCCTTGAAACGCTCTAGAGCGTTGTCTGCTTTGTCGCCAAAAAGGCGACGGCCATCAAAGGGCATGTCCATCAAGGTGTTCTGGACATCCCCTGAAAAGCCAGTTGACCTCATCCAGGCGTAGCGCCGAAGCGCTACCGACGTTGAAATGGTCCTTCCCAGAGAGTCGGCGGTGTCCAGCCCACAACGTATGGCAAACTTTGCTGCATATCTCCCGGCGGCCCCAGCCTGAGAGCGCACTGTCCGAGCCTCCTCCGGACACTGAGGCAGCACCTGTGCCACCGTATCACACACAGAGTGGGAATAACTCCGGGGTGGGGTGTTGGGAGAGGAAAGTGGGGTCGCCCGGAGCCGGGCGGTGGCGTCGGGCAATCATCCTATCCACGGGAGCCCCCGTGTTGAGCCTGGACCAGGTGCCCAAAAGGACGTCGGTGAGGGCCTCGTTGAACGGCAGCAAGGGCTCCGAAGAGCTCGCAGCCGGCTGAAGCACCTCCATTAGGAGGTTAGTCCTGACCGCCACCGTAGGAAGCTCGAGGTTGAGAGCCTCGGCCGCCCTACGCAACACCACTGCGTATGACGCTCCCTCCTCCGTAGCCACAGTAGGAGGAGACAAAATGCCAAGGTCAGGGGAGGTGTCCAAACCACTGGCATCCCCCAATTCCTCTCTCCAGTCTTGTTCACTCTCCAACTGGTCAGTTAAAGGGTCACCTGACTCCTCCCAATCCTCTTCATCTTCCTCTGGGTGCCACTGTGGTTGAAAAGGGACCCCAGGAGTGAATAGGGGCATGAAAACCCCACCCGGCGCCGGATCCGGCTCCGTGTCCACATCAGGATGGAGGCCGGGGTCGACGCCGGGGGGGCGGGGGGGGGTGGCAACCGGCGTCTGACGCGGTAGTGGTGCCGTCGGAAGCGGGGCCAGTGGAGGCGTAACGAGGTCAACCGGCGCCGATCCGGATCCAGGCCTGGATCCAAGGGGGGCCTGCGGCGTCGGGGCCGGAGCCGCCGGCAGCGAAGACCTAGGCCCCCAACCGAGTCCGCGGGGCCCGAAGGCGCGCCGGCGGGTTCGGTCCGCCCAAAGATGGCATGCATCGCCTCGTAGAACATACGAAGCTGGGCGGGAGTCGCCCCGGGTCCCGGAAAGGGAAGTAAACTCGGAGTCGGCTCTGCAGGCTCCGCGCGCGGAGCCGCGGGAGGGGCACCACCCGCGTGCCTTGTCGGATCGGCCGACCGACGAAGAGAAGTCGAAGAGCGACGATGCTTCTTCGACTTCTTCTTGTGCTTCAACTTACCCGACCCAGAGTGCAAAGACTTCGATGATTTCGAACCGGAATGGTGGTGGCTCCTCGACCTCCCTCTCGACCGGGACCTCGAACGGCGCAGAGCCGACTGCCGATGTTCAAGCAGCTTTCGGGACCACTCCCGCAAAGCCTTCGGCACCATCGACCGGCAGTCGGAGCACGACTTGGGGTCGTGGTCGCACTCCAGACAGAAAAGACACACGCGGTGCGGATCCGTCACCAACATCAGTCGGCTACAGGAACCGCAAGCCTTGAAGCCGGGCATCCCCCGTGCACCTTTTCGGAGTCAGAGACTCGAAGAAAGAAGTCGACAAAAGTCAAGAAAAAGTTAGTCAAAAAATGACTGAGGTACCGCTCTTCCCGGATCTGCGCTGGCTGGCGCGGAAAAAGAAAGAACTGACGTCAGCGCGCGAGGGCGGCGTCTAAGTAGCTGCCGCGACATCATCCCTGTGACCACGACGCCGACGCGGAGTCGACCGACGCCACCTTCCGACGCGCAGCGGTACTGCTGACAAAAAAACTTTCCGGATCCAGTGTGACGCCTGGGGGTAATTCTAAGGTAAGGAATCTATAATTAACGTGTTTCTTTCAGATATGACTTTTTCATCTTTTTTTAAGTAATACTGTAATGCACTTTCAGATGAACTTTCATGGCGGAGCTCCTGTTTTAATATTTTTAATCTTTGTGAACATGTTTTTAGCTTTGTTGCATCTTTTAACTATTTAAATAACTGATATGTATATATTTTACGTACTTTATATGATATGGAACTATAGTGAAATAGAGATTCTTTGATTGACTGATTGACTAATGTCAATCTAATGCAAGGCTCCAGGAGTGATGTCAATTCGTCCGATGTGTCTAACCTCCAGCTCCAGGGGTGAAGTCATCAACTGATTTCAGGTTCACAGAGACACGTCACTGTCTGCCATCAAGTTACTTGAGTGATGCCACACACTGACTTCAAGTTTGTGGAATGTCAAAGTGACATCGGTCTCCTAGAAGGGTGCGAGGTCTGATGCCAGTTTGATGTAGTGATGTCAATTTGAAATAAGGTACATTGAATAATGCCACAGTCTTTCCAGGTTCCGGGAGTTTTGTCACAGTCTGACCTCTTCTCCTGTGAGTGTTGTCACTTTCTACAGTAAAGCTCCAGATGCTATGTCACTTTCTGATATCAAGTTCATGAAGCAGTATCACTATCGGACATCAGGATCCTATAGTGCGGTTATACAGCATTAACTTAGCAGTAATGCCCATATTATAACTCATGGAAAACATCACAAGGGCACTGGCTACTGCTAAGTAAATAAACATAAAACACATGTAAGGGGCAGATTAAGTAAATATTTACATCAGTGTGGGTGGGTACCCAGCACATATCCTTTCACTGTGATTTTGAACTCTGTGTCAGCAGGTGGAATGAATGGCAAGTGGTAGGGAGTCATACTGGGATGGGCCTCACAAGCAAAAGATGGCACAAGGTAGTCTAGTTGTCAGAGGTTGTGATAGGCAGAGCTAAGGTTTCAGGTTGATGCATAGCATGATAATGTCAGAGACGTAGATAGGGATCACTTTGTTTATTGATTTAAATACTTTTAGGGTAGTAAATTTTGCCTAGAGGTGTGAAAGAATAGTTTGGGAGGACGATCAAATACCACAGCTGATGTCAAGTCTATGGAAGACCAGAGAGTTTATGAGTGTTTTTTTATTTTTTTTAATAAATGGTGTCAGTTGCTCTTACGGGTTTGTTAAGTAACTAAATGCAAGCTGCAGAGGCTATATAGGTGATGAAAGCTTCTATCCTCAAAAATTAGCTGAAGAAAACACAAAGGTCTCTAGCTGTTGAGGCAAAATCCAGTGAGTCAGTAGGATATAGTATGATGCTGGAAAGAGGGGTGAGCGCAGTAACGGAGGGAAAGTAGAAGCCTTAAACTTTGGAGGAGTTCAGCATGAATAACCATAATGCTATTCAGTGTTGGATGGCTGAAAGTCAGAATGAAAGCTTGTCTGGAGTTGAGAAATAAAAGTTGGAAGGAGATTTGTGTGCTGTCTGCATTGAGGCGATACAAGACATTGAAGGAGAGTGTGTGTGTATTGTGATAAAACACAGCTGATCAATGACTGATCCATGTCGGACAACCAGAGCCCAAAGTGAGCGTAAAGGAGGAACCAGGCCTGAGCAAGGTCGCTGTTACCTATTGAGCAGCAAGGTGGGCAGCACAGACACAGTCCTTCTCAGAGAACTTTCTTTACCCTAATAGTCATTAACAATTTTCTATCGGATTTACAATAGCTTTTCTCTACACTTCAGAAACCTTCTCTGCCATGAGAACTTAATCTAGTCCTTTCTAAACTAATAGCTCCATCCTTCTAGCCAATAAATAAAGCAGTATTGCAGCATTTACTATTGAGGATGACTGCCCTAATTCATTTAATTTTTGCTTGTACGGTGTAACTGCCCATTCTTCCCAAGAACTTTAGATGGCTTTAAATTTTAGTAGGGTAGGGCCGAGAACACATCCATTTTTACTTGCCTAAGTAGTTTCCAATTCCCACATTAATTACACTATATCGTTATGAATATTCCCTCACCAGCAGTTGGATCGTATCTACATTCACTGGCCTGTTCATTATCTAAACTATCTTCAGTGCCAGGTGATCGCCTTCTGTACTGTTCTTTGCTTCAGACTACACTATATCAATAATGATCCTATGAACATGGAGAAGTTACTAATTATAATCCTAGTTTTACATCCTAGGTATCTTCACAGAAGTCATAATTGACCGCCCTGCCTTCCCTTTCTTGAATGGTACAGTTCTCAATAGTAAGAGACATACTAATACCCTTTAAAAAAAGAACTGATTCAATTTCATCTAACAAAAACATAAAAATAGGCAGAAAAGCATCACAGACTTAACAAACGAAGTGCAAAATGTGAACAACTCTAGACCTGAAAGAAAAGCCCTCAGACTAGGACAAAAAAACACCCCTCACTGTGTTATGAGATACTATCACGAGCCAGGATAACAAACTGACTATGAGGCGCTATGACTATGAGGCGACTATGTACACGGTACGCGGGGATGTGGAGATTGCTATTTATTTAAAAGAGCAGTGTACATTTGCAGTCCTGATTACATTGACGCCAATGTGTATTCCTCTTCTTTAATGTTTATCTGGTTTTTCTAAGAAGCAGGGTTAGGGTTTAAGCGGAGTGTGCATTTGTGTAGCTTTTTCTATTTATCGGAAATCCAAACACTACAAAAACAAAAGTCGGAACATTTACCCTTTGATAGGCTATTTCGTATTCATCTACATTCGGTAATGCCAGATGTGCACTCACAAGTTTCATGTATGTAAAATTGAAGTCCTCTGTGATCGTTTTTTCCTTTCTGTGCCCCCTTGCTGCCCTGATTGGGCTCGTTTTTTCCTTTCTGTGCCCCCTTGCTGCCCTGATCGTGCTCGTTTTTTTTCCTTTCTGTGCCCCCTTGCTGCCCTGATTGTGCTCGTTTTTTCCTTTCTGTGCCCCCTTGCTGCCCTGTTTGTGCTCGTTTTTTCCTTTCTGTGCCCCCTTGCTGCCCTGATTGTGCTCGTTTTTTCCTTTCCGTGCCTGTTTCCCGCCGCTGCGCCCCTGCGGCCCCGCCCCCTCACTGCCCATTCGCTGCCCCATTCCCTGCTCCTCCCTCCCACCTCCCCATTTATGGCGGGGGCGCAGCGGACGCGCACAGCGGGCGCGCTGCTGGCGCGCCTAAGGCAAGCCCGTCTGCGCCGGGACCGCGCCCAGCACCAGAACCCCTGGTCCGGGCATCCGCCGTGCCCGCCAAATCAACAGACGCCGATACGACGCCAGCACCCTCCACGCACTCAACCCCGGAAAAGATCACGCCTGCTACCGGGCCACCCCGAAGCGCACCCAAGGGCCCTTCACCTGCCGGAACTGCAGCTTCGCCAGCACCCGCCCCGCCAAACCACCGCCCAGGAAAGAACCCAACTACCTCAGATGCATCCTCCTCAACACCCGCTCCGCCCGCAAACACGCCATCGAACTCTGGGACCTTCTCGACTCAACCTCCCCAGACGTCGCATTCCTGACGGAGACCTGGCTGAATCCCGCTTCAGCCCCCGACATCGCCATTGCCATCCCGGACGGCTACAAGATCACCCGCAGGGACCGCACCAACGGAGTCGGAGGAGGCATCGCCATCGTCCACAGGAACACCCTCAGAGTCTCAACCAACACCGACGACACCCTCAGCACCGCCGAACACATGCACTTCCAGATCCACACCGATCCCAACACCACCCTCAGAGGAACCCTCATCTACAGACCCCCGGACCCCGACCACAGTTCAGCGATTCTATCGCTGACTTCGTCAGCACACACGCCATCGCCTCCACGGACTACATCCTCCTCGGGGACCTGAACTTCCACCTCGAGAACAACAAGGACACCAACTCCACCACCCTGATCGACAACCTCGCCACCCTCGGACTCAGACAGCTCGTGACTACACCCACCCACGCCGCCGGCCACACGCTAGACTCCATCTTTTCCGCAAGCCCACACGTCTCCTTCAACCACACCTCCGAACCCCACTGGACTGACCACCACTGCATCCACTTCACCTACAGGAAGCCCACCACGCACCACCGCACCGAACAAATGCCTCGCCGCTGCTGGAGCAGAGTCACCGAAGACCAGCTAACCACAACCCTCGCCCTGAGCCCACCCGCCCAACCCTCCGACCCCGACTCCGCCGCCCGCAACCTCAGACAGTGGATCGACGACTGCGCCAACACCCTCGCCCCGCTCAAGAATCCGCCCAACAGCCACACCAGCAAGAAAGCCACCTGGTTCACCGAAGACCTCCAGGCCTCCAAACGAACATGCTGAAAACTGGAGAAGATCTGGCTCCACGAACGGACAGCGGACAGCTACGCCGCCCACAAGAGCGCCACCCGCAGTCACCATCACCTCATCAGATCCGCCAAAAGGGCCTCACTCAAAGACCGCCTAGACAACAACGCACACAACAGCAAAGAGCTCTTCAACATCGTGAAGGAACTCTCCAACCCCAGCTCCAACACCAACGACATCCCGCCGTCGCGAGACCTGTGCGACTCACTGGCCACCTTCTTCCACCGCAAAATCGCCGACATCCACGACAGCTTCAACACCACGACCGCCCCGGCAACCACCGAGACCACTGCCCCCACAACCACCAACCGCCTGCTCTCCTGGACCAACATCAACGACGAGGACACCAGCGAGATCATGAACACCATCCACTCCGGCTCACCGCTAGACCCGTGCCCTCACCACGTCTTCAACAAAGCAAGTACAGCCATCGCACCCCATCTCCGGAAAATAATCAACATCTCCTTCGAGACAGCAACCTTCCCGGAAAGCTGGAAGCACGCCGAGATCACCGCCTTACTCAAGAAACCCAAGGCAGACCCCAAGGACCTCAAGAACTTCCGACCCATCTCTCTGCTCCCGTTCCCCGCGAAGGTCACCGAGAAAATCGTCAACAAACAACTGACCCGCTACCTCGAGGAGAACAACATCCTGGACCCTTCCCAGTCCGGCTTCCGCAGCAACCACAGCACCGAAACCGCCCTCATCGCCGCCACCGATGACATCAGGACCCTGCTAGACAACGGAGAAACAGCAGCCCTCATCCTCCTGGACCTATCAGCCGCCTTCGACACGGTCTGCCACCACACACTACGAACACGCCTTCACGACGCCGGGATCCAAGAGAAGGCCCTGGACTGGACCACATCCTTCCTCTCAGGCAGAACACAAAGCGTCCGCCTCGCCCCCTTCCGATCCAAGGCCACCAAGATCATCTGCGGCGTACCCCAAGGCTCCTCCCTCAGCCCAACGCTGTTCAACATCTACATGGCACCCCTCGCCCACGTCGCCCGACAGCACAACCTCAACATCATCTCCTACGCCGACGACACCCAGCTGATCCTCTCCCTCACCAAAGACCCTCACACCGCCAAAGCCCACCTCCACGAAGGAATGAAGGCCGTCGCCGAATAGATGAGGACCAGCCGCCTGAAGCTGAACTCGGACAAGACGGAGGTCCTCATCCTTGGTTCCAACCCTTCAGCCTGGGACGACTCCTGGTGGCCGACATCACTGGGAACAGCCCCGACACCCACCGACCACGCACGCAACCTAGGGGTCATCCTCGACCCCACCCTCTCCATGACTAAGCAGGTCAACGCCGTTTCCTCATCCTGCTTCAACACCCTTCGAATGCTCCGCAGGATCTTCAAGTGGATCCCCACCGAAACAAGAAAAACAGTCACCCAGGCCCTCGTCACCAGCAGGCTGGACTCACGGAAACGCCCTCTACGCAGGAACGACGGCTAAGCTCCTGAGACGGCTGCAACGCATCCAGAACGCCTCTGCACGTCTTATCCTCGACATCCCCCGACGCAGCCACATCACACCCCACCTGAGAGACCTGCACTGGCTCCCTGTCAACAAGAGGATAACCTTCAAGCTCCTCACCCACGCACACAAAGCACTCCACAACTCCGGACCAGCCTACCTCAACAGACGACTCAGCTTCTACACCCCCACCCGCCAGCTCCGCTCCACCACCCTCGCCACAGTCCCCCGCATCCGGAAAATGACCGCCGGCGGCAGATCCTTCTCCCACCTCGCCGCCAAGACCTGGAACACCCTCCCCACCAACCTTCGGCAGACCCAAGACCTACTGGCCTTCAGAAGACTCCTCAAGACCTGGCTCTTTGATCAGTAGTAGCACCACCCCCCTCTTCCCCCAGCGCCTTGAGACCCTCGCGGGTATGTAGTGCGCTTTATAAGTGACATGATTGATTGATTGATTGTGATCCCCATATACAGGAGAGGATATTCTAACATTCATGATTATCAATGACAATCCTTTGATGCCGAAGTATGTAGAAGCCAAAACAGAAAGTACCCTCACATCTCCAGAGTGTAGGTCTCCACAGTTTTTGAATAAACAAGAGAACACTACATCTCTACAGCTGGGGTCAGAAACACACCAACCCTCCCATTTAGGTCTGCACACTATCTGTAAATTTCTAGCTATAATACTATGGGGAGGAAGCTTCCTGGGTCTAAAAGAGGGCATGTCATCTTGGAGCACTGGCACAACTCCGCCTCTTAGAATCACCCATGGAGTTCCGAGGGGTTGGAGTAGCTGCCAGTGGATAGATCTTGCTGGAATCAGTTCCTTTCCAGCAGCACATTCAGCACAGTAGATAACCAGTGCACCACATAAGGCAGGTGGATCGCATTGGTCCCAGGATGCTTGTTTCCGGTCCAGGGAAGACCTGGCTTCGCAGTTCAGGCTGGACTGTTCCGATGAGGAACAGGGTCAAGATTGATTTGCATTTGGTTGGGTCAGAACTTGGGTGGCGAAGTGAGCAAAAGAACGATGATGGATTCAAACCAGATCTGTGACTGGCAGGTGAGTGTCTGAAAAGTTTCAGCTCTCCGACCATCATCTCCTTGTGTTTTCGATCTCCAGACTATACCCTGGGCTAAATACAAGCGCAGGCACTCATGGATGCTGACACACAAACACACACACACACACACACACGCGCACACGCGCACACGCACACACGCACACACGCACACACACACACACACACACACACACACACACACACACACACACACACACACACACACACACACACACACACACACACACTGAACAACTTGCAACTCTGGACGGCTTGTTGTTAAAAAAAGAATATGCAAACCTTCTGCACGCCGGAGATGCAAATTCCTCCGGGTCCTCATCGTCCTCAGTGACTGACTCAGGGCTGGCATCTTCCTGTAGGTGTTGTGGGACTGGCGGCGGAACACGACTGTGTAAGCCGAAGAGGCACTTCTTTTTCTTTATCTCCTTGCCAGATATAAACCTACAGAGTGATGATAATGTGAAGTTAACACACAATCAAGAACTAGTTCAGTAGAAGGCAAATTAATCTTCAATGAACCAAGGAAGCCTCGACTAGACATAAGCTGCTTGGTAAGGAGTCAGAGTCAAGAAAAACAGTATGGTTTGGGGCGCAGAACCTTAAAATATTGGGGTGCACCCTCTTAAAAGAAAATCTGGTATCGGTTTCTTTCTTCACAATGCACATAAGACAAAGTTCTTTTTGTAGGATTACTGGGACTTTTACTGGTGTATTCTACTATCACTTCTTTTTGCTTCCTGTAAAGCGGACTAGTTTTTTCAATGAACATTCTTGGTCTAACATGCATAACAAGCACAAAAAGATAATTGGTCCTGCAAGAAGCAGGGGATAGAGATGTTAGTTTCTCAATTTGGGGGGGGTGGGGGGGGCGGGGGGTTCACACTTTGACATCACTCTAGAAACCTGATGAAGCAATGTGAGACTGTTTCAGTAATATATGATGGTGGCAGTGGCTGAACGAGTGCTCGATCAGCTGCAGGCATGTACGCGGGCAGTGTGACTTGCCTGCCTACAGTTCGGTGGTCTGCAGCACCTAGTTTCAAAATCACAGCTCCTAATTATGGGGCAAAACAGAACATAACAAACACGGTGCAGGTCAGGTGCCAGCCTTTGGGTAAGGCGTGCAGGAGGGGAAAAAGGGAAAGATGAACACGGTCAAGTTGGCTAAGAGGAATGAGAAGAGTTCCACAATCTGTCCCCAGTCAGTAAAGAGATTGCCTGGATGCAACAGTTCCGCTGAGGGTGGAAAGTGCATTAAGCTGCCAAGATGGTTTCACCTCCATCCAAGTAATCCTCTACTAATACTCCAGTGATGCTTTCTTAGTTAGTTTCCAGCTACAAGTTTTGCTAGTTTGAGGTGGCGTCCTTTTTTGATCCTTGGCACAGAAACATTCACAAACAAGTTAGGAAAAATTGCTTACCTGTAATCCTAGTTCTCTTCCAGGGGAATACCCATGAAAGTCATAAGCACTGAATAGTCCCACCCATGCAGAGGGACCCCAGAGCACATTAAATATAATATATGAATGTTTAAACCTCAGTAATGTATGTAGTACCCTAAAAACACACACATATATATATATGCAGCCTAAAGGAATAGAGGCTAAAAAATGCCCAAATTACATTGTGTTTTTCACTTAAACAGAGCCACACACATTCAACATTTCTGCCAAGCAGAAAAATGACATTTTAAAGTGTAAAACATAGCCTTTATTTGAAAACGAAAAAGCAAGGGCATGAAGGGCATCGTTAGCCAATAAGCTGCATTGAAAACCATAACAGAGAAAACTGGCACCATGCCCTTAAGACCTCCTGAATCCCATCATGCCCCACAGGCGACAGTTAGGTCAGGTCTCTTTTACGGTGAGAAGAATGAAGTCTTTCACAGCTGCTGTGTTAAGTATTCGTCCGGGGAGGAGGGCGCGTTGCTTATTACTTTAATGAGTAGTCCCCTGGAAGAGAACTAGGATTACAGGTATGCAATTTATCCTTCTCTTCCAGGGGATACTTATCAATAGTCATAAGCACTGAACAGAGTAGCTAGCCCATCCTAAAACCCCGCAGACGAATCGAAAACCGTTACTAGCAGCAAAATAGAAAACTAACTAACAAGGTTTCTTAACAAAGCCTGCCCTACTTGAGCATCTGCCTGAGTCAAGACAATAATGCCGAGCAAAGGTATGTACCAATTGCCATGTTGCAGCCTTGCAAATCTCTACAATGGGTACATTTCGGAGTAGAGCAGCAGTAGCGGTCTTATCCCTTGTAGAATGGGCTATGGGTTTACAAGGAAGGTGCTTATTGGCTAACTGGTAGGCGAGCAGTGTACAAAAGACTATCCACCTAGAGACAGATTGCTTGGAAGAAGCTAAGCCAGGTCTCATTGGACCATAGTTGATAAATAGATGGTCAGATTGCCTGATATCTTTTGTTTTGTCTATGTAGAAATAAGGAGTGTAAACCCCTTTCTGGTGGCGTGGAAGGGTTGGGAAAAAATGTGGGAAGAGAAATGGCCTGATTGATATGGAAATCAGAGATCACCTTTGGTAGAAAACTGGGATGTGTCCTCATGACCACCCTGTTTGCATGAAAAACCAGATAAGGTTCTTAGGCACGTAGAGCCTGGATTTTGCTGACTCTACGTGCTGGAGTAATAGCAACTAGGAAAGAGGTCTTCCAGGTAAGGTGTTGTAAGAAAGCTTTTTGTATGGGTTCGAATAGGGGCCCATTAGCTTTGAAAGAACCACATTGAGTTCCCATGGAGGAGAAAGGGACCTTACAAGGACTGGAGTGAGAAATGGAATGTTCTCCGCTCCAGCATGTTGATGTGGTACAGTTGCTCCTTGTTCGACCACAGACCTTGAGTTTGTAGAGAACCCATGTGGGCGCTCCAACCCTGGAGGGAAGCACTCTTAATGAGTCTGTGTAGGAAGATCCTGGTGAAAAGAAACTCCTATTGTGAGAGGACGACTTTGCATCCACCATTGGAGCGATTCCTTGACCGTCTGAGACAACCACTCTGTCTTTCCAGAGATCTGAAAAATTAGACCACTAGCCTTCCAGTGTTTGTTGTATCGGCCTCATGTGTAGTCTGGCATTGGGAACAATGTATATGCAAGATGACATTGAACCCAGGAGAGAGGCTACTTGTCTGGCCGATGGATAAGGAGTGTGGAGGACAGCAAGACATTTCTTGTTGATTGAGGATAAACTCTGAAGGATACACTCTTGCGTCTCTTATATCCAGGATTGCTCCCAGGTAGTTAGTCGGGATTTTTATGGACTTCTTGAAATTTACTTGTAAGCCCAGATGCTGCATAGTTTGGATGCAGATCTGAAAATGCTCTTGAGTTAGGAGAGTTGAGGAGCTTTTGATTAGCCAGTAGTCTAAGTATGGGTAGATGAAGATTTTCCTCCTCCGCAGGTATGCTGCGACCACCGCCATGCACTTGGAGAACGTGCGAGGTGCTGACTTGAGCCCAAGGGCAAAACCTTGTACTGGTAGTGCTTGGCTGCTACTTTGAAACGCAGGATCTTCTTGTGTTTCTAGACGATCGGAATGTGGAAGTAGGCATCCTGAAGATTGAGTGTGCACATCCAGTCCCCTTGATGAAGCTGGGGGTAGATCTGGTGGAGGGTAAGCTTCCTGAACTTTTCCTAGTCTAGAATGGGTCTGTACTCCCGATTCGAACCTTTTTTCTGCACCAGAAAATAGTGTGAATACATTTCTAGCTTTTGTTTGGAGGCTGGAACTTCCTCGATGGCTTCTTTCTGGAGCAGCGTGTCAACTTCATTTTGTAGTAAGACTTTTTGATAACAAGAAGTTTTCTTCGGTGGAATAACAGGAGGAGTGGACTTGAACCTAACCGAGTAACCATTTTGCACAATATTCAAGACCCACTTGTTGCTTGTTATCTTGCGCCACTCGTCCATGAGTGTGACAATACTTCCCCCCCACCGGAGTAGGTCACGGAGAGTGGGGGAAGCGAATGCTCATTGCTTAGCTGGCATTTTGGAGGATGAAGCCAATGGACGAGGAGTCCCTCTTCCTAAAGCAGGTCTGCTGGGATGGTAATGCAACCTTGCGTGGTGTTGTTGCTGAGTTGCTCAGTGAGGGGTTTGAACCCTCTGCTGGTAGGAGCAATGGTCATAGGGGCAGAACATGCAGCAGAATTATTTGCGCTTCTCAAAGCCCACTGCTTTGAGGGTATCCAGGCCAGCCTTAAATTTTGGAATTATCATCCCCATGCGTGCCGAATAATGAATTGCAGGTGAATGGCAAGTTGAGTATTCTGTGTTGGGCCTCAGGTTAAGGCATGCAAGGCATAACCGGGAAGACCATCATGCACAGATGCCATGAGAGTATCCATCGGCTGCAAGATCAGAGGCATGAGCAGCTGCACTAATAACTTGATTTGCCACCAGACCACCCTCTTGCAGGATATCCCAGAAATCTTGCCTGTCCTCATTAGGAAGCTCATCAGTGTACCTGGTTAATAAGTCCCAGAGAGATCTGTAGTACCTCCTCAATAGAGCAGAGGTGCTGCCACTTTCATAAAAGATGCAGAGGTGTTACACATATTTTTGTCCAGAGAATCGATTTGCTTGCTATCTTTATCCGGAGGTACTGTAGAAGATGCCCCTTAATGCATCTTCATAGCAGCAGCAATGATCACGGAGTCAGGTCGTGGATCCAACCTGAGGAGGGTGGGTCTTGGTTAGGCACCTATAACGTTTTCAGAATAAGTGACGGTGCAGCACCTACAGACGCAGGAGTGAGATAAGTTTACAATGCTGGATCTAACAGACCTGGAACAAGGGGTAACAGAGGTCTGGACGCTGCTCTGTGATGAAGAGTTTCAAATATCACTGACGCAGATGTGACCGGAGCAGGTGTATCAATATTGAGATTTGTTGCCCGTCTGACTAGGACATCATTAAAGGTGACAAGGTCTTCCACAGGCAAAATCCTTCCCAGAGGCGAAACTGACAACATTGGTGAGTAATCTCTCATTGATAAATGAGAGGTGGTGCAGGACCATAAAGAGGACCAGTGTCTGCCTATAGAAATATGAGATCGTCGAGATCTGGACTGTGCACATCTATGGGGGGTCCTAGACCTTGATCTCTGTCTTCGTGGGGTCCTTTATGGCAATTGTCTCCTCCGTGGAGACTGAGATCTTTGTGGGGATCTTGTTGGAGGCGATGATGATGGAGCCTCAGAAGAGGAAGCAGAAGGAGGAGTACTTCTCGGAGGAGGTGTATGCCTTGAGACCTTGGATGGAGAGTATATCTGGGAATAGTCTGAACCTGGACTCGCCTGAGCACGCAAGTGTTTAACACTCTGCAACCAACATGGAGAGAGATTGATGGCATCTACAGGATATTTCTCTGGGGCCGGAGATGTATGTTCCCTTGATGAGGGTTGCAAGATCCTGACAACTGAAGAGGGGGATCGGCTTCTCGATGTCGATCTCCTTGCTCTCGACTTCGAAAGAGACTTGTCTGGCTGTACAGGTCTCGACATCGACAGGTGCCTTGCTGCCTTCGACGTCGACACCTGCAGTCTCTGGAGCAGGTGTCGACGTCGACCGGTGGACCGTTGACGAGTGCCTCGACGTCAAACCTGGCGACTTTGATGTTTGCTTCAACGTCAATCTGCTTGACGGCGTGAGGCTCGACGCTATCTTCGTCGTCGACGGCTGTGACATCAATGAATGCAGCCTCGTTGTCGACTTTCTGTGGGTCGACGGGGCTGTCAGCGATCGTCTCGATGGCGATCCATCCGCCGGACTCTTGACATCGATGAATGTTGCACAGGCCCTTTCGATGCTGGTCGTGACACTGACGGCAAGCACACAGGCATCTGCCACGACAGTGATCTCCTACCTGCTGATGGGGACGGAGAACATGTATATATATATTCATACATAAACATGCAGCCTAAAAAACATCCAATAGGCTAGATGCCAAAATTGCATTGGATTTTTCATTTAAAATAAAAATATACATCTATATAGCATTTCCGTAACATGGGAATTACACTCCTTTGGTGTTTCAACATAACCTTTTATTTTCAAAGAAAAAGGCAAGTAATAGCAAGCAGTTAGCTCATAGGATGCATAGGGTAAACACAACAGTAATAAAACTGGCGCCGTGCCTTTAAGAACTCCAAGACCTCCTGCTCCTATCATGCCCCACAGCTGACAGTTAGGTCAGGTCTTTATTATGACGTATCATCATGTGAAGGAACCATGAAGAAAGAAATTGTTACTATAACAAAAGTATTCCTCCAGGAAGGCGGGTGGGTTGCTTATGAATTTGAGGAGTATACCCCTTGAAAAGAACTACGATTACAAGTAAGTAACTGGTTTTTTTTAAACCAGATTTTATTGGGTTTTTAGGCATTCGCATCATACATTAAGTCTCATTAACGTTATGCATACACAATTAGGCATATACTCTCTGGTGCGCTCTAACCTTAAACTCCCCCCTCCCCCTTCCCTCCCTTGAGTTGCATTCGGTTCCGAATAGCTGTCTCTTCAGCCATTGCGCGCATGCTATGGACCTTGCCTTAATTCTAGATGTTATAGTGCTCATATCGGTATGGTAGCATCATCTGGTCAACCTATCCCCGGCCCGCCAATTCGCTTTCCCCTCTTCTTGGTCTGGTGCTATTGGCTGCGGGGATTCCGCTCTGTTGGAACCATGCTCATTAGCTGTCAATTCTCCCACTAGGCGCTCCCATGCTCTTGCTCGGTCTATTTTACCTATGCCCCGCCTCGCTTCTCTGAGTAAAAGTCTCCGCCCCCCCCCCAGTTTTAGGTCTCGCCTAGCGACGCAGCGCATGCGCTGCTCGCCTTGGCGAGACTATTGTTGTCGGTTTGGTGCGCGAAGTGGGACAGGACATGTGCACGCCCGGACAGGCGATGTGCACGCGCATGGCGTCTCCTCTCTGCCTCACACGCTCCCACCGCGCGCTTGATTTAGCTTTCAGTTCATGTGCGCGCCTGGACAGGCGATGTGCACGCGCATAGCGTCTCCTCTCTGCCTCACACGCTCCCACCGCGCGCTTGATTAGGTCTCGCCTAGCGACGCAGCGCATGCGCTGCTCGCCTTGGCGAGACTATTGTTGTCGGTTTGGTGCGCGAAGTGGGACAGGACATGTGCACGCCCGGACAGGCGATGTGCACGCGCATGGCGTCTCCTCTCTGCCTCACACGCTCCCACCGCGCGCTTGATTAGGTCTCGCCTAGCGACGCAGCGCATGCGCTGCTCGCCTTAGCGAGACCTATTGTTGTTGGTTTGTCAGTGGAAGGGGGACAGGACATGTGCACGCGCGCGTGCAGAGGACAGGAGTTGTGCACGCGTATGCACATCTCCTGTCCGCGCTCGCATAATTACGTAAAAAATCTGAAAATGTCCCACATAGCAATCTGAAACCTTGGCAGCTATGGGGATGTGCTGTGAAGTCCCGAGTCAAAACGAGGCACCTTTAGCTCGACGAGGCTTGAACGATGGTGCTGAGAGTCCATGGGCTCGAGGAAAGGCGCTATTTGTTTTTTGTTGCATTGCATTCTGCCGAGTCCTGGGCACACTCCTTAGCGCGCGGGGGTGGCTGGCCTCAAGCTGCGTCAGCCAGCGTCGGCGTCATGCAGCAAGCATAGGCACGTTCGCAGTTGTGCTGTTTTGGTGGTCTTTGTTAAAAATCGCAATGAAACATGCAGCGGCGTAGGCGGGGACTCCAAAGGCGCTGTGACGGAGTACGGATTGTAAATTGTAACGAACGGCCATAGGATACCATTTCAGCACCAAGGGCTGACTTTACCGTGGGTTGATTTTGAAACTTTGTGCCTTTGATTTATCAGTGAGCATCATTGGCTACAATTGTAACCTGTGTCCCAATTGGAAATTTGGGTCTTGATTTAACGAGGGGGTAGTGCAGGATGCGGATTGCACGTGTATATCAGGATATTCTCTTTATTGTGAGTGAGGCGGACAGCCCGCTGATGGAAGGGCCGCCGGCTCCACCGTCTGCTCTGTTTCACTTCTGAGGCTGCCTCATCTCCCTCCGGACCTTTAGTGGCTGGTCCAAACTGACCTGGGGAGTCACCTCTGTGAAAAGCCTCATAGGACGGGTACAGGATTTTGCGAGGATGGTTCCCTCGCAGAACGGCTGTTCCGACGGCGGGTTCATCCACTCTGGCAGATTCAGCCACGTCTACATCGGACAGATCTTACTCTGTTGTCTTCTCAGGGAAGGTTAATCCGCCAACATGGCCCATGTACAATCCGCCGGCCGGTCTACACATTGTTCTTAGATTCCAGATTCCCTCTCCTCTATAGTTGATGCAGCCACTCTCGGTTTCTTAATCCAGTCAGTATGTATGTGCCTCTCCCCCAGAGCTGGCTGTCTATCTGCCTCCCTCCCCCCCCCCCCACACACACACACACATTATCTCGGCAGGGGTGTATGTCTGTACCAACCTGTTTCTTAAATCAGTCGGTCTGTCTGTCCCTCTCTCCCATAGCTCATCTTGTCTGTTGACTCCTATCTCTCTCTCATACATCAGTCTGTGTGTCTGTACCTCTCTCTCCCATACCTCGGCCAGTCTGTTAGCTCCTACCCCTCTCATGTGTCAGTCAGTCTGTCCCTCTTTAATATAGTTCACCCTGTCTGTTTCTTCTACGTTCAGTATCTAAGTCGACCTGCCTGTTCCTCTTTCAAATACCAGTCTGTCTGTCCGTCCCTCTGTCCCATAATCCCAGCATGTCTGCCTGCTCCTTTCTCCTACAGTCAGTCTGTCGGTGATGGTCGCGCTCTCGCATAGCTCAGCGTGTCTGTTGGTTCAAATATTTTCTATATCAGCCCGTCTGCCTGTCTGTCCCTCTCTCCCATAGCTCATCCTGTCGTTTGCAGAAACGTAGAGCCCTGTGGGTGGGCTACAACCTGGGAGTAGAGTATTCACATAGGTATTTTGGTTTCCAGCGGCCACCCTGGAAACCTTTGGTCCAAACAAGGGTTATTTATAAATAGAAAACTTTATTAACAAAAATACAGAAAAGAATGATCAAAATCGTCCATGAAGTGAAAAGGGTAAACAGATAATTTAAAATAAAAGTTCTATACATCGGAAACAGGAAAAACACTGGAATAACCAGAGAAATAAAATTATAGCCCATGGTCGTGACAACATCGCAACCTGCAGGCTGCATGGGGCACAGATCCAGCATTTGCAAAGCAATAGGTCTCGCAATTGCGAGAGTTGTAAGCTATTGGCATTGTAAATGACAATGCCTTTAGTTTATCTGTTTTAAGAAAACACATAAAAAAAGGCATTATCATTTATAATGCCAATAGCTGAAACCCTTGAAAATGCGAGACCTATTGCATTGCAAATGCTTGTTCTAATTCCTTTTTCCATGTACCCACCCGGGGTCCCCCTGGAGTTTTCCAATGTCTAGCTATTACCTTTTGGCCAGGGCATATGCCTAGCCTTGGAATTTCCCAGTTATTTTATTTTTGGCCGTGTGCGGGAACCATCCTAGCAGGTAATGGATCAGGGGTTTGCGGCAGTTCCTTGTCTATGTCGTCTCCTATTGTGTGTCGTACCTCCTCCCAAAATGTGCGCAAGGTAGGGAAGTCCCAGAACATGTGTAGAATATGGGCTTCTCTCTCCCCACACCTGGGGCATACTGCCGTTTCTACTCCGAAATATCGCCTTATTCGGGACGGGGTAAGATATGCTCTGTGGAGCACGTAGTAGTTTATTAGTTTAAAGAGCACGTTTCTGGACGCTTTCGGGGTTCTCTCCATTATGGTCTCCCAGTCTGTCTCAGGGATATGTCTTCCCAGGTCCACCTCCCATTACACTCGCAAGCGTTCTAGCGGTTTCTGTATGTCCTGTTTGATCGCCTTGTAAAGGCAGGAAACCGTTTTTATCGTTCCTGCCAAGAGTGCAACGTACCGGCATCCCGCAAGCGCTCAGGGTTCTGTGTTGTCCGTGCCCCAGTGTTTCGTTATCCTCAGCGTGAGAGCCCTATGTTTTAGGAACTGGCCTCCAGGCAAGTCATATTCTGTCCGGAGCTCCTCTGAAGGGAGCAGTTCAGAGTCCCGGTAGAGGTTGCCCATTATTTTCAGACCTGACTCTTCCCAATTTTCTAGCCCCGCCCACTGTTCTCCCTGTGGGAGGCCGCGAAGCAGAGTTATGGGTAGGTCTGGAGAATAGGGTATTCTAGCACCTACTCGATTCAAGTACCGAGCCCAACAACGCGTCGCCACCCTAGTTTCGGCTGTGTCTCCTCTCTCAGCAATATTTTCGCAAGTGTTTGGGCGGTCGGCGCAAAGGGGTACTGCTCTCTATCCGGGTTCCTCCTGGCCACCAGCCACTGGATCATCCAGTACAGTTGAGCTGCTATGTAGTATCCTTCAACGTCCGGGACTGCTAAACCTCTCTCCTGCGTCCTAACCCCCAGATGAAGGATACAATCATTGAGTCATGGTCCCCGAATGTCACCCGCGGTATCTACACCGGGAGGGCTCCGAAAAAGTATAGCGTCATTGAAGTGCCACCATCTTTAGGACAGCTATTTGTCCGGCTACCGAGAGCGGCAAGGACCTCCAAAGATTCATAGAGGTACGGATCGAGCGTATTGCTCTACCCACATTGCCCTCTAAAAGCTCAGTGGGGCCATGTTATACTTTTACTCCTAAGTATGTCAGGCCGCTAGGTTCCCATTGTAGGTTCCCTAGGTCAGGTGGCGAGGGTCTGTTGGGCGTCTTGAGAAACAGTTTTGATTTCTGACAGTTGACCTTAAGATTGGATAGGCTACCAAACCGTGCCAACATGGATCGTGCTCCTGTCAGGTCCGTGGATGTATTCCGGATGAACAGCAGGAGATCATCCGTATAGAGAGCTATGTAATGCCTCATTTTCCCCAGCCTCAATCCTCTGTAGTCTTGCCCGCTTCTCGCCCTGCAGGCTAGAGGCTCTATAGTAAGGGCAAATCGCAGTGGGGAGAGGGGGCACCCCTTCCTCACGCCCATCTCCACCGCCTGCCTAAGGGAGATAGTGTTCCCGATACGTACTCTAGCTGTGGGGCTTGCGTAGAGCAATTTAACCCATGCCAGGAAACCTCCCCCCCAATCCCATCGCAGACAGCACCTCATACAGGAAGGGCCACACCAGACTGTCAAAGGCCTTCTCGATGTCCACAGCGAACACCGCTGCCTCTGGCTTGTCGTAGGCGTTGGAGTCCATGACAGCCAGGAGTCGCTGTATATTAATGGCTGTATTCCGCCCTGGGATAAACCCAGCTTGATCCGCGTGGACTAGTGCCGGCGTGTGTGGCAAAAGTCGGGTTGCTAGTATCTTACTTAATATTTTATAATCCATGTGCAGCATGGATAATGGCCTGTAGGCCGTATAGTCGTGTGCCGGTTTCCCTGGTTTCAGCACCGGAACAATTAGGGCCTCCCTGGTGCTCTCTGGCAGTATCCCAATGTCACAGGCAGCCTGATATAATGAAACCAGTCTGGGGGACAGTTATTCTACATATGCAGCGTAAAATTCCACCGGTAACCCGTCAGTGCCTGGGGTCTTGTTACAAGCCATACACTTGATGGCAGCCCTCACTTCCTGCAACTCAATATCAGTTCCCAGGTTCTCCGTCTCTGTTGGATCCAGGTGTCTCACCTGTAGGCCCTCCAAATCTTCCCAGGCCATCATTCTGTCACAATGTGTTGATCCCTTATACAGCCCAGCACAGTATTTAGCGAAGACATCATTGATCTTCGCCTGTGCATAGTGTCTGGTGCCCTCTTCGTCCTCTATTTCAACCAGCGGGCGCCCCTGCCTATTGGGTTCGCCAGCCACGCTAGAAGGGACCCCGACTTGTCCCCTTTCGCATGAGTTTGCTCAAGATACTGTTGTATTCAAAGCACCTGAGCCTCTTTGGCCTCAAGTACTGCCTGTTGGAGTTCCAGGAGGTCAGGTCACCTGTGCTCCAGTCTCCTGAGACTCTCATCCGCCTCTTCAACCTCTCTTAAGAGGGTGCGCCTGACCCCCGTGGTTTGTGCTTTGCACTGGCCTCGTAGTACCAGCTTGAAGGCGTTTACAGGTAACTTATCCTTCTCTTCCAGGGGATACTCATCAATAGTCATAAGCACTGAATAGAATAGCAAGCCCATCCACACAATTCTGCAGACGAACACCAGTATAGTCACAGAAAAAAACACTCTAAGGAGAATTTATCCAAACAGGTTCCTTAAAGAGGATTGCCCAAACTGAGCATCTACCTGAGTGTCAGAGTCTAAACAATAGTGGGAGCAAATGTGTACTGACCGCCATGTGGCAGCTTTACAGATTTCTGCAATCGGTACATTCTTGAGGAAATCCGTAGTAGAAGGCCTTTCCCCTGGTGGAATGAGCCTTAGGTTTACCAGGGAGTTGTTTATTAGTCAGCGGGTAAGACAATGTTATGCATGAAACTATGCATCTAGAGATGGACTGCTTGGAAGATGAAAAACAAGCATTTGCAATGCAATAGGTCTAGCATTTACGAGAGTTTGAGAAATTAGCATTGTAAATATCAATACCTTTTATTTATGTTTGGGTTTTTAAAACATAAATAAAACGCATTGTTATTTACAATGCCAATAGCTCAAACTTGCGTAAATGTGAGATCTATTGCACTGCAAATGCTGGTCTTTAAAGCCTGTTGATGTACCGCGCCCACCTGCCATGTTCTTTGAAAATCCCTGTTTCAACAAACAGGTCATCTGACCAAAGCCCCTCAATTCCCTCGGAGCACTGCGCGATTTTGCTTTCTTTTGTAACTAGGTGACAAACACTGCTCGGTACAGAGAGTGGCAGCGGGTGCACTGCTCTCAGTACTTTGTGCTAAAAGCATTGAAAAAGCCTAAGCTTCAAAGTCTCATTGACGGCCAATCAGCACAGCGCATCAGACACGTCTGACTTTCCGGTTAGAATGGAGCCGGCAACTATCTGCATCAATGCCATACAAACTGGCAACATGCCCTGCTTTGAGAATCTACCGCTCTGTAATAAAGAACGCGTAGTGAATAAGATGTCAGCTCTGTTTCCCAGATGGCGCATTCCTGTTGCTTGCTTTTACAGTAGAATTTTCATTCGAGGTAGGCTGACTGTAGGAAACGTACAGAGTTACATGTGAGAAAAACATAGAAATAAAAATAAAAAAAATCATTGGCATAGCCAATAGGTAGGCACCACGGACAACGGGAGGGAGGGTGGGGGTAAGGTAGGCATCACGGACAACGGGAGGGTGGGTGGGGGGGGGGAGAAGGCACGGACAACGGAAGTGGGGGTGGGGGGTGTTAAAGAAGGCACGACAATGAGAGGGAGGGTGGGGGGATAATGAAGGCACGGACAACGGGAGGGAGGGTGGAGGGTAAAGAAAGCACTGAGGGCGGGGGGGTAAAGAAGGCACGGACAACGGGAGGGAGGGCGGGGTTGTAAAGAAGGCACCACGGACTGAATGTAAGCAAAACATGTTGTGTCTGCAGAAAGAGAAACACGATAAAGAAAATAGTGCTTACAGACTAATTAACATGTACCGTGTAACAACCGAAGTAAAAGGGCCAGTCGCCATGTGAGGTGACAAATGAAGATGAGGAGGTACTGAGGGACTAACAAGCCTATTTACAAATAAAAAGCCAGCATTTAGGAAGGACAATAACACAAGCCAATGGCAAATATGGGCGGAGAGTGGGTGGGGCTTCTATTCCCTACTCCACTACAACAACAAGTCTCGCAGAGCAGCGCATGCGTGCTGACTCTAGGCTCGACCTAACCAGTACATATGGAACCATAGTTCACAAATAAACGGTCTGATTGTCTTAGACCCTTGATCCTGTCCAGATAAAATTTGAGAACCCTTTTGAGATCTAAAGAATGTAGAGCTCTCTCAGGAGGACTTGCAGGGTTCGGAAAAAAAGAAGGCAGAGTGATAGCTTGGTTAATATGAAAATCAGAGACTACCTTAGGTAAACAACTAGGATGAGTTCTAAGGACCACCCTGTTTGCATGGAAAATGAGATAAGGTTCTTTACAACACAGAGCTTGTATCTCGCTCACTCTGCGAGCAGAGGTAATGGCCACTAAGAAAGCGGTCTTCTATGACAAATACTGCAGGGACGCTTTATGAATGGGTTCGAATGGGGGACCCATCAACTTAGAAAGAACCACATTAAGTTCCCATGGAGGAGAGGGAGATCTAAGCGGTGGATAGACTTTTTTCAACCCTTCAAAGAAGTCCTTAACCACAGGTATCTGGAAAAAGGAAACCTGTGTGGGAGATTTTCTGCATGCTGTAATAGCAGCTAAATGAACCTTTATAGAGGAAAACTGAAGACCTGATTTGGCTAACTGCAGTAGGTAGGTGTCCATACTGGAGGACCTCAGGAGCCATGCCGTCAATCTCAGGGATGGAAGGTTGGGGTGGAACACCTCCCCCTCCCCCCCCCCCCGAGTTTGGATAATAAGTCCGGACGGCACGGTAACCTCCTGTGTGGGGTCTCGGATAAATGAAGAAGGTCCGGGTACCACCACTTGTGAGGCCACTCCGGTGCGATCAGGATCATCCTGGTCTTGGCTCTGTAGAACTTGTTGATCACCGCAGGAATGAGCGGAATTGGTGGAAAAGTGTAAAATAATGTCTCTGACCATTCGATCAAAAGCGCATGCTCTCTGGAGCCTGGTTGATGGAACCTGGATGCGAAGATGCGGCATTTCGCGTTTGTTGCGTCCGTAAAGAGGTCGATGTCTGGAACTCCCCATCGCTGGAAGATATCCTGTGTGACTTCGTTGTTTAGAACCCAGTCGTGAGCTTCGACGAAGTTTCGACTTAGTGCGTCTGCATGAACGTTGAGGGATCCTGGGAGGTGAATCGCGGAAATGGTCAACTGTCTTGCGAGCAGCCACTTCCATATGGCTTGAGCCTCCTGTGAGAGGGATCTCGGCCTGGTTGTTCAGGTAATACATGGTTGTGGTGTTGTCTGTCTGAATCAACAGGAAGCGTGTCTGGATGGAAGGGAGGAATGACTTGAGTGCAAGAGGAACGGCTCTCAGCTCTAACATATTGATATGATATCTCTTCTCCGCTTCTGACCACAACCCCTGCACTTGAGGAGGACCCATGTGAGGCCCCTAACCCTGGGGGGGAAGCGTCTGTGATAATTGTTTGGCTGGGAACATCTTGATGGGAAGGAACTCCTTTCAGCAGGTGAGAACGGTTCATACCCCACCTGAGTGAATCCCTGAATAATGTATTTTAACTGTACTTGCTTTTATGATTATCAAATTTTGAAATCGAATAAAGCGCTTTTGATTTTTGACTTGACTTGAATCCTTGGCTACCTAAGGAAGAGCTATTGTGTCTTCCCAGCGAGCCGAAATTTGTGACCACTGGTCCTCCAAAGCCTACTTGAGATGGCGCATTTGCAGTCTGTCATTGGGGACAATGAAGATGCAGGAAGCCATCGAGCCCAGAAGGGAGGGCACCTGTCTGGCCATGGGAAGGTGTGTGCGGAGGAGATTGTGGCACTTGGTTATTGAGGATAACCTCTCCTCTGAAGGACACACGCTTGTGCTTACGGTATCCAGAGTAGCCCCCAGATAGTGGATCTTTTGGGTTGGGTTGTAAATAGATTTTTTTAATTAATCTGTAGACCTAGATTGCCTAGCACTCGAATACAGCATTGAAGGTGTTTCTGCAGCAGAGCGGTGACGAACTTTTCAGCAACCAGTTGTCTAAGTACGGATAGACGAAGATCTTCTGCTTGCGTAGAAAAACAGCTACAACTGCCATGCATTTCGAGAACGTGTGGGGTGCTCATTTTAGCCCAAACAGGAGGACTTTGTACTGGAAGTGCTCTGACGCTACCTGAAACCGCAGGAATTTTCTATGTTTTTTGGAAATTGGAACGTGAAAATATGCATCCTGAAGGTCTATGGCGCACATCCAGTCCCCTTGATGGAGTTGGGGAAAGATTTGGTGCAGCGCTAGCATCCGAAATCGCTCTTTGAGGATGAACTTGTTTAAGTGTCTTAAATAGAGTATGGGTGTGTACTCCTGGGTTGGGCCCTCCTTCAAAACCAGGAAGTGACAGGAGTAAATTCCTTGCCGCTGCTGGGATAAAGGAACTTCCTCTATGGCGTCCTTTTGTAGTAAAGTATTTACCACTGCCTGAAGTAAATGGCATTGATGGATAGACGTTCCCTGAGGTGGTATTGTTGGAGATGAGGACTTGAATCTGAGCAAGTAGCCATTTTGCACAATATTTAGCACCCACTTATCTTTTGTGATCTTTTTCCACTCTTCCAGGTGAGACATGATACTTTCTCCCACTGGAGTGGGCAACAGGGATGGGGGAAGCAAGTGCTCATTGTTTTGTTGAGGAGGGTGCTGGTCTGGAGGCTCCTCTTGCTCATCCTGGTCGACGCTGGTGATAATGTGACCTGGACTGCTGTTGTTGTTTCGACGAGTGAGGGGTTTGAACACTCTGTTGGAAATGCCGGCGATCGTAAGGTCAGTATTTGCACCGGAAGTCTATGCGCTTTTCGAGGGCAGCTGCCTTCAAGGTGTCCAATTCTGATTTCATTCTGGACATTTCTTCATCGGCATGTGTGCCGAATAGAGTGTTACTGTTGTAGGGGAGCTTCATGATTCTGCGTTGCGCCTCAGGCTTGAGACCCGTGAGCCGTAGCCAGGCCGAGCACCTAGTACAGATGCCATGGGAGTACTCATGTGTAGCCAGATCGGAGACGTCAGCCGCTGCACTAATCACCTGGTTAGCTACAAGACAACCTTCCTGTAAGATCTCCTAGAAGTCTTGTTGGTCTTCCTTGGACAGCTTATTCGTGAATCTTGTTAGAGAGCCCTAAAGCACCCCGTCGTATCTCCCTAGGAGCACAGAGGCACTAGCAACCTTCATACCAGACACAGAAGTGTTGCAGATCTTATTTTCTAGGGAGTCCATGTGTTTACACATGGACTCAGTCTCCTTCTCGGATGGGACTGAAGAAGAGGAGGAGGCAGCTTCTGTATGTGCCTTTCTAGCCACCACCACTATCACTGAGTCTGGTGGTGGATCTGCTCTTAGAAACAGCGGGTCCTGGTCTGGCGCTTTGTACTTCTTACTGATGCGTGGTGGCACAGCCCCTACCGCAGTTGGTGTTAAGGTTTGTAGAGCTGGTTCAAGCAGACCAGGGACCAGAGGAAGCAGAGGCCTTGCAGAAGACTTGTGATGTAGCGTCTCAAATATTAACGATGCAGAGGTAGTCGGTGTAGGCATCTCAATGTTCAACTTAGTGGCAGCTCTGCTCAAGACTTCATTGAAAGTGGCCATGCTGAGGACACTCTAACCGGAGAAGTAGCAGACAGAGTCGGTGAATAGTCCCGAATAAAAGTAAAAGATCGTGATGACACTGTAGACCATGAGGATGATCTACGTCTGCCTCTTTGTGATTTAGAGAAGCGAGAGTGGTGAGACCTGGATCGTCAGAGGTGTTCTGGATCGAGATCTTCGTGTGGAAGGAGACCTCGTTCTTCTAGCAGACCTGGGTGGAGATCTCCCAGCAGTCGTCGTAGGTGGGGGAGCAGAAACTCCGGAAGGAGAGTAAGTTTGTGAGAAGTCTGACCTTGGACTTCTTCAAGGAACTCTCCAATGTTTGACACTCTGCAACCACCGTGGAGACAAATTAAAAGGAGGCATCTGTTTTTCTGGAACCAGAGAGCCCTCCGGTGTGATCTGCACGATCCTGATGCCTGGGGAGGAGGATGTTTCCCTGGACGTCGATCGTCTGAATTTCGACGTCCATCTCTTTCTTCCCTGTGGCTCCACTGATGGCGAGGGGAGCCTCGGCGTCATGATGGCCGTTGCAGGATTTTTCGGCGGTGAAATCACATTCGCCGTTTCTTCATCGGCGGTGAGAGGTGCGGAGAGGTAAGTCTCAACGTCAGTCCTCTCGACACTGGGTGCTGTCTTGGAGTCAGCGACACCGACGGTGATGCTCTCGACATCAATCACCTATGATCCGTCGGCGGAGTTCTCGATGTTGACATGCGGCTGTACAGTGGCGATGCTCTCGACACCGACCGCCTATGCTCCAACGTCGGTGGAGTTCTGGACGCGAACCGTTGCAGGGCATTTGCCGAATGGCAATGCGCGGACTTTCTCGAGGTCGACCCAAGTCCACTCTTTGGCGTCGACTTACACTTAGCAGGTCTTACATATTCAGAGCTGGCCACAGCGAGGGGTCTCAACGTCGACTTGTCTTTCGCCGAGGGAGGCGCTGACTGCCTCAACGGCAATTTGCCCTTCGACGTCGCTGCATGCTGTCTATGCTTTTCAGACGTTGATTGTGATGCTGAAGGAGAACAATCAGGTACCCGAGATCTTTTACGTTGACGACAAGGCAGAGCAATGTCTTCTCTTCTCTGTTCTGCCCGTGTTCTGATTTGTCATGAGAGGAGGGCTCTTTGAAAGCATGGCTGCCTCCAAGGCCACTTGTTGATCTCTTTCCCCTCTCCTGCAAGGCATGTAGCTTGAGCCTTTCTCTGTCCCAAAGTGTCCTCTTGCAGAAGTGCTGACAATAGAAACACTTATCTGGATTGTGTGACGATGGCATACACACAATACAAACAGAGTGTGGATCAGACTTAGCCATCTTCTTCCCACAGGAAGGGCATTTGTGGAATAATGCTGGCATTTCTGACAGAAAAATCCTCTCAAATTTGTCAGAAAACAGTTAGAAAATATAGCCAGCAGTGAAAGACGTCGAGTTAAAGTAGAGAACAAAACTGTAGAAAACCAGTTTTTGACAGAAAAGGCCATAAAACAACGAGCTCAATGCTTCAGGGTCATCACAGAAGGAGCCGGAAAAAAAGAACTGACCCAACTGTCACCTGTGGGGCATGATGAAAGCTGGGAGGTCTTGGAGGTCTTAAAGGCACGGCGCCAGTTTTATTACTGCTGTGTTTTCTCTATGCAGCCTATAGGCTAACTGCCTATTACTTGCCTTTTTCTTTGAAAATAAAAGGTTATGTTGAAACACCAAAGGAGTGCAATTTCTATGTTACGGAAAAGATATATATATATATATATATATATATATATATATTTTAAATGAAAAATCCAATGCAATTTCGGCCTCTTAGCCTTTTTAGGCTGCATATTTATGTATGTGTATATATATATATATACACACACTTATATATACACATGTATATTTGGAGGTACTATGTACGTTATTTTGCCTAATGATACATATATATGGATAATATTACTTACCCTATAAGCATCTGTTCTTGGCATGTAGAGCTGTAGATTCACATGCTTTGCATACTCCTGCCATCTAGTGTTGGGTCCGGATGTTTGCAAGTTGTTTTTCTTCGAAGAAGTATTTCCTAGTCACAAGCTAAGGTGACTCCTCCTTTCGGTGATAGTGTGCATGGGCATCGACTCCATTGTTAGATTGTTTTCCCGCAAGAGGGTGAGAATGGAGTAAGTAAGTGTAGTATATAGATGTCCATGCGTATAAATGTATAATGAAGAACTGCAGCAACCACAGGTACCCGGGGAGGCTGGTGGGCGCATGTGAATCTACAGCTCTACATGCCAAATACAGATGCTTACTGGGTAAGTAACATTATCCGTTCGAGGCATGTGTGCTGTAGATACACATGCTTTGCATAAACTAAAAAGCAGTATACTCCCAAAGCGGTGGCTAACCTGCAGATGTTGCAGTTGTTTGGAACAGTGTTTCAAGTACTGCTTGGCCTACATTAGCCTGTTGACGTGCTAACACATCTACACAATAGTGTTTGGTAAATGTGTGTAGTGTAAACCATGTAGCTGCTTTACATATGTCAGCTAACGGAACGTTACCTAAAAATAACACACAGAAGCCCCTATTTTGTGAGTGGAATGTGCTCTAGGGGGTATGTTTAAATTTCTTTTAGCTGTAGCATAGAATGTTTGAATGCATTTAACAATCCATCTGGCAATACCAGATTTAGAGATAGGATTGACTTTGTGAAGTGGAGCAAATGCAACAAACAGTTGTTTTGTGAAAGTCTATCTATGTAGTACAGTAAAGTTCTTTTAACGTCAAGCTTCTGAAGAGCGCGTTCTGCTACAGAATCAGGCTGAGGAAAGAAAACTGGTAATTCAACTGATTGGTTTCTATGAAAAGCAGAAACTACTTTGGGAAGGAATTTAGGGCTGGTGCGGAGAACTATCCTGTCTTTGTGTAGCTGAAAGAAGGGTTCGTCTAAACTTAATGCCAGTAGCTCACCAACTCTCCTCAGTGATGTGATGGCAATGAGGAAAGCAACTTTCCATGAGAGGAATTACAAAGGGTGCTTGTGCAATGGTTCAAAAGGTGGACCCATGAGCCTTGAGAGAACAATGTTGAGATTCCACACTGGGGCAGGAGGAATCCGTGGTGGTATTACTCTTTTTAAGCCTTCCATGAAAGCTTTAATTACTGGAACTCTGAATAGTGACAGATGTTGCCTATTTTGCAAGTAGGCAGCTACCGCTGCAAGGTGCAAATGAATAGACGTATAAGTCAGTCCTGTTCGCTGTAAATGTAACAGGTAACAGATAATGTTTTGTATGGAAGCATCTAAAAGGATTGATTTTGTTGTTATTGCAGTATACAACAAATCTTTTCCATTTTGCTGCATAGCAAGCTCTGGTGGTAGGCCTTCTTGCTTCTTTTAGGATATTCATACAGTCTGTTGGTACATTTAAATAACCAAACTCTATGACTTCAGGAGCCAGATCGCAAAATTCAGTTCTTTGGGATTTGGATGTCTGATTTATCCATGGTTCTGTGTGAGGAGACTGGAGGCGAGGTGCAGCTTTTGATGTGGAACTATTGACAGCTCCAACAGGGTGGTGTACCATGGTTGACGGGCCCATATGGGAGCTACTAGAATTAGTGTGAGGGATGTTTGCCTGAGTTTCCAAACCACACACGGAATGAGAGGGAAAGGCAGAACAGCGTAGGCAAATATCCCTGACCAGTTCATCCATAGGGTATTGCCCTTTGAGAGAGGGTGTGGGAACCTGGAGCCGAAGCTTGGGCATTTTGCGTTTTTGGCTGTGGCAAACAGGTCTATCTGTGGAAAACCCCATTGAAAGTAAGGAAGGAGAACTTGGGGATGAAGTTCCAACTCATGAATTTGCGGTCTCCTTCTGCTGAGGAGGTTGGCAATTTGATTGTTTACTCCTGGGAGAAGTTCTGCCAGAAGATAAATCTTGTGATGGATTGCCCAATTCCAAATGACTTGAGCAAGGGTTGACAGTTGGAGCGAGTGTGTCCCGCCCTGTTTCTGCACATAATACATCGCTGTCATGTTGTCTGTTCGGACTAGGACAGTTTTGGCTATGAGGTGAGTTTGAAAAGCTGTGAGTGCTAGAACAACTGCTAAAAGCTCTAGATAGTCGATGTGGAGACTTTTGTGCTTGTTGCTCCACAGGCATGTGACTGATTCCACTGACGTGCTAAGCACTCTTGTAGGGGGCGCATGTGAAGCCTTGCATGGGGGACAATTGCGATGCAAGACGCCATCATTCCCAGCAGTTGCATGAACACTCTGGTTGGTAAAGCTCGGTTGGGTTGAGACTGTAGAATCATAGCCTGAATATTGCGTATTCTGGCTACATTGGGAGAGGCTAGAGCTTTGACTGTGTCTAGACTGGCTCCTAGGTAAGACTGCATCTGTGACGGATGCAGGTGAGAATTTTGAGCATTGATGGTGAACCTCAGTTGATGAAGTAGATCTACTGTGATCGGTGTGTGTTGTAGACAGTTCTGGTGAGAGCTGGCTTTGATAAGCCAGTCATCTAGATAGGGGAAGACATGAATCTGCTGTCTTCTCAGATGAGCTGCGACTTCTGCCAGGCATTTGGTAAACACTCTGGAAGCAGTGGTGACTCCAAACTGTAGTATTTTGAATTGGTAATGCTGACACGCTTTCACGAATCTGAGATATTTGCGATGAGTGGGGTGAATTGGAATGTGAAAATATGCATCCTTTAAGTCTAGAGTAGACATAAAGTCGCCCTGTTGTAAAAATCGGAGCATTTGTTGAAGTGTCACCATGTGAAAATGTTCTGACAGTATGTAGAGGTTCAGTTCTCTAAGGTCCAAAATAGGACCGAATGAGCTGTCCTTTTGGGGAATTAGAAAATACAGGGAGTAAACGCCTGACCCTTGATATTGTAATGGTACCGGCTCTATGGCTCCTTTTAGCAAGAGAGACTGGGGTCCTGCTCGAGGAGGTGCAAATGTTCTGGTGATAGTTTGTGAGAACGAGGTGGAATGTTTGATAGATTGGTGGTAAACTCCAGGCAATAACCATATTGGATAATTCCTAACACCCATTTGTCTGTTGTTAAAGATTACCAAATGAGGAGGGATTGTAGAAGACATCCCCCCGACAGGTGTTAGATGATCGAGGGGAAGTGTAGGTAAGTCACTGCTTGTTAGAGGAGGGAGAGTTACGGGGTGTGGAACCCTTTCGCCTACCCTTGCCGTTGTTTACTCTATATCCTCCTCTAAAGAAACCTCTTGTGGAGGAAGGTTGATTGTTGCCTTTATAGGAGGAAACATTGGTGTCTGAGGATGTGGTCTTAGACTCCCCACGATAAAAGGAGCGACAAAAGGAACCCCGGTTAGAAGACTGTAGAGCTCCCATAGACTTAGCTACTTCAGTGTCTTTTTTCATTTTTTCTAATGCCTGATCAACTTCAGGCCCGAAAAGAAGCTCTTTATCAAACGGGGTGTTTAAGATGAATTACTGAACTTCAGGTTTGAAAATGGAAATCCTTAACCAGGCGTATCTCCTGAGTAACACACTAGTGTTAATCTTTCGAGCTGCAGTGTCGGCAGCATCCAAGGCACATCTAATAGAGGAATTGGAGATGAGCTTTCCTTCTTGTACTAAATCGTGTGCTTTAGCTTTGTGCTCATCTGGGAGATATTTGAGCAATTGCTCATTTCGTCCCAGTGCGTTCTATCATACCTAGCTAAGAGAGCCTGGGTGTTGGCAATGCACCAATGATTAGCCGCCAGGGCAGCTATTAGTTTGCCAGAGGCGTCTATTAATTTTGACTTTTTGTCCAGAGGTGTGCATCCCCCGAGGTTTGTGAATTAGCCCGTTTAGGGGCATTAGAGACCACAAGTGAGTCAAGGGGTAACTGTCTCTTAATAAAGCCTGGATCGGATGGAGCAGGCTTATACTTTTTATCTATTCTGGGAGTCAGAATGCGAGCACGAACAAGTTCTTTGAAGATGTCATCAGTATGTCTCATCAGGCCTTTGAGCATAGGGAGAGTCTGACTAGATCTGTGTGTACTACTTTTAGTTTCGAACAAGAAATCTTCTAGTGATTCTTTGTGTAGTTGTACCCCGTGATATTGTGCAGCTCTAGCAAGCAACTCTAAGTATCCTACATTGTTGTCAGGAGGGGAAGGCTTTGCAGGGTAAAGATCTGGGTCATTATCTGTAGGTGGATCAATAGTGTAGTCTTTCCAAGGATCTACAGGTAATTGAATATCATCATCATGCTGTGAGGGTGGAGAATTGTGTGGTGAATTGTGTGGTGTGATAAGTAAATGTTCCAATACTGGAGAAGGTGGTGAAGGTGTAGGGGAACGTGGTGGAAGAGGAGGAGGAGAAGGGTTAGTACTGACATTTTTCCTCTCCTCCTTAAAGGAATCTTATGTCCTCTGACTCAGGTTTGTGTTTGTGAGGCAGTTTGGAAAGAAGATGTCCTGTTTCAGGGTTGATGTAAAGTTCCTGTTGTTTCGGATCCGATTTGGGGGGTGGTAAGTCGAGAATCGGATTCCGAGGCTTCGAAGGGGCATTTTTCAGTTCCAGCGCCGAGGACTTCGGCTCCGAAGTAGTCTTCGGTTTTGAGCTCAAAGGGTTAGGCTCAGTGCCGGACTTTGGCCGACTCGAACCCGAGCCGGAAGGCTTGACAATGAGTTTCGGTGCTGAGCCGGGAGGCGGGTCGTCAGAAACATCGTCTCGTGCCGACCTTGTCCCAGAGGCGGAACTGAAGCCTTTTGCTTCATTTGAGTTGAATTCGGGGCAAGGGGTGTTCGGTACTCACAGGACCTTGCCCCTGCGGTATGTCCTCTTCCACCTTGGAGTCCGATTCAGGAATCGATTAGGGCTGCTCTTCGTGTTCCTCTTCGGCCCCTTGTGCATCGAATTCTTCTTGCTCGGATCCTTCACCGAAGATGTCCAGCCTGTATTCGATGTTCTGGCTTTGCATTTCACGACGTCGAGCCAGACAATCGCAGAGAGTTTTCTTGGATCGGAAGGATCTGCATGCATCGCAGTTTTGTTCAATGTGCTCTGGAGATAAGCACAAGTTGCACACTTGGTGCGAGTCGGTGCGCAGATATTTTGCGTCGCACCGAGGGCAGAATTTGAGTGGAGTCCGTTCCATCGACTGCGAGGTGGACCGAGGCGGTTAGGCCAGACAGCCTTCAACGAGTTTTCCGATCCAAATTCTAATTTTCTTCGACCGATACGATACGTGGAGAAGTGGGATACGTGTACGAAACAATACCAACGCGGGTATAGTGGATTGCACACCGAGTGGAACCCGAAGAACGGTTTCGAACCGGAGCGCAGCATTTCACGTCCGAACCCGATGGCGGAACAAAACAATCTAACAATGGAGTCGATGCCCATGCGTACTATCACGAAAGGAGGAGTCACCTTACATCATGACTGGAAAGACTTCTTCGAAGAAAAACAACTTGCAAACATCCAGACCCAACACTAGATGGCAGGAATATGCAAAGCATGTGATCTACAGCTCACATGCCTCGAACAGATGATTTCAATGTTAGAAGACTTAATAAACAACTGTGCAGTGGCTCAAAAAAGGTGTGCACCAAAAAAGCCAGAAGTAAATTCAAGTTCTACTTTGGCATCACAACAGCTTTTCTGGGACACCTTGGAGGATATGAGGCACTGAACCTCAAAGAGCGTGGGATAAGCATCCCCGGAAGCAGCTGGCATTCACAGACCTGAGGGCTAAGCAAGCAGAAGAAAATACCCTCTTTTCAAAGGTCTCTTAAAATTTGGACTCCCTTTGGGGGGTGGAGGGGGAGTAGTCTGGAAAATATTAGGGTTCGTCTGACTTGTAGACACCTGTACCACCAAGCTTTAAGGGGAGGGGTGCGGTGATAAGAATGCAGGGTCACCCCGGGAAGGGCAGTAGCATCTTGCAATCTGGCGACTGACTGAGGGCCTGTGCAAGGTTTGGCCCAAGCACTCAAAAGTGTATCTATAAGTACCTCAAGGAAGGGCAGGAGGGGCTCAGTGCATGTTTGCCCCGGCGGGAGCACTCATCAAAACATCTGTCTTGACCTCCAAGGTGGAGAGCTGGAGGACAAAAATTTCGGCTACCCTGTGCATGACCATTACATAAGAAATGCTCTCATCAGTAGCAGGACCAGGAGTTAAGAGGACGTATCAAGACCACTGGCCCCTTGAAGAACATCATAACAATTCTCCTTGGGGTACGGTTGCCCAATTTTGTCTCCTGCATCATAATTATTGTCTGAATCCGAGCCAAATAAGGAATATAACATATGTGTCCTTCCTTGTGGGGGTGGCAAGTCCAGAGGAAGAGGTAGCACTTCAAAGGAAGCCAAGCACGGCTTCAGTTATGGTTGCAGCGGCGCCAACTCAGAGTCAGAAAGCAACATGAGTACCTTGTCCTTTGGCTTCAGCAACCTATGCTTTCCCCCAAAAGGAGAAGTTTGTTTCTACGGACTAGAGCAGCTGTGAGGTGAAGATTATGGGTGCCGCTAATGATCTTTACCTGTCTTTGCGGCTGTTGAGAACATTCAGGAGCTGACTATAACGTTCCACTCGAGGAGTGTCTGAGAGCTGCAAGAAAGCACAGAGAAGCACAGTGTGAAAACAGGAAGGAACTACAGAACATGCCCATATGAATAACCAGACTAGAACTCCTCTCATGGCACAACAAAACAACAAAATGAACAATTTTATCTATTTTCGAACGTGTGAAATAAATTATCTTGGTTAAATCATCTCTTCGTACAGCAGGTTGAGCCTATCCCTTTGGATAAGCATTTGTATTCAAATAGGTTTTTTTTTTTTTTAAAAAGAGTTCTATAAAAAATAACCTGTGAAAGTTATTATGTTTCGAATACCAATGAAGGCCCCTTGATGACGGAATGAAGTTTGCTTGTCGTTCACTAGATCAAGCCTGTTGACTTGGTCTAGCTCCAACGGAATCTTCTTCCTCCATTGGACATAGAGGGTTACTATTTTCACATTTCAATCAGCCAACCACAAACCTTTCAAAATGCATGGTAGTTGGAGAGGCCCACTTTAGAAAGCAAGATTAATTTATATACTCCGGTACAGATAACTGACTGACAAAGGTAAGTACAATTAAGAGACACCATTTCACTTCTTAGTGTGTTAAGTTTCTTAAAGATCTGAGAAAAGCTTGTCCCTTGTCAAGCAAGACAGTTCATTATCACAGAGCAGAGCTGGTCACAGAACAAGGAAAATATGCATTGAAGAGATTCTCCTACATTCACAATGCATATCCAGTTATTCCAGAAGAATATCTCTCATAGTGAGGGCAGTCAAGCCTCTACTAGTGATCATGCCATCTTGTGTCTTCCTCGTTTGACTGCCAGGCTTCACAAGGACGCTTCAGGGCGGTCCAGGACTGTTTTCAATATTATTGAGTATCTGTGTTAACATTAACTACTGGGGTTCCGTGGCTGGCATTAGGGATTAATTCAAGCATGTGAATTTATAAATGATCCAATGCTGGAGAAGAAAAAGTTAATCATCTGTAATCCTTGTTCTCTTCCAGGCAAATCTACGTGAAAGGGCTAAGCACTGAATAGCCAATAATGCAATCAATCTGGATTTGTGAAGCAAGGCTAATCACCCGGGAGGGTATCCAGGTGCCGGGGTCTTGCTGCAATCAGTCAAAGAGCCAGGTCTTGAGTCCCTTTCTGAATTCTGTGAGAGAGGATGCTATTTGGAGGTGGAGGGAAATATCGTTCCAGGTTTTGGCGGCGAGGTAGAAGGAGATTCCTCTGCTGTGGCTTCAACGATTGCGGGGAATGTGGGCGAGGGAGGTGTCTGGCAGGTTGGTGGTAGTTCAGGAGGTGGTTGATGCATGCCGATGTATCAGCATCTTGAATTGGCATCTCTTCTGGACGGGGAGCTAGTGGAGGTTCCTGAGGTGGGGGGTGATGCGTGTCCATTTAGGAAGGTTGAGGACGAGTCTGGCAGCTGGGTTCTGTATAGTCTGGAGTCTCATCAGGAGTTGGTTGGCGATTCCTGCTTAGAGGGTGACCAGGGCTTTGGTGACGGTTTTCTTGGTGTTGACAGGGAGCCATCTCAAGACCTTTTGGAGCATGCGAAGGGTGTGGAAGCTAATGGAGAGCTGGGCCTCAACTCTCCCCCGCTGCACCACTCTTCTTCATCCCCGTTTTTCTGAGTGCTTTCTTCCGACTTTCCCTCATTTTTTACTGCTATCTTTTTCCTTTCCTCCCATTTTTGTGTTTTCTCCTGCTTTTCCCTCGTTTTTTACTGCTTTCTCCTTCTTTTCTCCCATTTTTCTGAGTGCTTTCTCCAGCTTTTACCTCGTTTTTTTACTGCTCCCCTTTCTTTCACCCTGTTTTTCCGACTGCTTTTCCATCGTTTTCACTGCTTCTCCCTTTTTTTTCCTGATTTGCAGCTCCTGCCTAGCTTGCCCGCTTCCCAGCACTCCTCCCAGGAACTACTTAATGGAGGCCGCAGCGAGACTCCATTGAGCAGGCCACAGGCCCAGCTCTCCCCTGCTGCTGCACTGCTCTTCTTCCTCTTTCTGATCAGTGCTTTCTCCTGCTTTTGCCCTGTTTTTATCTGCTTTCTCCTTCCTTTCCCCCTGTTATTCTGAGCGCTTTTTCCTGCTTTTGCCTAATTTTTTTATTGCTTTCTCTTGAAAGTAGCTAGCAACTCCAGTGCCTTGAGACCCTCATGGGTGATTTGCTGCGCTTTATAAATCCTGATTGATTGATTGTAGGTGACTGCATTTATCTGGCGTCCAACCCACGCGTGGGGATCCCGGAGTACTTTAAAATTATAAATACATGTATATCCAACATAGCACAACACTACATTATAATTATGTTCGGATCCTAAAGAAAGAATAAAAATGGCCTGATTTCATTTAATTTTAATACGAAACCAATTACATAAAAATTATTCACTGATAGAAAAGTGACCATAGAACGTCTTTCACAAACATTTTTGAAAAAATAAAGGAAAGTGTGACACTGTTAGCCAATAGGCTGCAATGCAATGCATAGGAGAGAAAAACTAGCACTGTGCCTTTAAGAAGAATCTCCAATACACCCTACATCCCATCATGCCTCACAGGTGACAGATCAGGTCGTTTTTTACAGAACTTAGAGAATCCTGGGTGAACAATTGTGGAGTGCTGTAGTAGCTCATGTCCAGGGAGGTGGGAGGATTGCTTATAACTTTGATGAGGATTCCCCTGGAAGAGAACTAGGATTACAGGTGAGTACTTGTCTTTCTCATCCAGGAGATCCTCATCAATATAAGCATTGAATAGAATAGCAAGCCCATCCCATAAATAAGCGGACATGAAATAGAAACGGCTCCAACAATCATCCAAAAAGGTCCTTCAGAGAAGCCTGCCCTACTTGAGTATCTGTCTGGAGGCTGAATTTAGTCAGCAGTGTCTAGTAAAGTTATGAACAGACCTCCAAGTAGCAGCCTTACAAATTTGTGAAATGGAAAAATTTCTAAGAAAAGCTATAGTAGCAGCTTTTCCCCGTGTAGAATGTGCTTTAGGTCTTCTAGATAGGGGCTGCCTAGCTATCTGGTATGAATGAATTATACAAGAAACTATACATCTAAAAATTGACTATTTTGAAGAAGGTAAGCCTGTTCTTACTTGACCGTAATTTATGAAAAGACGATATAACTGTCGTGTATCTTTAGTCTTGCGTCCAGAGTATGAAAAGATTTCTCAGCTGATGTTGATGGATTAGGAAAGGATGTGGGTAAAGAAATAGTTTGGTTAATGTGGAAATCTGAAACCACCTTAGGAAGAAAACTGGGGAGTGTTGTCGTTAGCACTCCATTACTATGGAATGATTCAGGAGCGCATAGAGTCTGACTCTCACTAACTCTGCGCACAGAGGTAATAGCAACTAAGAAAGCTTCCTTCCATGTTGTAAAGAGACTTTGTGAATGGGTTCTTAGGGGGGGTGCCATTAATTTAGGTATGCAATTTTAAGCTCCCAAGGAGGAGATGGACCCTTAACAGGTGGGAATAACTTTTTAAAGAAACTCTCACAAAAGTACATCTGGTATCTAAATTGGAAAAGAGGGAAAGGATAGCATATAAATGTAAATATCCCAAAGGAGGAGCGCTTCTTTGAGAACGAGAACCCTCACTCACTCAAGGGTGGCATGCTTCATCTGTGTTTCCCTTCTTACACCAGGACCACAGGTTACCTGGTGTGGGCTACAACTCCCCAACGGGGAGTAGCTGAGGTGATTTGAAAAATGATGAGTGGATATTCGCAGGGAGCAAGGGGCAGAGCGTAAAGCAAAAATCAAGAAAAAGGGGTAAAACTATCTCTAAAAGGGCTGGATAAACTTTATTCGAATGCCCTCTGGGATAGGGTTAAAAGTATGAGCGGACTGAGGGATTTTATACCCCCTTTTGAATGGTCAACATGTTTCTGCCCGTCGTTGACCCCGAAAGGGGTTCTAAGGCATTCGTCAGGCTCTAGATAGCAAGTCACTCTGCTAATAACAAAAAATTAAAGGGAGGTGAAAATAAACAAAATACCAGTCACAAAAGGGACAGCCTGGTAGAAACGTGGGTAGCCCGAAAGTACTCTGGGTCCACCGGGGTGCTGTAAAAATAATAACAATCAGTTGACAAGAAGCGTTCTCAATGCCTCTCCTAAAAAAGTAGGCACAATTTCTGTTGATGCTCTTACTAGATACATTAAGTGCCTAACACTAACCAAAGTGATTCCCAGTGGGTGAACTAAGTGGGTCATCTTACCAACAGCAGAGGAGATACAATCCGCTCTCAAACCTGTGGGTACCACCTCAACCGCAGAGCTGTAACAAGTCACAAGGGGACAGAGAAACAGGAAAAATCCCTTTTTAATACCTTCTAAAAAATCTTTAACCACAGGCACTCTAAAGAAGGAGGTTTGTGATGAAGACTTCCTAAAGCAAGTTATGGCGGTAAGGTGTACCTTAATAGAAAAAAAATTGTAAACCAGACCTTGCCAGATGAAGTAGGTATGGTTTCAGTACTTCTTCTGGACAGGAAGACTGATTGTAGCTGTTCTGAATACCCCAAATGCAAAATCTCTTCCACTTAAAGGCAATCGATTCTCTAGTGGAAGGTTGTTTAGCTTCTTGTAGAAAGTTTAAGCCGTCTTGTGGAAGACCTAGATGACCATACTGCAGGAATTCAGGAACCATGGCACTAAGCTCAGTGATGGAAGGTTGGGGTGCAGGATCTGGCCCATGAACTTGTACTGGAGATCCTGTCTGCACGGTAATCTGATAGGTGAAGGAGGTCCATGAACCATCACTGCACAGGCCGTTACTGTGCTATCATTATCATTCTGGTTTTGGATCGTAAAACAATCAGAACTGTCGGGTAGAGAGGAATTGGTGGAAATGTGTAAAGAAATTTCTCTGACCAGTATATCAAAAGAGCATTCCCCTTTGACAATGGCTGGTAAAATTTGGAGGTAAAATTTTGGCATTATTTGCTTTTTGCATCGGCAAACAAGTCTATTTGAGGATATCCATGTTTTGCGCACTCGGGAGATGGACAGCTGTGATTGTCAAGTTCCTTGTAATGAGCCATTTCCATGTGGCTTGTGACTCTAGGGACAGAGGTCTTAAATGCGCCCCTCTCTGCTTGATCAGGTAGTACTTTATTGTTGTGTTGTACATCTGAACAAGCACAGAAGTCGTTTTGATTGCCAGAAGAAAGGATTTCAAAGCCAGATGAACTGCTCTTAACTCCAACAGGTTTATGTGGTAGGTTTTCTCTTTGTGTAACCCTAATCCTTGGGTTCTTAAGTGGCCTAAGTGTGCTCCCCATTCTTGGAGAGATGCATCTGTGACTAGAGCTTGTAATGGGAGATCCTAATGGAATGAGGTCCCTTTCATAAGATTTTTTTATTTGATCCACCATGGAAGTGTGTGAATGGCTGAGTGTGACGTAGTTTTCGTTTCCCAAATGTCCCAGAACTGGCTCCACTGATACTTTAAACATTGCTATAGAGGCCTCATGTGAAGTCTGGCATGAGGGGCCAGAAAACTATAAGAGGCCATTGATACCAGTAGAGATATTTGTTGAGCCTTTGGATGAGGAGTTTGTAATAGGATGCAACATTTCAGTTGGATTGATGACAGTCTCTCCTCCAAATACACTTTTTCAGACTGTGTACCTGAATTAGCTCCCAGATAATGTATTTTTTTGGACTAGGAAGGTAGTGGATTTTCTGAGATTTACCTGAAGGCTCAATTTTGGTCAGTCTGTTAAGGCACATTTGAAAATGTTTCAGTGTTTCCTTGAGATTGCTTCTTTTATTAACTAGTCGTCCATGTAAGGATAGACTCGTATCTTTTGTTTCCTTAAATGTGCTGCAAGGGACAGCCATACATTTTTCAAATGTTCGAAGAGCTGATTTTAGTCCAAAAGGCAGGACTTTGTGTTGAAAATGCCTTGAGCCTACTGGAAATCTTTGATGCTTTGTTATTTTCTGTAGGAAAGTGGGTTTCTGTTGCAGTAAACCCCCCACTTTTTGCCAGATTTCTGATGCACTCTGACTTGTTGTGCCCTGGGTCCCTTCCAATCAGGTTCCCAGGGCCTGTGTTCTTTCCCAAAACTGTACCTTTGTACCCACAATTGGCACATATCTGGCCACAGGTAAGCCCATTGTGAAAGGTACCCTGGGTACCAATGGCATTGTGACCAGGTAAGCCCTCTACGGGCTATGAAAATGGATGACACGGAAGTGTGAAGCAGTTGAGTCAGTTACCCCAGAAGAAGAGCTTGTGAAGCTCGAAATGCATTGGGTTTTAATAAAGAACACTGCTTTTTGACGAATCATGCGTTCCATTTCGTGTTCTTGACAGAGGCCTGGATGGGCACATCTCGAGCATGTGAAGCTGTTGAAACAGCATGATACCGTACATGTGGATCAAACATGCTACAAGTTCATTAAACAGAGTAAAGCATAAAGTAAAATGGAGGAAAATGGACATAACAATTGGAGTACTGCTACAAACCTACTTCTTTGGCTGTGCGACTGGGTCTGGGGTGAAGGGTCGCCCCATACCACACATCCCTGTGTGCCATGCATGCAATCCAATGCCTGTGGCCTAGGTAAGCTACCCCTCTAACAGGGTGCACTAGACCACAGGTGAGGGTACAGTTGTATGAGCCCTGTACCACTACAGTGTCTAAGTCCATTCTTAGACATTGAAAGTGCAGTAAAGCCATAAAGAGTATATGGTCTGCGAGTTGATCATTACTAATTCCACAGCTCCATAATGGCTTTGCTGAAACCTGGGAAGTTTGCTAGCAAACTTCTCAGCACATTAAATCGACACTGATGCCAGTGCGGGATTTAATACAAAATGCACTCAGAGGGCATCTTAGAGATGCCCCCTGAAAAAGCTACCCGCCATTCGCCACCACCAGACAGGTTTCTGGACCCCTGGGTAGAGGGCCTCCGCTCTCTGGGTCCAGAACCAAAACCCATCCTGGGTAGAGGTGTCATGTCTCCTCTCCCAAGATGGGCTGGGTCCACGAAGGGGAAGCTTCAAAGACGTGTCGCCTTTGTTAGCCGACCCTGCCTTTTGCTGTCTTCAGCAACTGGCCCTCAGTGGTTCTGACCCCCCCTTTGGGCGGAAGAATCGACGGGAAAACCAAGTGAGGAAGACAGGTGTGCCCACCTTTGCCAACCCCATCCCTCAGTTGGGGGAGGAGAGGTGAAGCACACATCTCAGTCCCCTCCATCTTGAAGATGAGGGGACCCAGCCAATCAGAGAGAGGCTCATGCCCCCCCTCCCTCTGGAGGATGGCATAATAGGGGGTGTACTCACCCCAAGGAAGGGACCTATTGGTCCCAACCTGCACACCCCTATAAAGCCTCTAAATTTTGTATTTAGGAGCTACCCTGAACCTTGCCTCCTATCATTCCTGCAACCTACAAAGAAGGACGGAAGATGTCGCACAGCAGAGGAGACTGTGGAGAAGAACTGACTTTTCCCCAGCCCTACCGGCCCATCTGCAGTTTCCAGAGATCCTGTGCCAAAAGTCAACTTGTCCTACAGTCAGTGACCTCCAAAACCCCTGGGAGGACTGACTGCCTTCAACAAAGACCGGATCTCCAGCGAACAGCAGCTCTGTTAAACAAAAACTTCAAAGAAACACTCTGAGCCTGGTGACGACGAAGAAACTCGACGCCTGGAACCACCACTGCACCCGTCACCTACAGCCCGAGTTTAAGTGGCCACCGGTCCCAGCGAGGTCCCCCAGCGCTCCAGAGTCCAAGTCCACCGTGGGTTGACACCTCCAAGACTCCCCGACGTTGCCTGCAGCCTCAGTACGGAGAACCCCCTAACCGCGGGTGGCCCGGTAAGGTGAAATTCGACCTCAAAAGGCACCCCTACATCCGGCAGCCCTAGAAAAGAGGACCTGAGGTGCACCTATGTACCCGAGCCCTCAAACTTAGCTGCCCTGCTGTTGGTTCTTCCCGAAAGACTTCCTGGACCGAGCCTGCAGCCAATATCCCAAACCGGCAACCTCCATAGGATTGCATTGGGCTCCCGGCCCCTCCTAAGCGCTCTGCACCCGGCCGCCCCTGCGCCACTGGTGGTGTGGACTTGGTGCTGACCTGGCCCCCCCCTCCCTTGCCCTGACCTTAACCCTAGGAGCTTGGCACCCAAGACCAAGTGGCCTGCCCGTGAGAAGCCCCAAACCGAGGTGCCCCATTTGGCGAACACCCAGTGCCGCTGGTGCTGCAATTTGAATGCCTAACTGGACCTTGGGAAACCTTGGTCCTAACCCCCAAAAGCCATACTTGCAGGTCGTTTACTTACCTGTAAACCGTTAACACTCTTTTCCCACAGGAACCAATGTTATGAGTTTTTGTTCCTAAAAATGTGTTGACCTCTGTTTTGTAAGGAAGAAAAGTAACTGTGCTTTAAATCAAAAAGTGTCTTACTTACCTTTGTATTGCAGGATACACAGTGTGATATCTAGGCATATCACCCAAAGTAGTCGATGTAATTCAAAAGTAATCTAAAAGTATTCCAAAGTAATTTCTATGTATTTTAAACAGTTTTAAAAGCCAATACAAACATGAATGCAATTTCATCCAAAACTGCATTTCCTTGTAAAGTCTTGCATTTGAAAGTATATTTTACCTACCTGTGCCAAGTCCTGCTTGGTTCTAGAAATAAAACATAAGTATACCTTTTTTATACTTACCTAATTGGTCTGGATTCTGTCTCCGAGTGTGTGTAATCAGTCCTTGATTGAGTGAATACAATAAATGCTTAACAAACACTCCTGATAAGCCTAACTGCTCGAACACACTACCACAAAGAGAGCAGTTAGTGATTATCTAATTTAGCCTCTGCCATAGCTCTGGGGTTCACCTGGATTCTGTGCACACTATACCTCACTTTGGTAGAGTATAAACAGAGCAAGCTTCCTACATTATCGGAATGTGGAAGTAGACATCCTGAAAGTCAATTGCACACAAACGGATCTAACCAAGGTCCTTCCCAGTCTAAGAAGAGACCTTGCATCACGTCCGGATGGAGACGGCATTCATGATCCGCGAGGCATCGACAGCTGAGTTCGTCCAACTTGGCATTCAGAAACCAAACTAGGTGTTCTACGACTAGGAAAATGTACTGACATTCCAGCCAAGTCAAGAGGTGCAGGGCTTCCTAGCACTGGTTCCAAAATCCCCACCCTATCATTTTTTTTTTTTTGCAATACTACATGGCACTGTTGTTTTCCATGAACACCTGAACCAGGAGCCTTTGATAGATGGAAGGGAGGCTTTCAATGCCAAGCAAATTGCCCTACGGTCCAGAAGTCTAGTCTCCGGTGCTCGAGAAGTCTGGTTTCCGGTGGAGCTGGGACTCCAAAGTAGACCACAGTCCTCTGATCTCCACTTCTCCAAGATACCATTGGGGCAGATGGTGCCTATTCTGCCACTAACAGGACGGTTGTGCTGGATGGAGGGCATCCTAAAGGAGCTTAGCGGCTGTGGTAGCCGGAGGAGCAAGACTCCCGCGTCCTTTTCGGGCTCCATCCTCGAAAGGACTGGGCAGGCTGTTTGAGTGTGCATGGCTGATGATGTGGACGCCCAAAGTTGCCCCATTCACATACGCAATAGGGACAAAAGGGCTGCTGTTGATGCTGGGTCAAAAGGGAAAGGTCAAGTGATCTGGCAGTGAGTCTGATCGTCCGAAAGCACTTTAGCGCCGTATCTGCCTTGTCCCCAAACAGGTTGGAGCCATCCAAGGCTCAATCAATGAAGACTGAACACCCCACAAGAACCCAGTGGATCGTAATCCAGCAATGGAGACGCAGCGCTCCCATAGAAGCCATGGCTCTTGCCAGGGAGTTTATGGTGTACAGAGAGTACCAGATGGTGAACTTTACCGCATACCTGCCGTCCATCAAAGCCTGGTCATGATGTTGCAGCCTTCCTCAGGCAGCATGGGAAGCAGTTGCACAACCAAATTCTACAATGCATGGGAGTATCGGCCCAAGAGGCATGCGGTGTTTACTGACCACTGGGCAAGTCTGGTGGAAAAAAGTATGTGCTTCCCTAAAGTGTCTGGCCTCTTGGACTCCCTATTTGATGGTGTGGTTGGGAATGCTTTTGGGGCAACCTTCGCTGTTGAGGCCTGCACCACCAGGCTCTCAGAGAAGGAATGCTTAGAGAGGAAGGCTTGGTCTCCCGGTGCAGGACTGTGCCGACGGGCAAACAGTCCATGCACAGGAGCCCCTGTGCAAGGTTTCACCTAGGCCCCCAGGAGCAAGTCAGTGAGGGCTTTGTTAAAAGGGAGCATGGGTTCAGACTAGCCAGCCCCAGGGTGAAGAACCACTGTCAAGACTTTGGTCTTGACGGTTGGCAGAGATGAGATCGAGGACCTCTGCTGCCCTGAGCATCACGGTGCCAAAGTAGGTGCCATCTTCTGAAACCCTGGCCCAGAGGGAAAATTATGGCAGAGTCTGGGGAGCTATCCAGGCCACTGTCGTCACCCAGCTTCTCATACCAGTTGTCATAATCAGGGTCCTATAGGGGACCATACACCTCCTCCTCATCACCCCCTTCAGAAGGGTAGAGTCTGGCAAAGGGTGGCTAATCTAGGGGATGTTGAGGCCTGGACGTCCCCAGCATCGTCGAGCGGTGCAGAGGGGGGCACAAGAAGGGGTGGAGTTGATGCACCTGTGGTGGCGTTGGACAAGCGACTTACCTCCGGTAACGCCTTATCTGGTTGAGGCATGATCTAGCCGCAGATTCCAGGCATCAGGCTGGATCCATTAGATTTTTGATAACAGTACCCCTCCACGCCAATAGGTGGCGTCGGTCGAATCCATGCAACATCATAGGCGTCAGGTTCCTCATCATCGTGACGTCCGTGTCGTCTATATAGGTGCCACCCAGGCGCGCCGACGTCAGAACGTTTCACAAATTTCCACGCCAGAGGCGCAGAGCCATGAAGTGACTGACTATGGTGTGTGAAAAACAGCTAAGGCCTTGAAGGTAAACAGCCGACACAAACTAATTTGCAGTGCGGGGAGGATGGGCGGGTGGGTAAGGAAATCTGCGGTTAGATCATGTCTCTTCCAGACATCTAGCCGCAGATTCCTTACCTTTGAACAGATACCCAAGCAATACCATCCCCGAGGTGGGACTGCGGAAAAGCTTCAGACCAAGAAATCCAGCAAGACAGAGCAGCCAAAGAAGCCCCCCACTTCGGGCCTGAGAATGCCCACGTGGCCGCTTGGCAGATGTCACTAACTGGAACACTATGCTGAAGAGCCTTGCTAGTTGCTTTCGCCCTGGTAGAATGGGCTCGAAGGCCTTCAGGAGGTTGTTTCTTTGCCAAGGCGTAACATATCTTTATACAGAGGATTACCCAGCGTGAATTGGTCCGCTTATGAACAGCTCGCCCCGTCTTTGCTCCAACGTACCTTATAAAGAGTTGGTCGTCCACCCAGAACTCTTTAGTGTGGTCAAGGTACAACGATAACGCTCTTTTTGGGTCCAGATGGTGGCGACGCTCCTCTTCCTTGGAAGGATGCGGAGGTGCATAGAAGGTGGGCAGAATAATAGATTGAGCCAGATGGAAAGGTGTTACCATCTTAGGCAGAAAAGAAGCCCTCGTGCGGAGCACTACTTTGTCCGGAAAGTTGGTCAGGTAAGGAGGCTGAGATGACAGTTCCTGTAGTTCGCTCAGTGACCAGCCGGAGGGGGCAATTGTGCAGAGGCTCAAACGGTGCACTCATTTAAAAGGTAAGGACCAAATTAAGGTCCCAATGGGGCATAATAAAAGGAGATGGGCGAGAACAGATGGGCCAGGCCTTTAAAAAACTATGTACAAGAGGTGATTTAAAGAGTGATGGCTGATCTGGCAGCTGAAGAAAAGCAGACAGGGCCGAAAGGTAGCCCTTTAGAGTGCCCAGAGCAGAGCCCTACTGGGCCAGAGAAAGAATGAAAAGAAGGATATCTGATAGGGAGGCAAACAAAGGGTCAACTGACTGTTCTGTACAGTATTTACAAATTTTTGACATTGGCAGGCGTATACCGACTTCGTGGAGGGACGCCTGGGTGCCAGAATAACCTCACAGACTTCGGCAGGAAGGTAAAAAGAAGTCAACTGTCGCTGCTCAATCTCCACACAAGGAGGCGGAGAGTGGGCAGGTTCGGGTGGAGAATCCTCCCCTGCTGCTGCGACAGAAGATCCTCCCAAAGAGGCAACCTGATCGGAAGATCGATGCTCATATGTAGAATCTCGCGATACCAGACTCTCCGTGTCCAGTCCGGAACAACAAGGAAGACTTGGGCCCGGTCGCTCTGGGCAGGAGTGGTATGGGCGGAAAGGCATACAGGAGGCCTGTGCTCCACTCGCAACGAAACGCGTCGCCGAGCGAGACCCGCCTTGGAAACTCCAACGTGCAAAACTGCTGGCAATGCACGTTCTCTTCAGAGGCGAACAGATCTAACCAAGGCTCTCCCCAATGTTGAAAGAGACCTAGCACGGCACTCATGATCCACAAGGCACCGGCGGCTGAGTTTGTACGCTCTGGCCTTCAGGGAACCGGCCAGATGTTGAACCGCTAGGGAAATGTCCTGTTGTTCCAGCCAAGTTCAGAGATGCAGGGCCTCTTGACTGAGGGTCCACAACCCCACTCCGCCCTGCTTGTTGCAGTACCACATGGCGATAGTGTTGTCTGTGAACACCTGAAATAGCCTTCCATTGAGGGATGGTAAAAAGGCTTTCAGTGCCAATCGGATCGCACGCAGCTCCAACCGGTTGATATGGAGTTTGGCTTCTGCCGGAGACCAGAGTCCTCTGATCTCCACCTCTCCCAGATGGCCGCCCCATCCCAGAAGGGACCCATCCGTCACTACTGTGAGATCTGGGTGGGGAAAAGATAGGGGTCTGCCTCTCACCCATTCGCTGTTTGTCAGCCACCACCGCAGGTCGTTTGCGGTAACCTCCGATATCTGAACTAGGGCGATGAGATTTCCCCAATGCTATGCCCATTGGAACTTCAGGTCCCACTGCAGAGCCCGCAAGTGCCATCTGGCATGGTCCACTAGCAGGATGCAGGAGGCTATGAGGCCCAACAAACAGCCTCAGAGTCATTCTCACCGAAATCCGGGATAGAGTCTGAAGCATCAGTAGCATAGCCTGAATATCCTGGACTCGCCATTCAGGAGGATAGGCCTGAAACTGCGCCATGTCCAGAACCGCTCTGATGAAATGGAGCATCTGAGAGGGAGTGAGGTGTGACTTCGGCACGTTGATAGTAAACCCCAGCGAATGCAGGAGGTTTGCCGTAGTCTGGAGGTGGGAGACGACTGCTTGAGATGAGCCTGCCTTCAACAACCAGTTGTCAAGATAGGGTAAGACTGGAACCCCTGATCTCTGAAGATCGGCTGCGACCACTGCCATCACCTTGGTGTACACCCATGGGGCACTGGTGAGGCCGAAGGGGAGCACGGCAAACTGAAAGTAATTGTGGCCTACCGTAAACCTTAGGTAACGACGATGAACAGGCAGGACAGGGATTTGGAAATAGGCGTCCTGCAAGTTCAGCGCTACCATCCAGTCTCCCGGGTCCATAGAAGACACGACCTGAGCGAGGGTGAGCATCTTGATCTTCTCCTTTTTGAGGAAGTAGTTGAGGGCCCTGAGGTCTAGGACAGGACGAAGGCATTCTTCCTTCTTTGGAACCAGAAAGTAGCGGGAATAACAACCACAGCCTATTTCTGGCCCGGGAACCCTCTCTATAGCTCCCTTGGCCAAGAGTCTTGACTTCCTGGCGGAATAAGTCAAGCTGATCCCCTGTCAGCCGATCGTAAGTTGGAGGCATGGAGGGAGGTGTAGCGTCGAAGGGGAGGGAGTAACCCTTTCGGATTATTTGCAACACCCACCTGTCTGAGGTGATATCTCGCAAGTGGTGTTGATAGAGGATCCTGCCACCAACTGGACATCCATGATCCGGAGGGATCAGACTAGGAAGGTTTTGCGGTGGAGGAGGGATTTGTGGCTTGACCCAACTTCTGACCACTCGACCCACGGGGCAGGGGTGAACGGCGTCCGCGGCCCCGCAGAGATTGCTGAACGTGCGGGATCCTCTGGCCGGGATAGGGCTGGCGCAGTTGGAAGCCCCTTCCGTAGCCACGAAGGGGGTAGAAAGCAGATACAGGCCGGGATGATGTGGTGAGGCCAAGGGACTTTGCCTTAGCCCGAGAGTTCTTAAAGCACTCGAGGGCTGCTTCTGCCTTGTCTCCGAAGAGAAGGGAGCCATCAAAGGGCATGTCCATAAGATTAGCTTTGACATCCCCTGAAAATCCAAACATCCTCAGCCAGGCGTGGCGCCTTACGGCCACCGTTGAGGAAAGCGCTCTGCCTAGCGAGTCAGTTGTATATAAGACACAGAGTATGGCAAACTTCGCTGCATCTTTCCCGTCTGAGCCCGGCCCTCCTCCGAGACTCTTGGCCGCACCTGCGCAACTGTATCCCATATCGAATGGGAATAACGGCCCAAGGGGCATGTGGTGTTTAGCGACCGCAATGCTAGGCTCGTGGAAGACAATATCCTCTTACCAAAGCTCTCCAGCCTTTTGGATTCCCTGTCCCTATGGAGGGGGGGCGGAAGGGAAGGTGCCATGAGAAGTGGAAGCTTGAACCATCAATCTGTGTGGGTGGGATGGGTGGAGAGGGAAGCTGGTTCGCCCAGTGCAGGGAGGTGGCGGCCGGCAATGGTACTATTCACAGGAGCCCCTGTGCAGGACTTGGACCAGGTGCCCAGTAGAACATCCGTCAAGACCTCGTTGAAAGGCAGCTAGAGTTCCTAGGAGGAGACCCCAGGCTGCAGGACCTCCGTCAAGATGTACGTCTTGACTGCCACCGTAGGAAGCTGCAGGTCCAAGACCTCCGCAGCCCTAAGCACCATCATTGCAAATGAGGCTCCCTCCTCCATAGCCAGGTTATGGGGAGACAGCATGCCAGAATCTGGAGAAGTGTCCAGGCCACTGGCGTCACCCAGGTCCTCATACCTGTCCAGGTCTTGATTGGGTGGCGGGATTTCTAAGGGATCCTGCTGCCCCTCCCAATCATCATCATCCATTTATAGCCCTTCAGTATAGGGCAGGTTGAACGGCATGGAGCCACATGGCTCCGTCAGTGCCAGTCTCGGGATCGGTGGACGCCCGGCTCAGTGTCATTTGGAATGACGATGGAGGAGGCGCTGCCGAGGGCCTCAGAGTCGGACGCAGCACCGGGAAAGGTCACAGAGGTACACAGCCGGAGGCACGGAACCCACGGGTTCTCCTTCAGCTGAGCCTGTGGGGCCCGAAGGTGCGCTGGCAGGGTCAGGCCGCCCAAATATGGCGCACATGGCATCATTAAATTCTTTTAGTTGGGCGGGGGTCGCTTCCGGCCCCGGAAAAGGAGGGAAACACTGAGCTGACCCAGGCACCCGTTCCGCGTAGCGGGGCCTCGAACACCAAGGCTCATCCATCTCATTGCGTGTTGGACGGGGTGAAGTCGAAGCGTGCTCCGACTTCTTGTGCTTTTTATGGTGCTTCTTACCGGACTGCGATGACTCCGAGGAAGAAGACTTCGATCCCCCGGAGCGGTGCTCAAACCTTCCTATCGACCGAGATAGACGAGGCGACCTCTGCGGTGCCAGGCGCTGGGCCACGCGTAGCTTTAGGGACTGCTCCCTCAAAGCCTTTGGTGACATGGCCAGGCAGTCAGAGTATGACTTCGAATCGTGGTCGCACTCCAGGCACCAGAGGCACACTAAATGGGGGTCCATGACAGACATGGCGCGGTGACAGGCGCCACACGACTTGAACCCCGAAATCTTCTTACTTGACATAGCCTAAACACACCAACAAAGTCGATAAAAAGTCGAAAAAGTGTCAAAAATAGACAGGGGGTATCTCTCTTCAATGGATCGGCGCTGCATGGCGTGGAGAGAAAAGAACGGACGTCAGCGCGCCGGAATGGTGGTTATATTGACGTGGACGTTACGACGACAAACATGATGCCGACGACATCAAGCAGAGTCGGCCGACGCCACCTACCGGCGTGCAGGGGTACTGCTAAGAAAACTCTTCTGATCCAGCCTGGCGCCCGAAAGTTCAAAGGTAAGGAATCTGCGGCTAGATGGCTCTATCAGATAGTGCGAAATAAATGGAACTGATGTCAGCGCGTCGGGTGGCGACTATATATACGCAAAACAATGTCACTTCTGACAGACAGCGCTGGCATGGAGCCGTACGACACCAACTAGTGCGCTGAGGTACTGCTTAAGATTTTCCAGATTCAGTCTGACACTTGGGGAATATTCTAAGGTCAGGAATCTGAGGTTGGAAGTATCCATCAGAAAGGTTCTGGCATATGTAGAGAGGGATGGGTAGATGTTGTGTGAATACAAGAGCCGCACCTAAACAAGACCAATATATTTTGCCTGGAAACAGGGGAACAATAGTTATTTCACCTTGTACAGCCCCTGTTTCAGACTGGTGGAAACAGTGATATGCAAAATTGTAGACTTTTAAGTGCGGCATAATATTCGAGGAACTAAATTGCAGAAATATCATACTCCAAGGGTAGCCATATGGCACTCTGCTAATATTGATCAAAGGACAGGGCTCGAAAAATCATAAAAATGTTACTGAACCTGCAGGTCTAGTAACTTGAATAATCTACTCGACCTAACTGTAATGTACTTGACCGGTGAACTGATCTCAAATTGTGTGATCCTAGGCAAATATTTTGTCTTATGGAGCTGGATTTTTTTTTTTTATGATCACATAAGAGAGCACCTTGAAATATCCAAGTTCACTATTTCTGCAGTACAGAAAAACTCTTTGAATTTAATAGACTAAATGTTTGCTCCATATCAAACAAGAATTAAGCCTATATATAGGATACACATGATCCCTGGCTTGCCTCTTAGTTCACTAATAGAATTGTCATCTGGGCAGGAGCAGTAATAATTCCCAGTTCAAGTTTAAGTCTCACTTTTCATAAATAGATTACTAAAGCATGATGTGGCAGTGCACTGTCATTTACAGATAGCATATTTTCCATTGAAATGGCCACAAAACCTTCCCCACTAACATGTAGTTTTGCTGATAATAGCACATAAACAATGTTTGGAAATTGGGTTTCAGCAAAAATATTTAAAATTTGCACATCACCAAGTAAAGTGTCTAATTTGTTTTGATCCTATAAAAAATTGTTTTTCACCACAGAATTACAAAAATGTGTCTTCATAACTAGTGAAATATATTTGAAATGTTTGAACAGTTCACTTAGCTATTTCAGTGTTGTGTTAGAAAAAAGCCTAACATCTAAGAGCCTTTCATTTCACATGCTTTGCACAGTTCAATTGTCACAAAGTTCACTTTATAAAATACTCTAACTTCAGTCACAGAAAGAAAAATAAATGCAGGAAGACAAACTGACTTTTGACCTCTGTCTCTGAAAGCCAGCAAATTTGACAAAATAACAAGATTTAAAGGCATCTTTATTGCTCACGAAGTTAAAGAGCAATAAACATGCCTTTGAATCTTGTTATCTTGTTACATTTGCTCCGGTTTCAGAGACAGAGGTCAAAAGTCAGTTTGTCTTCCTACATTTACTTTTTGTTCTGTTACTGAAGTTAGAGGATTTTCAGCTCACCAGAAAGGGCGAGTAGTCCCTAAAAATAGCTCGTCCTAATGAAAACTTGCTCAACAATGCAAGTGGATTTTTCGAGCCCTGATGGAGATACTTCCAAATTTTCCGTGGGGTATTAAATTATGTAGTCAGATTAAGGTCTGCAATATAGTGTGGTGGTGGAGATTTCAATTTGGTGCTGCATTTGTATTGTAATAAATCATGCACCAAGGAATTGCGTTTAAATATGGCAGCAAAGGCACTGTTGGGAATTATGACGAATCCCAACATGTAAGATGTATGGAGTGCCACGGGTGGGACAGAGTAATCTTCTACTACTCAACTGTCTACAACGTGCTCTCGCAAATAGATTATTGGTTAACTTGGAGGTCCCTGAAGAAATGGGAGGAGGAGGTATACTACCTTTCACTTACCATATCTGGCCATCCTCCAATGTTTATAAAAATGTCTCTTCCACTCTATAGGGAGTTGGGAAAGTTCTGGAGGTCTCCCTCAGAAGATTTGATGTTAAGAAATATGAGGTGGCACAGGAATTCTTAACCCCCAACGTTGGGTCAAGGGGATATGCATCTCCAGACAGGATGGGATACTCAAATCATACACACGAGGCCAGATGCACTGGAATCCGGCTAGAGGATCAATCCGTGGACACTGGTGGGAGCTCCATACAAGCTGAACTGAATAGAGCACTGACAGAACTTACAGAGTTGGCAGAGTCAGACTTCGAGTTTTTGCAGATGGATGCGTTGGTGAAGAAATTTGGGAAAAGGGGAGCGGCCCGCCCGAGCATTAGCCTGGTTTCTATGACCACACACATAAAAAATGTAGTTGCCATAAAGGATCGTAATGAAAATATCAAATATAAAAGTAAGCATATCTTGGAAGCTTTTGCTTCTTACATGAAGACCCTTCACACCCCACATTTTTCACTGGACGACTGGTCCACCAGTCAACGTTTACATGATATAGCAATGGCGTGAGTTAAGGGGGCTATAGAGACACCTTGAACTAGGCCATTTAGCTAGCCCAGATATACTTGGCAACAAACAGACTGGACAAGTGGAAGGACCCTGGCTCTGATGGCATATCCTCTGAATTTTATAAAACATACAAAACTGAGATAGGTCTGTACTTATTATTTATACAAAGAGGCGAAAGAAACTGGCATGCTCCTGTACTCCACAAGGGAGGCAATGGTTAAAAAGATGAAAATTAGTTACTTAACTGTAGTTCTCCAGTGTTGGTATCTTTCATAGATTGACATGCTTGAATCATTCCCCGAAGTGAGAGTCCCACAGTACTATAATAATGCAATGTGAATTACTACAACAGACAAAATGGCAATTAACCATAGGTTTTATAGCCTATGTCCTTTTTTTTTTTTTTTTTTTTTTTAAAGGACCAGCTACAAACTTTAACCAATCAGGTGACAGCACCCTCTACAACACTCCCAAGAGAGGCTGAATCCCTCAGATTTTCGAGCACAAGTGTAATATTTTAACATTTTATAACAAGGGGAGCCTCTCAGGGGAGGAGGGTGGGTCGCATGTGAAACTATTGGATACCAATACTGCAGAATTACAGGTAAGTAAATAATTTTCTTCTCTAGTATTGGATCTTTCATAGAATCACAGTCTTGAATCAGAATAGTAAGCAATAAACCAAGTGAAGAACAATAATATCATACATAGCAGACGGTCGGAAAGAAAGGTATGAAAGGCTCATCTTATTGAACCAGGTGTCTCAACACTGCCTGTCCCACAGCTGCATCAGTCTTATTGGTCTCATCCAGGCAATAATGCTTCGTAAAAGGTGTTCCTGCTGGACAATGTTGCTGCTCAGCAGAGATGCTTGAAGGACACACCAGCAAAAAGAGCTGTACAGCTGGAGATCGCACTGGTGATGTGGGTTTGACCTTGTCTCTCAATGGCTTTCCTGCTTGCATGTAACAAAATTGGATGGCGCACACAATCCATCTGGCAATGGTCAGCTTGGAAACTGGAAGACTTTTTCTGAAACCACCATACACCAGACACAACTGATCCACTTTGGGAATTTGATGGGTCTTGTGTAAATAAAATTTGAGGCATCGTTTGACATCTAGAGAATGTAGAGATTTTTCTGCAACAGTTTGAGGATTTGGGAAGAATGCCCGTAGAATCACTGGCTTATTCAAGTGGAAGCCCGAAGGGACCTTGGGGATACACTTAGGATTTGTCTGAAGTATTACACTCTCTGACTTGAATTGAAGGAAAGGTTCCTTAATGGTAAATGCCTGTCACATACTCTTGTGGCAAATGTGAGAGCCACGAGAAGTGCAGTTTTCCCAAGTAGGCTACTTCAATTCTGCTTTGTGAATGAGCTCAAATGGAGCTGTCCTAGCACCACATTCAAGTACGTGATGGCGGAGGTCTCCTTACTGGAGGAAATGTCCTGAATAGGCCTTTGAGGAATTGTTTTACAATTCGACTAGACCATAGAGATGGTGCATTACTGGATCGTCTAAACCTGGAAATTGCTGTCAAGTGCACTTTGATGGCCGAATGAGTCAAGTCGGATCTTGCAAGGTGAAGTAGATATGGGAGGATTTGCTCCGGCAGTGAAGTAGAAAGGTGGTCCTTAGATTCAGCACACCAAAGGCAGAAGCGTTTCCATTTGAGTTATAAAATTTGGTTTGTGGTGGGCACCCTTACTTTGGCAAGGATTTCCCTGCAGTCTGAAGGAATGTCTAACATGGCAAACTCATTGAACTCAGGAGCTAGGCCGATAAATGCAGCGATGTCGGGTTGGGATGACGGACCTTGTTCAGCACGTTGATATCGGTTTGAGCTGAACATGAGGTTGTTCCGACAGGAGCAGGCGCTCCGTGAACTAGAACTGTCTGAGCCACTTGGGAGGAATGAGGAGAAGTCTGCAAGGCTCTCTTGAGCTTGTTGAGTACCCTTGGGACCAATGGGACCGGGGGAAAAGGGTAAGCATAGAGTCCTGACTATCTCATTGAAAACGCATTCCCCCATGACACCTCTTGGGAATGCCTACTTGTGAAAAATGGGCATTTCTCCTTCGTAGCAAAGAGATTTAAGTTCAGCTTGCCCCAGCAGTGGAAGAGGTTGTGCAGAATGTGTTGGTCGAGCTCCCACTCGTGGTAAGGGATATTGGTTCTGCTTAGCGAGTCTGCGAGGAAATTGGAAACCCCTGGCACATGTTCTGCTTTGAGCGTTTTCTGATGTTGACGAGCCCAGTTCCAGACGTCTTGCGCTTGAAGAGATGGCGCTAGTGAGCGTGTTACCCCCTGCTTGCTGAGATAAAACATGCTGGTGGTATTGACTGTGCATATGAGCACCGATGACTGCGCTTTCTTGGGGAGAAAATTCTTTAGTGCGAAGGCAATAGCCTTGAGTTCCAGTAGACTGATGTGCATCTTTGTTTAGCCTGGGCTCCATCTGCCGCTTATTTGTAAATTTGGAGGTGAGCACCCCAACCTTCCAGTGAGGCATCCGTTGTTATGACATACTCTGGAATTTGTGCCAGATGTGAAAGACCTCAAGACAGGTTTGAAATTCGTGTCCACCAAGTCATGGCTTTCCTCATTGTTGGAGTTAATTGAGGTAATCAAAGGACCCCTTCGACTGGAGCCATTGTTTGTCCAATTCCTCTTGAAGTGGACGCATTTGTAGTTGGCAATTCGGAATAAAAGGGATGCAGAAAGAAACCATTCCAAGGAATGATTTGTAGATCCAGACAGAAACAGACTTTTTTGTGGACAATCTGTGAGTTAGCTGTTAAATCTTTATTTGCCTGTCTTACGAGGGAAGAGAAAGGCTTTGCTTTGTACAGTGTTGAGGAATGCTCCCAAGAATGTCAACATTGTTGTAGGATTTAAGTGATATTTCTGATGGTTGACTGTGAGACAGTCTGGTGAACAATGAGAGGCATGTGGGAGTGGCTGTTGCTGCTTGTTGATGTGTGGGAGCTTTTATGAGCCAATCGTTCAAGTATGGAAAGATCTGGACTCCCTTCTGTCTGAGATGGGATGCTACTGGGGCCAGCATCTTGGTAAAAATGTGTGGTGCTGATTTTAGTCCGAATGAAAGAACTATGAATTGGTAGTGTGTGTCGGCTATCTTGAAGCGCACAAATTTGTGGTGTTTTGGGTGTATCGGGATGTGGAAGTATGCGTCTTGGAGGCCCAGGGCCGTCATATGATCTCCTTTGTCGAGAAGGTGTCGTATTATCCTGGAGCGCCACTATGCGGAAAGACGGTGTCTATAGAAATTTGTTTAACTTCTGCAGGTCGAGGATAGGACGCCAATTTCCTGAGGTTTTGCTGATAAGAAAGACACGAAAGTAGAAGCCCAATCCTTTCTGTAGCTTTGGAACAACTTCTATCGCTTCCTTTTTCAGCATGATGGATATCTGACTCAGGAGTTGTTTTAAGTCGGGGGGAGGTGGTACTGTTAGTGTTTGGGTCTTTGGACCAATTTGAGGGTGTGCCCTCGCGAGATCCCATCGAGCACCCACTTGTCGGATGTTATCCTGGACCACTGATGAAGATGCTTTGAATTCGACAGCCAATACGGGTTGGTGAAGAGTGAGGGGTAGACGGCACTAAGTTGTGTTCACTGTTTTCTATTAGAATCCCTGGCGCTGGCAGATAGCTTTCCTCTGGTTGAATGTTTATATGCAGCCGCTGGTGGTTTTATATGGTTCATTGCCATTCTAGCTATTGTTGTACTGCACATTGCTTTAGTTTAGTACTGTTGGACTCCCACTTCGACGACGGAGAATGATTGAAGCATGTGAATCTATGAAAGATCCAATATTGGAGAAACTGAAACCTGGCAAGGATAAATTATGTCACTCGATAGTAAAAGTATTCGAGTCACAAGGTATAGGGATTCCTCCCAGGGTGTGTGTTGTGCATGTTGCTTCGCTCCTTTGTTAGTTTTTGGCTCATTGGGTGAGCGTTACAAAAGGAGCAATAAAATGACTGAATAAAGAAACGTGTATACTTGTGAGTGTGTACATTATATTACTGCATATGTTATGAAGTACTGCAACCAAAAGCTTCCGGGGAGGAGGGCAGGTGCATGTGAATCTATGGCACTACACGCTACGAACAGATGCTTATAGGGTAAGTAACATATTTCATTCGTAACATGGCCGTAGATACATATACTTAGCATTGAATGTAAAGCAGTGCTCCCCTTTGCTGTGGCTAGCGATCGGTTGAGATACTTGTCTGAAATAGAGTTTAAAGTACAGCTCGGCCCACTCTTGCTTATTGATGGTTGAATATATCAACACAGTAGTGTTTAGTAAAGTTATGTGGGTTATTCTATTTTGATGCTTTACAAATATCTTCTATAGGGATATTTCCTAGGAAAGCCATAGTGGCTCCTTATTTACGTGTGGAATGAGCCCGTAGTGGTACTGTAAGTACCCTTTTGGCCTTTTGATAACATGTTTGAATGCATCTATCCATCGAGCAATTCCTGCTTTGCTCCCTGTTGAGGTTTATTAAAAGCAAAAAAAAGCTGTTGCGTCTTTTGAAAACATTTTGTTTTATCAATGTAGAACATAATAGCCCTTAGTGCACATAATAGTGCTCGCTCTGCTACTGTGTCCTGGTTAGGAAGAACACTGGTAGCTCTATGGTATGACTTGTATGAAAGGCTGAGACCACTTTAGGTAGAAATGTAGGATTCGTTTGTAGAACTAATTTGTTTGGGAACATTTTAAAGAAAGGTTCTTGCAGAGTAAGGGCCTGTAGCTCACTTATCCTTCTGTGAGAAGTGATTGCCACTAGGAAGGCAACTTTCCAGGTTCGAAATTTGAGTTGACATGTATGAATTGGTTCGAATGGTTGCCCCATATGCCTGGTAAGGACAATGTTCAGGTTCCAGGCTGGGGCTGGTGGAGTGGAAGGCCGGATAACACTTAAATCCTTCTATGAATGCTTTGATTACTGTATTTTAAACAGAGACATATATTGCCTGTTTTACATGTAGGCAGCTAGCGCTGCTAAGTGTAATCTGATAGATGTGTAAGCAAGCCCAGTTTGCTGCAGATGGAATAGATAACTTATAGACATAGTTTCAAACCTGATAACAATACACTCCAACCTACGCGTTCAGGGTGACCTCAACATTTGGTTTGTGAAACCCAATATGCCCCATCCGAAAACAATTATCACTGGCCTAGATGCACTGAACCTGCATCAGAACGTCCACAAACCCACACACATCGCTGGACACATCCTAGATGTCATTTTTGCAAATACCGAACTAGTTACCTTTCAAACTATAACTCCAGTCACATGGTCAGACCACCACTTGCTTGCTTTCCAACATAAAACAACACTAAACGACTCACCTAAAACCACCTTACATGCATCCACCTATCGACCATGGAACAAACTCAATTTGGAACACTTAGAAACACAACTAACATCCAGAACAGATCTGGAAATAAATTCTGTTCAAAAACTATATGAGTGGCTAGAGGAAGCTTTTGATTTCCTGATACCACTCAAAACCACACAACAGAACAAAAGAAAACAAGCACCATGGAGAAATACAGAAATAAAACAACAAATTAGAAAGCTGCAACGTGCCTAGCTAAAAACAAACGCCAAACAAGACAAACTTCGCCTTCAGAAATGTAACAGATTATACAAGTCAGCTATCAAAAAAGCAAAGAAAAGGTACTATTCAGACAGAATTCAAAATGCTAAATGTGCAAATAAAGAATTCTATAAAATACTCAATGAATTTCGTAAACCAAATTGCCTAGAAGGAACTCATCCCGTTACTCAAGAGTTCACAGACAAACTGGCAAATCATTACACAGACAAAGCAGACACGCTGGACTCATACTTAAAACGGAGACAAAGCACCTTTTACAAACCAACAATCCAAGAATACTCTAACCCAGCCTCTCTGTTCCTTCCAACACATTTCACACAATGAATCTATGAACCTGGTCAAAACAAGCAGGCCTGCCGGCAGCCTTCTGACCCATGTCCACCGAAAACTTTCAAGACAATTCTTCTAACAACCTCTGCCGCTGCTCCAGTAAGAAGAATCATCAACGATTCCTTAACTACCGGAATATTTCCAGAAGAACTAAAAAATTCATACATATGCCCTTTACTGAAGAAAACAAACTTCCCCTGAACCCGGACAACTACAGACCTGTTACAAATGGACCTTTCCTGGGTAACTGATAGAAAGAGCAGCGTTCGCCCAGTTGTCACAATTCATAGAAGACAATGCCATACTTTCAGACTTCCAAACAGGATTCCGTCCAGAAAGAGGCACAGAATCTGCCCTCCTTGCCATCTGGGATGACCTGAGGAACACAGTTGACCGCAACGGGTTTGCTGCATTACTCCTTTTGGACCTCTCGGCTGCCTTTGACACGGTTGACCATGACACTCTGATACAAAGACTCTAAGAAGCCGGCATAGAGGGGACTGCTGTAGACTGGATCACGTCCTACCTTCAAAACAGAACTAATGTCATCCATATCCCACCTTTCTAGTCCAAACCGTACTCCACAAAAGCAGGGGTCCCTCAAGGCTCCATCATCTCGCCCATGCTTTTCAACATCTACATGAAGTCATTACCGTTACTGATCAATCAATTTCACCTCACGTGCTATAACTTTGCAGATGGCACGCAAATACTCCTTCAACTGGAATGCCCCAAAGAAATTGGAAACTCACCAATTTTCAGCTGTCTCAGAGCCATGGATCAATGGATGACTCGAAGCCATCTCAAATTGAATGCTTCCAAAACAGAAGTACTTACGTGTGGCGATTGGAACATTATGACCCGCTTGCCACCTGGCCTGATTAACTGGGATCACCGCCTAAAGTATCGAAGGAAGTAAGAAACCTCGCAATGACCATGGACTCCAAGCTATCGATGAATGCCCAAGTGGACAAACTAGCAAGATCAAGCTTTGTTACTATAAAAACTCTGCAACCGATCTTTTCCCATTTGGGATTTTCACAAAAAGTCCAAGCTACGATCTCCCTTGTTCTGTCCAAACCCGATTACGCCTATAGCCTCTACCACGGATCACCTTTAACGACCATGAAAAGACTACTACGGATTCAAAACTCGGCTGCTAGACTACTCTTGCATATCAAATCGTGAGACCACATCTCCCCTGCCTTGTAAGCCCTGCATTGGTTACCGGTTCCCAGAATATCCACGTTCAAGCTGCTTTGTATCACACACAAAGCGATACATGGAACGGGACCGCTCTTCATCAGGAATAAAATCACCAAACACATTCAACAAAAGAACCTCCGCTCAAAATCTCAAGATACAAGAAAAAACCCACGGGTGGCACATCCTTCTCTGTACAAGCAGCCAAGCTATGGAACTCTTTACCCCCCCAACATAAGATCCACGGACAACCACCTTATCTTCAGAAAACTAGTCAAGAATTGGCTCTTCCCCACATTAGCACCATACACAAACAGAAATATACAGCATGTCACTCTGTATAAGAATGTATTTGTATTATAGATATCTACCTATATATGTGTATTGCTTTGTATAAACATATAGAATAATTATGTTTTGAAAATAATAAATAAATAAATACATTTTAAAGTGCAACAACACTTGAAAGCCGGAGTTTATCTGGTGAATCTTTAATCTACATATACTTACCTACTTTGTGCATTTATATACCTTCCATGTACTTGGATCTATATATTTATTGCTTTTCTCCTGAAAAAGCATGCAATGCAGTACCCTGTTTGTCACCCTAAACCTCTCTCAGTGTGTCCTCTGCCTCAACTCTCTGCATCATCTCGGGCCTCTGTCTGCTGCTCTTTCCAAAGCACTACCCTGTTTCTCAACCTACACCTCTATCAATATCTTTAATCTACATATACTTACTTCCTTTATGCATCTATATACTTTCCATGTACTTATGGATCTATACATTTATTGCTTTCTTCTAATTCAGCATATCCTATGCACTGCCCTGTTCTCGCCCTATACCTCTCTCATTATGTCTTCTGCCTCAACTCTGACTCCTCTCGGGCCTCTTTCTGCTACTCTTTCTAGTGCACTGCCCTATTTCTCACCCTGTACCTCTATCGATGTGTCCTCTACATCCACTATCTCATTCATCCCAGGCCCCGTGCCCCTGCTATGATCCCCAAAATGACCCTTTCTGGACTCTCCCCTAATCTGCCCCTCCTTGCATCATCTGACGCCTCTTTGCGGTGCCGATCCCCCAAAACAAGCCTTCCTAGACTCTTCCTTCTGGCTCTTCCCCTCCACATCCCTTTTTGCTCGTCCCAAGCCTCATCCTGCTGATATGACCTCCAAAACAAAAAAAACAAAAACAAAAATCTAAATCCTTCACTCTTCTATCCCTCCACTATCCTTTCAATCAAAATAACAGACTAACATGTCCACTTCTCAAATTTCATATTTCACTATACTAATTCACCACTAATCCTCTATGGGTCCTAGAGTAGCGTGCTACTGGCCGAAAAAGCACTTCAACACCTCATTAGGGGTAGCAAGCGCTATATATATGCAAACCTTTACCCCTCTTCTATCCCTCCGCTACCCTACTCAATCAAAATAACTGACTAACATATTCAACACTCGAATGACTCATATTTCACTATACTAATTCAACACTAATCCTTTATGAGTTCCGGAGTAGCGGGCTACTTGCCAAAAAAGCGTTTTAACACCCCATCAGGGGCAACAAGCGCTATTTAAATGCAAACCTTTTTCCCTCTTTTATCCGTCCGCTACCCTTCTCAATCAAAATAACTGACTAACATATCCACCTCTCAAATTACTTTCATATTTCACTATACTAAATTCAACATTAATCCTTTATGGGTTCCGGAGTAGCATGCTACTCGGTAAAAAAGTGCTTCAACACCCCATCAGGGGCAACAAGCGCTATATAAATGCAAACCTTTTTTCCCTCCTTTATCCTTCCGCTATCCTTCATATCCACCACTCAAATTACTTTCATATTTCACTATACTAATTCACCACTAATCCTTTATGGGTTCCGGAGTAGCGTGCTACTCCCTGAAAAAGCGATTTGACGCCTCGTCGGGGTAGTAAGCGCTATATAAATGCAAACCTTTTTCCCTCTTCTACCCCTCCGCTATCCTTCTGAATCCAAATAACTGACTAACATATCCACCTCTCAAATTACTTTCATATTTCACTATACTAATTCAACACTAATCCTTTATGGGTTGCGGAGTAGCGTGCTACACGCTAAAAAAGCGCTTCAACACCCCATCAGGGGCAACAAGCGCTATATAAATGCAAACTGCTTTCACTCTTATCCGTCCGCTATCCTTCTCAATTCAAATAACTATTATCCACCACTCAAATTACTTTCATATTTCACCATACTAATTCAACACTATTTATTTATTTATTTATTCATTGAGTTTTATATAACGTTGGCTAGACCCGGAGGTATCAGAGCGCTTTACATGAGGAAGAAACATTGTTTCAGAACATGGTTACAAAGTTACATCGGTTACTGGAGCATATTTACAGGAATTACATGAGTATAAAAGCATAGCATAAACATAAGGAAAAAAATAGGCAAGGGGAGGAAAGATTAGGGGAGAGAGGGAAGGAATAGGTGAGGTAGAGGAGAATAATGGAGGGAAGAGGAGGGGGAGGGTATAGGAGGCACAACGGGGAGACGAGGAAAAACAGTGTCCGACGTCCGGCTGGGTAGGTGACGGCCGAGGGGTGAACCAGAGCCAAACTCCTCTATAGCTGCGTGGGACAGCTCCACCGGTCATCGGCCAAAGGTTGCTCGGGCACCGCAGTACATACAAAAGGTTATAGTTTCCGCCTAGGGGGGCATAGTCCAAAAAGTTCCATCTAGCGCCGGTCACGGTGTGTACTGTGCTGTGCTCCCAGCGGTAATGGGGTAAAAAACCCAGGCCTCCGCTGTGTGAGACTCCCTTGTCGCTGTGGACTCTCTCAGAGGGGTCTCTGAGACTCCAGGGCATAAATGCTGGATCCCTCCCCAACAAGGGGAGAAGGAGTGCTTTGGAAAGGGGCCCACTCATGGTGTATGAAAATTAAAGTTGTGCTGTTCCTGAAATATCTAGAATTTAGCAGTATACAAGGGACAGTAGGCTACAGTGTCCACTCATGGTGGCCATTATTAGAAGATTGGTGAAGCCGAAGGGGGGGGGGAGGGGGGTGAGGAGGGGGAAGAGTAGACTAGAAGAGTAGACTAGAAGAAAAGGGCAAACAGGCGATATAAAAAAACCTTGGCAGTTTTTGACCTAGGTAAAAAATGCCAAGCGGCCATCATCGCTGAAATGGCTGAGAGGCGGGAGGTCGTCACCATCTTGAGTGAGACACGATGCGGGGAAGTACGTTCCAGGGAGCACACCTCGCTGAGAATAAGGTCCCCCCAGCCGACGCTTTATATTTTTTAATACGTTTAATACGTTGCGCCGCATGAAAATGTTTTATGTGGCTTCAGGAGTCATCTGGGCCAGCCGACACGATGGAGGCTCCACGGAGGCGCAGGATCAGAGCTCAGAGAGAAGCGGCCATCTTCTTCCAGCGCATAAACCTGACGTGGTAGCAGCAACGTCAGGTTTATGCGCTGGAGGCCCTCGCCTCGGGATCCACCACTCAGGCACGTCACATATGTTTCAGGTGCCTCGCCACTTGTCTTTGACAGATATCCCGAAATTGCCTCTCTGTCCGCCTATGCTCCCTGACATGGGGCCTACTTTCCTGGATGCCTGGCCTTGTCTAAAGAGGTTGCCATTTTGAGGTCAGGCACTCCGGTGATCTTCTCCACGCCTCCCCTGTGGGGCGCGTTACCCCTAATCCTGCCTCCTTACTTCTGGGGTCGTCCCCGCATTTCCTGTCCTTGTGCGCCGCGGCAGGCCCCCGACAAGCGGCCTATTTTTCTGGATGCCTGGCCATGTCTAAGTTGGCCGCCATTTTGAGGTCAGGCACTCCGGTGATCTTCTCCAGGCCTCCCTGTGGAGCGAGTTACCCCCTAATCTTGCCTCCTTACTTCTCAGGGCGACCCCGCATTTCCTGTCCTCTATCGGCGCAGCAGGCCCTCCGATATGCGGGCTACTTCCCTGGATGCCTGGCCATGTCTAAGGAGGCCGCCATTTTGAGGTCAGGCAGCCATTTTGAGGTCAGGCGCTCCGGTGATTTTCTTCCGGCCTTCCCAGTGTAGTGCGTTACCCTCTAAGCTAGCCTGCTTGCTTTACGGGACGTCCCTGCATTGCCTGCCCTCGAGTGCCGCAGCAAGGGGTGCGTGTCCGTTTCCTGGCGGCCGCTCCGCTCCACTTTTATTGTTGCTGCCGGTCGTTTCCTGGCGGCCGCACCGCTCCGCTTTTATTGTTGCCGATGGCCCGGGCGGAGGGGCGCGACCAATCCCACCTCTGGCCTCGTGATTTCACCAGCACTCCGTTGGAGGTCCTGTGCCCATGTACCTCAATGACGCCTCGCAGGTCTAGAGCCACGTCGGTCGCGGTATCCGGGTGGGTCCAGTCATCAGCAGGAATCTTGTGGCTGCATCATCGTCGTGTAGGAGGCATCATCCTGGTAAGGAAATACCGTAGTTCCGTTTCCCGTTTTCCTTGTGGAGGATGGCTGGGCTAAAAAAGGGATATAAACGTTGTGTTTATCCCCAGCCCGGAGCATCTGGGGTGAGCTCCTCACCATCGGCGGCCATCTAGTTTACTTTTACTGCAGATTAATCACCTTTAGAATAGATACTAGGGCAATACCTCCTAAAAGTGGAGGCTCTGGAAAGTGTACTCAGACCAAAAAGTCCTGCAGAACCACAAATGCAAATTAACCTTCCAGCCAGATCTCACTGTCCAGGCAACAGTGTTTCCCTAACAAATGCATTGATGCCCACATCACAGTCTGATGTATGAAACAGGTTGTTTCTTGGTCAGTGTGGAACATATTTTTATGCAGACGGCTAGCCACTTTGACAAGGTCCTCTTTTACACCACCTTCCCTTTAGGTGCTCAGTAAAACCCTGCAAAGAGCACATCGCTCACACAATGATCCTTTGTGCAGTTAACATTAGACACAGTCTCTTTAGGGTCAAGCCGATGGCGTCTCACATACCTCCTTTGAGATGTGAGATGGGGTGAAAAACATTGGCACAGAAATTGACTGGTGTATGTAAAAAGTAGTCACAATTTTGAATAGGAAGGTGCCCGACTCGTCAGCATCACTTTGGTAAAAAGGGCAGTTGCACGGAAACAGCTGTAGTATGGCGCGATGAGGTGATAGCAATGAGAAAAACAATTGGGAATCGCCAGGGCAGCAACTCAAAAGATGTGCACACTTGATATGTCCGAACTAAATTCAAATCCCAATGGAACATGACAAATGGCTTTGGGGAAAACATGTGTATCAAACCTTTTATGAAACACATTTGCAATCAGTGATTTGAATAGAGAAAGTTGGTCATGTAAACGCCAAAAATGGCCGAAAGTACCAACAACAAACCTTTGACTGTGCGCACTGAAAGGCCTTCCTGGGCCAACGAAAAAACAAATAGCAAAACCTCAAAGTTTAGCAAGCAAAGGTTTGGTGCATCGTGCACCACTCCATACAATAATTTTCACACAGCATAGTTGGACTTCGTGGAAGGGCATCTGGCAGCAAGGAGGACACCAACAACTATTGTCAACAAGTTGAAAGCACTTATTGCTGCCACTGAATCTCCACGCATGGAGGTGTAGGTTGTGGAGGATAGGGAGCCGGACTCTGCCCTTTCAAGAGGTCCTTTGAAAATGGAAGCCGGGTAGAAGGTCAAAAAGCTCAGGATCAGAAGCTCGAGTACTGTATTCTTCTGGTCCACTCTAGGGCTATCAAAATGACCTGGGCTCGATCCGTTCTGACTTTTTCCAGAACCCGAGGCAGGAGAGGCACTGATGGAAGAATGCATACAGGAGAGTCTCATCACAGTCGGGCTGTGTCTCAAAGAGACTTTCCTGGAGTAAACGCCCGTGTAGTGTTGACACTGCACGTTCTTCCCGGTGGTGAACAGATCTAACCAGAGTATACTTCATTGGTCGAAGATGCACCTTTCCGCTTCAGGGTGGAGATGACACTCATGGTTCACCAACCAATGTCTGCTTAGCTCATCTGCTCTGGCATGCAGAGACCCTGCAAGTTGGCTGGCTACCAGAAAGATGTACTCCCTGTCCAGCCACAGCCATAGTCACAGGGCCTCTTAGTACAAGACCCAATACCCCACTCCACCATGCAGTACCACATTAAGTATTGTGAGGACTGGCACCAGCCATTCCTTTAACAGATGGCAAGAAGGCTTTCAAGGCCAGAAGGATGGACTGAAGCTCCATAAGGCTTCTTCCACCGCAAGATCGCAGACATCCACGACAGCTTCAACGCCACGACCGCCCCGACAACCACTGAGACCTCCGCCCCGACGACCACCATCCGCACCAACCGCCTGCTCTCCTGGACCAACATCAACAACGACGACACCATCAAGATCATGAACACCATCCACTCCGGATCTCCGTCAGACCCATGCCCACACCACATCTTCAACAAAGCCAGCACAGCCATCGCACCCCATCTCCGGAAAATCATCAACACCTCCTTCGAGACAGCAACCTTCCCAGAGAGCTGGAAGCACGCCGAGATCAACGCCTTACTCAAGAAACCCAAGGCGGACCCCAAGGACCTCAAGAACTTCCGGCCCATCTCCCTGCTCCCGTTCCCGGCAAAGGTCATCGAGAAGACCGTCAACAAACAACTGACCGGCTACCTCGAGGAGAACAATATCCTGGACCCTTCCCAGTCCGGGTTCCGCAGCAACCACAGCACCGAGACTGCCCTCATCGCCGCCACCGATGACATCAAGTCCCTGCTGGACAACGGAGAAACGGCGGCCCTCATCCTCCTGGACCGGTCAGCCGCCTTCGACACGGTCTGCCACCACACACTACGAACACGCCTCCACAACGCCGGGATCCAAGAGAAGGCCCTGGACTGGACCACCTCCTTCCTCTCCGGCAGAACACAGAGCGTCCGCCTTCCCCCCTTCCGCTCCGAAGTCACCGAGATCATCTGCGGCGTACCCCAGGGCTCTTCCCTCAGCCCAACTCTGTTTAACATCTACATGGCACCGCTCGCCCACGTCGCCCGTCGGCACGACCTCAACATCATCTCCTACGCCGATGACACCCAGCTGATCCTCTCCCTCACCAAGGACCCCCACACCGCCAAAACCAACCTTCACGAAGGAATGAAGGCCGTCGCTGAATGGATGAGGAACAGCCGACTGAAGCTGAACTCGGACAAGACGGAGGTCCTCATCCTCTGATCCACCCCTTCGGCCTGGGATGACTCCTGGTGGCCGACCACACTGGGAACCGCCCCAACACCCACCGACCACGCACGCAACCTAGGGGTCATCCTCGACTCCACCCTCTCCATGACTAAACAGGTCAACGCCGTCTCCTCCGCCTGCTTCAACACCCTCCGCATGCTCCGCAGGATCTACAAGTGGATCCCCACTGAAACGAGAAGAACGGTCACCCAGGCCCTAGTCAGCAGCAGGTTGGACTACGGAAACGCCCTCTACGCAGGAGCCTCGGCCAAACTCCTGAGACGGCTCCAACGCATCCAGAACGCCTCTACACGCCTGATCCTCGACATCCCTCGCCGCAGCCACATCACACCCCACCTGAGAGGCCTGCACTGGCTCCCGGTCAACAAGAGGATAACCTTCAAACTCCTCACCCACGCACACAAGGCACTCCACAACACCGGACCAACGTACCTCAACAGACGACTCAGCTTCTACACCCCCACCCGCCAGCTCCGCCGACCTCGCCCTCGCCACTGTCCCCCGCTTCCGAAGAGCGACCTCCGGTGGCAGATCGTTCTCCCACCTCGCCGACAAGACCTGGAACACCCTCCCCATCCACCTACGGCAGACCCAAGACCTGCTGACCTTCAGAAAACTCCTCAAGACCTGGCTTTTCGAGCAGTAGCAGCATTCCCCACCCCAGCGCCTTGAGACCCTCACGGGTGAGTAGTGCGCTTTACAAATGATATTATTGATTGATTGATGTGCAGCTAGTTCTCGGCCCGAGACCAGAAGCCTTTGATCTCTCTCTCAAGTGACCCAACCACCCCAGCAGTGATGCGTCTGTTATAACCACGAAGTTTGGGTGATGTGGGGAGAGTGGCCTGCTGCAGGCTCCACTGCACGATCGGCAAGATCTCACTGGCCAAGCCCCACAAAGGACTTGTGCACCGACTCAAAGGCACACTGTATTGAGAGATCCGAGGGCAAAGCTGGCCATGGACAACATTTCCTTTCCAAAAGCGTCAATCTGTTTTGACTCTATCTAGAGAAGTGGAAATAATTCAGGTAACCTTGCTAGCTGAAGCCGGAACTACCAGGGTTTCAGATGTAGCGTATCTAGTCAGGAAATCTAGATCACCAGGGGTCTGTCTATGCCGCCTAGTCAAAGGTCGATAAACTGTAGGGCCATAACAAGGCTTAGCCCTTGTCAGCATCAAAGTGTAAGTAGGGGTTTCATTGAATGGCAATAGTGGTTCGGATAAAGCTATCCAGGTTGGAGCACTTCAGTTAGTAAATTTGCCTTCATCTCAATAACGAGAACATACTGTAGGGGTTTACCTAAATGATCCCATTATACCTGGGCCCCAAAGCGAAAATACAAAGAAAAATTGAATAATATAGGGATAAATTGTCAAAACATGCTTCCACAGAGTGAAAAACTCAACCAATCACTGGTATATTAGTTCATCCATCACAAAACAAAGCTCACAACTCTTTCATATCCGAGCTCCAACACCTGTACTCCTGGTACTCCTAAGTGGGCAAAACATATATTAACAATTTTTTTTTTAACATATCACAAGCCATGCACAAAACATCATGGTATTCACACACAAAAAAACAACAAAATACTCAATCTAAACACTACTATATATACACAACAAATACACACCAACAATGACTGGCAGCTCACTAATCCTTTATGGGTTCCGGAGTAGTGCGCTACTCGCCGAAAAAGCACTTTGACACCTCTTCAGGGGTAGTAAGCGCTATATAAATGCAATTACAATACAATAACCTATAATGTCTTGTACTGTAGGTGCTAAGGGCTGAATCTGCTCACTTGTACAGTAAAGTACAAACTGTTTTCATTTTGCAGCACTACATGCTCTAGTTGTAGACCTACGAGCTTGTTCAATGATGTCCATACATTCTTGTGGCAATTTTAAATGCCCAAACTCTAGGATTTCAGGAGCCAGATCGCTAGATTTAGTTGCTTTGGGATTGGGGTGCATCAATCTTCCATCATCTTGAGTTAGTATGTGTTGCCACAGAGGTAGTTTCTCATGTGGCACTAAAGATAGGTGCAGTAGTATTGTGAACCATGCCTGCCATTCCCATGTTGGGCTATTAGGATTAGTGTTAGAGATGTTTGTGTTAACTTCTGAACTATATATGGAATGAGTGGGAGAGGAAGAAAAGCGTAGGCAAATACTCCTGACCAATTCATCAATAGGGCATTGCCCTTGGATTGTGGGTGGGGGGAACCTGGAAGCGAAGTTTTGGCATTTGGCATTGAGGTGAGTGGCAAACAAATCTATTTCCAGTGTTCCCCATCTTCTGCAGTACGAGTGGAGTAGTGGCACATTAATCTCCCACTTGTGCACCTGCTGATGTGTCCTGCTGAGTATATCTGCAGAGTCGTTGTCTTCCCCAGGAAGGTATTCTGCCAGGAGGTGGATTCTGCGTTATATTGCCCAGTGCTAGATGTGCTCTGATAGGAGGGATAGCTGTGAGGAGTGAGTCTCCCCCTGCTTTTGAATATAATGCATTGCAGTCATATTGTCTGTGCGTATTAGTACTACTTTCTGGTGTAGGTGATTGCGAAAAGCTTTGAGGGCTAGCTGAATTGCTAGAAGCTCTAGATGACTGATGTGCAGATGTGTCTGAACTATTGTCCATAGGCTGTGAACTGTGAGATCTTGCATATGTGCTCCCCATCCTTGAAGGGATGCATCTGTGGTAATGGTGATCTGTGGAATTGGGGCTTTGAAGGGCTGGCCTTGCAACAAGTTGTTGCTGTTCCACAACTGCAGAGAGAGATGAGTCGCTGGCCCTACCAACATTAGATCTTGTAGATGCCCCTCCGCTTGAGACCACAGAGATTGTAGACTGCCTTTAAGGGGACACATATGTAGACGAGCGTGTGGTACTATGGCTATGCAGGAAGACATCATGCCTAAAAGCTCCATTAGTACTTTTACTGTGAGTTGAGCTTGCGGTTGAAAAAGAGGCAATGTTTCGGAGAACTTGTTCACTCTTTCTGGACTGGAATAAACTTTGGCTGTAACTGAATTGAGAGTTGCACCTAGGAAGGGCTGAATTTGCAACAGTAGCAGAGAAGATTTTTGTATGTCATGGGTAAATCCCAGTTTGTGCAGAAGGTTGATAACCTGCCGAGTGTCTTGAAGACACTTGGCAGGTTGCACTTTTGCTGATCCAATTGTCTAGGTATGAGAAAACATGTATACCCTCCCTTCTGAGGTGAGACACCACTACTGCAAGGCACTTTGGGACAACCCTTGGGGCTGTAGTGACCCTGAAGGGTAGCACCTTTAACTGATAGTGCTGCCCATTGAGTTGAAAACACAGATAACGGCGGTGTGCTGGGTGAATGGGGATATGGAAGTATGCATCCTTGTGGTCTAATGCAGTCATGAATCTTGCTGTAGCAGTGGTATCACCTCTTGCAGTGTGACCATGTGAAAGTGTTCTGAAGAGATGTACATGTTGAGTGGCCTGAGATCTAGGATAGGCCTTAAGGTTTTGTCCTTTGTTGGGATGAGAAAATAAAGGGAGTATACTCTGTGTCCCTGATGTGATAAGGGTACTACTTCTATTGCCCCTTTTGAAAGAGAGAAAGAACTTCATCTTGTAAAAATGTAACATGTTCTTGTGGCATACTTAAGTGTTCCTAGCGAAATTGTGGGTAGTGTTAATATGAGTTCGAATCAATACCCATTTTTAATTATGGATAACACCCATTGGTCTGTGGGGATGTTTTTTGCCAGTGTAGTTCGAAATCTTGTAACCCTGCTCCGACTGGTGTTTTATGTGGTTGGCGAGATATAGGTGGTCACTGCTTTGGAGAGGTGGGAGTTTTGGTATTGGTTGAACGGCCTCTACTTTTATTTCTATAATTTGTTTTATAGAAAGATCTGCCTGGTAAATTGACTCGGATAGAAGCCCTGCTGTTTATTGCCACTGCCGGTGTCAGTGGAGGAACCTCCTCTGGTTGCACCCCTATATTGACTCCTACGAAAGGAACCACATTGCTGATATGTTTGATGGGGCCCAATTGCTTTTGCGTTTTTTTTGTTTTACTTCTCTAGCGTTTATCCACCTGGGGCCAAAATAGATTTTGTCCATCAAAAGGTAAATTCAGCAGGTGGTGTTGTACATCCGGTTTGAAGGCAGAGGCTCTAAGCCAAGCATAGCGTCTGAAGAGGATACTAGTGTTAACCTCTAGGGGGCTTGTGTTGGCGGAGTCTAAGGCACATTGTATAGTGGCATTAGATACGGCCCTGCTTTCTTCCACCAACTGTGTACCACGCTGTTAGTATTGATCAGGGAGGTGTTGCAGTAGTTCCTGCATTTCATCCCATGTGGCCCAATTGTATTGGGAGAGTAGACCCACAGAATTTGCAATACCAATGTGGTTGGCTGCTTGTGCTGCAACACGTTTACCTGCAGCATCATATTTCCTACTCTCTTTATCTGCAGGAGGCACATCTCCTGTGCCTTGTGAATTCGGTCTCTTCCTGGTTGTGTGTACCAAAATGAATCTGGTGTGACTTGACCTTCAACTTAATCAGGGTCCAATGGCAATACTTTATATTTCTTTTCAATTCGAAGGGTGGCTGCCCTAGATTTAACTTGCTGCTTAAATATGTCGTGTGTGAAAGACAATATACCTTTAAGCATAGGGAGCAACTGAGCTGTCTTTTGAAATCTATTAAGTGTTTCCACCAGGAAATCATCATCTTGTGGGATAATGTGTAGGGTTACCTTGTGGTATGTGGCAGCCCTACTGATTAGGTCATGATACGATGTTGAATCATCTAGCGATGAGCATTTGGATGGGTAGATATTAGGATCTGTATCATCCAATGGATCAGTTTCATAAATATTCCATGGGTCAAGGGCAGTATTGGGATCCCCTGTGGGTCTGTGAAATGAGGGATACTATATTCCTCAGGTTGACCATCACCAGTAGGTGACTGATTCAGTGAAGAAAAGTTGTTGCTGAGAAGGCAAGTGTTCTGGAGATGGTGTTTGTACTGGCCTTGAAGATAGATTAGGTGAAGATGGAATAGGAGGAGGACGACGACGAGAAGGGGGGAAACAAATGGGGCTTGTGACTCTTCCCTCCTTTTTCTTCTTTGGTTGATGGGTTGGTTGAAGCCCAGCAAAGTCTTCCTCAAATGTGTTTTTCCTCTTGGGAAGCGCAAGGGAAAGAGGTGGTGGTGGCTTGGTGCCTAGTTACCCAAAGTCCTGGTGTACAAAAAGAATCTTTTGTCTAATTTGTCTTGCAAGCACTTCAGAATGGGCTGCAATTGATTTTGATGTGGCTCTGTGCTTTTAGTTGATTTTCAACATCAAAGAGCCTTGAGTACCGGTTGCATTCTTTTGAGTATGTGGTTTCGTTGCCACCAGCTTAAGCGCAGGTTTTGATGCCGAAGGACTTGAAGACAAACCATCTTTCCGTTCCGAAGCTTTTTCTGGTCAGATGTGTGTTGCCTCGGCTCCAAGTCTTTGCCTGACTTCGGCGTCCTAGGAGGCAACTGGCATTGACCAACCATAAGATGAGGCTGGCAGACAAAAACAATCTTTTATCAAACTTTTCCATAAGTTTGAACTCTGTATGGAAGAGCAGTCCAAAAGGAGTTAGGGTGCATTTTGCTGGTGAACCCCTTGTGCCATTAAACTCTCAAGGGTTGGATTCTGGGTTAGAAAGACAAGGGGGGAGCTCATCTATGGTGATTGACCAGAGGACAAGAGCATGGTTTAGCCCAAGTGCCCAAGAGCATGTCAGTGAGGGACTCAATGAAGGGCAGATGTTTGGGTCATGCCTGGCTAGCCTGAAGGACCTCAGTGAGGACCTTAGTTTTAGGTGGAGGTCAAGGACATCAGCAGCTCTCCTGATGTTTGTAACAAAGGATGTACTTTCCTTCGTTGTTAGTCCAGGGGAAAACCAACCCAGTATCCAGAGAGGTGCCCAGTCCACTGGCATCTTGATAGGCAGACAGCGAGGTTTGGCAACCCCTTCCCTTGCCCCTGTATTGTCGAAACAGCTGGTTTTGTTTTTGCCGAGCTAGTTGGGCAGGTTAACGTTGGCCAAAGTTAAAACCTCTTGAGAACCCACAAACCTTCCAAAACGTTCAATAGCCTCTGGCAGGCAACTGCAATCCAAAGATCATGCCAATGTTATGTCCACCTTGAATCTCTCCAAGGCAGCGTCAACCTGGTCTCCGAAGACACTAATCCCACTGAATGTCATGTCAGTAAGAGCAGTTTGCATACTGCCGGTCAAACATAATTGCCTACATAATGTTACAGAAGAGCCCGTGGGCCTCGCAACCGAGTTAAGAGTATCTACACAAGCCCCAACGATCTGCTTGCAGGTGTCCTGTCCATCCTTTTATTTATTTTTTTAAATTTGTTTATTGGCATTTCATAAACACAGTACAACAACAGAGCCAGACCCATGCTCCGATAGTGCATATACAATACAGCATTTACATATCTGTACCTCTTGAACGGATGCAAAGCATAACTACAGTGAATAAAAGAAAAGGAGAAAAGAATTTGAAACGGGCAAAATAGAATAGGTTCCAAAAAAGAAAAGAATACTTTCCTCCCTTAGCAACGATCTTCCCTAACTGATACAGCAAGTTGAAAGGCAGTATCCTCCTGGACCTCTCCGCGGCGTTCGACACCGTCTGCCACCGCACCCTAGTGAAGCGCCTCAGCAACATCGGAATCCGAGAGAAAGCACTGGAATGGATCATCTCGTTCCTCGCCGGAAGAACCCAGAGAGTCCGCCTCTCCCCGTTCAGATCCGAAGCCACCGAAGTCATCTGCGGCGTTCCACAAGGATCCTCACTCAGCCCGACCCTCTTCAACGTCTACATGAGCCCCCTCGCAGCCATCGCACGCCGACACAACCTCAACATCATCTCCTACGCCGACGACACCCAGCTGATCCTCTCCCTCACCAACGACCCCACTACCGCCAGAGCCAACCTGCACGACGGGATGAGAGACGTCGCCGACTGGATGAGGAACAGCCGCCTTAAACTGAACTCAGACAAGACGGAAGTCCTCATCCTGGGCTCATCACCCTCCGCCTGGGACGACTCCTGGTGGCCCCCGGCCCTGGGCACCGCACCCAAGCCAACGGACCACGCACGCAACCTGGGCTTCATCCTGGACTCCTCCCTATCAATGACCAAACAAGTCAACGCCGTCTCATCTTCATGCTTCAACACCCTGCGCATGCTCCGCAAGATCTTCAGATGGATCCCCACTGAAACCAGGAAGACCGTCACCCAGGCACTCGTCACCAGCCGACTGGACTATGGGAACACCCTCTACGCCGGAACCACAGCCAAACTTCAAAAGAGACTCCAGCGCATCCAGAACGCCTCCGCACGACTCATCCTGGACATCCCCCGACACAGCCACATCACCGTACACCTGAAAGACCTGCACTGGCTCCCCGTCAGCAAGAGAATCACGTTCAGACTCCTCACCCACGCACACAAGGCCCTCCACGACCTGGGCCCAAAGTACCTCAACGACCGCATGTCCTTCTACACGCCCACACGCCAGCTACGATCAACCAGCCACGCCCTCGCCACCGTACCACGCATCCGCAGAACCACCGCCGGAGGAAGATCCTTCTCCTACCTGGCGGCCAAGACCTGGAACTCCCTCCCCACTCACCTTCGGCGAACCCAGGACCATCTCGCCTTCAGGAAGCAGCTCAAGACCTGGCTGTTCGAGCAGTAACTTACCCCCTCCCCCAGCGCCTTGAGACCCTCCCGGGTGAGTAGCGCGCTCTATAAATGCCGTGATTGATTGATTGATTGAATAAATACAGCAGCTTTTATCTTTCAAGACATCCCTAATTCAGGGTCCAGAACGCCATACCCAGGTCCCGAAAGAGTTTGCACACCTTCATCTCACACGGCTAGGTTCGACCGGGTACATCCGCAACCCCCCTCTTCCCCGACCCCATCTAACAGGGCGATGTAGTCTCCGGGCTACGATGCTCCCGTATCCACTCAATAAAAGGCGCCCAAATATCCCTCGGTCTAGAGGCAGATGGCAGCAGTTCCCAGAAGGTGGACAGCTGTGATTGACCAAACACCACATCCCTGAGCCAGTCCTCTTTAAATGGGAGTCTCCTACTACCCCAATGAATGGCGACCTGACGTTTCGCAAATAATAATAACATTGCATGTAATTTCCGAAATGCAACAGGTGTATCCCCGACATACCCCAACAACCCCTGCTGAGGAGTGACAGCGCCAGCCACACCTATAATTTGTTTTATGATGTCTCCCACGCCTGACCAGTACGTCTGCAGTCTTGTACAGTCCCATGCTACATGTAGGAATCCTGCTGGCGCCACACCACAACGCCAGCAGCTATCCTCATCTTTTAGACCCATCCTGTGTAGGCTAGTTGGCGTTCTATAAAGCCTGTGTATAAATTTGAAATGGATTCGACGGAGTTTATAGTTTGGAGACAGCGCTGTGAGCTGGCTACAGCAATATAGCCACTGGTCTTCCAGCAGCGGGGCTGGGAGTTCAGCGTTCCACGCCGCTAGTGCCCACGGTTCCGTGATTGGAGCTGATGTCTGTGTGTGGTTATATATTCTAGTGATGAGTCTGTGGGAGGATTCCGAAGCGAGTACATTTTCCAACGCCGCCAACGTAGGTGGAGCGTTTGGAAACGTGTCATGTAGCGACCGGCATTCCAGTTTAAGTTTATGGTAAGCGAAGAGTTCAGCAAAGGGCACTGAGCCATCCCCCTCAGTTTCCGGGGGGGAGGGGGGTCGAAACAATCCTTCCGGGTAGAGATCCCCAAATGTGGCCAAACCCATTTTGCATGCTTGTTCGTTTCCTATACCCACCCCAGAGGGGAATAGCATTGGATTTTTAACTAGTGGAATGGATGGCGCGCACAGAGTCGATGCACCCGCTCTTTCTCGCAAACCATGCCAGGCCAGCGCAGTGTCTCGACCGTATCTATTCCTTCTCGTGGACGTTTGTACTCCCCGAATAATGCGACCCCCAATGGCAACGGGCGAGCCACAACCTCTTCCACGGCCACATGGGGCTGAAATGGGGTGGGGTGTGCCCAAACATGTAGGAATTGAGCTTGTGCACTCCAGGCGTATAATTGCATATCTGGCGCTTCCAGTCCTCCCTGCCGCAGAGGTAACGTGAGCAATTCCCAGGATATCCGGGCCTGCCCACCTGCCCAGACAAGAGAGATCAGCAAGGATCTCAGCGTGGTAAAAAACGCCTTAGTAAGTACAAGAGGGACATTCACAAAGAGATATAAAAATTTGGGTAATACCACCATTTTTACCAACGCTATCCTCCCGGCCAATGAAAGCGGTAGTTTCGCCCAGACTGTGACCTTTCCCTCAAGCCAGGATATAGCACGACCATGATTCAGCCTCCAGATTTCCTGCATCTCCCTACTAATCCAGATGCCCAAATATTTCACTGGCCCTGTTGCCCATTGCAGGGGGAACTCCGATGATGTTTGGGCTGTGTTATCGGTTAATGGGAAAACGACAGACTTTGCCCAGTTTATGTAGATTCCGGAGAGCCCTCCAAATTTGATAAATTCCCTCAAGATTGGATCGAGGTTGTTCGCCGGGTCTAGAATATACGTCACGTCATCCGCGTAGAGGGATATTAACAGACTCCGTGCACTAAACCCAATCCCCTACGCAGTGTGGTGTTGCCGGATTCGGGCCACCAGAGGCTCCATTGCGATAGCAAATAGCAACGGGGAAAGCGGGCACCCCTGCCTCGTCCCACGAGAGACAGGAAATGGGTCGGAAAGGAGGCCATTAACCCGCACACGTGCCGTGGGTTGTGTATAGAGGAGTCTAATCAGATCAAGGAACAATGGACTAAACCCCATTTGTTCTAGGATAGCGAAGAGATAATGCCACTCCAAGGTGTCGAATGCTTTTGTGGCATCCAAAAACACTGCAGCTTCCTGCACATCCGAGTGCAGGTAATGTAAAACTGAAAAGAGGGTTCTGAGATTATGTGCCGTCGACCGGCCCGGTATAAATCTCGACTGGTCAGGTCTGGCAACCAGTGGGAGCAGAGGCTGCAGTCGGTTGGCGACCAGCTTTGCGAAGATTTTTACGTCTACATTGATCAAGGAGAGCGGTCTGTAGGAGTCCAACTCCTCCTCCGGTTTACCAGGCTTTAGCAGAGTGACTATAATCGCCTCACGCAGAGACGGCGGCAGCACGCCAGCCTCCAGTGCCTCCACGTATAGGTCATGTAGGTTAGGGGCTAACTCCTCGACGTAAGTTTTATAAAGCGCAGTGGTCAGACCATCGGACCCCGGTGCCTTATTTAAGGGCAGGCTTTTTATGACCCGAGCTATATCCTCCACTGTAAAGGGGGAATCCAAATAATCCCTGTGCCCTTTGCTCAACCACAGCAATTCCAGGGAGTCGAGAAAGGGAAGTAATCCCTCCGGGAGTGATCGTTGAGTCGTAGTATAGAGTCCTTGATAGAATCCTGAGAACGCCCCCAGTATATCTTTCTGTCCCCTGAGTTGTGACCCATCTGCAGCGTTGAGTGTAGTCACAAAGGTGGTGTTGCGTGGTGGACGAAGCATGGCCGCCAAAGTTTTTCCGGGGCGGTCTCCCTCCCCATACCTCTGAGCCTGAGCATGCTTTCCCAGAAACTTAACCTCCCTGTGTGCCTCTTCTTCAAACTCAAGTAGGGCTACTTTTATCGATGCCAGAGCCATGGGATCCCCAGTTGAATAGGATTGTGTCTCCAGCCCCTTTATTTGTTTTTCTAGCCTTTCCAAGGAACTTCTAATGGCTTTCAACACTCCGGCCTGCCTGGCAATACAGTTCCCTCTCACCACTGTTTTAAAAGCTTCCCAGAGAGTAGCCACGGAGGTCACCGAGCCCGTGTTTAACTCGAAGTAGTCCACTATGTCATTCCTGATTTCCTCTTTAAAGGCTTCGTCAAGTAGGGCATGTGGCGGTAAGCGCCGTGTATAAACTCTCTGTGCGTAATTGGGCAGCTTCAGTCTCAACAAGCAAGGTGCGTGGTCTGATAGAGACCGGGGACAATGTGACACCTCCCCCACCCATGTTGTCCCATCGCGGGACACAATCCAATAATCCAGCCGGGACCAGGCTTTGTGGTAATCTGTAATACATGTACCTTCTTGAACTCCTGGGTGTAGTTGTCGCCAAATATCCACCAGTTCTCCATCCTCCAAAATAGCCCTGAGCGTCCCACTGGCCAATGGGTGTAGCGTCCTAGCCATCCCCCTCCTGTCTAACTCGTCGTCCAATACCGCATTAAAGTCGCCCCCCCACACAATTGTATCACAGTTAGTAGATTTTACTTTGGCCCATACATTTTGAAAGAAATCGGGGGAATCGGAGTTTGGGCCATAAATTGCCACCAGTACCACCTCATGACCTTGGAGATATCCCTGTATTATAACATATCTGCCCTCGGGGTCTAGGTGTGTCTGTCCCTCTCTCCAGTCCAGTCCCCTGCGTATCAAAACTGCTACCCCCCGTGCATAATTTGAGTAGACTGAGGAATACACCGACCCCCACCTTCCATGTTTTAACCGAGGAGAGGGGTTAGCACGTATGTGCGTTTCTTGCAGCATACATACATCAATGTGATGTCGAACCAGGTAAGCATGTATCAGTCGAGCTTTTCTGCCGTCATTAATCCCTCGGATATTCCAAGTAAGGAAATTTAAGGAGGACATTTAGAGTACATCGTGATACACTTTGCCGAAGCAGGCGAAGTACGGCATAGGAACCCACATCGTTGTACAGTGTGAAGCGAATGCACATCAAAACATACAAGTCTGGCTAACAAGAAAACAGTCCCTGCCCACCTCCCCCCACCCACTCCAAACCCCCAATCAGGTTGAAGACCCATCCCTAAGAAGGAAAACAGTTCCGATAACTCGCGGGAGCTCTCCCCCGGGGGCGCAGTAGCGCTGGCACACTCCCCTGAGTTCTCAGGGTGGCCGGAGACCTGTATAAACAGTGTGTTATATTTGGCAAATTCGTGCGCTGGGAAGTAGATATCTTAACACCTTGAAACGCATACCCCAGGATCACAATTTAGGTTGCGTGTTTACATGACCAGATAGTGAAAAATAGAATCCTGACATATGCCAATTACCCCATCTTCCCTAATCCATCCTTCTATGTTAAAGTCTGCACAGCCTAGCACCTCATGTTCGCCAATGTCAACCAATAAGTCCCCTTAGCTACTAATTACCATTCCAATCTGCATTAGAGCAACACCAGGGAACATTTACATAGCCTAAGGCAAAAATTCCAGAGGGCAATCAGTCATTGTCACTCAGACTTGCGTGTTCCGGGGTCACAGCTTTGGGGCTCCGTCGCGCCGTCTTCCCACCAACGTGCTTAGCGAACTTTAGTGCTGACTTCGCATCCGTAAAGAGGTGTGTAGTCCCTTCATAGCTGACCTTGAGTTTTGCTGGGTATAGTAGTGCATATGGTATCTGGGCCTGGAGGAGCAGCTTCTTTGCTTGTATGAATTCTCTCCGTGCATTTTGCACCGCCGGTGTAAAGTCAGGGTAAAAGGAAGGAAAATGCTACTTACCAGTATGCATCTGTTCTTGGCATGTAGAGCTGCAGATCCTCACACTGTGCATTAGATCGCCATCTGGTGTTGGGCTCGGATGCTTGCACTTTGTTGTTGTCTTCGAAGAAGTCTTTGTAGTCATGTGATAGGTGACTCCTCCTTAGGACAATAGTGCGCATGGGCATCGACTCCATCCTCAGATTGTTTTTCGCCATATTGGGGAGTGATGGAGTTAGTAGAAAAGAAAAGAGATGTCCATGTGTGTGTATCTAATTAAGATAGGACTGGAGCACATACAGGTCCCGGGGAGGTGGGTGGGCGTGTGAGGATCTGCAGCTCTACATGCCAAGAACAGATGCATACTGGTAAGTAGCATTTTCCGTTCGAGGCATGTGAGCTGCAGAGCTCACACTGTGCATAGACTGTACAGCAGTATCTCCCTAGCGGTGGTCACCTGTATGTGTTGCAGTAGTTTGAAAAAGGGTTTTAAGGACAGCTTGGCCCACGGAAGCTTGTTGCTTGGCTTGCACATCAACACAATAGTGTTTAGTGAAGGTGTGTGTTGTAGACCATGTGGCTGCCTTACATATGTCTTCTAGGGGAATGTTCCCTAAGAATGCCATGGATGCCCCTAGTTTGCGTGTTGAGTGCGCTCTAGGGGGAACTGATAATGTGCGTTTGGCTTTTTGGTAGCAGATTTGGATACATTTAACAATCCACCTTGCAACCCCGGCTTTTGAGATGGGATTACCTTTGTGTGGTGGAGAGAAAGCCACAAACAATTGTTTGGTTTTGCGAAAGGATTTGGTTCTGTCAATGTAATACATAAGGGCTCTTTTGACATCTAGGGTGTGGAGAGCTCTTTCTGCCACGGAATCTGGGTTTTGGAAGAACACAGGTAGTTCTACTGATTGGTTAAGGTGGAAAGGCGAAATGACTTTGGGAAGGAATTTTGGGTTTGTTCTGAGAACTACCTTTTATGATGTATTTGTAAGAAAGGCTCTTGTATAGTTAGAGCTTGTAGTTCACTGACTCTCCTTAGAGAAGTGATTGCAATTAGAAACGCAACTTTCCATGTAAGGAATTGAAGTTCACATTTATGTAAGGGTTCGAAAGGTGGACCCATGAGCCTGGTAAGTACTATATTAAGATTCCACACTGGGGAAGGTGGTAATCTGGGAGGTATGATCCGCTTAAGGCCTTCCATGAAGGCTTTAATGGCGGGAACTTTGAATAGTGATAAGTGTTGCCTGTTTTGCAAGTAAGCAGCAAGGGCTGCGAGGTGCAGACGTATGGATGAGTATGCAAGACTACATCTTTGCAAGTGTAGCAAATAGCAAATGATGTTTTGCGTAGAGGCTTGTAATGGTTGGATGTTATCATTAGTGCAGTAAATAGCGAATCTTGTCCATTTAGCTGCATAGCAGGCTCTGGTAGTTGGGCGTCTAGCTTCTTTTATAACGTCCATGCAGTCTGGGGGTAGGTTAAGGTAACCGAATTCTAGGACTTCAGAAGCCAAATTGCAAGGTTCAGCTGAGATGGATCTGGGTGCATTATCTCTCCATGGCTCTGCGTTAGCATTGTTGGGGAGAGGTGTAGTCTTTGGTATGGGACTACTGATAGCACCAGTAGTGTGGTGAACCACGGTTGGCGTGCCCATGTAGGGGCTACTAGTATCATTTTGAGAGACTGTTGTCGAAGCTTGCGTACTACAAGTGGGATGAGTGGGAGCGGTGGAAAAGCGTACACAAATCTGCCGGACCAGTTCATCCATATCGCATTGCCCTTGGACTGCGGGTGTGGAAGCCTGGCGGCGAAGGTTGGGCATTTGGCGTTTTGGTGTGTGGCGAACAGATCTAAGTCTGGCTGGCCCCACATCTGGAAGAAAGGTAGAAGAACTTGTGGATGTAGTTCCCACTCGTGAATCTGTTGTGTCTGTCGACTTAACAGATCTGCAATCTGATTGTGAACCCCTGGTAGGTGTTCTGCTAGAAGGTATATGTTTTGTGGATGGCCCACCTCCAAATGTCCTGTGCTAGTTGGGACAGTTGTGGAGAGTGTGTCCCCCTGTTTTTGTATATAGTACATAGCTGTGATGTTGTCTGTTCGGATCAGGACAGCTTTGTTTTGTACGTGGAGTTGAAAGGACTTGAGAGCTAGGAATATAGCTAGTAACTCTAGGTGATTGATGTGGAACAGCTTCTGCTGAGTGGTCCACTTGCCCTGTGTTGTATGGTGTAACAGGTGTGCTCCCCATCCTGTAAGGGATGCGTCCGTGGTTAGTACTACTTGTGGAACCGGCTCTAGGAACGGCCGCCCCTTGGACAAATTGTTGTTGTTCCACCACTGCAGAGAGCGATGTGTGCGGCTGTCCACCAACACCAGATCTGTAAGATGTCCCTGAGCCTGGTTCCATTGGCGCGCTAGGCACTCTTGTAGAGGACGCATTTGAAGTTTTGCATGAGGGACGAGAAAAATGCAGGATGCCATCATGCCGATGAGCTGCATAAACACTCTGGCTGGGAGAGAGTGTTGCATTTGAAACCTGGGGACAAGGGTTTGTATACTGGCTATCCTGGCTGGGCTGGGGTAAGCTAGAGCAGTGGAAGTGTTTATCGTAGCTCCCAGATATTGAAGGACATGGGAGGGCTGAAGGTGGGACTTGGTATAGTTTATCGTGAACCCCAAGTTGTGTAATGTTTGTATCGTTTGGTGAGTGTGTTGGACACACTGGTTGAATGATTTGGCTTTGATAAGCCAGTCGTCCAGGTATGGGAAGACATGTATTTGTTGTCTTCTTAGATGCGCTGCTACTACTGCAAGGCATTTGGTAAACACTCTTGGAGCAGTGGTGACTCCGAATGGGAGTACTTTGAACTGGTAGTGCTGCCCATTGAGAACGAACCTTAGATACTTCCTGTGAGCAGGATGTATGGGAATGTGGAAGTAGGCGTCCTTGAGGTCTAATGTGGCAAGGAAGTCTTGTTGTTGTAGTAAGGGAAGCACTTGTTGGAGAGTGATCATATGAAAATGATCTGAGTGTATGTATTGATTGAGAGGTCTGAGGTCTAAAATAGGCCTGAGAGTGCCGTCCTTTTGGGAATGAGGAAGTACAGGGAGTAAACCCCTGTGCCTTGCTGTAGCAGAGGCACTGGCTCTATGGCGTGCTTTTGAAGCAGGGAAAGTACCTCTTGTTGTAAAAGTGTAAGATGGTCTGTGGACATTGGACGCTGCCTGGGTGGTATGGTGGGGGGTAGCTGTTAGCTCCAGGCAGTCGCCATGTTGGATAATCTGTCTCACCCACCTGTCTGTTGTAATGGAGTTCCAGACAGGCAGGAACTGTGATAGCCTTCCCCGACAGGGGTGTTGTGGTCGGGGGAAGTGGAGGAAAGTCACTGTTTGGGAGTGGTGGAGGTACGGGTGTTGTTATTATTACCTCGACCTCTGCCCTTAAAGTTGTTGCCTCTGTAACCACCCCTAAAGTATCCTCTATTAGGAGAGGTTTGGGTGTTTGTTCGATAGGAAGAGGAACTGTCTGCGGTGGTATTCCTGGAGCCCCCTCTGTAAAAGGAGCGGCGAAAGGAGCCACGTTGCTGCGGGGACTGCAATGCTCCCATTGATTTGGCAGTGTCAGTATCCTTCTTCATCTTTTCTAGTGCTGTGTCGACAGCAGGACCAAATAGTTGGTTTTGGTTAAATGGCTGGTTTAGTATGGTAGTCTGGACTTCTGGCTTAAAACCTGAAATGCGAAGCCAGGCGTGTCGTCTAATAAGCACGCTAGTGTTAACTGACCTAGCGGCGGTGTCGGCTGCGTCTAAGGCGCACTTAATGGAGGCATTTGAAATAAGTTTGCCTTCTTGAATGAGGTCAGTGGCTTGTGTTTTGTATTGATCAGGTAGATGTTGAAGGAGGGTTTCTAGCTGATCGTAGTGTGCCCTGTCGTACCTAGCTAGTAGAGCTTGGGTGTTAGCGATGCGCCAGATGTTGGTGGCTTGCGCAGCTACGCGTTTGCCAGAGGAATCTAACAATTTAGATTCTTTATCAGGGGGCGGAGCATCCCCTGAAGTTTGTGAATTGGCGCGTTTTCTGGCATTAGAAACGACCAGTGAGTCAAGGGGGAGCTGACCTTTGATGTAGGTGGGGTCATCGGGGCAGGTCTATACTTTTTATCCACTCTAGGATTAAGGATCCTGGCTCTGACCGGGTCGTTAAAAATTTCAGGTGCATGTTTAATGACACCCTTGATCATGGGCAAAGTTTGAACAGTTTTTTGAGACCGTTCAAAAGTGTCTAGAAGAAAATCTTCCTCTGGTTGGTCGGTGTGAATATGCACCCCATGAAAAACGGCCGCCCTATGTATGAGTTGCCCAAAACCTATGTGATCATCTGGTGGAGATGGTTTTGTGGGATAAGGTGGAGGGCTGGGGAGGTCTGTAGGGTCTGGGGGTCATTATAACCCCAGTCATCCTGTGGTGGATTATCTGGATCCAGATATAAATTATGAGGGTCATCCCCGTACCCCATGTTGTCCTCATACTCATGTGGGGGAGAATCCGCAGGTTGAGGAGGTGTGATAGGGATGTGGAGAGGAGGGGTGTTAGAGAGAGGTATAGGGGAAGAAGGAGGCATAGGGGAAGTGGAAGAGTCTTTCTTCTTCGGAGGGACAGGCTTGTGACGTGGCACAGAGGAAATCTGTCCTGTTTTAGGATTGATATAAAGTTTGTGTTGATTAGGATCGATGGGATCCGGTGTAAACAGTTCCTCTCCTTGAATATTAGTTTTCGGCGCCGACTTTTTCGGTTCCGAACGTGGTGATGGCTTCTTTAGATGTTCCTTTGCTTTAGAAGGCGTCGAGGCGTCCTTCGGTTTAGCTACAGGCTCGACCGGCTTTAGTTTAGGGGTGTGTCGAGTAGCTTCGGTTTCGGTGCCGAGGGATCCGCGTGCTTGGAGGCGGATTTGGGGACCGAACTGGATTTCGGCGCCGGGTGGTCTTTGTGTTTCGGCGCCGAAGGTGCCGGTGTGACGGGCACATGTGGTTTGGTCGGTGCCGAGGAACTAGAAGGCTTTGTTTTCTTGTTCGGTGCCGAGCCCGAAGGCGGGGCGTCCGAAACACGTTTACGGTCTCGACTGGGGCCCGTAGGCGAAGTACTGACCGGTGCCTTCGATTTTGCAGGGAGGGTTGGGGCAGGGGCAGTAGTACTCACACGCTGCCCTGAAGGGATGGAACTGTCGGAGTCCTCTGCCTCGGAGATGATAGCGAGGTCTTCGGAGTCTTCTTCCGGAACATCGGGACCCTCGGCGAAGATGTTGACGGGTTCCAGAGCGGACCTGTGCGCCATGATGTGCCTTCGGGCTTGACGATCTCGGATTGTCTTCTTGGAGCGGAAGGAGGCGCAGGCCGGACAAGTGGCCTCGTTATGGTCTGGTGAGAGGCACCGATTACAGACCTGGTGGTGGTCACTGTGAGGAAACTTTGCTCCACATTGGGGGCATTTTCGGAATGGCGTCCTTTCCATGGGCAGTAGGCCTTACGGCGTCGATGGGCCCAACGGCCCGCGTCGACGGCTGGAAAGGAGATCGAGGAAGGGACGTCGAGATGTCGATGTCGGTATCAGGCGTTGAAAAGTGGAAAACGCTGCAAAAAAAAAAACAAGTTTCGAACCGGAGTGTCGAAATGCATCCGAACCCGATGGCGGAAAAAAACAATCTGAGGATGGAGTCGATGCCCATGCGCACTATTGTCCTAAGGAGGAGTCACCTATCACATGACTACAAAGACTTCTTCGAAGACAACAACAAAGTGCAAGCATCCGAGCCCAACACCAGATGGCGATCTAATGCACAGTGTGGGCTCTGCAGCTCACATGCCTCGAACATGGTGTTTCCCCCGTACACTACGGTACCTTTGCCACAAGCCAACCTTAAAACTGTGTCTCTGTCTTGGTAGTTCAGGATTTTGGCTAATATTGACCAGGGGGTTCCTCCCACCGGGGGCCTGGGACCCAGTGTGCGATGCGCCCTTTCCACCGCAAACACTGTCGACAGATGTGGATCAAAGAGTTCATGGAGCATATCTGACACGTACCTTTCCATCTTCTCGATGGCCGTCGTCTCCGGGACACCAGTAATACGGAGACTGCTTCTGCGTGAGCGGGCCTCCAAGTCCTCATTCTTAGCTCTGATAACTCCTAGCACTTTGTCCATTTGTAGAAGTTGCTCCTTCGTCTCCACCTGGAACTCGCGAAACTCCGAAACCCGGTTCTCCAGTACATCCAATCGTGTGTCGTGCGCTTCCACCTTTGACTTCACCGCGTTTAGCTGGGAGGACATTGCGTCCAGTTTGGTGTCAATAGGTCGTAAACTGGACCTCATCTCTAGCATGAGTGTGCGCAGGTCCTCACCCTGATCTTCTACCGTGAGCTCCTGTTGTCGCTCCGCACTTGCCTCTGTGTCTTGCTCCGTGTTTCATGTGGTGCGACGTTGGTCAAAGTTTAACTTTGGCTGCTTGGCGTCCTGTTTACCCATTGTGGGACTGGGTGGAGCAAATTCGGTCGGGGTACTTCTCTGCCCAGGGCTGCCTCGTCTGTGGGTGTCTAGGGCTTATCTGCTACAAGCAACTGTTCGGGCCAAGAGCGTGGCAACCCACCACACCAATAGCGCGTGTCTCCTGCCTCACCAATAATCCCCTCCACGAGGTCTCCCGCAGTGTTTCTGGCGAGGTCCGCCTCAACTGTCGTATCGACCTTGTAGGGTCTAGCGGATAAGTTCTGGGTTGAACTCAACCTCTCCAGGGGGGCTACCGGACCCAATGTCAAAACCGGGCTAAAAGGACCTTGAGGATCTCCTAGAACCACAGGAGTATAGAGCGCAATAACTGGGAGGCGGCGTAACAGCCCATGGCACCACGCTGCATAGACCTGCAGGGCCTGCTTCCAACACCATCCACCAAAGTCTATGCGTAGATTGGGAGCGACATACGGGCGTTGGAATGAGTCTCCCTCAGCAGCTCCGTCGACTATCTCCCAGAGTTTGCTGTTCCGCGGATGTCCCCGCAGGTGTCCCCTGTCGCTTTTGCGTGTCGCGGACCGCAATTTGCTTGCAGCTCGGGCCCGCCCTCGTAGGGACCTCCAACGGGTTATATTGTCCTCCACCAAGCTGCCGACACTCACCCGCAGTTTGTATGTCCCGCAGCCCGCATGCAGCCGCCTATGGTGCTCTGCGGATATCCCCCTCGGAACAGTGCACCCGCCTTTTATCGATTGCACCCCACTCTGGGCAAACTTCAGGCTGTCAGCAGAGATTTCTGGTCCTGGGGGCTTTGCAGTTGTCTCTCTGTTCCCGCTATGTGTGGCTCGCAACCCCCTTGGCGTGTGACGCACCTCTCTGCACCGTCCGACGTGATGCGGCCTGCGCGGCCCTGGCAGCCGCGGCCTCGAGTTTGGAGGCAGGCCGACGTACGCCTCCACCGCCTATCTCGCCGCTCCGGTCTCCGAGCAGCGCGCCCCACCACACCGCCTCCCAAGCTCAGCGGCGGCTGTTTCGGGTATCGCCTGCTTCCTCGCGGTGAGCGCTTCCCAGCGCGTCGGGTTTCATGGAGCTGTGCACACCGTAAGTGCGTATAAGTTCAGGATTTTAGCTCCGGCCGGCGGAGCTCGCCTAGTGAGCGGCCATTTCGCGGCACGGTCAGCCACGCCCCCCAGGTGTCCTGTCCATCCTTGACCACCTCAGCAAAGTGGTTCTCAAGATGATCGGGTAAATTCGGCATCACCATTACAGCCAATTCCTACAGGGCATGGGTATATTTGCCCAGTAGGCAGGCGGGTATGAGAGAACGTCAGGCTTACAACTGAGAATACTTTCTTCCCAACTACTTCAAATTTCCTCTCCTCTGTCAGGTGGACCTTATAGGAACACTCCAACATTTTGCTTAGTGTGGCAGAAGGATGCACGGACAAAAAGGTCCCTTGCCACTGACTTGTATAGCCAAGCTATGAGGCGGATCACTGCTGAAGCGGATCACTGCTGGGGCGGATATGGGCTTACCCCAGGCAGCCTTTACTTGATCAATGGGTGCCTTACTGACAGGCAGCAGAGGTTCCAATGTGGATGACTGGAGGACTTCTGTCAGGATGTTTGCTCTGGCTTCTCCAGCGGGGATCGGCAGCTCCAGCACTTCATTGCTGTGTCAGAAGAAGCAGATGACAGCAAGTTGGCTGCTTTGTTGTCATCGTAAATTGAATCAGATTCAGTGCTAAAAATATTATTCCATTGTTTCCCAATAGTGTTGCTGTGAGGACATATCCTATTTTTATTCTCCATTATTGTATACATCTCTCTCCAGGACCTCATGCTTAATGGCTCCAATGATGTCACTGTGGCATCACTTCCGGTGCCAAAATCGAGCCAGGGCACCTTAACGGTGCGAGAGAGCCAGGGAAAAGTTTCCAAATACAGTTTCACCTGGAGATATTCAAGAGATGAGAAATCTGCAGGTACAAGCATGAATTATCAGTGCTGGGAGGCCCGTTGGGTTGCCATGCACTATATAAATCCGAATGAATCAGAAAAACATGCAGTTGTGCACTCTGCACAATGAAACATGTCATGCAATGGACTTTCCCGTATCAGCAAGGTTTAATCGGATTTCATTTTATTAAAGCAAATACATACTAAAGGTTTACTGGCGCTATGAATTAATTCACAGGACATACACGGAGAGACACATTTAACAGAAAGATGGATGAAGAGACCTAAAGAAAAGAAATGCTGAATCTGTCTCAAAGCAGAAGGGCATCTCATTTGTTTCGTACTTGAGTTGTCTGGAGGTTGATGCTAATGAGGATGATGGTGAGGGCATATCAGATGCAAGGGGTGGTGATGAGTTATGAGAATTCATCTATAAGGCATCAGAGGGCTCTTGGAGTTGAATGTCGCTTGCTTGTGGGGCAGGACTGTGAGGACTTATCGATGATCGGGAGATGTCCTCTGTTCTTATGAGCACAGTATGCTTGCTAGTTACTGTAGCCTGTGAGAGCAAGAATATTAAGGAAGTGCAATGACAGGGGGTTAGTTATGTCTTTGTGATGAAGAGTGAAATAAGGTATCGATAAGTTATGAGGTTTGTGATATCTGGAGCATGGAGTACTGTAGAGCGTGCGGTGATGAACATAATATGGACTGAGTGTTCGATATTTTGAGGGTGTGTGGTGGTTAGTGGGGCGTAAATGAGGCTGTGTGTGATTGTGGGGGATTGGTGCTGGGCGAGACACACAGTTTCGATTAAAAAAGTTTAGATTAACAGCAAGAAAATGTGACGCGCCTGTAATCCCAGTTCTCCATCATGGGTGTCAGCAGCATATTGATTATATGGGCCTACCACAATGGAGCAAAACTTATTTGGTACTGTTTCAACTTCCCTGAGGTATACCCACCTTTTCTCTGATTTCAGAACCAGTCAAGTCAAGTCAATAAAGCTTTATTCGATTGAATACATCGCAATCATAAAAGCAGACATGAGTAATTTTATCATAACAGAATCCTTATTAAAAATCCTTATTAAAAAATATATTTAAATCGTATCTTCATTAGGATAATATAAAAACACAAATAAAAACCGGTTTAAAAATATGCGTAATGGGGGCGTGGCCAAGATGGCGACCTGAGCAGACGTGTGGCTCGGCGGCTCCTCGCCCCTGGACCCTATCTCCCGAGTAACACAGCACAAACCCCCCCTTTTCGCGCACGGCGCTGGCACCGCGATCGGCGGGGAAGAGTCGCCGCCCATCGAGGAGCACCTGCAGGGTGAACGCTCCACGGAACCCCCTTATACCATCGTAACTTCCCTGAACGGAGGCCGGAGGAAATGGCGCCTCTTCCCGGAGCTGAGGGGGGGTTCCGAGCGCCGCTGAAACGCGGCCTCTCTGAAGGCACCGGCGGTATCGTCGACCCCGCCGGGGGCGGTGAGGTGCCCGACACTAGCGACCCGGCTGAGAGCTGCGCGGCTGATGGTGAGGAGGGGCACAAGAGACGTCTGGTGGCCCAGGTGAGACGGCGGCAGCCACGAGAGGCCGAGGCTCGAAGGCCTAGGAATTCCGCAGACGGCGCCGGAGGGGCACCCTCGTGAGCTTGGCCCTAGCCACTTGCTGTGGCCACATCGGTCCAGCGACGGGAGAGGTGGGGGCGGACTGCGGCGCCGGACGCCCCTGCAGAGAAACCGGGTGAGTGCCTGCGGCCCTGGGAGGACGAGACGGCAGCGCCGGCGGGAGAGAGGCCCCCCTGGGTGGACGCCTGAGACCGGGCTCCGGAGGCCTAGAAAGAGAGGTAGGGCCCAAATCCTGACCACCCCGGGCCCGACGCGCAGTGCGACTCCCACAGAAACACTCTCAACGAACCGAGGCAGGGACGAAGGAGAGCGAGCTCCCGAATACTCCCCCAGGGTCAACAGCTCGCTGGCGGAGGGTTCCGGGGCAACAGATCGGCGACACTACCCCAACACGGTGCCCCCGCACGCCGGCGCAAGTTAGGAGTGACCTGGGCAGCGGAGGAGCGGGCCCTCATCCGAAGCCCCCGAAGCCGCGGAAGGGCTGACTCGAGGCAGCGCTCCGCAGCAGACACACGCAGAGTCAGAGTGGACACCACAGGTGGGGGCAACGACGTGTGTGAAGGCCCGGGGACCCCGGGGCTCCTGCTCAGGCACACAGAGGGGCGGAAGGGGTCACAGCTCCACCCCGGGTGCAGCGACGCGGAGAAGAGGGACCCTCTGATAAGATACACCGGAGGTATAGGACAGAGTTTGGCGGGATTAACGGACCTCCACGATGTCCACGCTCAGGAAGAAAGGGGACCGCAACATTAAAGATATGCTGGCCAAGAGCTCCCCATTAGGTGAACAAGGACGCAAGACTCCGACCCCCCTCCACCACGGGAGAACCTGGAGGAAGGGGACATGCCTATCACACGAACCTTCCTGGAATCCCTGTTCAATGTCCTGCGGGAAGATTTCCAGATGCTTAAACAGGAGGTGAAGGGAGAGGTACGGGAGATCCGCCGGGACGTGGACGGGATTGGAGAGAGGGTGGCTGCAGTCGAAGAACGCGAACTATCCAGAGGCGAAGAAATAGAGCAACTACAACAGGAAATGATACGCCTACAAGAACAGCAGCTGGACCTCCAGACCCACACCGAGGACCTCGAAAACAGGTCCCGACGCAATAACATTCGAGTCCGAGGGGTTCCGTCGCAAGAAGAGGGGACCGATGTGGCCGGCTACCTACGGGGGCTCTTTTGGGACATCCTGGGGGAGGACCAAGACTTCGAAATACGCATTGACAGAGCGCATCGAGTGGGCCCTCCGCGCCGAGCACCAGCGCCTCCAGCCGACATACTGGCCTTTCTCCCGGACTATCCCCTTAAAGAGCGTATATTGAGGGAGGCCCGGCGCAAGCAACCTCTCGCACATCAAGGACACTCCATAGCTCTCTTTCAGGACTTAGCCGCCATAACCCTACAGAGACGGAGAGCATTTAAAGAGGTGACAACTCACTTGAGAGAGCAGGGGTGGCCTACTCTTGGGGACACCCCTTCCGATTGATCTTTAAGTGGAACGGCCGGATACACCAATTGCGCTCCCTCAAGGAAGCCTGTGAGATTCTGGGCTTGACGCAGGAGAGCCCGACTGCCTCACCTACTCGCCCAGGGGGCCCTCCGAGACCGGCTGGCGAAAAGTAAAACACAGGCGTAGGCCCCCTCCTGTCCAAAAGCCTGATCCGGACATTATGTCCCAGGAGAGGCGAGAGGCGGTGGCGGCGGTGGCGAAGGACACTACCCCACCAACCCAAGAATGACAGTACAAGCAATCACGGGGGTCATAGAAGCAATGAACCGGGTTATGCCGGGGGCGGGGCCGGGGGGCAGTCGAGACCACTTGAGCCACAAGTACAACCCAATTTTCTGGACTCCAGATGCCCACGCCATTGGACAATGGGCAATGGACTATGTTACATGGGGAGGATCACAAAGTTGGGGTTCGGGAGGGAGGGGTGCGGGAGCACGGGCATTGGGGAAATGGGATTAGGGTGGGTTTTGAAAGGGGGCGACAAGGGTGGGGGAGTTGTAGCTAGGTGGGAGTTGGAAGGGTTCGGGAGGGAGGGAGGGAGGGTCCGGGGAACCGATGTGCTATCAACCATGGGGGCTCACCAGGCTCCACACTCGTGACAGACCCATACACAAGCGGCCAGCTACCTCTCTCCCTCGATGACGGTATCAGAGCTGCAGATTCTCACTCTGAATGTAAAGGGGCTGAATAACCCCATTAAGAGACGAGCCGTCCTCTCTTACTTAGAGAACTCGGGTGCATCAATATGTCTCTTACAAGAAACTCATCTCCTCCCTAAAGACTGGCATCGCCAGAAATCCCGGGCCTTCCCCCAACAATTCTTTTCCTCCACAACAACCAAGACAGCTGGGGTTGCTATACTGTTAGCTAAAACATTCCCGGGCACGGTGGGAGATAAGGTGGCAGAGATCCGAGGCCGACTCCTAGCATACACGCTATGGATAGGGGGCGCCCCCATAGTGGTGGGCTCTATATACGCACCCAATACAGGACAAGAACTGTTCCTTCAAAATGCTATGTCGGAGGTGTTGGCCTCCCCTGGGAGGCGAATTATGGTGGGAGGTGACCTGAACTTAGTTATGGACACGGACAAAGACAGATCGGGTCAGAGATACGGACATACAGGGGCCCTATCACATAGCGGGAGGGAATGGCTCAAGGAGAGGGGGCTGGAGGATATTTGGAGGGTGGCCCACCCCAATACCACACAATATTCTTTCTACTCACATACCCATCATACATACGCTCGACTAGATCACTTTCTAGGGACAGCGGAGTTGCTGCCGATAGTGGAGACGGTATCAATCATGCCGGCCCCACTGTCTGACCATGCTGACATTGACTATCCCCCCAACACGGAAACCGCCCGGGAGATGGCGTCTCAGGGAGAATCTGTTACAGAGAGCAGGGGTAGTACAACAACTTCGAAACCGGGTTACAGACTACCTGGATCTGAATGACTCTCCAGACACTCCCGTGACAGCACTGTGGGGAGCACTTAAAGCCACGATTCGAGGTGAAATTATCGCTATCAGCGCAGCAGAGGCTAGGGAACGGAAAGAGAAAAGGGCGCTCCTCACGATCCAGGTGACGGAACTAGAGCGAATACATAGCCGCACTTGCGCACCACGGATATGGCGCCAACTCAAAGCGGCGAGAACGCAATTAGCGGCCCTCGATATTGACAGGGCTGAGTACGCGGCCCTACGACTTAAGCACACTTATTACATAGGGGGCGATAAGGCAGGGCGGCTCCTAGCGAACAAACTCAGGGCGCGGGACGAACGCGCAAGAGTAAAGGGGCTTCAGACTCATACGGGAGAGACAGTGGAGCGTGATGAGGATATTGCGGAGGCCTTTCGGAACTTCTATTCCACATTGTATAGCGAGACTTCGCAGACAACGAGGGACGCAGTAACTTACCTACAGGACGCTGCCATCACAAAACTAGATCTTACGGAACGGGATGCGCTGGACGCACCCATCCGAGTGGAGGAAGTGATCAGGGTCATTTCCCGACTTAAGGCCCTGAAATCGCCGGGTCCAGATGGATTTTCGGCAGGTTTCTATAAGACCTTCTGCCCACAGCTGGCCCCAATACTAACGCGCCTTTTTAACTCCTTTCAGGGCCCCGGGACAATCCCCCGGACATGTTAGCCGCCGACATAGTAGTTATCCCGAAACCCGGGAAAGATGCAACTCACTGTGGTGCTTATCGCCCGATCTCCCTGCTTAATCTTGATCTTAAACTGTTCACAGGGGTTCTGGCGGCCCGACTAGGTCCATGCATGCCCGGGATTATCGAGCCGGATCAGTGTGGTTTTGTCGCGAACCGTCAGAGTAGCGACCACACTAAGAGGATACTCCACCTGATCGACAAAGCCCATCGCACCAATCTGGACGCAGTGCTAATAGCGATTGACGCGGAGAAAGCATTCGACCGCGTCAGTTGGGACTTTTAGGAGCCACACTGACCCATTTCGGAATCGGTGATCGCTTCAAGGCCTGGGTAGCGAGCTGCTACAATGGACCTACCGCTACGATACGAGTGAACGGCATGGCCTCAAAACCGTTTGATATTCAACGAGGAACAAGACAAGGGTGCCCTCTATCGCCCCTCCTATTCGCTCTCTACATAGAGCCTCTTGCACAAAGAATACGGGATAACCCTGAGATTCTCGGCATATCCTTTGGAGGGGAAAGGCATGCAATTAGTCTGTATGCAGACTATCTTTTAGCTACCCTAGAGTCTCCCGACCGATCAGCCCCGGCCTTTCTAAAGGAGCTGGCCTCCTTTGGCCGTGTCTCTGGCTTTAAGATTAATGTCCCGAAATCAATGGTGCTACCCCTGGGCAGCTGTGCAGAAAAGCACACGGCGGGAACACTGGTGATTGGGGGCTCCAAATCTGCAACACACTTCCCTACTTAGGAATCGATTTGGCGCCCACGGTTGCAACTACGGTAACGTCAAACTACACTAAACTGCTTTCTCAGACACAAACGGCTCTTGGACGATGGCAGAAACATCAGCTGTCACTTCTGGGCCGGATAGCGGCTGTTAAAATGAATATCCTGCCCAAAGCACTTTATGTCTTCCAGACCATACCGATATGGCCACCAGGAGGGGCCCTACAAAAGCTACAAGCAGCGGTACAACACTTTATTTGGGTGGGGGCACGACCTAGGATGCGCAGAGACCTCTCCCATAGACCACCCGACGCAGGCGGGATGGGTATCCCTAACTTCCTAGATTATTTTAAAGCAACTCAACTTCGCTACCTAGTGGAATGGAACAGACCGACATCTGAAAAACGATGGTTGTTCCAAGACCGGGCCTTGGCGAAAATGTCTCTCTGGAAAGTCCCGTTTTTAAAACGCACAGACCGACCGCCGAATTTGAGGGGATCCCCGACCACGAGCACGCTGTTGCGAGTGTGGGATTCAGTAGCGGCCAAGAGGGGAATCACATCCTTTCCCTCCCCGTTGACGCCATTATTCGAGAACCCAGAGTTCCCTCCCGGCATGGAGGACCGGGCGTTCCCACAATGGAGGGACACAGATTGTAAGTCAGCGGGCCATTTATTTACCCTCGAGGGGTTCATGCCTTACACGGAGGCGATACAGTGGTACAACATCGCGGCGCCACAAAGGTTCCAATATTTTCAACTGCGTCACTGGCTCCTGCACCCGGAGACGTGTCCAGGGGCCAGCAGGAAACTCACGACATACGAACGCTGGCTTATTACTAGAACATCGGACAAACGACTGATATCTGAACTATATCGCATGCTGAGACCTCAGGTTCCCTTTTCCCCGTCGGCGGGACAGAAACGGTGGGAGCGGGAGATTGGGAGAGGATTAACAGAGAAAGAATGGACGGATATATCCTTTAGAGCCAACCACACGGCACGTAACACAGCCAGTAGGGAGGCTGCGGTTAAGGTCACTACATACTGGTATTTAACACCAGCGCGACTGCATGGGGGAACCCAGACAGAAGTCCGACATGCTGGCGGGGCTGTGACGCGGAGGGAACCCTGACACACCTCCTATGGGATTGCCCAGAATTAACGGACTACTGGCGGGCAGTCTTAGATGACATTGATAAACACTTCGAGACAGAGATACCTCGTTTCCCGGCATACACGCTATTGGGACTACCTAATGCACTCACAAACCCCCTGAAATCGATCCGGGGGAAGCAAATGGGGCTAGCGATGGGGGCAGCAGTTCAACACATCTTATCGCTTTGGGGCAAACAGTCCAGACCGACACATACAGGATGGTTGCACAAATTATGGTATATAGTCGGAATGGAACGAATCCAAGCTACCCTCACGGGTTCTTCCGCTACCTTCCGCACCTTATGGACACCCCTACTGTCCCTACTGTCGACAGAACTGACCGAGCTTACATGCCCCAGATACTTACGTATTCTCCGACTCACGGATAGCACAGAGGAGGTTGCAGACCCCCCACGGGAAAGGCATCGAGCTCCATCTACAAGGGAGGTCCCAGAGACAGGCTGATATACACGGACTAGGGAACCTAGAAGGGAGGATGAGGGAGGAGAAATATGCTGGTCTTGCTTTCTCTACTCAGGGTCCACACGGAAGGGCCGTAGTCCCTGGAGGGGACACCACCCAGAACTCTAACTTGGCACATCGGTTCGGGGAGGGAGGGGGGGGCGTTGGGGTAGTTTTAGGTTTTTTCTATTTTTCTTTTATCTGTGGTGGTCATATATGGGGGATAAAAATGGAAGACATAAAATTTCATAATCACACGTTACAATCTCACGCGGCCGACCTCCGGGTTGTGGCGGAAACGCTGTGTATGTTCAATCACTATGCGCTCTACCGGCCCACGGATTTGGGCAGCCAATTGTGTGACACTATCCTCTCTTCCATCAATAAACATGATTTAACCATAAAAATATGCGTAAAATATTCAATTAACTATAGATTTTCTCAGAGAGACTATTTTTTTCAGTAAAATTGCAACTCTCCACGTTACATACACATTATCAAGTGTTTGTAGGGCAATAAACGCAGGACGACACTGTCTAATCCCCCACGATTTCAGAACCGGAATTATCCACACCTTCCTCAAATGACAATACAACCTACAAAACAGAACAACATGAATGGTAGATTGTCTGGAAATGGAATCACAAGGGCACGGTGACATAGATCGAGACCAATCATTCATATTGGGAAAGCTAACTATTCTATGCAGTGTTTCCAACCTGAATCTAGTTAACAAGTACCTATCATAGTCTCCAGGTACATTTATTAAATAGGGTTGAATACTAAAAGAACTTACAAAACCAGTCAGTTATGAATAAAAACTAAGAATTGGCTGCAGGTAAGTACCTTACTCTTATGCCCTCACTTGAACACATGGAACATTGCAGCTCTAGTGGACAGCCCTACTCCTTTTTTACATTCTTGACTGGTACTTTCTCACTTACACACCTGCAGCACCTCTCCCGCCAGAGGTGCTCTTGGCAATCCAAGCCCCTTCCTCATTGCTCATATCCAGTCTAGAGCACAAGCCCATACTTTACCTCACCCAGCAGCAGGTTCTCCCAGTTCTCATTGGCAAATGCAAGAATTTCCCTTTCAAAATCAAAGTACTTTTTCTTGCAGCAGATACTGAGGTGATACACCACCAGATGAGCGGCATCCACCCTGGAAAACATGAAAATATATACACAATTAAAAAGCTACTTCATTGTAATGATTGACCTGTTATTGTAGTGCAAGTTATAAACTTTAGAATATTCGTGCTTGTGTGCATCGACCCTGAAACACTTTAATTACATATAAAACCATTTTCTAAAAAGCTAGAAATCTGACTTTTCTAAATACATACTCCATCTCTAACTAAATATTGCAAAAAATTCTGAATTTTTCGTTGCTAATTTCGTGAAATAAAATTAAAGCGTCACTTATGTTTGGTAATGCTCTTTCTATTGTATACTCTAACTGCAGATTCCTCACCTTTTGAATTCCCCCAGGCTTCAGACTGGATTCAGAACTTTTTCCAATAACTGTATATACCCCTGTGCGCTGATGTCAGGTTACTACAAAGCATTTCTGCATCCTTAGATGCTGTGTCTGTGACAGACTGAAAACTGTGACAGTTTACAAAATCTAACAGTTTTTTCCACAGAACAGGGGGAGGGAGGAAGGTAGTTGCGAAATCTGCAGTTAGATAGAATATCCACCAGAAAAAGCATTACTGAAGGTAAGTCTTTATTCCAATGGCTACTTTTAACTGCAGATTTCTAACCTTTTGAAAAATACCAATGCAGTACCGTCCCATAGATGGAGGGTCTGAGGTGTGGACTTCATACTAGAAATCTGCAGTACCAGGCAGGGCAGTTTGGCCCTCCCTGCAGGTCTGAAATTAAAAATGCAGTAATGCCTGGTGAAGGTGTGAACAGAAGCCCGTGTAGCAAGCTCACAGAATTTTACTGGCCCAGGCTATAGTGGCAGCCTTGACTCTGGTAGAAGGAGCCCAAAGATAACTCTACAAGGCTCCCTCTAGGCTGCCTCGTCTCAGACACATACCCTTGTGTTGAGCCCAATAACGGCAGCAGTACCACTGTAGAGCCTGCATGTGCCAATGAGATGACACTCCATCAGGAAGCACGAGGCCAGGTGACCAAGAAACCTCTGAATCGTCCTGGCCAAAATAAAAGGCCTCAGTATTTTTGGTAGGCCAAATACTCCTTTTAGGCCCAAATCAGTTTTTTTTCCAGTAATGCCTAGGGATGTAATTGAAATGTTTTCCGAAGCAGTGATAAGAGATTTCAAGAAGTTACAAACAAAGGAGTCATAGCAATAAACAGCTTAAAGGCAAAAACCGGTTGATACAATATAAACAGCGTATGCAAAAAATGCATCATAGAAAGGATACAGTGGTGAGGCAAGCTGATAAAGGTGGAAATATTGTGCTTTGGCCTTTCGAAATGTATATTATGGAGGCCAGGGCACAATTAGGAGCCACAGATAGCTATGAAAGAATAGCGAAAAGTGAAGCTGTAAGGATTAAGACAGATTACCATAGTCAATTGTCTAGATGGAAAACTTTGGGCCTTTTAACACAAAATGAATTCCACTTCCTCAAGGTGAAAGAACCAGTGTTACTTGTTTTTTTATTTAATACCCGAGGTGCACAAAGATCTAGCTACACCTCCAGGCCGGCCAATAATTTCGGCAATTGGCAGTCTGCTGGAGAGCACGTCAAAAGTTTGTTGATTTATTTCTACAGGAGTCAGTCAAAAAATTGTCACCTTACATTAAAGATACAGGAGATTTTTTACAGAAAATCTATGACATTAATTGGGAGGAGGATTATATCTTAATGACGCTAGACGTGACTTCCTTATATACTAGCATCTCCCATGAGGATGGCATGCGAGCGATGGAGTATTTTTTAAGCTCCAGGCCCCCTCACTGTGTTACAGACACACGGAAACTATCTTGGAAATGATCCACTGGTGCATAAATAATAAAAAAAATTCTATTTGGCCCAGATGTTTTCCGGTAATTAAGAGGGACTGCAATGGGCACCTGCTTCGCACCCTGCTATGCAAATTTGCATATGGGCTGGTGGGAGGAGCAGGTGCTACCTAACACATGCTCAGAAGCAATGATGGAGAGTGTTGTCTTGTGGTCATGTTTTATTGATGACTTGTTCATTATCTGGCAGGGACCAGCAAGTTCAGCAAAAGAATTTGTGGAGAAAATCAACATCAAAGCACTTCATTTGCACTTTACCTCGCACATAAGCCAAAAGTCAGTAGAATTTTTAGATCTAACTGTTTACATTGATCAAGGGAAATTACACACAAAAGTTTTTAGGAAGAACACAGCAGGTAACACGAATTTACACACCCAGAGTTTTCACCCCATGAGTTTAAAATACAGTATCCTCTATGCTGAGAATCTGCATATGAGGAGGAATTGAAGTGAGAGTACAACTAGAATTGGCACAGCAAAATTTAGAAGAAAGATTCACAGCAAAGGGTTACAATACTAAAGTTCTGAGGACAGCAAAGACTAAAGTAAACAGTAAAGAAAGAGGTAAATGAAAATTTGCCTAGCTGTAGTGCTGGTAAGTTTCAATTCTATTAAGGACACAGAGGCGAGGATTATGGCTTCTTCCTTCGCTTTATTTTTCACAGCCGCACATTTTTTAAACACAGTAACCAACTACATTTCCCATGAACAATAGGGAAAACACAGTCAACAGGACTCCTTCCTAGCTGTCCGCACTCCAGCCAGCCAGCATAGTCCCTTCACGCTGTTTCCTCTTCCTCTTTCTTCGCGAGAACCATTTCCTGTCGGATTTCACGCTTCTTGTTTGGAACCATCATTTCCTGCAAAATAGGTAGTGTCAGAGGGCTGAACTGGAACCAATTGCACTATAGCACAACCAAACAACAGCACATGAACAAGGTCATCAACTCATCACAGTTCTAAAGACCCATGAACGGTTTACTTACGTTAGAACGGGGAAGGGTCCACATCTGCAGAGGTCATTGGGCGAGATAATCCTCGCCTCCGTGTCCTTAATAGAATTGAAACTTACCAGCACTACAGCTAGGCAAATTTTCATTCTATGTCAGGACCGGAGGATCAGATTATGCCAGTTCAAAGCTTGTCGACTACTAGCCGTGCCACCTCCAGTACTGGTTTGAAATAAAACCTCTTAAACGTGGCGTCAGAGGACCAATCGGCCGCGCGCATCAGATCTTCCAAACGCGCTTCTAGGGAAAAAGCCTTAGAGGCCATCGCTCCTCTCGCCGAGTGAGCGCCAAACTGCTTAGTATCAATTCCCGCCTCCTGCATTACCCAACGCACCCATCTGGGCATGGTCGGGGACGAGACTGCTCTGTACGGTTTACGTAGCGCAATGAGCAGCTGTTTCTCACCCGGGGGGAGAGTGTCCTCAGTCAATTCTTCATAAGCACGGAGGCACTGCACCATACACAGTTTAGGGCAGTCCGGAAATGCTGGGTACGAGATGACCCTGGTATTACTCTTAGTCCTTCTACTTACCGTGAATGATACCCCCTCAGGGGAAAACACTCTGGCTGATACGTCCAAAGCCCTCACGTCTGAGACGCGCCTGCACGAGACCAGGCATAACAGCATTGCCAATTTGGCAGTTACTTCCTTACGAGACAGAAACCTATTTGGCTGCCAGGAAAGAAAAAGGTTCAACACCCGGTTCACATCCCAAAGGACGGAATACCGAGGCTCCGGAGGGAGAGAGAGACGAATCCCTCTGAGAAGCAGACAGACCAAAGGGTGTTCACTCACCAGAGAGCCCTGCACCATAATGTGACCGGCTGAAATCGCGGAGCGGAAGGTATTAATTGACCGATAAGCCAAGCCATCCTCCGCAAGACTCGCCAGGAAATTAAGGATGTGGACTACATCTGCCCCCACGGGATCAGTACTCCGTCGCACACACAAACGACGTCATCTGTGCCAGGCTGTCCGGTATCTCTTGGTCATGCTGTCCGCCCATGCCTTGGTGAGCAAGTCCTCAGCCTTTCCCGAAAGGCCTGGGAGCGACCAGCGACGCCGGAGAATCGTCAGGCCATCATCCTCAACGTTCCCTCCGCTACCAGCCGATGGGGAACGAGGTCGGGATTGAGGAGAATGTGAGGAAAGTGGGGGAGTCGGATTGGGAAATCCCAAGAAAGTTCCAGTAGAACCAGAAACCAGACTTGAGACCTCCACAAGGGCGTGATCAACACCACCTCCGCCTGCTGGTGGCGAAGCAGCTCGGACACTCGCGTGATCATCGAAATCGGAGGAAAGGCATAGCCATGCTCCCGCTGCAAGTCCTGGAGAAACGCATCCGTCGCCTCCGCTTGAGGATCTGGCCGCCAACTGAAGTATCTCGGTAACTGATGATCCAGCCGTGACGCAAAAAGGTCGACTGAGAAGGGGCCCCATTTCTCTGACATCTGAGAGAAGACCTGAGGGTCCAGCTTCCACATGCTGGCATCCAGGAGATGACGAGAGTGCCAGTCGGCCACCTCGTTCTCCCGCCCCGGAAGGTATTCCGCCGTCACCGAAATCTGGTTGTCTAGGCAGAAGTGCCAAAAGTCCCTGGCTAGGTTCGCCAACATTCTGGACCTGGTGCCACCTAGGTGGTTGATGTACCGGACCGCAGAGATGTTGTCCATCCTAAGAAGTACGCACGACTGTACCCTGTCCTTTGTCCAGCATTGCACCGCAAACGACCCTGCCAGCAGTTCCAGGCAGTTGATGTGCAATGACTGTTCGTGAGTGGACCAGGCTCCACCTGTGGAGAACTCTCCGCACCGGGCCCCCCAGCCGGAGCGGCTGGCGTCGGACTCGATGACGATATCCGGAGCAGAACCGAATATCGCTCGACCATTCCACGCCTCCATGTGGGTGAGCCACCACTCCATCTCGTCTCTCACATCATCCGTCAGAGGTATCGACTGGGAGTACGTCAAACCCTTCCTGAGGTGATGCGCCTTTAGGCGTTGCATGGCTCGCTAATGCAAAGGTCCGGGGAAAATGGCCTGTATCGAGGAGGAGAGAAGACCTACGAGACGCGCCAGCTGGCGCAAGGAAATCTGCGTCTTCGCCAAGGCCTGGCGCAGTTCGTGCCTGATCTTCGCCATCTTCCTGGTGGGAAGACTCAGAGTTGAAGAGACGGAGTATACATTGAAGCCTAAAAAGGTTGCACACTGGACCCGAACCAAAAGGGACTTCTTCTCGTTTATAACAAACCCCAGTCCCTGGAGGAGGTCGACCGCTGTCTTCAACTGGCTGGACAGCCTTCTGGGGCACTGATCCAGAAAGAGCATATCGTCCAAGTACACAATCATTCGAACAACCTGCGCGCGCAGGAACTCCACCGCCGGTCTGAGGACCTTTGTGAAGCACCACGGAGCGGAGAATAGTCCGAAAGGGAGCGTGGTGAATTCGAAAACCTGCCCTTCCCACCTGATATGCAGAAAACGCCGATGAGGGGGAAAGATAGGGACCGTCCGGTACGCGTCCTTCAGGTCGAGCCAGACCATCCAGTCGAGAGGTCTCAGAACATCCCTGAGGAGGTGGATACCCTCCATTTTGAAGTGGCGGTAAACCACCCACTCGTTGAAACTTTTCAAATTGATGACTGGCCTTCGGCCGACATCGACCTTGTCGACTAAGAAAATGTTGCTGAGGAAGCCCCCGATATGCTCTGCCTCGCGGCAAATTGCCCCTTTTTGGAGGAGGGCGGAGACCTCTTCGCGTATCAGCTCTGTATCTCGCTGAGAAAAGGAGATGGGACGGGGACGGCTTAGCTGACGCGGACGGCAATGAAACTCCAACTGGAAGCCCTGGACCGTCTGCAGCACCCAAGCATCGCTCGTGAGGGAAACCCAAGCCGGAAAAAACAGCGCCAAGCGCCCCCCCACCTACAAGCTCGCTGAGGGTGGCACACTCACCTTTTCCAGCACTATGTTGCTGGCCTCGTTGGACTCCACGGCCACGGAACTTCTGTCCTCTGGTGGGGTAGAAATTGTTGAAGCGGGCATTGTCCTGGTATTGCCCACGCCCGGAGCCTTGCCCCCTGTCAGGGTTGGAGAAGCGGCCGGACGTGCGGCCCCTGCCACGACCAGCCCCTCGGAAAACCCGGGGGGTAAAGACCTTCCTGATGTTCGACTGGGCTCTGTCTAATGAGGTGAAAGTCGCCACAAACTTGACCAGCTCTTTGACGAACGGGTCGCCAAATAAGCCCCCCTGGGCCACGGCGCCTGCTTCCGAAGAAGCCAAGTCACCTAACTTTGGCTCCACCTTAATCAGGAGAGACCTCCTTCTCTCTGTGGAGAGTGCAGGAATTTGCGTTCCCTATAAACACAATCGCACGCTGCGCCCAGTTCGAGAGTACTTCCGGGGAGATAAGGTACCGGATACCTTGGCCTCTTCGGCCATGTCAAGAATTTTGGTCACAAACCCCTCTGCATCCAGCAGCTTGTCCTGGGATGTGCGCCAGGAGCGATCAATACCCTTCTTAGGGTCCCTTACAAACTTCGCCAGGAAGGTTGCCATCTTAGGGTCAATTTCGGGCGTTAGGGCAACCTTCCCCTCCAAACTGGGGCGGGGGCAAGCGTCCTTGTCCATTGGCTTGCGCAGACGGCTCGCAACATTCTGGGCTACTTTATCCCCGGGAACCCAATCCTTAGACCTAAGGTGGACAATGTCGTCCGGGTCCAACATGTCAGAGGCCCCCCCTGGGGCAGGAGTGGCGGTCGGGAGCCAAGCCCTAGAGGAACCCGCTTCCTCATCCGTGTCGCCTGGGGAATCGCCATTGTCAAAGGGGTCTGGGGACGCAGTGGCGTTGGGGTGCAGTCCGCGGGGGCGCAGGGTCAGGCTGTGGGGGCACCTGCGCCAAGAAAGCCTGCTTTAGACGTGCGAACGCATCCAAGTCAACCCCCTGGGAGCACAGTTTCTTGGCAGGGGGGGAGTATGTTGAGGCACTGGGGGGACTTAGGAATAGATGGCGCGGGAGCAGCCCATTTAGCGCACTCCTTAGCTATCTGCGCTGACAGGCGCTGCTCTAAAGGCTCCATGGCTTGGTTGACAGCCCTGTAAATGGAGTCATCCACTGCCTGATAGAAATCATCATCCCAGGGGAGGTAAGATAAGGGATCCTCCTCCTGGTATTGATCCTGCTCAGCCTGCATGATGAGGTAAGTATGGATCTGCAGGGACACACTGGAGCGACAGACAGCTTGGTGCAGAAGCACTATTTTAAGGCACTGAGAGGCACAATTTCAGTAGCTGGGAGGGAACCCAGACAGATATGGGTGGCCGAGGGCACACAATTGGCGGGCAAAGCCCCAGGGACACAACAGCTCTCTTGATCACAGAGCAACCACCCGGGAAAGTGTCACAGAGGCACCACGTTACTCGGTGCAATTACGACCCCGCAGGGTGTTCAAACCTGTAAGATACAGACCCACAGCAAGGGCGTTCACACCAAATGGGGCAGTACAGACCCGAAAAACGGGCGTAAAACCGGGTGGCAGGAGGCAAGCGAAACTCTCACAAGGGCAGTGCTCGTCAGGACTCCAGTGCCAGTGCGAAACTCACGCTGACCATAGATTGCGCACTACCCCCCTGGCGGCGGGAGGACCACACCACACCTCGAGGGGAACACAAGTCACGTCAGGCACACTCTAAGCGTCCCGCGACTCACAGGGAATCTGCCAAACAGAAAATCTTAAAAGCGCTACAAAACGCCACCAAAGACATCAAATCACAACCCCCCCAAACCAGGAGGAGAATAAAAAGCGACTTATCTTGCTGCTGAGCACGAAGAAAGAGGAAGAGGAAACAGCGTGAAGGGACTATGCTGGCTGGCTGGAGTGCAGACAGCGAGGAAGGACTCCTGTTGAGACTGTGTTTTCCCTATTGTTCATGGGAAATGTAGTTGGTTACTGTGTTTAAAAAATGTGCTGCTGTGAAAAATAAAGCGAAGGAAGAAGGCATAATCTGAGCCTCCGGTCCTGACATAGAATTGTTCTTTACGGACAGTAAGCGAGATGAAACTGAAAAAGAACTACGATTCATCACCACATTTAACACTAAGCATGGTGAATTGAGACACATATGCCGAAGAAATTGGCACTTACTGAATAGTGACCCAGTCATAGTCCAGAAGATAAGTAAAAAACCCTTGATGACGTTTCGAAGGGCAAGGTCGATGAGGAATGACTTAGTTGTCAGTAGTCCAGAAATGCAAGTGGGTGGAACATGGTTGACAGGCAGAGGAGGTTTCTCCAAGTGCCATAGATGCAAGGCTTGTAAATATGGAGTTAACATTCAATGTTTACATGTACCATTCACAGATCAGGTGTGGAAAATTCAACAACCTCTGCACTGCAAAAGTGATCATGTAGTGTATGTCAGTCAGTCAAAAACTTTATTCGGTCATTATGACCATCAAAGTGCAAAGAAATACAAAGTAGTGGATTCACCAACATATACATTACCTTAATCCATTCTACGGACAAAGTTAACTGACAGATTAAAATATATCTACTTCATAAAAATGGTTAAAATAAGGACGTAAGGTGGCGAGTATGCCAGATAAAAAGCTCACACATATTGGAGCCCTACGGGAATCGCATAAAAGTGCAAATGCCTGTAATGTAAGAGTACATTGTTAAAATCATAGCATTAATGCATTACGAGTACAACGTCCGTATTCCAGGTAGGTGGCTCCATCAATTACAACAGCTCGACTGACAGATAAAAACAACAATACACTGATAGAAATCTTCATACAAATGAAATAAAACCTGGACAGAAATACACTAGGGAGAATGCTCTCACGGATTAGACCTCTTAAAGAGGTGGAAAAAAGGTGCAAGTGCGTTAGGTGCAAGGGTACCATGTTGCATATATATTAAGAAGACCAATGGAGGCACAGCATACATTATTGGTCACTAGGCTCCATAAAAAAAAAAAAAAGCGGTGGCTCGGGTAAATAAAGCATTAATACGTAAAAAGTAGTTCGGTGGTGTTGCCATAATACAAAGAGCCCAAAAAATGTTGTGCAGATAACCCTTGCACATAATCACAGTGGCATGGTCACAGATTCGAATGCTATTAATATGCGAGGCATAAACTATGGCTATAGGTCAACTAAAATAGGGATCGAGTTAAAGGCTGCAAATGCGGTTTAACCGTTCTTCAGTGCAAGCCTTCTAATGAACCACATTTTCCCCAGAAATTTGGCTACTGCACAAATTATGAGTGGCCTGGAATCTGTTTTTAAAATGTGTAGCGCCTCTTGGTGGCATCGGGTACCCATCTGCCTGCAGACAGGGGCTAGCCATTTGAGCCTCAGGGTTTTGTACAGTGGGCATGCAAAAAGAATGTGTTTAATCGTCTCATGGACCCCTAGGCAACAAGGACAGCCGCATAATGCATCCATGGCTCCCCGCTGCCAGGCCGCTGTGAACGATTTCAAAGGGAGGGTACCAAATCTAAATTGAATGTACAGCTTTCTATCACTCGGAACGGTGATGACCTCCATATACTGCTCATACATGCTTAGTAGCTTGAACTCTAAAAATTCTGATGCGAGGTGCCCTCCTGTTGTGAGTGTGGCATTTCTCTGATCCACCCAATTCCAATAATGGGCCAACCCACAAATTCCCCAGGCCTATCGCGGAAAGGAGAGTCTGGATGTTGCTAAACCACCCAAATTTTTTGAACCGATATAAAATAAGAACTTCAAGGGCAGCCATGTAGTGGGTAAGCTCAGTTGCTTTTTTTAAACGTAGCCAAAAATGAGGGGGGCGTAGTCTTGCTTTGTCCACTATGGTGTTTCTGCCCATATCAAGCCTTAGGGGAAGGAGAGGGGTACTCTGGGGGAGAGAACGGAGCAACCTTAAGAATTTGTTGTGTGTACGGAGAAGGCCCTCTAAATTGCCGAACCCCCCAATTTCAGCCCCGTAGAGAGCTGAACCTACCACCTACTGATCATATATCTGGAGCGGGGCTGCTATCGGCCTTGTTTGCGAAGACCTATGTTCCTTAATCAATGCCCCAGTGGTTTTCCTCTGCTGAAGGATTCGTTTTGAAATATGATGTTATCAGGACATTTTCTTCGCAAGGGTTACACCCAAATAATCAAAGGTGTACACTCTCTCCAAAGGGGACCCCCCCCAACAGCAATTTACCCTTGAACGATTTGTGGGGGGTTTATCAGCATTAGCTTTCTTTTGGAAGTGTTGACCTCCTGTCCTCTCAATCCACAGAAGGCCATGAAACGGTCGAGTAGCAGCTGGAGGCCACTGGGGGTTTTTGAGACCAGCAGAGTGTCATCTGCAAACAGTAAAGTTGTTATTTTTACTCTCCCCATTGTGGGGGCATCTGCGTGGACCTCTGCTAGGTACTTCACCACTCCATTTATAAAAAGCGAAAATAGGGTGGGGGCTAGGACACAGCCCTGCCGTACCCCTCTGGCAACTTTGATTGGGTCTGATAGCCGCTATTGATCCCCCCAGCGCACCCTTGCATAGTTGTCATGCAATCGAATTAAAAGTGCCAAGATGTCATGCGGGAGCCCCTGATCTCGTAGGACCTGCCATAGTTTGGGCCTGGAGATAAGATCAAAGGCTAACTTTAGATCGATAAAGGCAATGTAAAGACTGCCCTGTTCTAATAACACTGTCTTCCAAGCCAGCAAAGTGAAACGGAAAACCTGGTCAATGGTGCAGACTTTCTTCCTGAACCCCGCTTGGAAGGGGGATAGTATGTTATTTTTCTCCATCCAGTCAGTGATTTTGTTGAGTAGAGCACGGGAGAAGACCTTCTGTACACCATCAATTAGGCTGATCGGCCTATAATTGGAGGGCAGCGAACGCCCCCCCTTCTTAAATACCGGGATAACCTCAGCTCCCTTCCATGACAGAGGTATCGGGGCCCCATCAGCAATTCCATTTGCTAGTGCCTGAATATAGTTGGTCCAATTCGTAATGTCGCTCAAAAAACACATCTCCAGGTACACCGTCAGGACCAGAGGCTTTGTTTTTAACTATGGAGTTGATGCTTTGCGTTATCTCAGCTGGGGAGAATAGGTAACTGCTAGGCTGGATACTGTTATATTCCTTGAGGGGGGCCTTCAATGTCCGTCGCTCCAGATCCCGTGTAAACTGCTGAAAAGTGATCAAACCAAGCAGCCTCAGAGATGTTGTTTGTCGGTGGTTTAGATCTTTCGGCGTCACCCCTAGTGACTAGCAACCAGAACTGCTGGGAATCTTTCCTCTGGTACAGAAAACAGTTGGTCCTAGACTTATTTATCAAGAGTAAAAAAAAAAGGAAAATGCTACTTACCAGTATGCATCTGTTCTTGGCATGTAGAGCTGCAGATCCACACACTATGCATAGATTGCCATCTGGTGTTGGGCCCGGATGTTTGCACTTTGTTGTTGTATTGGAATAAGTCTTTGGAAGTCACGAGATAGGGGACTCCTCCTTTGGACAATAGTGCGCATGGGCATCGACTCCATCTTCAGATTGTTTTTTCGCCAAGAAGGGAAATGATGGAGTTTTGTGAGAAACAGAAAGAGATGTCCATGTATGTTGTATCTAATTAAGATTATACTGGAACAGATAAAGGTAGCCGGGGAGGTGGGTGGGCGTGTGTGGATCTGCAGCTCTACATGCCAAGAACAGATGCATACTGGTAAGTAGCATTATCCGTTCGAGGCATATGAGCTGCAGATCACACACTATGCATAGATTGCATAGCAGTACTTCCCTTTAGCGGCGACCACCAGTATCTGTTCCAGTAGTCTGAAATAGTGTTTTGAGTACAGCCTGGCCCACACTAGCTTGTTATTTTGCCTGCACATCTACACAATAGTGTTTTGTGAATGTGTGCGGTGTAGACCATGTAGCTGCTTTGCAGATGTCATCTAAGGGAATGTTCCCTAAAAATGCCATGGAAGCCCCTATTTTGCGGGTAGAGTGGGCTTTAGGGGGAATAGATAGTGTACGTTTTGCTTTGTGGTAGCAAATTTGTATACATTTGACAATCCACCTTGCAATCCCAGACTTTGATATGGGGTTGCCTTTATGTTGTTTTGTTTTGCGAAAAGGTTTTGTTCTGTCAATGTAGTAAAGGAGTGCTCTTTTCACGTCTAGTGTATGAAGAGCTCTTTCTGCTACTGTTTGTGGTTGCGAGAAGAACACTGGCAACTCAACAGATTGGTTCAGATGGAAGGGAGAAATAACTTTAGGAAGGAATTTGGGATTTGTCCTGAGAACCACTTTGTTATGATGGGAGTTGTAAAAATGGTTCTTGAATAGTTAGTGCCTGTAACTCACTGACTCTTCTGAGAGATGTGATGGCCACAAGGAAAGCAACTTTCCATGTAAGAAATTGGAGCTCACATTTATGTAGAGGTTCGAATGGAGGGCCCATTAATCTAGTGAGGACGATGTTTAGATTCCACACTGGAGAGGGTGGTACCCTGGGAGGAATTATTCTTTTGAGGCCTTCCATAAATGCTTTAATGGCTGGTACCCTGAACAATGACAAATGTTGTCTATTTTGTAGGTAAGCTGCTATAGCAGCGAGATGCAATCTAATTGATGTGTATGCTAGATTACATCTTTGAAGATGCAGCAGGTAACCTATGATGTGTTGAATGGACGCATCTAGAGGATTGATTGTGTTATTGGCACAGTATATAACAAATCTTTTCCACTTGGCTGCATAGCAGGCTCTAGTGGTGGGGCGCCTAGCTTCTCTGATAACGTTCATACAATCAGGTGGAAGATTGAGGTAACCAAATTCTAGGACTTCAGGAGCCAGATCGCTAGATTGAGCTGTGCTGGATCTGGATGTCTGATCTCTCCACGGTTCTGTGTTAAGAGTTGTGGGGAGAGGTGTAGTTTTTGGTGGGGGACTACTGATAGTTCCAGCAATGTTGTGTACCATGGTTGTCTGGCCCATGTTGGAGCAACTAGAATCAGTGTTAGTGACTGTTGTTGCAGCTTGCGTACCACTAATGGAATGAGAGGGAGAGGCGGAAAAGCGTACGCAAATCTGCCTGACCAATTCATCCATATCGCATTGCCTTTGGACAATGGGTGTGGATATCTGCAGCGAAGCTTGGGCATTTTGTGTTGTAATGTGTGGCGAAGAGATCTATCTCTGGATGCCCCCACATTTGGAACAAGCATTGGCATAGCCAATAGGTCTCGCCTTTGGGACCTTATAAGTGTTCAGTTATCCAGCACAATATCCTTGGTGCAACAACATCAACTGTTGCATAGCTAAACACTTATAAGGTCCCAAAGGCGAGACCTATTGGCTATGCCAATGCTTGTTTAGATCTGTAATGCCCTGGAGGCTTCTGGAGATATGAAAATTGTAAATGTCACTAAACTGCAAAGATGGCATTATCGGACCATACTACATTTTTTTACATTACATGCAAAAATGTTTTCTACACTTTCTACACGTTGGAATATACAATTTGCGGGAATTATATAATCCTTAAACTCAGGAAAAATTTCATTTTCACATATTGACTGTGACGTATGGCCATTAAAAACAAAGGTTGTTTATACAACAGGCGATCATAGGTGTGTTAGAGAGAGAGAGAGAGAGAGAGTGTGTGTTTGCGTGTGTGTTTGCATCTGTGTTTGTGTATTACACATTTACACTGGTTTTAGACCCATATTTCATTAGAAGGATTCTACACGTCTGAATAATGGATTGAAAGCAATGGGAAGCCCATAAATTATTACAGTTTATCACAGCATACAGTGGTCTGTCTTCTTTCTTAAATAAACATATTATGTATGTTCAAAAATTGCTTATATCGACACATATGTGTGTTTGCATGTATATATTCAAAACATTTGCAACGTCAGACATTCAAATAGTCTAAGAAACGTAAAATCCGTCCATTGGAGTGTCTGCTGGTGGTACAGGGTGATTGCTTTGTTCTATGTCACACCAAGTATGTAAAGAACTGTACACACGTGGGAAAATACAATAGACTTTGCATCAATATGTTTATAAAATGTCTGAAATGTAATTTTATAGCGCTTCTGGCTGTAATTCGAAGCTCTGTAAACAACAGATGCTTTCTGTATTCACATTAACAGTACCCAATATTTTGACTTGGAAAGAGAAAAGGCAAAGTTCGCCTTGCCAAGTTTCGTATTACTGACCTCAAGATCACACCTCATGTTTCGAGCGTACCTACCTGAGCCACATTGCTAAATAATTACGCCCAGGTCAGTATACTGCACTCTTTGACATACATATTACACATATATCAATATCAGTGTTTAACTCTAAAAAGCCAGCCCCGTCAGCTTTGTTCAATGTATTATATGTGCAGTTTCAAGCAGAAGTTGGCCTGGCCCCACCTTAAAGTGCAGGAGGAAACAAAAGCGACGGACGAACATAAAATGATTGCAGGGCCCGGGCGTCAAGTGAAGCTCCTTTATAAAACACAATTACACGCTTTATGGCCTCAGCTAAACAGACAGCTCAAAGTACTCCCCGCTGCTCCATCAGATTACAATTTGGGACACTGTGCCGGTAACCATGGCGCTCACGAAGGCCGCTCTGGGCCTTCCCGCAGCTGAAAGAAAGTGCCAGCGTTTGAAAGAAGAAATGGATGCCTCTGTCCAGGAGCTGGCAGACAAAGGGCAGCGGATGAAAAGGAGACGACCCCATTCCTCCCAGGCACTTTGTGTCCCTAGGCAGGGACCAGCAGCGTGTGTGCGTGTGAGCTACGTCCAGAGGTGCGCGCGCCAAGGCAGGGTTCTGTTTGAGCCACCTTCATTGGACCAGCGGGTAGCGCGCGAGGCGCAACAGCGGCCACTAACCCGGATAATAACATGGCGAATAGTGTTTACCAGTGGTGACTAGAGCATACCAAGGAACAATAAGAGCATCACCAACAAACTCAAGTAAAGCACCAAGATCACATATGGGCAAGGGCTGATTCGGCACCCGGAAGGTGAATATCCTATGTGAACGAGACACCATGAAGAAAATGAAAACTGGGGCCAGTGAGGGTCGGTCATGCTTACACCAAAGGCAGGCTAAGACTGAAGCCCAGATGTGACATCCAATATAATCTGTCTTTGGGTTCAGCGTCGGCTCAGCCTCTTGTGATTCTGGGCAAATCACTTTATCCCGCGCCTCCAAAAACAAGGTGGAGGGGTGGCTGAAGATGGAGAGGGTGAAGAGAGAAAGTGAAGAACAAGCGCGGCTGTGAAAGCGACGCGGCCGTGAAAGTGAAAGGCCACGCTGATTAAAAAAAACATATGGCGCCTGCGCCCCTTGAGGGAGTGAGCAGGGGCACCATCTGTTTGAAAGTTAATTACAAACAGATGTCGCCAAAGCTCGCTCCCGCAAGGGAATCGCCAAACGTGCACGCGTTGCCATTGAAAGCAATGCAAAGCGTGCTCGTTTTTGGGCGAAAAAGCGAATCGATTCCTAAAGGTCTCCTCCTATGCAACGCATGCGCGCTCCGTAGGCGAGACCTAAAAATGGTTGAACTTGTGAGTGAAGTTCCCACTCGTGAATCTGTTGTGTTTGACGACTTAACCGATCTGCCATCTGATTCTGAATTCCTGGAAGATGTTGGGCTAAATGGAATATGTTTTGAGGAATAGCCCACCTCCATATGCTCTGAGCTAGTTGAGAGAGTTGCAGAGAGTGCGTCCCCCCCTGTTTTTGTAAATAATACATTGCTGTGATATTGTCCGTCCTGACTAAGACAGCTTTGCCTGATATCTGTTTCTGGAATGATTTTAATGCCAGAAAGATTGCTACTAACTCCAAATGATTAATGTGGAGTAGCTTTTGCTGAGGGGTCCATGTGCCCTGTATGGTGTGATGTAGTAGATGAGCCCCCCATCCGGTGAGCGATGCGTCTGCTGTTAGCACAATCTGTGGAACCGGCTCTAGGAATGGTCGCCCTTTGGAAAGGTTTTGGGTGTTCCACCACTGCAGAGAGCGATGTGTGACGCCGTCCACCAACACCAGATCTGATAGCTGATCTAGAGCTTGGTTCCACTGACGTGCTAAGCATTCCTGTAAGGGGCGCATCTGGAGTCTTGCATGCGGTACTATGAATATGCAAGAGGCCATCATCTCGATTAGTTGCATAAACACTCGAGCTGGAAGTGAGTGTTGCGGCTGGAATTTTGTTAGAAGGGCTTGCATGCTTGCTATCCTGGCTGGATTGGGGTATGCAAGGCCTTTTGAGGTGTCTATTGTGGCACCTAGATATTGTTGGATGTGGGACGGTTGGAGGTGAGACTTTGTGAGGTTTATTGTAAACCCTAAGTCGTGAAGTAGTTGGATTGTGGTGTGTGTGTGATTTACACACTGGGTATGCGACCTGGCTTTTATGAGCCAGTCGTCCAAGTATGGGAAGACGTGAATTTGTTGTCTTCTTAAGTGGGCTGCTACCACTGCCAGACATTTTGTGAAGACTCTGGGTGCTGTGGTGACTCCGAATGGGAGAACCTTGAACTGATAATGTTGACCATCCACTACAAACTGAAGATATTTTTTGTGAGGAGGGTGAATGGGAATGTGGAAGTAGGCGTCCTTGAGATCTAAGGTGGCAAGGAAATCGCCTTGTTTGAGTAGAGGAAGGACTTGTTGAAGAGTGACCATATGAAAATGGTCTGACTGTATGTAGAGGTTTAATGGTCTGAGGTTCAGGATGGGCCCGAGGGTTCCGTCCTTCTTTGGAATGAGAAAATACAGTGAGTAGACCCCTGTGTTTTGCTGATGCAGGGGAACTGGTTCTATTGCATGTTTTTGTAGGAGGGACAATACCTCTTGTTTGAGAAGCGTCAAATGCTCTGTTGACATTGGGCGCTGTTTGGGTGGTATGTTGGGGGGAGTTGAAGTGAGTTCCAGGCAATAACCGGATTGGATAATTTGTCTCACCCACCTGTCCGTGGTAATGGTGTTCCAGACAGGTAGGAACTGTAGCAATCTTCCCCCAACCGGAGTGTAATGTCTGGGGGACGTGGAGGGAAGTCATTGTTTGGAGGTGGAGGTAGTATGAGTATTGATGGTCTTGCCTCTACCCTTGTTGTTATTGCCCCTGTAGCCTCCTCTGTAATAACCTCTGGTAGATGAGGTCTGGGTGGGACTTTTATAGGATGTGGAGGAGTTGTCAGTGGTAAAACCTCTAGAGGCGCCCCTATAAGAGGAGCAACGAAAGGAACTTCTGGGAGTTTGCGATTGCAAAGCTCCCATTGATTTGGCCGTATCAGTATCTTTTTTTCATCTTTTCTAAAGATGAATCTACACTAGGTCCAAATAAATGTTCCTGGTCAAACGGCTGGTTTAATATGGCAGTTTGAACCTCGGGTTTGAACCCTGAAATACGGAGCCATGCATGTCTACGCAAAAGGACACTGGTATTAATAGCTCGTGAGGCTGTGTCTGCAGCATCCAGAGCACATCGAATGGAGGTATTGGTTATAATTTTGCCTTCCTGGATGAGATCATTGGCCCTTGTTTTATATTGATATGGAAGGTGTTGTAGTAGGGTCTCTAGTTCGTCATAATGTGCCCTATCGTACCTAGCCAGCAAAGCCTGTGTGTTGGCAATTCTCCATATGTTGGCTGCTTGGGACGCTGTTCTTTTACCATATGCGTCCAACAGTTTTGACTCCTTATCAGGAGGTGGAGCATCGCCTGAGGTTTGAGAGTTAGCCCTTTTCCTGGCGTTGGAAACTACCAAGGAATCTAAGGGAAGTTGTCCTTTAATGTAAGCAGGGTCAGCTGGGGCAGACTTGTATTTCTTTTCTACCCTGGGGTTAATGACTCTAGCCCTGACAGGATCTTTAAAGACTTCAGGAGCGTGTTTGATTACCCCTTTCAACATTGGGAGGATAGAAGTGGACCTTTGAGATGGTGCAAAAGTGTCCATAAGGAAGTCTTCTTCTACAGGGTCTGTGTGTAAATCTACACCGTGGTATTCTGCAGCTCTGTGTATGAGCTGAGTGAACCCTATAGTGTCTTCTGGAGGGGATGGTCTAGATGGGTAGATATCATCTTGTGGTGTATCAGGAACATCTGGTGTACCATAATTGTCCCATGGGTCATTTGGGATATTAGGATGACTAGGTTCTCCTAAAGGTTGATCATCGCCTTCGTACTCAGAAGGGTCCTCATCATCCTGAGGTGGAGGAGATTGTGAGGATATTGGAGATGGAATAGGAGAGATGTGGTGTGGAGGAGGAGGTGGCGAAGGAATTCTCAAAGGAGAAGTGGCAATGTCTCTCTTCTTTAGAGGGAGTGGAGCTGGTGCAGGTTTGTCCAATTTCCTTTTCCTGGAAGGACTAACTATAAGCCGACCTGTATTTGGGTCTATTTCCAGAGTTTTTTGGGTTGGATCAGGTTGGAAAAGCTCCTCCTCTGGAGTGTGTTGTTTCGGTGCCGATTTTTTCGGGTCCGAGTGTTTGTGTGGCACCAGTTTTGGAGTGGTTTTATGCTCCTTAGGTTTGGAAACTGGAGTTTTCCTTGGTTCCGTTGGGGTCTTTGGAACCGGTTCCGATAATTTTTTCGGCTCCCAAGGTTGAGTTCTAGCGGTTCTTAGAACCGGTTGTTTGTTCGGTTCCGATGGTTTTTTCGGATCCGAAGGTTCAGTGCCAGTGGTTTTCGGTGCCGAATGCGCCGATGTGGAACCAGGCCTCAGCGCAGGCGAAGACAGTGGTTTGTCTTTGGGTTGCTCTTTTGGTCTCGGTGCCGGGGATGGGGTTTCGGTACCGAGGGTAGGCTGGCTCGAGCCCGAGCGGCCTGAAGGCTTATGTGTTGACTTCTTCGCCGAGCCGGAAGGCGGGGCGTGGGAAGTTTTGTCCCGGTGTGCACCTGGGCCCGAAGGTGAAGGTGTTACCGAAGCCTTTGTAGAATGGAGGGGGGGGGGAGGGGGAAGGGGTCGACGTCAGTACTTACGACCCGTTGCCCAGGAGTGATGTCTTCGACGTCAGAATCGTCGGCTTCGGAGGCGCTGATGATGCCCTCTTCGAGTTGTTCCTGCTCCGGTACATTGATGCCTTCTTGGAAGATATCGTCGGGTATCGATGTCGATGATCGAGCCATGCTTCTTCGAGCTCGACGATCCCGTATCGTTTTCTTGGAGCGCAAAGGGGCACAAGCTGGACAGTCTTTGGCCTCGTGCTCGGGCGAAATGCAGAGGTTACACACCTCGTGAAGATCGGCGTGGGGAAACTTGGATCCACATTGAGGACACTTGTTGAAAGGAGTCCTTTCCATGAGCCAAAAGGCCTGATGGCGCAGCTAGGCCCGAAGGCCTGCGTTGACGACCGGAATCGAAGAATTCGAGTTTATAGAGATGCGCGTCGAGAAGGGAAACGCGATCGAAAACAATACCGAAGAAAGGGTGAAGGATTGCGCGTCGAAAGTTAGAACGGTAGCGACACCGAACTGGAACGCGACGTACACATCCGAGTCCGATGGCGGAAAAAAACAATCTGAAGATGGAGTCAATGCCCATGCGCACTATTGTCCAAAGGAGGAGTCACCTATCTTGTGACTTCCAAAGACTTATTCCAATACAACAACAAAGTGCAAACATCCGGGCCCAACACCAGATGGCGATCTATGCATAGTGTGTGATCTTCAGCCCCTATGCCTCGAACATATATATATTTGCGATTCAAGATCCAATTTCAAGCATGCATATAGTCAGCTACTGGTATCAAATACAAACAACTTCTTTAAATGTGCACCAGGCATAGAGAAAAACATTGGCACCTATTGACTTTATAAGAGAATATCTGTTTTTATTCACAGACATATCGCTATCTGTAGTTACTACAACTATCATATCCAACACTTCGGACCATAGTCTCAGGTATTTTAGCAAGTAATCAATTCGGCTCGTGTTGGCAGTTCTGTTGAAGGTATTGGCCCCCTTCTTATCAGATAAGGTGCGACCATTAGCTGCCCTAAGCCCGTACTCAAGGGTTAAGGCTTGAAGTTGCAAGGCAGTTTGCGTCCATTTTTTTTATTGGTTGCAAATCAAGCAGGGGAACATGCCACAATTCATCTACCTTGCCAATGTCTGTTAGGTCTTCTATGCCCAAAGGCTCGTAGGTGGTGTTGAAATCTCCAGCTATTATTAAGGGAGATAAGGACTCTCTTCCCTCGAGGCAGTCTTCCAGAGCTTGTATAGTTGGTGAACTGGAACCCGCCTTGACTCCACGGGCATAGACATTATAAATGTCCACCCCCTTACCGTTCCTACCTCTAAGATTGATCGCAAGGATGTTCAGACTATTAGTCTTGATGAACAAGTTACTTACCTTCGGTAATGATATATCTGTAAGAAACATTAGTTAGTTATAGATTCCTTACCTTAGAATTACCCCCAGGCGTCAGACTGGATCCGGAAAGTTTTTTCATCACCAATAACTCTGCACATCGGAAGGTGGCGTCGGTCGGCTCCGCCTCCGTTGTTGGCGTCGTGGTCGCCGAGATGATGTCGAGGCAGCTACTTAGACGCCGCCATCGCGCGCTATCAGTTCTGTACACGACTTTCCGCGCCAGAAAGGCAGAGCCATGCAAGACACTGACCACTGGTGCACAAAACTAGGGCCCTGAAAGGATAACCTTAACCCTAGAAATCAGTTCGCAGAACGGGGAGGATGGGTGGGGCGGTAAGGAATCTATAACTAACTAATGTTTCTTACAGATATATCGTTACCGAAGGTAAGTAACTTGTTCATCTGAAAGAAACACGTTCGTTATAGATTCCTTACCTTAGAATAGATACCTCAGCAATACCAACTCCGGAGGTGGGTCTGCGAACCAATATCACACCAGCAGGTCCTGGAGAACAGAACGGCCAAAGAAGCCGTCTCTCCGGACCTGGCTGTCCAGACAGTAGTGTTTCGTAAACGTGTGCAGTGATGCCCACGTAGCTGCCGGACAGATGTCTTTCAGAGGAACTCCTCGTCCCAAAGCAGTAGTGGCTGCCGTCGTCCTGGTGAAATGGGCGTGTAGCCCCACTGGAGGCTCCTTTTTAGCCAGAGAATAGCATGCCTTAATACACAAAACGACCCATCGAGAAATGGTTTGCCTGTGTACGGCCCGACCTTTCTTGGCGTCCACGTAGCCAACAAAGAGTTGGTCATCCACCCGGAACTGTTTTGTGCGATCCAGATAGAAAGAAAGCGCACGTTTTGGGTCCGGACGGTGGAACCTCTCCTCCTCTTTCGAAGGATGCGGAGGCAGAAAGAAGGTGGGCAAAGTGATGGTCTGCCCGATGTGAAAGGCAGTGACAACCTTGGGAAGGAAGGAGGGACGAGTCCTGAGAACCACCTTGTCCGGATGGACAGACAGGAAAAGAGGTTTGGAGGAAAGGGCCTGGAGCTCACTCACTCTTCTGGCAGAGGTGATGGCTACCAGTAATAAAATCTTTAGCGTCAGAAGCCTCAAAGGACAATTGTGAAGTGGCTCAAAGGGAGCACACATTAAAAAGGTTAAGACTAGATTCAAGTCCCACTGAGGCATAACAAAGGGAATAGGAGGAAAGAGAGGAGTTATGCCTTTTAAGAAATGATTAACAACCGGGGACTTGAAAAGAGAAGGCTGATCTGGAAGCCGAAGGAAGGCAGAGATGGTCGAAAGATAGCCCTTGATAGTGCCCAGAGCAAAGCCCTGCTGGGCTAAAGAAAGAAGAAACCTCAGAAAGAGGAGCAGAAAGGGGATCCACAGCCTTTGCTGTGCACCATGCCACAAACGTGTCCACTGGCAGGCGTATACCGTCTTAGTGACGGGGACGCCTGGCTGCCAAGATTACATCACAAACTTCAGGAGGCAGGTCAAAAGACGTCAACTGCCGCCGTTCAATCTCCACGCAAGGAGGTGGAGGCTGGACAGGTTCGGGTGGAGCACCGTCCCCTGCTGCTGCGACAGAAGATCCTCCCGAAGAGGCAGTCTGGTCAGAGGATCGATGGCCATGTTGAGCAGCTTGGGATACCATACTCTTCGTGCCCAATCCTGAGCCACAAGGATGACTTGGGCCCGGTCGCGCCTGATCTTCTTCAGCACTCTGGGCAGAAGTGGTATAGGCGGAAAGGCGTACAACAGACCGCAACTCCACTCACGACGAAAGGCGTCGCCTAGCGAGTGCCGTCTTGGAAATTCCAACGCGCAGAATTGCTGACATTGCGCATTCTCTTCGGTGGCAAATAGATCTAACCAAGGCTCTCCCCACTGTCGAAAGAGACCTTGCACCACCTCAGAGTGAAGACGCCATTCGTGATCCATCATGCGCCTGCGGCTGAGTTCGTCCGCCCTGGCGTTCAGGGAACCTGCCAGGTGTTGAACCACTAGGGATATGCCCTGATGTTCCAGCCATGTCCAGAGGCGGCGGGCCTCCTGACATAGGGTCCACGACCCCACCCCGCCCTATTTGCTGCAGTACCACATGGCGGTGGTATTGTCCGTAAACACCTGCACTACTCTTCCCCGGACAGAGGGAAGGAATGCTTTGAGTGCAAGACGAATCGCCCGGAGCTCCAGAAGGTTGATATGGAGCCCGGACTCCGCCGGAGACCAGAGTCCTCTGATCTCCGCCTCTCCCATGTGGCTGCCCCATCCCAGAAGGGATGCGTCTGTCACCACTGTGTGATCTGGTTGGGGAAGTGAGAGGGATCTGTCGTCGACCCAATCCTGGTTCGTAAGCCACCACTGCAACTGTCGAACAGTGCCCTCCGAGATCCGGACGCAATCGGACAGATTTCCCTGATGCTGCGCCCACTGGAACTTCAGGTCCCACTGCAGAGTCCGCAAACGCCACCTGGCATAATCGACCAGCAGGATGCAGGAGGCCATGAGGCCCAGTAGCCTCAGGGTCATCCGGACCGAAACCCGGGATAGAGGCTGAAAGATCGGAATCATAGCCCGAATATCCCGGACTCGCTCTTCAGGAGGATAAACCCAAAACCGCGTCATGTCCAGAACCGCTCCGATGAAGAGGAGTTTCTGAGAGGGAATCAGGTGCGACTTCGCCACATTGATGGAGAACCCCAGCGAATGCAGGAGGTCGGCCGTAGTCTGGAGGTGGGAGACGACAGCCTGGGGCGAGCCCGCCTTCAACAGCCAGTCGTCGAGATAGGGGAAGACTGGAACCCATGATCTGCGCAGATGAGCTGCGACCACCGCCATCACTTTCGTGAACACCCGAGGGGCGCTGGTAAGGCCGAAGGGGAGCACGGTAAACTGAAAATGCTCGTGACCTACCGTGAACCGCAGGTAACGCAGGTGGGCCGGCAGGACAGGGACGTGAAAATAAGCGTCCTGCAAGTCCAACGCTACCATCCAGTCTCCAGGGTCGAGGGCAGACAAGACCTGAGCGAGCGTCAACATCTTGAACTTCTCCTTCCGGAGGAAGTGGTTGACGTTCCTGAGATCCAAGATAGGACGCCGGCCCTTGTCCTTCTTGGGTACCAGAAAGTAGTGGGAATAACAACCACGACCTACTACTGGGGCAGGAACGCGCTCGATGGCTCCCTTGGCCAAGAGAGCCGAAACTTCCTGTTGGAGAAGGCCTAGGTGATCCTCCGACATGCGGTGATATTGAGGTGGCATGGCTGGAAGGGTAGCCTTGAAGGGGAGGGAGTAGCCCCTTCGGACTATTTGCAAAACCCACCTGTCCGATGTGATGGTGCGCCAGTGGGGGAGGTGATGGCGGATCCTGCGTTTGATGGACCTGAAAAGTCGGACTAGGAAGGTTTGGAGGCTGCTGCAGAGGGGGGGCTGGTGGACTGGCCCGCCCGCTGGCCCCCTGAACCACAGCGTTGGTTCCCACGTCCCTGGCCGCGCGAAGGTTGGGAAACTTGCTGCAGCCTGTGGCTCTGGGCGGGACGTAGTGGGGCACCCCTTCCGTAGCCACTAAAGGGGAGAAAAGCAGACTGCGCTGGGCGGCTGGAGAGGCCCAAGGACTTGGCCGTAGCCCGCGAGTCCTTGAAACGCTCTAGAGAGTTGTCCGCTTTGTCGCCAAAAAGGCGACGGCCATCAAAAGGCATGTCCATCAAGGTGTTCTAGACATCCCCCGAAAAGCCAGTCGATCTCATCCAGGCGTAGCGACGAAGGGCTACTGACGTTGAAATTGTCCTGCCCAGAGAGTCGGCGGTATCCAGCCCACAACAGATGGTAAACTTCGCCACATCCCTCCTGGCGGCAACAGCCTGGGAGAGCACTGTCCGGGCCTCCTCCGGACACTGAGGCAGCATCTGCGCAACCGTGTCCCACACAGAGTGGGAATAACGGCCCAAGAGACGTTCAGTGTTTACCGACCGCAGTCTTAAGCTGGCGGAAGAGAAAATCTTCTTCCCAAGATGGTCCAGCTTCTTGGATTCCCTTTCCGGGGGAGCGGTAGGGAATGCGCTCTTGGAAGTGGAGGCTTAGACCACCAAGCTCTCCGGGGTGGGGTGTTGGGAGAGGAAAGTGGGGTCGCCCGGAGCCGGGCGGTGGGCAATCATCCTATCCATGGGAGCCGTGTTGGGCCTGGACCACGTGCCCAAAAGGACGTCAGTAAGGGCCTCATTAAACGGCAGCAGGGGCTCTGAAGAGCTCGCAGTCGGCTGAATCACCTCTGTCAGGAGGTTAGTCCTGACCGCCAACGTAGGAAGCTCAAGGTTGAGGGCCTCGGCCGCCCTACGCAACACCACTGCGTATGACCGTAGCCACGGTAGGAGGAGACAACATGCCAAGGTCATGGTTGTTCCCTTAAGGATTATATCATTGCTTTCCCCTCACTCAGTGGTTATCATGGCATTAGCAATTTGGAGGTTAGCATATCAGCGCTGATTTCACTCGCCATGCGTTTCCATCTGGATGTGTATCGGCCCATTAGAGTCGGGATATTTTCCCTCTCATTTCTCCCTCCACATTAGGCAGGGTCTCTTACCGCTTAGCGACAGTCTCCCTGTCTGCACGGTTTTCTTTCTTTTAGTTGATATCCGCCGACATCGGGCGGTATTTTATTTATTCATTTTTAACAGGGCATATGAAGTAACGCCGCCGGCTCGACATGAGTCCCAGCCCTCTAAAACTACATATCCCATGAGTCTCCCATTTCCGGACTTGCGCCTTATCATCCAGCTGATTTGAGTTTACAATACACGTCATGTGTATTTAAACGAAAGCCGTCCCAGTACGTGGATTCCTGTCTTCGGACGTGCGCGTATGGTTAGGATCCACGACTCTGTGGTAAGTGTTTTACTCTTTTTTCCCTCCGGTCATTGAAGCACTATTGTCTTTACTTGTCTCTGTAGAGACGCTGCGGGTTACGCTGACCCATATTGGGTTTCCCACTTTTTTCCTTTTTCCTACTCTTTTCTATTTTTTCCTACTTCATGTTCTGTCTCTGGCCTTTTAATTTCCACACGCCGGTTCCGGTGTTTTGAGTAATTCCAGAATTTAGGCGCACCCGCGCCCCTCGCCTCTACTGTTCTTTTCTCCAACCCACTTTGTAGCTTGCCAATAGGTCATTGTAGCTCAGGCGCTACACAGTTTTGAGGCGCCACTTCTTTAAAATCATTCCACCTGCTGGCTGTTATTTTAAGAAGGCTGTGGTATAGAGGTCTTCTGTACCTCATGTTACATCTCTTTCCCATGACTGGTTTGCTCGTCATCATTTTTGGCAGGCTATGGCAATGCGCTTCGTGCCAGACCATTCAGCTATGTCAGACCGACTTTGGATACGAGCTGTATCTTTACTCCTGTCACCAGTAACACACTTCCTCCCCCCCTCCTTTCTCCTTCCCCCTCCCTCTCCCCCATCCCCCCCTTTTCATTAATCATGGCCACTATTGGCATCTGCCTGGAGCACCATTCTGTGTCCCCATCTTTGTTACGCTCTTGCCACCAGTCTACGAATCAAGTTCAATGCTGGCTTCCTAATTGCACTACTGTTCGAGCCTATAGCTATACCGGTGACCCTCCACGACAGCGAATCTGTATCCTTTTCGCTGACATCTATGGAGAGGCTATCCGACATAACCAAAGTCGCGCTTATTCTCTAGCTTTAAAATCCCTTTCTTGGGATTTCTTGCCTTTTAAAACCATATACCTCTTCTCTGGCAGGTTTTGGTGCACGTACCACATGGCCAATATGCCTGGACAGACGTAGTGAATTGCATAATCCCTTGGGGTTGTATGCAGTCTATACTGAACAGTCAATATCACTGGTTCAGTATCATACTTTTGATTTATTCACGTGTTTTTCATGTTTTTTCACGTAGTTGCACTTTATTTTTGTAGTAGCTGAATAAACTGACCCTGAAGAAGGCCGTGACACTATCTAGGTCTTTCTGGCTGAAACATGTTGGTCTAGCGATCTACACATCTGTCTCCAACATTGACACTTGTGTTATCAGCTCCTCATTGCTTTTAATCCTGACACAGGGTAGCTGAATAAAGTTACATTATAGCTAACCCCGTAGCCAGTTTTAACTTTTCACATCACAGCACTGCACTTGTTTTATTACACATACGCCAAGCTCACATAGGGGTTTAGTATACCCTGCCTGACTCGAAAAAAACATCCCTGAGCTCCTCCCTCTTAGAGAGGGGGTTGTAGCCCACACGTAAACTAGGTTTTTCGTGTGAGGAGGCCCCCTATGATGAAGCATGACACCTCTGGTGTGTGAGGGGAACCGTCCTGAAAAGGGAATCCCCCTTGTTCTGCATGGCATATCACATCTAAACAGTTAACTCACCTCCTCGTAATTTGGACTCGTAGCTCTTTTCTTGTGTGACAAGGTCAGGGGAAGTGCCAAGACCACTGGCATCCCCCAGTTCCTCTCTCCAGTCCTGTTCAGATCCTAGCTGATCAGTTAAAGGGTCACCTGACCCCTCCCAGTCCTCCTCTTCATCCTCAGGCTGCCAATCTGTCCGAAAAGGGACCCCAGGAGTAAACAGGGGCACAAAAACCCCAATCGCCGCCGGGCAACGCCGGTCCGGCTCCACATCGGGATGGAGGCCGGGGTCGACGCCGGCCGGTAACACGACCGGCGTCGGTTGCGGTGCCGGAGGAAGCGGCACTGGTGGAGGTGTAATAAGGTCAACCAGTGCCGATCCGAATCCAGGCCTGGATCCACTGGGGGCCTGCGGCGCCGTGGCCGGAGCCGACAGCGGAGAAGGCCTAGGCCCCCCAACCGAGTCCACGGGGCCCAAAGGCGCGCCGGCGGGTTCGGGCCGCCCAAAGATGACATGCATCACCTCGTAAAATTTACGAAGTGTCCCGGGGGGGAAACCCGGGGTCGACTCTTCGGGCTCCTAGCGCGGAGCCACGGAAGGGGCACCACCCGCACCCCTCGTCGCGTCAGCCGACCGACAGGGAGAAGTCGAAAAGCGATGATACTTCTTCGACTTCTTTTTGTGCTTCGACTTACCCGACCCCGAGTGCAAAGACTTCGATGACTTGGACGAGTGGTGATGGCTCCACGACCGGTCCCTCGACCTCCCTCGTGACCGGGACCTCGAACGGCGCGGAGCCGACTGCTGGCGCTCAAGCAGCTTTCGGGACCGCTCCCGCAAAGCCTTCGGAGCCATCGACCGGCAGTCGGAGCACGACTTGGGGTCGTGGTCGCGCTCCAGGCAATAGAGGCACACGCGTAGCGGATCCGTAACCGACATCAGTCGGGTACAGGAACTGCAGGCCTTGAAGCCGGGCATCCCTCGTGCACCAGGAGTCGTAGTCTCAAAAAAGACGTCGACAAAAGTCGCTCAAAAAAGTCAGTCAAAAACTGACTGGAGGTACCACTCTCTCCGGATCACTTGCCCAGAAATCTTAAAAATCTTAAGAATTGTAAAAATCTTATGAATCTTAAAAAGTCTTTGAGGATTACATGAAGTTTGCACTAGGTACTTTTATTTAAGATAGGACAGTAATTTATGTATGGCAGCTAAAAGAGGTATTTACTTCCATCAGTTTGTTGCTGTTAATACAATACCTTCCCATTTGTTGCACCTTATTAGGCATTAATTCATTGTTTACACTTTGAGTGTATATGTTTACATACTGAATTGGCACTTTATTGGTATGGTCAAGCAACTGTTTGAACTTCGGAATAAGAGCTGCAGGGCTGAGAAAAAAAAGGTGCAACGTATGATGGTGCACTATAGCTTCATGTTAAATGATGCTTTGTACCGTTTTGAGAGTAAAGGGATTGTTATTCTGCAAATAGCACTTTATGAACAACTAGCACTGGCTTATGGCGAAAGTAATAATAAAAATGGTTTTTAGAAATATTTGGAACAAGGGTCTATTATAAGAGAGGCACTATACACTTTGAAAATAATGTTACAATGATTTGCACTAGCACTTTCATAACCTTTGGAAAGTTAATGGGATACTTGAACCCTTGCAGAGCAAATAGTTTCAATAGTCAGAGGTTTACAGCGCCATATTTGCAATATTGCCCATAATGTTTTATAATCACAGTGTGCATTATTAGATTGAGCACATATTAGAAAGTCACGATTTATGTTTAATTTTGGAGTCAGCAATCATGATGTTGATGTTAATTTTTATTGATAAGGTTAATTTTGTTCAAGGTTAGGCACGTACAGTGCAATTGTGGAAATAGTGAACAAAAAAATTATTGTTTGGAAATTAACAAAATTTGCACTGTCCAAAAAGAAAAAAAGTATAAATTGCACAAAATGGCGTCGGGGCATTGTTGTGAGAGACCACGGAGACGGTCGAAACGCATCACCCCATGCCACAATAAACTCGAGAAAAAGAACCTGAGAGTGTTGGGACCTGATTGTTACTGAGAATGGGTTTTGATATTGATATATATATATATATATATCCAGAAGTACTCCGCCCTTCCCTCGATTCTTCAGGAACTGGAGCACAGTTTTGTGCACATTTAAATTTTATTGTGCTCGATCAAAAACAGCAGCCATGACGCGTTTCGACCCCGGAGGGTCTTGATCACATGATATATATACGATATATATATATATTTATATATATATATATGTGTGTACGATATATATATATATATTACCTTCCATCGACTACAGTCAATGTGGATGCTTATGAACATTTGTATCACCGAGCATGCATGCATTCATACAAATATATAATAAAGCGGTTGGTGGGATTGAAGTTAGGAGAAGCTTACCTTATTGAAATAGGTGTCTGAGCAGTGCTTGCCCACAGCCGCATCTGCCCTGTCTGGATCATCTAGGCAGTAGTGCTTCGTGAAAGTGTGCCTGCTGGACCATGTTGCAGCTCTGCAGATATGTCAAATGGGCACACTGGCAAAAAGAGCTGTTTAGGTAGAAAGAGCCTTGGTGGAATGGGCTTTAAGCTCATCTTGCAATGGCTTCCCAGCTCGCCTGTGGCAGAAGTCAATGGTGGAGGCTATCCACCTTGCAATAGTTTGGACAGAAACTGGGCGACCTTGAGAGAGGTTACCGTATGGAACAAATAGTTGGTCTTCTGTGCGGATATGACGGGTTCTGTGCAAATTGAACTTCAGACATCTCTTGACGTCCAGAGTGTATAGATTTTTCCTCTATTGCTTGAGGATTAGGGAAGAAGGTCTGTAACACAACAGGCTCATTTAAATGGAAGTCTGAAGGGACTTTGGGAATAAATTTGGGTTTAGTGCGAAGAATTACCTTCTTAGATTTGAACTGAAGCAAAGGTTCCTTGATGGTAAAGGCTTGGATATCACCAGCACTCTTGGTGGAAGTGAGAGCTAACAGAAGTGCTGTTGTCCATGTGAGGAATTTCAACTCAGATTTGTGAATTGGTTCAAATGGGGCTTTCATGAGTTGGCCTAGAACCACGTTGAGTAGCCATGATGGTGAAGGTTCTCTCACCGGAGGAATTGCTCTTAAGAGACCCTTGAGAAACTGTTTGATGATCCGGGAGGACCATATTGATGGCGTCTCACCGGAGCGTAGGAATCTAGAGATTAGTGCAAGGTGAACACTAATGCAGGAATGTGCTAATCCAGATTTAGCCAAAGTGAGTAGATACGGAACGATTTGATCTGGTGAGGATGAGAAGGGATGAACGTTATTTTGTGTACACCAGAGGCAAAAACATTTCCATTTGTAGGTCTTGTTAGTGGACTCAGCTCTTGCCTGGGCAAGAATTTGTCTACAATCCGAAGGAATATCTATCTTGGCAAACTCATTGTACTCAGGAGCAAGGCCAATAAGTGCAGCGATGTTGGACTGGGATGACGGACCTGGCCCCGATTCATGGTGAGCAGCAATGATATAGGTTTGAGTGAACGTGAGGTTGGCTGGACAGGAGGAGGAGTTCCGTGAAGCAGAACAGCCTGGGGCAATTAAGAAGGTTAAGTTACTTACCTGTAATCCTAGTTTTCTTCCAGGGGTATCCTCATCAAAGTCATAAGCACTGAAGAAAACAAGTTACTTACCTGTAACTTTGGTTCTCCAGTATTGGAAGCTTTCATAGATTCCCATGCTTGGAATCATTCCCCGTCGTCGAGATGGGAGTCTCGGTAAATATAAAATAGTAGTAAATAACCATTACAAAAGAGAAACAGGCCTAGGCCTAATCCCATTTTGCAACCAGACCATGTCTTTTTGTAAAAGAGACCAAAAAGAACAGGCAGCCAATCAGTGCAGCCTCACCCTCTAGAACCTTGGTGAAAGAACCTCAGCTCCTCAGATTTTCGTATACGTTGTGAAATAATCACACAGAGAGATGCTGAGCTTTCCCAGGGGAGGAGGGTGGGTCGCATGGGAATCTATAAAAGCTTCCAATACTGGAGAACCAAAGTTACAGGTAAGTAACTTGTTTTCTTACTCCAGTATTGGAGCTTTCATAGATTCCCATGCTTGGAATCAGAGTAGCTAGCAGTAAACATACACATTTTATCATAAAGCATAACCCTTTGATAAACGTTCGTTAAAACATACTTCTACATTAATAATATGCAGAGAGATAGTTACGAATGAACATGCAGTACACAGGGTAATAGTAAATGAATTCAGAAACAAGATAAAATGTGTAAAAGCTGAAAAGCAGGAAGGAGGGATGCAAGGGAAAGCTCACCACTCATTGGAAGAGGTTCCTCAGGACTGCCTGGCCCACAGCTGTGTCATCTCGCAGTGAAGCGTCCAGGCAGTAATGTTTCGTGAACGTGTGAGTGCTGCTCCAAGTCGCAGCCCTACAAATGTCTTTAATCTGGACACCAGCAAACAGAGCCGTCGAGGATGCCACAGACCTTGTAGAATGTGCCCGGACTCTACCCTCCAGGGGTTTGCCCGCTGCTGTATGACAGTATCGAATAGCGCTAACAACCCACCGAGCTATCCCCTGCTTGGAAAGGGGAAAACCCTTGCGGGGAGCGCTGAATGACACAAAAAGTTGAGAAGATTTACGGAAGGGCTTAGTCCGGTCCAAATAAAACTTCAAGCACCTCTGTACGTCCAGAGAATGAAGAGCTCTCTCAGCAGGAGAAGAAGGCTGAGGGAAGAAGGTCTTAAGAATTACTGGCTCGTTGAGATGAAAAGTAGAAGGCACTTTAGAAATGAATTTAGGATTAGTTCTCATGATGACTGTATTGTTCTTGAACTGAAGGAAAGGCTCCTGAATTGTAAGAGCCTGCAACTTTCCAATTCTCCTGGCTGAAGTGAGTGCTAGCAACAGAGCTAGTTTCCAGGAGAGGAACTTTAGATCCGTTCGATGAATGGGTTCGAATGGGTGTCTCATCAATTGAGAAAGAACCAGGTTCAAATGCCACGTAGGAGGTGGAGGTCTCACTGGCGGAAACACCCTGAAGAGGCCCTTGAGAAATTGCTTAACAATTCTGGCTGACCAAAGAAAAGGCCCAGATGAGGTGCGCCGAAAGCGAGAAACCGCTGCTAGGTGTACTTTAATGGAAGAATGAGCCAGACCTGCCTTAGCCAGGGACAGGAAATATGGAAGTACGTGGTGTGGCTGCGACAAGAAAGGATCCAACCCTGCACCCTGACACCAGATGCAGAATCGTTTCCATTTCAAGTGGTAAGTCTTGTTAGTGGAAGGAGCTCTCGCCTGCGAAAGGACATCCTTAACCTCCTCCGGAAGATCTAAGTCAAGAAATTCTCGCTGCTCAGGAGCCATGCTGAGAGCTGTAACGAGCGAGGATCTGGGTGCCAAACCTGACCCTGAGATATCGTGAGGAGGTGTGGAATCTGCTGCAGTGGTTGAGGACGATCCAAGGAGAGAAGGTGAAGTTCGGTGAACCAGAACTGCCTCGGCCATGCTGGAGCTATGAGGATCATTCTGCACGGTTCTGCTTTCTTCTTCATGAGCAACCTGGGAATTAGCGGAATGGGGGGAAAAGCGTATACAAATGCGCCTGACCAGGCGATTGAAAGCGCATTCCCCAGCGACCCTCGATGGTATAGCTTGCTGGCGTAAGACAGGCATTTCCTGTTCTCTGGTGTGGCAAACAGGTATATGGAGGGTCTGCCCCACCGGCGAAAGACTCCCTCCAGCGTAGCCTGATCCAGCTCCCACTCGTGGGTGACAGATTTCAGCCTGCTGAGCCTGTCCGCTTTGTCGTTGAGCACTCCGGGCAAATGTTCTGCTTTCAGAGAAATCTTGTGCAGGATAGCCCACTCCCAAATCGCCTGGGCTTCTTGTGACAAGGGAAAGGACCTGGTGCCGCCTTCCTTGTTGATGTAATGCATGGCTGTGGTGTTGTCCGTCCGGACAAGAACCGACAACCCCTGCAATCTTGGAAGAAAAACTTGAAGAGCTAGACGAATCGCTCGTAGCTCTAAGAGGTTGATGTGTAGGAGGCGATGTTCCGGAAGCCAATGACCACTGACCTGCAGATCTTGCAACACTGCGCCCCAACCCTCCAGAGAGGCATCCGTCGTCACCACTTGAGGCGCTGGAGTGTTTACGAAGGATAGACCTTGGGATAAAAAAAAATTCCTTGTCCACCAGAGGATGGCTTGCTTCATGGCGTGAGTGAGCACTAGCTGGTCGTCGAAGGAACCGCTCACCTGCTTCCACTGCAAGTTCAGGTGCTCCTGCAAGGGACGCATTCTCAGTCTGCAGTGAGGTATTGAGGGAATGCAGGAGGACATCACCCCTAGAAGGGATTTGAAACAGCGAACAGAAAGACACTTTTTTCTTCGCACTAAATGAGCCATGGAGATTAGATTTCTTTGTCTCTCCAGAGATGGAAACACCTTGTTGAGAGATGTGTTTAAAACCGCTCCCAGAAACTGAACCTTCCTGGACGGGCGGAGAGAAGACTTGGCGTTGTTGAGAGTCAGGCCCAGATTGTAGAAGAGACAAGTGCAAGCGTCGACCGCTTCCTCTGCTGCCTCCCTGGACGAGGCCTTTAGTAACCAATCGTCCAGGTAGGGAAAGACCTGAAAATGCTGCTTCCTGAGGAAAGCTGCTACTGGTGCCAGCACCTTGGAGAAGACTCTCGGAGCTGAGCGAAGACCAAACGGCAGCACTTTGAACTGGAAATGGCTCTTGGCGACTGTAAACCGTAGAAACCTCCTGTGGGCCGGATGAATGGGGATGTGGAAATACGCATCCTCGAGGTCGAGAGTGGCCATAAAATCTCCAGTGTTGAGAAGACGCAGAAAGTCCTGGAGAGACACCATCCGAAAAGATAGCTTTGTGAGATAAGTGTTGAGCTCCCTGAGGTCTAGAATGGGGCGCCATTTCTCCAATGTTGACTTTACCAGAAAAAATCTGGAATAAAACCCCTTGCCCCTCTGAGAGAGAGGGACCGGTTCTACTGCTCCCTTGACCAGCAGTTGATGGACTTCCAGCCGGAGGAGACGCAGGTGTTTGGCGGAGTTGGCGGCAGGGGCCCTGGATGGTGGAAGATGAATGAACTCTAGGGTGTGGCCACTCTGAATGATGTTTAGGACCCAACGGTCTGTTGTTATCCGTTGCCAATTGTGGAGGTATTGAGACACCCTGCCTCCTACAGATGTCTTCGAGGAAGAGGAGGGCACAGCGCAAAGAGCGAGATCGCCGCTATTGCCTCTTAGAGGCGTCCCGTCCGGGACGAATCTGCTTCCCTCTAGTGTTCGATCTAGAGAAAGACGACGTCTGGCCTTGCTTCTGATAAGAAGGACGGTAAGATTGTGGTGTGGAACCATAAGAGGAGTACCTCTGCTGTTGGTAGGAGCCCCTGTAGGATGGAGCACCTCTGCCCCTAGCTCCACGAAATGGCGCTTTCTTGTATTGAAGGGTCCCCAAGGATCGAGCAGTTTCCGTATCCTTCTTGATGTTTTGAAGGGTATCATCTATGTGCTTGCCGAACAACTCCTCACCATCAAAAGGAAGATCCAGGATTTTGTTCTGGATCTCTGGCCGGAACCATGTTGCCTTCAGCCAACCCTGGCGACGAAGCACAGCTGCACCAGCCAGGGACCGGAAAGCCGTTGTGGCGATGTCCATCGCACAATTGATGACCTCAGTGGACGTAATCTCTCCTTCTTGCAAGATCTTCTTTGCTTCAGACTTGGAAGTATCAGACAACTGATCCAGGTAAGGCGAGAGGTCGCACCACATCTGGCGGTCGTACCTTCCAAGAATCGCTAATGCGTTCGCAGCTCTGATGACAAGGCTGGCCATGGAGGAGAATCTTTTCCCCGCTTTGTCGAGGCGTCTGCCCTCTTTGTCAGGAGGTGTAGTCAGCGGCGCTGAAGGATTCCTCGACTTCCTCTGCGCTGCTTGCAAAATGACCGAGTCGGGTCTTGGCTGACCAGTCAATGAAGCTGGGCTGTCGTCTGGGGCTTTATATTTTTTGTCCAGACGCGGCAAGACTGGAATCACAGTGGCCGGATTCTTCATGGCCTTAATGCCTTCTTCCCAGACATGAGCCACGATAGGAATAGAGCGCACCGTCTTCCTATTCGGCTCTTTAAAATCATAGAGAAAGCACTCTGTTTGGACTGAGGGCATGGGAAGTTCGAAACGCAGTGATGCTCTCTCCATTAATTTGTGGAAACCCCCAATGTCAGCAGAGGGGGAATCAATCGGGGCAGGAGCCGGAGAAGCAGGATCAGGGATTACATAATCATCCCATTCATCTCCCTGATCTTGTTGTACAAGCTCCCCCTCTTCTTCCTCTGTGGAATCATCCTGGTGTTGATCCGTCGGAGGAAGGACATCAGATGGTGTTGGAAATTGAGTATGCCGCCGAGCTGATGGAGGTGGTGAAACCATCACAGTGGCAGGAGGAGGAGGCACAGGTTGAGCCAAGAGGGCGGGTTGTGGAGGCGGAGGATGAGCTGAAAACCTCCGTCGGTAGTCTAAAAGCATCCCCTGTAAATCAGCCAAAAGAGAAGTGGGAACAGACACCATCTCTTGTTGAATGTCCTCTTGGCGTGAAAATGATTGTTCGTATGTCTGATCTTGATAATAATAACCCTCCGAATCAGTGTCCTGACATTTGACTATCAGCTGAGAAGGGCTATTGGCATAGCCAAAATGACTGTCCTCTCCATCCGAGTCCTCCTCCTCATCCAGAAGTAATGCAGGTGGTAAAGAATCCACTTTTCTAGGGGACGTCATGTCTGGCGAAATTTGCTTCCTCCTCACCGAAATGGAAATTTTCCCCGTCGACGACGTCGTCGACAGTCCCGTCGACGTAGAAGAAAAAATCGTCGTCGACGTCAGCGTCGACGGAATCACCGTCGACGGAAGCGGCGTGGACGTGCTGACCGTCGCCGAAACGATGGGCGTCGTCGACATAGTCGTCGACGAGATAAGCATTGCCCCTGCTGACGTCGTCGACACTCTCGTCGTCGACGCCACCGTCGTCGACGCCACCGTAGACGATATCCTCGTCGGCACCATCGTCGACATTGTTGAAGAAGTGCTCGTCGACGAGCCCGTCGACACTGGAATGGATGACGACGTCGACACTCCAGTCGACGCCGGAGCACTTTTAGCCTGCGATTTTGGAAGTTTAGTCGACGAGGGCTTGCGCAGCGTCGACGACAAATGGCCACTCTTTCCAGAGGACTGTGAAGAGGGCTTTTAAAAGATTTGTCCTGGCTAGGGACCGTCGCAGGTGGTGTAATTAGTCCTTCCCTCTCCTTTACACCGCAGTGAGGAGATTTGACAGGACCCTGGTCCTCAGACTCCTTCGGGGTCTTTTTTGAGGCCTTAGAGGGGAGACCCACAGATGGTGAAGGGGAACCTCTACCCCTCTTGACTGACCTTCTTGATGAGGCGGCGGAAGACGACTCCTCACTATCACTAGACAGTGGTTCCTTCCTCGACTTCAGCCTGTGGAGCCAGGTTAGCAGGCGACCCTCACGGTCCCGGAGAGTCTTGGTGGAAAAGGTGCGGCAAATCTTGCACTCCGCAGCTTTGTGGTCCGGGTATAGGCAATATATGCAGTCTTTATGCCTATCCTCCACATAAAGCCTCTTCTTGCCACAAGTGGCACAAGCCTTAAATAAAGCTTTCTTTCCTTTATCTGACATTCCCCAAGGATTTTCAAAGAAAACCTGAAGAAAATAGCTGGAAAAAACAGTTGAAAAGAGTTGAAGTAGAGCAAAGCTCGAGGAGACTCCCTTCTGCACAACGTGCGGTAGAAAATCTGAGGAGCTGAGGTTCTTTCACCAAGGTTCTAGAGGGTGAGGCTGCTCTGATTGGCTGCCTGTTCTTTTTGGTCTCTTTTACAAAAAGACATGGTCTGGTTGCAAAATGGGATTAGGCCTATGCCTGTTTCTCTTTTGTAATGGTTATTTACTACTATTTTATATTTACCGAGACTCCCATCTCCACGACGGGGAATGATTCCAAGCATGGGAATCTATGAAAGCTCCAATACTGGAGTAATATTCCTGCCCATGCGCAGGGACCCCAGAATACATTAAAATATATATATAAAAACATATATATAGCAGATATATATAGATTATCTACTGGCGGTCGCCAGTAGATAGTTATAGTTAGGACCTATTATCCATAGGAAATCCGCGACATTCTATTTGCAATAACGTTGGCGCCGGTTGACGAATCTTCGCGAAAGCTTCCAACTTGTTGGGGCGCTCCGGTCCGCTCCTACCCTGAAAGTCTCGGGGTGATACGTCAAGCGGGGGCCGAGAAAAAAGGGGGGTCCCAAAACGCGTTTTCCCCATTCATTTTTCCATAGGAACCTTTAGTCGCAGCTACAGCCCGAACTGCTGAACGGAATTACCCCAAATTTGGCAAAGAGGTAGCCCTTGGTTCAGACTGGTGCCTTTTGCTAAAATGGTGTAAATCCGTTCAGTAGTTCCTGAGAAATTCACAATTAAAATCACATATATATCTATGTACCCTCCCGATCACGAGCTGCATGCTAATTGGCTGTCAACACTCCAAATCAGGAAGTGTTGGCAGCCATTTTCTCCCTCGGTAGAACCGAGGGACAGAAACAAGTGCGCAAAGCGCAAAAAGGGGGCAGGGTAGAAACACCCTGACCCCCTAGGTCTGCTCAGGGGGTCCCACAAGGACCCCTTGGGCAGAAAAAAGCATTTTTTATTTTTTTTATTTTTTTTTAAATCGGCGGGATGCGCTTAGGGTGCGCGGATACGCCGAGAAAAAAAAAAGAAACAAGTGCGCAAAACGCACAAAGGGAGCAGGGTAGAAACACCCTAACCCCTAGGCCTGCTCAGGGGGTCCCACAAGGACCCCTGGGCAAAAAAAGCATTTAAAAAAAAAAAAAAATCGGCAGGATGCGCTCAGGGAGCGCGGGTCCTGCCGAAAAAAAATCGAAGCGCGGTCTCCGCGCTCGATAGTATTGCCCCGGGTGGGCCAAGTCCCGGGGGCATGCTGAGGGGTTTATTTTATGTATGGGGGCCTCCAAGGGCCCCCAAGCCCCGGGGACCGCCACCCCCGGGGCTTTATCATTAATGGTGCGGGAGGGCTCTGAGCCCTCCCGCAGCCCCGAGGACCGCCACCTCCCCGGGGCTTTTTTTTAAAAAAATTTTAAAACCTGTGTGGGGGCTCCAGCCCCACACGCCCCGGGACCACCACCTCCCGGGGCACTAAGAACATTGAAAATGGGGGTCCGTTTTGGACCCCCAAGCCCCGAGGACCACCACCTCCACCACCACCTTTCAAAATGTAGGGAGGGGGGCCGCGCGGCCCCCCTCCTGGAGCCCTTGATGGCCCTGGGGACCGCCACCCCCCAGGGCCGGCTCCTGCAGTGTCCCGGGGTGCCTACCCCCGGGACACTGTAGTTTGCTATGACAGGACGGGAGCCTCGCGGCTCCCGTCCTGTCATAGCAAACTTGGTTTGCATTTTGAAAGAGAGAGCAGGAAACCTGCTCTCTCTTTCAAAATGCAAACCAATTGCTTTTCCACACGGGGAGCAGCATGTTAGCTGCTCCCCATGTGGAAAAGGAATGCCGGCTCCCGTAGGACACGGGGAGCCGGCGGGACTGTGGGGGGTTTGGGGACCCCCCCACAGTCCCCAACCAGAGGCCAGGCCCCGGGGGATGGGGTCCCCGGGGACATAAGTGGCCCGGGAGGGGGCCACGCAGCCCCCTCCTCAAATAAAAAAATAAAAAAAATAAGGGCAAGGCCGGCCCCGGGGATGGGGTCCCCGGGGCCTTAAATGGCCTGAGGAGGGGGCCACGCAGCCCCCCATATTTATTTAAAAAGAGGGCATGCCCCGGGGATGGGGTCCCCGGGGCCAATAGAGGCCCAGGGAAGGGGGCCACGCGGCCCTCTTCCCGTTTTTTTTTTTTTTTAATAAAACAAAAAAATGCCCAGGCCCCGGGGATGGGGTCCCCGGGGCCAAAAGTGGCCGAAAGAAGGGGGCCACGCAGCCCCCTCCCATAAAAAAAAAAAAAAAACGGCATCGTGCCGGAGGCCCCGCCCCCTCCCTGCAGTACTCTGCAAACGCGCCCCCTGGCGCGTTTTAAGAAGGGGAAGTAATTCCCTTTGAATACTGGGGGTCCCTGGGGCCAACTAGCCCACCAGGAACCTCCAGTATGCGCCAGGGGCTGCCTTGCAGAGAGGTGTACAGAGGCCACGCCCTTTTACACCTCTCTGCAACGCAGCTCTGTGGCGCTTAATGGAGGTAGCTGGTGGGCTAGTTGCACCCCAGGGACCCTCAGGATTCAAGGGAGTTAATCCCCGACTTAAAACGCGCCACGGGCGCGTTTGACAGTGGTGAAGGGAGGGGCGGGGTCTGAGGTGACATGTGTGCAAACATGCCCCATGGCACGTTTTAAGATGGGAATTAAATCCCCTTCAATCCTGAGGGTCCCTGAGGGCCAACTAGCCCAACAGGTACATCCAGAAAGCGCCACAGAGCTGCATTGCAGAGAGGTGTAAAAGGGGTGTGGCCTCTCTACACGTCTCTGCAACGCAGCCCCTGGCGCATACTGGAGGTTCCTGGTGGGCTAGTTGGCCCCCAGCGACCCTCATGATTCAAGGGGACTTAATCCCCCAACTTAAAACGCGCCACAGGGCGCGTTTGCACAGATGTCACCTCAGGCCCCGCCCCCTCCCTTCACCATTGTGCAAATATTCCTCTAAAATCTGCCGAAATACGAATTCCGATTTACTCACCTGTTATCAGGAGAGACCTCAGTGCTGTATCTTTCAGCCCAGTACTGGTCCTGAAAAGTAATTTTAACCGTACTTACCAGTAACTTGAATTTCCTTCCATAGGCTAACATTGACTGGTTTCACTTGGAAATTCTTCTAAGTGTGGAGTTTTGGAACTTTAAAATATTCCTCTAAAATCAGCCGAAATACGAATTCCGATTTACTCACCTGTTATCAGGAGAGACCTCAGTGCTGCATCTTTCAGCCCAGTACTGGTCCTGAAAAGTAATTTTAACCGTACTTACCGGTAACTTGAATTTTCTTCATAGGCTAACATTGACTGGTTTCACTTGGAAATTCTTCTAAGTGTGGAGTTTTGGAACTTTATAATATTCCTCTAAAATCAACCAAAGTACGAATTCCAATTTACTCACCTGTTATCAGGAGAGAACCCAGTGCTGCATCTTTTAGCCCAGCACTGACCCTAAAAAGTAATTTTAACCGTACTTACCAGTAACTTATATTTCCTTCCATAGGAATCCATTGTCTGGTTTTCAGCAGAAAAGTTTCAAAGTGTCGATTTTCACAAGCTACAAATATTCCTTAAAAATCGCCTGTATGACTTAAACGCATTCTTTCAACTGTTTACAGGAGATGCACCAGTGCTGGATCCAGGATCCAACACTGAGTAAGAAAAAGTAACGATAACAGTTTTTACCTGCTAAGTGAATTTCCTTCCATAGGATAACATTGGTGATTCTATGAGAAAAAGTTTCTAAGTGTCAACTTTTAAAATACAATAATATTCCTTAAAAATCACTACTGTAACCAAAACGCTTTTACTCAACTGTTTACAGGAGATGTCCCAGGACTGAATCTAGGATCCAGTCCTGTGGTTAGAAAAGTAATCCATAAAGTAACTAATTGCATTTAACTAGAAATTCACATTGAGCTGAATGTTGCATTGTGTTTGAAAATGTGTTGCCCATTGCAACAACTGTAACTACTGTACTTAAAAGTCTATTGCCTATGTGCAAAGTAATTAAACTAAAGTAATTCATTCTGAGAAAGTATTTTTGTAATGTATAATGTAATTACAATGTAATTTAAAAAATAAAATATGTAAAAAAAAATTGTTTCTAAAAATGTAGTAAATCAGTATGAAAAAAATAAATATAACAATTAATACATTTAAAAATTGTCATTTACAAAACCTTTGAAATTCACTGAAAAAACCGTAGGTTTCAGACATGTTATAGTTAGGAATTAGCATTTAAAAAACCTTTGAAATTCACTGAAAAAACCATAGGTTTCAGACACGTTATAGTTAGAAATTAGCATTTAAAAAACCTTTGAAATTCACTGAAAAAGCCATAGGTTTCAGGCACGTTATAGTTAGAAATTAGCATTTAAAAAACCTTAGAAATTCACTGAAAAAACCATAAGGTTTTAGGGACAGTTATAGTTAGTTGGACATTGCACTCGTACAAAACCCGTGAAATTCCCCGTTATAGTTAGTTCAGGTAACTATAACTCGCGCCCCGCAATGCACTGCTGATGACGTCACATATTGCATCACTCATGACATGGTCAGTGACATCACTGATGACATCACTGATGACATCATCCATGTGAGAATTTAATGCATCTTCTCACACCCTAATATAAGTTTTGATACACCCACTCTACATTACAGACTGCCATTCTCAAAACCATACACACTCCAATACCAATAAGTACATACCCACTCACTGATTCTTAGGTCTACACACACACATCTACTCACTCACCCGTACAGTCACTCATACTTACAGTCACTCAGTACAGGACTATCATATGCACTCATACACCTATATAAACACTCACACAACGCAACTCATCCATAGAGGTACTCACACACCTAGTCAGTCATGCAAATAATTAATCACACTCCAATTTACTCATCTATACAGTTATACACACCAGCTCACTTACTCATAAAAATACTAGCACATTCTTACGCTCCTATGCAATCACTGATGCAAGTACACACTCATCCATATAGCCACTCTCACAATCACACACTCACTTATAGCCATTTATATACTCCAACACACATATATACTGCCTTTCACATATGTAGTTACTCACACATGTACCACTGAGATATACATTCAATCACTAACACACCCATACACACACTCACCCACCCATACAGTCCATCACAGACGCACTCTTGAAACCATGCACCCAGTGAATCACCCACTCACACATCTATGCACAGAGTCACACACACCCCACCCACACAAACACTGAGGCACCCATACAGATACTCAGAGAACCAATCCATAACCCATATAGACACTCATTTAGCTAGTCAGAAACCCATGCAGTTGCTTACACAACAACAGACAGACGGATACAGACATTCACACAGTTTAGTCACTCACCCATGCATCCAGTAAGATACGTTTAATCACTCACTTATAGACTCAGTCACGCACCTACTAAATCATCCATTCAGGCGCTTCTACACCCACTCATACTTCAATACGCCTTTCCCTATATATATTAAACATATTTAAACTTTACAGAAACACACAGTCACTGGATGATGTCATCAGTGATGTCATCAGTGATGTCATTTGAGATGTCATCAGTGATGTCATCAGTGATGTCACTGACCATGTCATGAGTGATGTAATATGTGACGTCATCAGCAGTGCATTGCGGGGCGCGAGTTATAGTTACCTGAACTAACTATAACGGGGGAATTTCACGGGTTTTGTACGAGTGCAATGTCCAACTAACTATAACTGTCCCTAAAACCTTATGGTTTTTTCAGTGAATTTCTAAGGTTTTTTAAATGCTAATTTCTAACTATAACGTGCCTGAAACCTATGGTTTTTTCAGTGAATTTCAAAGGTTTTTAAATGCTAATTTCTAACTATAACGTGTCTGAAACCTATGGTTTTTTCAGTGAATATATATATACATACACACACATATATTATTTTTCCACAAACCAATGCAGCATCCAATAAAATAAGGCTAACCAATGCTCCGATAAACTGCTTTAGCAGCAAAAGAAAAAAAAATTAGGAGGACAAGAAGACACTTGAATTCTCTTTAATGAACAGCAGAAAACTGTCATGTCACACAGCAGGCATTGTTATCCCATAGGCTGCATTGGAATCTTAACGGCATATAAAATGAAAGCAATTGCAAGCGCAAAAAATTGGCACCGTGCCTTTAGGGCAGCCATAACCCCCAGCTTCCCATCATGCCTAAGGGGTGACAGTTAGGTCAGTTGTTCTTTACGAAGACCCGAAGGTCAGGGCACAAAGGAATGAATCAATGATTGATCATTTGCCCGGGGCGGAGGGTGGGTTGCTTATGACTTTGATGAGGGTACCCCTGGAAGAGAACTAGGATTACAGGTAAGTAACTTATCCTTCTCTTCCAGGGGATCCTCATCAATAGTCATAAGCACTGAATTGAATAGCAAGCCCATCCTCTACACCTGCGGGCAAATGAGAAGAATCAATACCAGCTGAGCTCAGCATTGGAACACATTTCTCAAGGAGGCCTAGCCTACTTGAGTGTCTGCTCTCGTATCTGAATCGAGACAATAGTGTCTCGTGAATGTATGTCCCGACCTCCACGTGGCTGCTTAGCAAATCTCTGCAATGGGTACATTGTGTAAAAAAGCTATAGTAGCCGCCTTCCCCCTTGTGGAATGAGCCATAAGAGGTTTATTTGACAACTGGTAAGCCAGTTTGATACATGACACTATCCATCTGGAGATGAAGCGTTTAGAGGCTGGGAAACCTGTTCTAATGGAACCGTGATTTTAAAAAAAGTGCTCAGACTTCCTAATAGCCTTGGACTTGTCTAGGTAGAACTTTAAGACTCTTTTCAGGACTAAAGAGAGTAGAGATCTTTCAGCTGGGGTGGAGGGATTGGGAAAGAAAGTGGGAAGTGAAATTGAGTGGTTAACATGAAACTCGGACACCACCTTCGGTAAGAACGACGGGTGGGTCCTCATCACTACTCTGTTGTGGAAAACTGTGTATGGTTCTTTTGAGCAGAGGGCCTGAATCTCGCTCACCCTAAAAACTGAAGTGATCGCCACCAGGAAGGCAGTTTTCCATGTGAGGTGTTGCAGGGTCGCCTTGTGAACTGGCTCAAAGGGGGGGGGGACCCATGAGTTTGGAGAGAGCCAGATTGAGCTCCCAGGGAGGAGGTCGAATTGGGGGGGGAAAACGTTCTTTAGCCCTTGTAAAAAACCACCTGCAGCTGGAAGAAGGATGGTTGGGAAGGGGACTTCCTGTATGCAGTAATGGCAGCAAGATGTACCTTAATGGATGCAAATTTTAAACCTGACTTAGCCAAGTGTAGGAGGTATGGAAGGATTACCTCCTCCGGCCCTTGGGTCGGCTGGAAACCCTTTTGCACACACCACATGTAGAATCTTTTCCATTCAAATGCATAAGAACGCCTCGTGGAAGGCCTTCTAGATTCTTTCAAAATGTTCATACAGTCCTGAGGAAGTCGCAGATGACCGTACTGGAGGACCTCAGGAGCCATGAAGCCAAGTTCAGCGAGGGAAGGTTGGGATGATGGATTCTCCCATTCAGCTTGGCAAGCAGGTCCGGCCTGCACGGAAGCCTCCTGTGTGGACACTCCGAGAGATGTAGAAGGTCTGGGTACCACCACTGTTGTGGCCAGTCTGGTGCTATCAGTATTATCCTTGCTCTGGAGTGGGAAAGTTTGGTTATGACCCTCGAGATGAGAGGGAGAGGAGAAAAAGAGTACTAAAGTCCCCTGACCAACTGATCAAAAGGGCATTCCCTTTCGACCCTGGCCGGTAATACCTTGATGCCAAGTCTTGGCATTTTTTGTGTAATCTGCGAAGAGGTCGATGCTTTTATGACCTCATTCTTGGAAGATGTCCGCCACCACCTCGTCGTGCAGAACCCAGTCTTGTTGATCTTCGAAGTGGCGACTTAGGGAATCTGCTTGAGCATTTTGGTCTCCTGGCAGATGGACTGCCATAATTGACAATTTTCTGGCCAGAAGCCAATGCCAGATCGCCTGAGCCTCCAAGGAGAGCGGGTGAGAGCATGTCCCTCTCTGCTTGTTCAGATGGTACATATTGGTCGTTCTGTCTGTCTGGACTAATATGGAGCTGGTCTGGATGGAGGGATAGAAGGCCTTGAGGGCTAGATGCACTGCCCGTAGCTCTATCATATCAATGTGGTATGCTTGTTCCTTGATCGACCACAAACCTCGAGTCTGAAGACGGCCCATGTGAGCTCCCCAACCCTGAAGGAAGGCAGGCGTCTGTGATCAGAGAATGTGTTGGCTGGGTTTGATGGCAGGGAATCCCCACCAGAAGATTTCCCCGATGAGTCCACCAGGGGATGAATGATTTCTCAGTTTGGCAGAGTAGAATCCTGTCGTCCCATCGAGTGGTTTTCTGATCCCATTTGTCCTCCAGATCCTGCTGTAGGGGTCGCATCCTCAGTCTGGCATTGGAGACTAGGAAGATGCAAGATGCCATCGACCCCAGAAGTGAGGCAACCTGTTGGACCGAGGGATGAGGAGAGTGAACAAGTTGAGTGCACTTCAGAGTGATAGATTATAGTCTCTCATCCGAAGGATACACTCTTCCCGTGCTGGAGTCTAGAGTAGCACCCAGTTAGTGTATTCTTTGAGTAGATTGGTGAACTGATTTCTCCAAATTGACCTAAAGGCCCAGCCGTTGTAACGATACTAGGCAGATCTGATAGTGATCTCTTACACCCTGAGGAGATGAACTCTTTAGGAGCCAGCCGTTGAGGTACGGATAGATGAAAAGTCCCTGGTGACGTAGAGCAGCCGCTACTACAGCCATGCATTTGGTAAACACTCGTGGGGCCGACTTCAAACCGAACGGAAGAACTTTGTACTGGTGGTGTTTGGTCCCTACCATGAAGCGCAGAAACCTACAGTGGTGTATGGTGACTGGTACATGAAAATATGCATCCTGAAGATCTATCGAACACATCCAGTCTCCTTGGTGAAGATGAGGATATATTTGATGGAGAGCCAGCATACAAAATATTTCTCTTTGAATGTATTTGTTTAGAATACGAAGGTCCAATATAGGTCTGAATTCTGCTTTGCGACCTTTCTTTCGTACTAGGAAGTACCTTGAGTAGACCCCTTTCCCTTTTTGGGAGGGGGGGACTTCTTCTATTGCAGATTTTTGTAAGAGAGTGGCTACCTCTTGCTGAAGTAGTGACAGCTGGTGGCACCTTGCTTTTATTGGAGGAATTGCCTGGAGTGGATGACGGAAACGTAGAGAGTATACATTTTGTAGTATATTCAGTACCCATTGAACCTTTGTGATGTGGAGCCACTCTTGCACATGGTAGGTGATTTCCCCCCCCACTGTAGTGGGTAATGGCGACAGGGGAAGCAGCTTCTCATTGTTTGGTTGCATTCTTGGCAGTGGAAGAGGATTGGCGAGGGGTGCCTACACCATGGTAATGCGTTTTGGACTGGGTTGCTGCCTCTGATACCACTGAGGGGTTTGAACCTCTCCAGACTTACCGCTATTAGAGTCCAGTTCTGTTTTCATCCTGGCCATCTCCTCAACCGTGTGAGAGCCAAAGAGAGAGTTCCCAGAAAAAGGAAGGTTGAGAATGCGTTGTTAGGCTTCCGGTTTCAACGCATGATCTTCTAGCACAGATGCTATGCGAGTAAGAGTGTGCAGCTAGAGATGCCCCATCTGCTGATGCACTAATCAACTGGTTAGCCACTAGACCCCCCTTCTGAAGAATTTCTTCGAAATCTTGGCGATCTTCCTTGGATACTTTATCTTTGAAGCGCTCTAAGGAGTCCCACAAGGACCTATCATAGTGCCCTAGCAGCGCTGAAGCACTGGATACCTTTAAGGATGAAGCTGCGGTGCCCCAAGAGTCCTGTGCTCTACTCTCTTTGTACGGAGGCACCGTTGAAGAAGAGGCTACTGCGTGAGTCTTCTTTGCAGCAGCAATAATGACAGAATCAGGAGGAGGATCCGCTCTCAGGAATAGATTGGATTGCTCGAGGTCTATACTTCTTTAAGATACTCGCTGGAGCTATTTTGAGAGAAGCTGGAGTTACAAAAAGTATCCAGGACCGTTTGCAAGAGTCCTGGTACCAAAGGTAGCAAAGGTCTTACTGCCGATCTTTGGTGCAAAGTCTAAAAGATGACCGAAGATGATTTTTGAGGAGTGGGCATCTCAATATTCAACTTATGTGCTCCCCTCGTGAGCATTTTGTGAAAGGTATTAATGCCATCCACTGGAGATATTCTAGAGGGTGGACTGTGCGTTAAGGTGGGAGAATAGTCCCTCTTGGAGGAATGTGTAGAAGAAGAGGACCATGACTGTGACCTATGTCTCCTGCGGTGGCTACATGTAGGAGGCCTCTGTCGTGGTGATGGAGTTGGAGTTTGGTCACGTTGTCGACCTCTGGGGGCAGTGGTAGGAGAGTAATCCACTGCCTGCACCAGGCGAGCCAGAGGAGATCTATGCAGAGGACTAGAACAGTCCAGAGGTTGCCGAGTCTGCATAGTGGAGGATTTCTGGCAGTGGTGCACTGAAAGGAGCCATCTGGGAGATAGGTGAACGGAAGGTGATAACTGCCCTTTTTCTTGCTGTGCATGAGAAACAGCTGCCTGTGGTGTGTCTTTCTATGCTCACCCTTCAGGAGACGGAAAAATGGAGCTCCTCGACGTCGAGAGAGGCCCCTGTGGTGAATGTGAGATTGACGACACGGAGCACCCCTTCAACGCTGAACATGTTTCCAATAGGTGTGTCAACGTCGAGTGATGAGAGTGCCTAGACGTCAAACGGCTATGTGCCACCAAGACCTCTGGCTGAGAAGACACTGACGGAGTACGTGTTCTCGACGTTGGAACATGAGTCGCCCACGGAGACTGAATTCTTGGCGTCGAGTTTTTCAGCTTCGACATCAAGCAATGACCCGTCGCTGGCGAATGAAGTTTTGACGGCGAGTGCGATTTCAGCTTCGAACGATGATCCGCCAACGGAGACTTGTGCCTCGACATTGGGAGTGCACTGGCCAACGGAGACTGATGTCTCCACGTCGTACGGGGAGATGAAGGCGAATGTCCCCTGGACGTTGAGCCTCTTCGGGAGTGTTTCAAAGTTGATAGAGGCCTCGACGTTGACCGTTGGCGGCAACGGAGGCCTTTGCCTAGACGTTGAGCACCTAAGAGACGGCGTCAACAAAGAGCGATGTCTCGACGTTGAGCGTTGTGAAGGCGCCAACGGATATCTGCTCCTCGACGTTGACCATCGCCGAGTTGACGGCAACGGAGGGGGATGAATAGACATCGATGGATGTAGTCGATGGGAAGACGTACCTCTCTTTTCCTTAGACGTCTTCGACGACAAGCGGTGTTCCGATACTTTCGACAGCGGCCTCGATGACGGCGAGACCCTCAAAGTCGTTTTATTCACCGTTGGAGGCATTTTTGATGCTGAGCCCGACGCCAAAGAAGAACAGATAGGTACAAGATCTTCTTCTTGTGCCTCACTGGGGATTTGCCTCTAGAAGTGGTAGATTTCTTCTTTTGCAAGAGGCCATACAGACAAATCCTTTGTCCTTGAGAGCACGTCTAGAACGATTCTTGCAGTGTTGACAGGTCTCAGAAGTGTGAGACTCAAGAAGACAGAGAATGCAGACAGAATGTGGGTCTGTTTTAACCTTCTTTTTACCACAGGAGGGGCAAGGGTCAAAAAGAAAAGGCATAATTTTGACCAAAAAAAATAAAATTTCTGTCAGAAAAAGGTAACTTCTTACTTCAACAGGTGAAAGACGTCTAATGAACCGAAGTTACTGAGTAATAAAGGAAACTTTTTTAACAAAAAGCCCAAAAAATACAGAGCTGAAAATCCAGGGTCCTCACTGAAGGAGCCAGAAAGCACAACTGACCTAGCTGTCACCCCTGAGGCATGATGGGAAGCTGGGGGTCAGGGCTGCCTTAAAGGCACGGTGCCAGTTTTTTGCTCTTGCAATGGCTTTCACTTTCTATGCTGTTAAGATTCCAATGCAGCCTTTGGGCTAACAATGCCTGCTGTGTGACATGACAATTTTCTGCTGTTCATTAAAGAGAGTTCAAGTGTCTCCTTGTCCTCCTAATTTTCTTTTGTCTTTTGCTGCTAAAGCCGTTTATCAGAGCATTGGTTAGCCTTATTTTATTGGATGCTGCATTGGTTTGTGGAAAAATAATATATATATATATATATATATATATATATATATATATATATATATATATATATATATATATATATATAAACGCTCCACAATCTCAATGCTCAATCAGCAGAAAGGAGATGCACTCGCGGGGGTGAGTTCCAGCTGTTTTATTAGAACTCGTGCAGCAAAACAACAAGACGCGTTTCAGCTGTCGCCTTCGTCCGTTTCAGGAGCGCCGGAAACGGTCACTCTTTATCAGATCTCTATGGATGAAAAATGGTCGCTCCGAGCACATTTCATCAGCGCCATTTTGAACAGGTACAGAACGGCTTAGTGCCAATACATCCACCGCATAAATATGCAAAACAAAACAAACCAACTTACACCCCCTAGAGGAAGAAAATTCATCATAGACTGGGAGATAGATGCATTCTCTCTTGAAGTTGGAAACAATTTCATCTTAAAAAGAATTTGTTAAATTCATGTATGAAACCCCTTGAGCATGGCTTATTACACAATGACACCATATTAGAGAAGCACAACTTCACCCAGGCTTAATTCATGAGGGGGTAAAGATGAAATGCGTGCAATTAATCATGCCCTATATGGGCTTACCCAAACAATCATCGTATATACAGAGATAAACCAGAATCATTCCATTTTGGCGATTTTAGTGCCGCATAGGTCAACAACCCCTAATACCTCAATCGGTACATAGACATATTGCCCTAGATGGGCTAATTCAGCGCTGCTCTTGGGTCTCTATTCTCTTACGCACATAATTCACCATAATTGCACCCTGTCCACAAATCGTCCGACCCTTTGCGAGTGCAAGCAGCCAAATAATTAATGATACAAACCAAGAAGGGAAAGGAAAGAGGAAGAGAAGAAGAAAAGAAGAGAAACCATGGACAATGAGAGAAACAGACCGACTTCATATGGTGGACTCAAAACACATGTAAGAATATATATGCTATGGTGAAAGGAGTCACGGAAAAGCCGTACCTCTCACTTATAGCGAACAGTGACTGCTTCAAATGTGCTCAACTACCTTCCCCCAAATGGACTGACAGTTCTTCATTACTGTTCATGCACCTTGGGGCCATGGTCTGCATATCTGTAATGTAGCGCGACTCCAACCTCCTGAGTCTCAAAATGCGATCACCCCCCCTGGGATTGATTGCTACATGGTCCACACAGAAATAGGTCAGGAGATCTCTGTTGCTCTCATGATGCGTGCTAAAATGTCTGGCAACACGATAGGATGCGTCTTTTTTGGAAATAGCCCTCCTGTGCTCTAATATGCGGACTTTAGTGGGATGGATAGTACTCTCAATGTACCTGAGGTCGCATGGACATACCAGACAGTAAACCGTGTAAGGTGTACTGCAGGTCAAACATTTGTCGATCTTTTTGGGTTTAACTAGCCCCGGTATACTGTAGTGCAACGTTTTCTTACTGTTGTGGCAAGCTTTACACTTACCACACGGAAAAAATCTGTGTAAGTCTTTCTGAATTGACCCTGTCTTTACCTTGCTGTAATGGCTACTGACTAGGCTATCTTTCAGGGACCGTGCCTTTCTAAATGTGATTGCCGGTCTCGACTGTATATCCTTGTCCTATAACTCCATCAGTTTTTAATATATGCCAGTTTTTTCGCATAATTCTCCTTAACTGATCAGAGTCGTCGGAGAAATTTGTGATGAGATTGAATTTCCCGGTTTCTTTAACTACTCTGGGTTTATCTTTCAGTAACTTACACCTGGGTAAGTTCATTACTTTCCTCTGTGCCTGTTCCAACAGCTGACTACCGTAGCCACGGTGGCCGAATCTCACTATGCTGTCGTGTGCCGCCCTCCTGAAGTCACTATCTGTAGTGTTGTTCCTCTTTATCCGCAGGAGCTCCCCATAGGGGATAAGCCTGATCAGGGACCCAGAATGGCTACTGCTGGCGTGCAATATAGAATTGCCCGCCGTGGGCTTTCTGTAGAGTTTGGTACAGAGATTGCCCTTGCTGATATAAACCACCAGGTCTAGGAAGTTAACCGAGGTGTGACTGATATCACCACTGAATCTAAGATTAAGCTGATTGGTGTTCAGGACTTGAATATATTTCTGTGCTTCCTCTACTGAGCCTCTCCAGATTACGAAAAGATCATCGATATACCAATGCCAAGTTATTATATTCGCTGTCCAAGCTCCATTCTCCTCTCCCCAGGCAACCTGCTTCTCCCACCAGCCCACAAATCAATTCGCGTAGCTGGGGGCGAAGCAGGTCCCCATCGCTGCCCCAGAGATTTGCCTATAGTGTTGTTCCTGATACAAGAAGATATTATTGTGGAGACAAAATTCTATCATCTCTACTAGCATGATGTTATGCTCAGTGTATCTCAACGGACAGCTTTTCAAAAAAGATTGTACGGCTATTAACTCATCATGATGTGCAATACAAGTATACAAACTTGTGATGTCCAGTACAATCAGTTTAAAGTCCGATTCCCATTTCACAGCATCCAAGTGCTGTAAGAAATCCTTGGTGTCTCTTATATATGATTTCAATTCAATCACAAACTTGAACAGAAAGTGGTCTATATAGATCGATAAATGTTCAGTCAGACTTCCCTGTGACGACACTATTGTCCTGCCTGGCGGATGTTGTTGATCTTTATGAATATTAGGCAAGTGATAAAAGGTTGCAGCTATGGGGTTCCAGTATACCTCTCTCATGCCATTTCTTGATTAATGAGTGGTAGTTCGTAATGCTCTGATGATATTCATTGCTCGTTGTTTTCTCAGTTATTTGTATCTGAGAGTTGACGCAATGCTTCCTTGTTATAATTTTCACAAGTCTGCAACACAATATTCCCGCCCTTATCCGAGGGTTTATATATCACCGACTTATCGTTCTGAAGGCCTTTCAGTGCTTGTCATTGATCCTTGCTGAGCTGATTGAGATTACCATTTCTACCTCTCAATTTCAGCAAATCTTTGTTCACCGCTTCGGCAAACACGTCGATAGCATCCAATGGCATTTGGGGTACAAACGTTGATATTGGTTTGAACGAAGTATTGCCAGCACTTTGCTCTATCCCTTCAATACCCATATTCTCTTGTTGGGCTAGAGCATCACTATCCAATTGCTGACCCTTTAGTCTCAGGTCCTCCAGAATACATATGGTGTCAAGATCTTCAACCGTTAAAATGTCTGTAACCAAGGGTTGCCTCCCCGATTTTTTGGGTCTCCCCATTGTAGGTCTCAGCTTGAAATATTTGTGCAGTTTAAGCTTGCGTGTAAACTTGAATAGGTCGATCCGTGTCTGTGTGTATTCTAATTTCTTCTGCGGACAGAATGACAGACCAAGCTTTAAAACCGATTCCTCACTCTCAGACAGTACCTTGGGCGTTAAATTTACGATAGTCAAGTTCTCTCCTCCTATTTCTTTTTGTTGAACTTTTTGCTCCTGGTAACCGGCGGTGATCGATGATAGTTTTTCCCGCCACTCGCCCCCTGTCCTTGTCTGTCTGTGGCTTTCTGGTCCGGAGGTTTCCCCTTGTTGCCTATTTGCCAGGACTGTCGTAGCAGACGGAATTCCTTGTGAAAAGGGGTCTTTGTGCCCAGAGTACCTGAGGGGTTGCCAGTCTCCTCACCAGACTGTTCGTTGTCAGTAATGTCAGACTCAGAGGTTTCTGCTTGTCTAACACTTGAAGGGATTTGTTTCTTTTGAAGTTCTCTCCTCAGTGCGTCAAATTTCTTCGCAAAGGTCAGCACCCTGCCCCGCGCATAATCTATTTCGTCTCTCTCAAACTTTTCCTGCTTTCTCCGTTTTATTTTTTGTTCATATGACCTCAATCGTTTCTTCATTAATTCCTTCAATTCTGGTTGCTTGGTGGTATCTTCGTCCTTAGCGAGCTCCCTTTCAAGTGTCTGGATGTCAAGGAGTGCTTTCTCCCTGTCACTCCAGGCAAACTTGACCAGGATAACTAGCATCCCTTTGGAGGAGGTCGCAGTATGTTCCGCCCATTCCTCAAGTAGCAGGGTATCAGGGTTCTCATAGGCAGGGGCTGTATAAATTCTGAGTCCCCTCGGGACCCTGTCCGCGTCTATATAGCTCTGCAACGACGTCGCCTCCCACCACTTGCGCATCTCACGCTCGTACAATCTTTCAAGGGCTGTGAATCTGGACGTTAGATTGGAAACAACTCGTGATGAACTGCCACCGCTTTCTGCACTTACACCCGGGCGTTGTTTAAATATATCGAGTGCCGCTTCTCTGCACTCCGACTCACTGAACATTCTCCGTGCATTAATTAGAGTGTTCCCCTCAGCTCATTAACGCTGCCGCTTTTGCCCCCCTCGTCCTGCCGCGTAGGTGAGATAAATGTTACGAGATACTTGTCAACATTCGGCGATCTCTTACCGATACGCCGAGAGCCAGTCCCCGTAGATTGCCCTCCAACGGACTGGACTCTGTTGCTTCCTATGGCCCTCGTGTCAGTTTCTCCTGGATATTCCTTACGCGGCGGTGCACGGAAACCAAATCCAAGCTCCCGTGCCTCCACCCCAATCCGTGCACGGACGGGTGCACCTCAACACCGGGGTGTCACCGTGTTCAAATGAACGTTCCACAATCTCAATGCTCAATCAGCATAAAGGAGATGCACTCGCGGAGGGTGAGTTCCAGCTGTTATATTAGAACTCGTGCAGCAAAACAACTATATAGAGCTGCTATATACATGTTTTTATATATATATATTTTAATGTATTCCGGGGTCCCCACGCATGGGCGGGAATATTCAGTGCTTAGGACTATTGAGGAGGATCCCCCATGAAGAGAATTTGGCATGTTTTCTCGTTTCATTTTCCTGAGAATCCGTGGTATAAGAGGTAGGGGTGTGGAATTTAATAAAATATCTACTTGTCCATGGGACAGGCTGCTTCACAAATCTACTAATCCTGTAACAAAATCCGCTTGTCCCTTTAGTGCCATGTAATGCAGCGACAAATTATAGCAGCAATCTCATTATTTAAGAGCTCTGAAATAGCCTCTCTGATTATGCCAGGGCTCCTTCCATAGTAGGGTTTGAATACTAGCAATTCCCTTATGTTGCCACGTTTCCGCAGATCTACATACTGGGGCTGAAGTAATGGTAAGCAACAGTTCCAGGGTTGGAATGCCCTTTTGAGTCTGTGCAAACTTACTTACTTGCATGTTTTAAGGGTTTCACCAACTCCTCTCTAATCTTTTCCCCTACTGAGAAATGTTGGAAATTTACTCCTGACAATGGCAGACATAAAACGCCTTCCAGGGTTGGGAAAAAAGTGTAGGAAAAGTGAACTTGCAAACACATTTTCTAGGAGTACTATTTCTTGGCCTACTTCTGTAAAGTCTTGTGAATTCACGAAAGCCGTATATCTGCACTTAATGCAAGGACATGGGTGCACTTTTGAGACTTTATTTAATAATTGGACCCCTAATTAGGTCTGGTGTTAACCATTACCTTTTGTGTTTATTAAAATTCTGTCTCTCTCTCGGTCTATCGGCTAGCTTCACTGTGAGTGACAACATTCTGTTCTTTCACAAGGAGCTTATCGACACAGTCGTTTTGTTCAGTGCCAGGAACTACTGTGACAATCTGTGCTTTCTAGCTTCACGACGGCAAAATCGAGAAGACCTCCGGCAAAGAGCCCCCCTGCGGGGCCCATTGGGCATTGCAGCGCTGGCCCAACAAGGAGCTGCCCTATGATGAAGCATGACACCCCTCGGGGTGTGTGAGGGCCCTTGCTCCTTATTGGAGCTATCCCTGGACGAGCACTAACAACCCTACCAAGCACATACCGACAACTGACGTGGTCTGATACCTTGCCCCCCCTCCCCTTTTAACTCCCTAGGAACAGCATACTCTTCGTCTTAAGTTACTGGTTGGGGCCCGTAAGCTGGACCTACCAAGCCCTCTGTCCCTCCCTGTGATATGTTTGCTTTTTGAGACCGAAACAATTTTTGCTTTTGCCAATATTTGTTATAATGGTGAGGGTCCGGCAGCTCCCACACCAAAAGGATTTACAAAAAAACAAGCCAAAAGAAGTCACGCATTGACAAAACCAAAAGGTTGACCAACAATTTCAGACCTACTGGTTTTGCCAATGCTGGTTTCTTTTTATGTTTCCCATAATCTTGTTAAAACTGGTTACACTGATTTTCCATTATGAATATTTTTGGGAATTACTAGCATACATCAACACATTTTACTAAATGACACTGCAAAGAAATGGTACCTAAAATTTTACAGTAGTTTAGCGAAATGGCTTTGCATTTGTTTTGTGTACATTTTATTTTGAAAGCAAAAATCATCAATCTTGCTTTCAAGCTTCTGCAAATATTGCATCTAATCAGAAAGCATTCTGGGAGCATTATACATAGCCTCATATCGCTAAACATTGAAAACATGTGTACACATTTTTATACTGGAACCACTGTCAGTAGTGCAGTCCGAGCTTACAACATTTACTTGGAGCGCTCACCCCAATAATAAAGGCTTCGCATTAATGAATCATAAGTACAAGTTTGAACAGCATTAACACATAGACACAAATTTTACTTTAACTGCAGGCAATGACTTTCTCTGATCCATAATGTGGTACTGTAAAAGGGCAGGCAAAGGGTTTGTGCTGTAGGGGGTCGGGCCTACTTGTCCCAAGGACAAAATACACATGAAAACTTGTTGCCCTTGACAATATTTCCACATCCCTGAAGAGGGATCATGGGAAAAGCGTAAGCATAGATTCCTGACCATCTCATCGAAAAGGCATTTCCCCTCGATCTCTCTTGGTGATGACAACTTGCAAAGTACTGGCATTTCTTGTTCGCTCGCGTGGCGAAGAGGTCTACCCTAGGTTTGCCCCAAAGGTGGAATAGTTTGTCCAGAGTGTGTTGATCTAGTTCCCACTTGTGGCAGTCAAAGCAGGTTCTGCTTAATTAGTCCGCGATGCTGTTGGATACTCCAGGAACACGTTCTGGCTTTAGGGATGTATGATGTTGGAGTGCCCGGGTCCAGATTTGTGGCGCTTGAATGGATAGTGCTATTGAGCGCGTTTCTCCCTGTTTATTCAAGTAGACCATGCTAGTGGTGATATCAGAGTGGGGACTGAGGAGTGTGTAATCTTGGGGAGGAAAGCCTTCAATGCCGGAGAAATAGCTCTGAGCTCCAGAAGATTTATGTGTAGGTGTTTCTCCTGTGACTGCCATCTTCCGCTGAAAGTAAGGTCCTGAAGATGAGCACCCCAGTCTTCTAGGGACGCATCCGTTGTGATAGTATAGTCTGGAATCTGCACCAGAAAGGAAAGACCCTTGGAAAGATTGGATGCCAGTGACCACCAGTGCTCGGTTCATGACATGAGAGGAGTGATTTGAACAATGTCCTCGAACGAACCTTGTGCTGACGCCATTGTTTGTCCAATTTTTCTTGAAGTGGTCTCATCTGAAGACGGCAATTTGGAAAGAGGTGGATGAATGAAGAAAGCATTCTGAGTAGAGATTTGTATGTCCAGACAGAAGTGGACTTTTTGCGACCAATGTTTTTGCTAGACGTTGAATTTGTAGCTGCCTGCCTTTGGAAACGAAGGCCTAGTTGCCTTTGCCCCTGGCTCCCCGAACGGGCTGTTTTCATAATTGCAAAGTCCCAAGAGATCTGGCAGTGTCAGTATCTGCTTTAATGGACTAAAGCACTTTGTCACCGTGCTTACCGAACACTGACATTTTTGTTTGTGCCTCTGGCAGGAAAGAGGTAGATTTGAGTCATCCCCGTCTGCCGAGATTGCTGCTCCTGCAAGCTGTCTAAAACCAGTGTTTGAGATATCAGTCACAATCTGTGATCTCTGCTGAGGTTCTCTCTTCTTCTTGTAGGATCTCAAGGGCTTCCACTTTACTGTGCTCAGGTAACAGGCCGATATGCGTGGAAAAGTCTGACCATATCTGGCGGTCGTAGCGGCCAAGTATTGCAAGAGAGTTGGCAGCCTTGACTGTGGTGGTCGTCGCTATAGATGAAAATCGCTTGCCAGTGTGGGTCAAGCTTGTAACCATCTTTGTCGGGAGGTGCAGAGATTGGCGCAAAAAGGGTTTTTGAAGTGGCGTTGTGCTACCTGTGAAAACACGAAATCCGGTTTTGGCTGGCTGATTAGGCATGCAGGAGCGTCTTCAAGGGCTTTATATTTTTGTATCCAGTTTGGGAATGACTGCTGAGACTGTCGCTGAAGGTTGTTATTATTTTCAGGCTTTCTTTTCCAAATAAAACCAATCATAGGGATGGATCGAATAGATTTTTTGGGGGGTTCCTTAAAATCATAAAGGAAGCTATCCGCTTCCTTGGATAATAACGGAAGATCAAATATTTTTGCAGCTCTCTCCATCAAATTGAGGAATCTGCCAATAACTTCTGGCGGAGAATCTGCACCTGCCGGGCTTGGAGGGGATGGAGTTGGTACTAAGTAATTATCCCACTCATTAGGGAGTGATGCAATGTCTCTAATTTCGCTCTCTTCTCTCTCCCAGCCTGTAGAAATTTGATCATCAGCAGGAGTGTAGGAATGTAGGATCTTCTTTCATGGTTACCCTGACTTTTTGCTTGGTGTCAGTATGTTTTTGACTAGTCTCCTCACTGGAATCCTGCTAATCAGGACCCCAGTCACTGTGCTTTCTCTCTAAATTGACCATGGTAAGTACATCTGTACATCCACAATTGGCTACTGGTGTACCCTTCTAAGTTCCTAATATATGGTACTAATGCACCCAGAGCATAGGTACACAAGGGGTCTCCCATGGGCTGCAGCATGTATTGTGTCACCCATGGGAGTCCACTTAAACTGTGACTTTAGGCCTGCCATTGCAGCTTGTGTGAGTTGGTGCTAGCACTTCTCACAACAGATATAAGTTTCCTTATATCTGAGGTCATTGCACTTAAAACCTGTAAGTCACCTACTATGGCAGGTTCTTCAGTCCTGAGGGCTGGGTGCTTGGTTATAAGCGTGAGGGTGCCCCTGCATGAGCAGGACACCCCTACAAACCCCTGAGTCGATTCTCCAGACTTTGTAAGAGCAGTCAGCCATTTTAATACATATAGTGGACATCAGTCATTACGAGATGTATAACTGTATAATGGCTGCACCGAACCCGGAGAATTTGGTATTAAACATGTTGGAATCATACCCCAAAACCGATTCCAGTATTGGAAGTATAATCCCATGTACTGGGGGGCTCTCTTGGGGTACCCCCCCCCGTACTACCGGTAACAGCCTTTCAGGGTTTGACAGCAAGCTAGTGCTGCTGCTGACCACAGATACGATTCTGCCCTCCTGCTGCTGAGCCAAGCTTGAACAGGGTAAGGTAGAACAATAGGTTTCCTGTCACAGGGAGGTGTGACCACCTCCCAGAAAGGACTTACTGTATTGGGCTGGGGGCACTTGTCAGCACCACCAGACTGCTTTGAAGGGCAAAGTTGGTGCCCTCCTTGCATACTCCAGTTTGAGCCAGTTCTGGGAGCCCTTGGCTCCCGCTCTGATGCGAAACTAGACAAAGGAGTATTCTCCCCTCTGTACAGCCCCTTCTATGGGAGGGAACCCCTGGGTCGTTCCAACCCTTTCCCTAGGGTACTTAAGGGCTTACCTGTGGGTGGTTCCTTAGATTTGTCATGGGACAAAACTCAAGCCTGAAACCACGTCACTCTTCGACCGTCTGGATACTTGGACTTTGCCTGGTACCGAGACTGCATCAAGGAAGACTCCTGCTGCTCCTGGTCTTGCTGTTCTGCAAGTCTTCTTCGTCACCTGTATCTGTGCTTCTTCCAGGATCTTCACCAGACCTGTGGGCATCACTGACACCCAAAGTAATTTCCCTTGGAGTGAAGGAGTGACTCGACAGCATCTGTAGGCACCCAACGAAGCGGACTGGTCTGCTGCTCCTGACGTCCCACACACCTCGAAAGCAACACCGGTGGTGGTTATGAAACTCCCTCGAGGCCTGACCTGTTCTCTCCTCAATTTCGAGGCCAGTATCCTTCGTCGGTACCGCCGGGACCAAACCACTGTGCACTGTGTAAACTTGTTGTTGCCAAGGCTTGTTGGCTCTGCACTACAATAAAAATAAAAAAAACTCCAGAAATCTTCGGGCTACAAGAAGCTCCCGCTTCCAGCATCTCTTCCTGCCAAGTACAGCGTCCTCACTGCATCCTCTGCACCATGGGCCTTCCTTTTTGGTGAGCGGCTTGAGGTCCTCTTGCGACTCCTGTGGCTTCGGCCTGTGGGTCCTCCTGTGGGTCTTTTCCTGCTTCAGTGGGCTCCCCTGCTTGCTCAGCGCCTGCTCAGATTCTCCTGCTTGTGGTGAGTCCCTTGGACTTCGCTGCTCCCAATGTTGCTCCTACTTCGTTCTCCATGCCAAGTGCGGCTACCAAGACTTGTTGGTGCTAATGCCAGACACCGACCCCCTAGTCACCGACATCCAACATGGGACAGCTTGTGCCCAACTCCTGGTCTTCCTCAGCATTAACGTTAAAGAGCGGTGAGGGTCACAGAACTCGTGTGCACAGGTGAGTATTCTAGGTGTATCACTTATTGGCTAGATATTCAAAGAAACCGCTCACTTTTGATGATCCACCGCCCAGAGGTCATCTAACAAAAGATTAAATCCACACAGAAGGAGCGTACAGTTATTATAAATTCATCCACAATTAATTATTGAAGTCCATAAATAATCAATATTCCAATGCAAGCTTCCTTGTCCACTTGTCTTTATTGACACTTGTTCCAAACTCTTCAAAACACAGATCAATCAATATTTCAATACAGCCAGCCTACGCGTTTCGTCCCCCATGGGACATCATCAGGTCTGAATCATTTTCATGTTACTGTCTATTTCTTATTCTTTTTCCAATTTTCCGATATTTCTATTTTATGATGCAAATTCTTTTTATAATGTCGAACGAGTTCCTGTCAATTACTCTTTCAGCCTTCCTAATCGATTTTCAAAATTTCTATTTTGTGATGCCATTTCTTTTTATGTCCAAGCATCTCCATGAAGTTCTGCAGAGGAGAGAACTTCATGGAGATGCTTGGACATAAAAAGAATTGGCATCACAAAATAGAAATTTTGAAAATCGATTAGGAAGGCTGAAAGAGTAATTGAAATATTAATTGATCTGTGTTTTGAAGAGTTTGGAACAAGTGTCAATAAAGACAAGTGGACAAGGAAGCTTGCATTGGAATATTGATTATTTATGGACTTCAATAATTAATTGTGGATGAATTTATAATAACTACGCTCCTTCTGTGTGGATTTAATCTTCCTCAGCATTGTCTGGTCCTCACAGCTGCAGCGACAAGGTCACCGTCGACTCTTCTGAACCTCCCGACATCGGTGGGCATTGTGTCTTCATGCCTACTTGTCACTCCTGAGTGGAACAGACTCTGTCCCCTCTGCTTGCAGGTTCTTCCTTTCCAGAATCCACCCTTGGATTCCATCGGACTTCTTCCTGAACTTCTCCATAGGCATTTACTTTCAAGTCTGCCATTGTCTACGGAGTGTTCCGACGTCTCTTCACCCCTATGCACTTGGCTTCCCTGGTGTAGGTAACCTGGTTCCCGGGACATCCACGAGTGGGGTGGCTCTCCGACGTCTCTTCACCTCTATGCACTTGGCTTCCGTGGTGTAGGTAACCTGGTTCCCGGGACATCCACGAGTGGGGTGGTTCTCCAACCTTCCGTCCTCCAAGGGAATTCTTCGGGGTCCTCTGGGAAGGGTCCTTCTTCCGCAAAACTGCAACCAAAACTTCTCCATGGACTTCCATTGGGCAAGCGGCTGTGTTTCCACTCTGTACACAGCCTCCGTGGGGGTTCCTGGGTACTTACCTTGGGTGGTTCCTTGTGTCCCCGGCTCCTCTGGGTCTTCTGGTCCAAGTCCAGTCCTCCTTTGCAGTTCGCATTCCACTCTTAGTATATGGTTTGGTCTACCCCTGGAGACCACTGTATTTTGTGCTACTTACCTTACTCCATTTGAAGTATTGTTGTGTATTGTGTTGATATCCCCAGGTAGGAGATATACCAATGTGTCAGTGAGTGTTGTGTAATAAATAGAAGTATTATTTATATAAACACTGTGGTTCTTTTTCATTTAACATACACTATAAGAATAAACTAGCAAAACAACCTGCTTGACACTCCTTCAAGATAAGCCTGAAGGCTGCTCTCCACAGCTACCACTTAGAGACCTTTCTATGTTTATCAAAGACCACTAAAATCACCATAAGGGTTGCCTGGATTAGTGCAAGGTGCACCCCTTGCACCATATACTAAGCCAGCCTCCTAAACTGTATGCAAGCAGCGCAAATACAAACCGTCAGAAGAAAATACTTTTTTGCCCACAACGCTATTTCTGTTAGATTCCGTGTTCAGTGGAGTGGCCAGGAAAGAATCTGTGTTTACCTTGGTCATGGAGGTCTGCACAATAAGGCTATCTGGGTTTGGATGCAATGACAGGAACTTAGTGTCATCTGGTGTTGGTCTGTGCCATCAGGTGATTTCCCTTCAAGAGCCAAGAATGGTTTTAAATAAGCTGCCGGGGCTGGGTCTGTCAAGGCCTCACTGAAATGGAGGACTCTGAGGTAGCAGTACCTTAGAGGTTTCAAAGCTGCTGACATTTTGCAATTCAAGATAAAGGACAGCATTTGAATACTGAGGGTTTACCAAGCTACCTGCCTCTGCATAGTCATCTTTACTGTGCAAAACTTAATGAAGACCTTGGATTCCACCCATCAGAAATATGCCTAGGAAGTTGGACGGGAGAAGAGCCCTGGTCAGCTTGAGCATTAACTTTGGGCATTGTGCCTCTTCACACTGGACGAGCCCTAGGCACGGATGGTTCAGAATCGGAGCAGGGTCCACAACCAGTATCACTGAAGCTGGAGACGGCACCAACAGAGAATCAAGTGGTAAGGTCTGTGGCACTGGAGTGGCGGCACAGCCAGCACCAGTGGGGAAGCAGGTGACACTGTCCGGGGACAGTGGGCACAGGGGGAGGGCCTGCCAGGCTCCGATGGGCCAATGGAGCTGAAAAGAGAGTAAGAGGGCCCCCGAAACCCTTGTGAATATATGTAGACCGGCCATCTTATATGAATCAATTTGCTGTGGAGCCGACAATGGCCTAGGGATTCAGCATATGGTTCAAGTTGGTTGCTGAAGTCTACCTCAGATGTTGCAAGCTCCAAGTGTGTAATCTCTGCCTGTATCCGGACCAGGGCCGGCCCTACATCTGACTGACCGGGACAGTGGCCTCCCCCCAAAAAACATTAGCCCCAGTCTTTCTGCCTGCCCCTGGCGGGCATTTGGGGCTTTTGGGGGGCACCGAAAGCCCACTCTGCACCAGAGATATGTTTATGGATATGTCAGGGAGCAGCCCCTTAGGCAAGATTTGCGCCCCTTATTTTTTTATGAACACATTTTGGCTGCTTCTGCCCCCCCACCCCTTGGGGCAGATCAGTGATATTTTTAAGCTCATCTGCCCTCAAAGGGACAGAAAATCACTAGACATAAGCAAAAGTTTCTCTGTGTGTGAGAACTGGAATTCGGCTGATGGTCTGTGTGTACTGGCGTTTGGCTGGCTGTGTGTGAACCTGCATTTTGCTGGCGGTGTGTGTGGACTTGAGCTTAGCTGGCAGTGTGTGTGGACTTGAGCTTAGCTGGCAGTGTGTGTGGACTTGAGCTTAGCTGGCAGTGTGTGTGGACTTGAGCTTAGCTGGCAGTGTGTGTGGACTTGAGCTTAGCTGGCAGTGTGTGTGGACTTGAGCTTAGCTGGCAGTGTGTGTGGACTTGAGCTTAGCTGGCAGTGTGTGTGGACTAGTGCCTGGCTGGCAGCATGCGTGGACTGTCGCTTGGCTAGCGGTCTGCGTGGATAGCACGTCTGGCGATGTGTGTGGCATGTCGCTTGGCTGGCAGTGTCCATGGACTGACGCTTGGCTGGCGGTGTCCGTGGACTGTCGCTTGGCTGGTGGTCTCCGTGGACTGTCGCTTGGCTGGCGGTCTCCGTGGACTGTCGCTTGGCTGGCGGTCTCCGTGGACTGTCGCTTGGCTGGCGGTCTCCGTGGACTGTCGCTTGGCTGGCGGTCTCCGTGGACTGTCGCTTGGCTGGCGGTCTCCGTGGACTGTCGCTTGGCTGGCGGTCTCCGTGGACTGTCGCTTGGCTGGCGGTCTCCGAGGACTGTCGCTTGGCTGGCGGTCTCCGAGGACTGTCGCTTGGCTGGCGGTCTCCGTGAACTGTCGCTTGGCTGGCAATGTGCATGGATGGCATTTGGCTCGCAGTGTGCATGGATGGCGCTTGGCTGGTGGTGTGCATGGATGGTGCTTGGCTGGCAGTGTGGCTTGCATGGATCCGCCAGCATTTTATTACTCAGAATCCCCTGCCAAAAAGTTACACTTTCCTCACTTTTCTGTGTCGTATAGTCGTGGGATCACCGCGCCGGCACGAATTTCCCACCACCCAGCATTCCCCTCAGCCTCCTGATAAAAATGATACCTCACTTGTGTGTGTGCCCAAAGCAGAGAACCTAAAAACGTATCAAATGAAAAACTGAGGGGGAACTAAAGTCAGTCAAAAAGGGCAGGTTTTTTTTCATACGTTTTTAGGCCGACTCTGCTTTGGGCACACACACAAGTGAGGTATCATTTTTATCGGGAGACTGAGAGGAACGCTGGGCGGTGGGAAATTTGTGCCGGCGTGGTGATCTCACAACCTTGCCAACAAAAATGTTAGGAAAATTTGACTTTTTAGCTAAATTTGAGGTTTGCAGGGGATTCTGGGTACGAAAACTCTGGGAAATCCACGCAAGCCACTCATCCCTGGACTCCCCCAGGTGTCTACTTTACAGAAATTTCTGGGTTTAGTAGGTTTCCCTAGATGGCCGTCGAGCCGGGACCAAAAACGCGGGTGCCCTTAATCTATCACAAAACAACCTGTTTTTTCAAACGGGGCACCTGCGTTTTTGGTCCCGGGCTTGGCGGCCATCTAGGGAAACCTAAGAAACCCAGACATTTCTGAAGATTAGACATCCAGGGGAGTCCAGGGAGGTGTGGCTTGCGTGGATCCCCCAATGTTTTTTTACCCAGAATCACCAGCAAACCTCAATTTGACCCAAAAAAATCACATGTTCCTCACATTTCTCTGTGCGAAAGTTGTAGAATCACCGGGCCCACATAAATTTCCCAGCATTGCCCCAGGTCCCCCGATGTTATGTTATGTTATGTTAAAAGCATTTATCAAGCGCACGTTCACCAAAGGTTTCTTGGCGCTGGGGGAGTGAAAAGGTGGCATCAGGAATGGATGGCTTAAGTTCCATACGCCTGTGCGAACAACCAGGTCTTTAGCTGTTTCCTGAATAGAGTGAGAGGTCAGAGACCTCATCTCCATAGGGAGCGAGTTCCAGAACAGAGGGGCTAAGACCATAAATCTGGACCCTCCGTGTTTCTTACGTTTAAAAATAGGAGTGACCAAAAGATTCTGATGGGAGGAACGCAGATTGCGAGAGGGGACATAGCGAGAAATCTTAGAAGCAATGAAGGCTGGGCTGTTGCCATGAAGGGCTTTAAAAACAGTACATCCTAACTTGAATGCACTGCGCTTGGCCACTGGAAGCCAATGAAGGCTTTTCATCAGTGGCTTAACATGATGCCATTTAGGTTGCGCAAAAATCAGTCTGGCAGCTTGATTCTGGACCAGCTGAAGGCGTTTTAATTGGTATGCCGGAATGCCGACATGGAGTGAGTTAGCATAGTCCAAGCGGGAGATGACCAATGCCAGAACAACTAAAATCAAGGCTTCCCTGGACAAGAACTTACTGATCTTCTTTATTCTCCGAAGTTGGAAGAAACCAGCGGAGACAACGGCGCTGATCTGAGCTTTCATGCTCAGATCGTTGCTTATCACTATGCCTAGGCTTTTAACTGAGCTGGCCGGTAGAGGGGGACTACCAAGGGTAGATGGCCAAAAGTTGGAATTCCATGGGTTGGAAAACCCTCCAGTAAGGATAAGCTCATTTTTGTCGGGGTTAAGCTTCAATTGGTTGTCATTCATCCATTTGCTTATAAAAATCATCGTGTCTTGAAAATGGGACACAGAGGATGATGAAAGATTGATGTCGAAAACCAATTGAAGGTCATCCGCATAATTGTATGTTCCCACTTTCCTTTCTCTCAAGGAAGAAATTAAAGGGAATAAGTACAAGTTAAAAAGGAGCGGGGAAAGGGAAGAGCCCTTGGGAACCCCACAAGTCAGTTCTATCTTGGTAGAGGAGAAATTACCAAGACGCACCGCATGGAACCGGTCTCTGAGGAAGGAAGAAAGCCACTTCAGAGCCAGGCCCTGGATCCCGGCCTTGTTGACACGATCGATCAGAATATTATGGTCGACCGTGTCAAATGCTGCAGACAGGTCCAGGAGTACCAAGGCCTGGGTGAGGCCTCTATCTGCCCCCCCTCTGAGTTCGTCCAGGACTGTCAGAATGACTGACTCGGTAGAATGGGCGGGTCGGAACCCCGCCTGGTGAGGGTCCAGGACATGAGACCGTTCAACAAAAGAACTCAGTTGGTTTGATACATGAGCTTCTAAGACCTTTCCAAGGTAGGGTAGCAATGAAATGGGGCGGTAGTTGCTAAGAATGGAAGGGTCCACACCCGGTTTCTTTAAAATGGGGATAATTTCCGCGCTTTTAAAGAGGTTGGGGACTATACCAAACTTAAGTGAGTTATTAAGAAACAAAAGTGGGGGTCTGGACATCTGGCGAAGATTTCCTGAAAAACATGAGGGGGGCAACAGTCAGTCGGGGAGCCTGATCCGACCTTTTTTAACAGACCCAAAAAGATCTCATAAGAGATGAAGGGAATCTGAGCCAGTTGAAATGGACACTTATCGGTATCAGAGGCAACTATGGGAGAAATGGGAGTAGGAATACTGGCCTTGATTGCCACAATTTTCTCCCCAAAAAATAAGTTAAGAGAATCACACAGGGACTGAGAAGGGGCTGAGTTAGGCGTAACTATCTAATGCAGACAGCTCATTTACTATAGAAAAGATTTCTTTAGATTTATTTGTTGAGTTAAGAATCCTATTCGAGAAGTAGTCTGCCTTAGTTTGAGTAATAGACTTCTTGTATTCTTTTAATAGAGTAGAGTATATTGTCTTTCCTTCTTCACAGTACTGGTGTCTCCACCTACGTTCAGCTTGACGCAACGCCAGCTTCTTAGTTTTGAGGTCATCTGAAAACCATCGTTGCGCATCATGAGATCTCACAGTTTTAATGGTCTTCAAAGGAGCAACACAATCACAAGCGGATTCGAGCCAAGTTTTAATACTCTCTACCTGAGTTTGAAACGGCTCCAACAAAGACGGGGCTGAAGTAGTTAGAAGTGAACAGAGGTGATCAATGTTAGCACTTCTCCAGCTTCTAAACAACTTATTCTTAGGTAGCTGGGTTTTAGTGGGGCACACCTCAAAAATGGTGAAGGCAATGGAAAAATGATCCGACCAAGTACAAGGAGAGACCTGAAGGGTCGAAATCTTCAGGTTAGCTGTCCAGACTTGGTCCAACGTGTGTCCTTTTATGTGAGTAGCTTCACACACATGTTGAATACAGTTCATTCCAGAAAGGAGATCTCTCAGTTCAATTGAACTGGTGCTCTCCTGTTCGTCATTGGGCCAATAATTAAAGTCACCAATAATAAGAAGTCTGGCATGATCGATAGCTAGATGAGAGATCATTTCGCCCAATGACTGTGAAAAAGTAGGCATATAATATGGAGGTCTGTACAAAAGGACACAGGTAAGGGACGATTGGGGAGATTCAAGTCTGAAGACTAAACCATCAACAAAGGGAGGGCCAGTAACCCTTAATGGCTTAAATTGATAGTCCTTCTTAATAATAGCAGCAACTCCCCCTGCCACTTTCCCCGAAAACCGATTAGTTTGCAAGATGTAATAATTGTCTGGTACTGCCGCTAAGATATCAGGGGCAGAATCTTCAGTGAGCCATGTTTCTGTAAGGAGTAGTAAGTCAGGTCTTTCTGCCTGTAGAAGTTGAAAGATTTCAAGTTGATGCTTCACCATGGACCGAGTGTTCAGGTAGTAAACTGAAAGACCATTAACTTCCTCGCACTGGAAGGTTTCAGGGATGGATGGTATCGTGGGAGTAGGAGGAGCTAGAAAGGACTCAATTTCAGTGAATACAAGTCTCGGCTTAAGGATGCCCAGCTCAATCAGGCTAAGACGAATCCCGTCCGTGATTTCATAGTGCCCCTGCAACTCTTTTAATTTCATAGCTGAATAATTTACAAAACGGGCATAAGGACTGGCCCCTGGCACCGGCCGGCCCCGGACGGGCGCAGACGGGCTTGCCTTAGGCGCGCCTTCGGAGCGCCGGCGGCGCGCCCGCTGCGCGCGTCCGCTGCGCGGCCGAATCCCCGTCTGCATTAAATACCAATTAAGCCGGCAGGAAGTGACAGAGTGAGGGGAGGAGTCGCGTCCCTCCGTTCAACCGGCACTAGCAAGCCGTGACGGAACAGGGACAACGACCAGGAGCAAGTCAAAGCAAGTGAGTGGAAAAGAGCACCATAAAAAGAATTAAAAGCGAACAAGCGCCGTTTTAAAAAACAGATTTAAGCAGATTTTAAAAACATAGAACAGTATCAGTGTCAGTTGCAGCCTCGTTTTTGTGGGCAGGCGAAGTGCCCATGACAGGGACGGGCTTAAAACATATTGTGCAGGCCTCTAAATTATCGATTACAAAAAGGCCTGGTTTTGCAAGGGGGTCACCTGCGTTTTTGGTCCCGGACTTGGTGGGCATGTAGTAAAACATACCTAACCCACTATTTCTGAAAACTAGACAACCAGGGGAATTTAGGGAGATGTGGCTTGCGTGGATGCCCCAATGTTTTCTTACCCAGAATCCATGCAAATCTCACATTTTGCTAAAAGGAAAAAAAAAAAAAAAAAAATCACATTTACCTCACTTTTCTGTGTGGGGGAAGTTGTAGGATCACTGGGCCAACACAAACTTCCTACCACCCAGCGTTCCCCCAGGTCTCCTGATAAAAATGGTACTGCACTTGTGTGGGTGGGCCAAGTGTAGTACAGGGAAGGGCCCAAAACAATGAGATACCAAAATTATCTATCTCAAAACAACCTGGTTTTGCAAGGGGTGCACCTGCGTTTTTGGCTTTGAGCTCTGCGGCCATCTAGGGAAACCTACCAATCCCAGACATTTCTGAAAGCCAGACACCCGGGGGAGTCCAAGGATGCGTGGCTTGCGTGGATCCCACAACGTTTTCTTACCCAGAATCCCCTGGAAAGCTCACATTTAGCTAAACAAATCACATTTTCCTTAAATTTCTGTCTGGGATCACCATGTCAGCAAACATTCCCTACCACCCAGCGTTCCCCTCGGTCTCTCAAGTAAAATGATAACTCACTTGTGTGGGTGGGCCAAGTGCCTGCTATAGGGAAGGGCCCAAAACGTGTTTTGGAGACATCAAAATTATCTAGCACAAAATAACCTGGCTTTGCAAGGGGAGCACCTGCGTTTTTGGTGCCAGGATCTGTGGCCATCTCAGGATACCTACCAAACCCAGACATTTCTGAAAACTAGTCACCCAGGGGAGTCCAAGGAGGAGTGGTTTGCGTGGATCCTGCGACGTTTTCTTAGCCAGAATCCCCTGTAAAGCTCAAATTTAGCTAAAAGGAAAAAAAGGAAAATGCTACTTACCAGTATGCATCTGTTCTTGGCATGTAGAGCTGCAGATTATCATACTTTTGCATAGATCGCCATCTGGTGTTGGGCTCGGATGCTTGCACCTTGTTGTTCTTTTGGAAGAAATCTTTTGTAGTCACGAGATAGGTGACTCCTCCCTTGGACGATAGTGCGCATGGGCATCGACTTCATCTTCAGATTGTTTTTCGCCATGATGGGAAATGATGGAATTTGTAGGAAACAGAAAAGATGTCCATGTGAATGTATCCAAGTAAGATAACACTGGAACAGATACAGGTTCCGGGGAGGCGGGTGGGCGTATGATATTCTGCAGCTCTACATGCCAAGAACAGATGCATACTGGTAAGTAGCATTATCCGTTCGAGGCATATGAGCTGCAGAATTCATATTTTTGTATAGACTGTACAGCAGTGTCTCCCCTAGCGGTGGTTTGGAAAAGTGTCTTAAGAACAGCCTGGCCTACAGAAGCCTGTTGCTTCGCCTGCACGTCTACACAATAGTGTTTGGTGAAGGTGTGTGTAGTAGACCATGTGGCTGCTTTACAAATGTCTTCTAGGGGAATGTTCCCTAAGAATGCCATGGAAGCCCCTAGTTTGCGTGTTGAGTGCGCTCTAGGGGGAATTGTTAATGTGCGTTTTGCTTTCTGGTACCATATTTGAATGCATTTGACTATCCACCTGGCAATTCCAGCTTTGGAGATGGGGTTGCCTTTATGAGGTGGAGAGAAAGCTACAAACAGTTGGTTTGTGTTTCTAAAAGGTTTAGTCCTGTCAATATAATAAAGTAAAGCTCTTTTGACGTCAAGTGTGTGAAGAGCTCTCTCTGCTACGGAATCTGGGTTTTGGAAAAACACTGGTAACTCTACAGATTGATTAAGATGGAAAGCAGAGATTACTTTGGGAAGGAATTTAGGAATTGTTCTAAGAACCACCTTTTACGATGTATTTGTAAGAATGGTTGTTGTATGGTTAAAGCCTGGATCTCACTTACTCTCCTGAGAGGTGATTGCGACAAGGAAAGCTACTTTCCATGTAAGAAACTGCAGTTCACATTTGTGTAAAGGCTCAAATGGGGGACCCATGAGCCTAGTAAGGACGATGTTTAGGTTCCATACTGGAGAGGGTGGCAGTGTGGGAGGAATTATCCTCTTAAGGCCTTCCATAAAGGCATGGATAGCGGGTACTCTAAACAATGACAAATGTTGTCTGTTTTGCAGGTAGGCGGCAAGGGCAGCCAGATGTAATCTTATGGATGAGTATGCTAGATTACATCTTTGTAGATGCAGCAAATAGCAAATGATATTTTGAATGGAAGCATCTAGCGGGTCCAGTTTTGTGGTTATTGCAGTAAATGACGAATCTTTTCCATTTGGCTGCATAGCAAGCTCTAGCAGTAGGGCGTCTGGCTTCTTTGATAATGTTCATACAGTCCGGTGGGAGGTTTAGGTAACCGAACTCAAGGACTTCAGGAACCAGATTGCTAGATTCAGTTGTGCTGGATCTGGGTGCCTTATCTCTCCATGGTTCTGCGTTAGCAGCTTTGGGGAGAGACGTAGTTTTTGGTGTGGAATTACTGAGAGTTCTAGGAGTGTTGTGAACCATGGTTGCCGTGCCCATGTGGGAGCAACTAGGATCATTTTGAGAGACTGTTGCTTGAGCTTGCGTACTACTAGCGGAATGAGTGGGATTGGCGGAAAAGCGTACTCAAATCTTCCTGACCAATTCATGCATATCGCATTGCCTTCGGACAACGGGTGTGGAAACCTGGCGGCGAAGGTTGGGCATTTTGCGTTTGCGGCGAACAGATCTATGTCTGGGTGGCCCCACATCTGAAAAAACAGATGAAGAACTTGCGGATGAAGTTCCCAATCGTGTATCTGCTGTGTCTGACGACTTAGCAGATCCGCAATCGGATTGGGCACTCCTGGAAGATGTTCTGCCAGAAGATATATGTTTTGCGGAATGGCCCATCTCCATATGCTTTGCGCTAGATGAGATAGCTGCAAAGAGTGTGTTCCTCCTTGTTTCTGTATGTAATACATTGCTGTCATATTGTCCGTGCGGACGAGGACTGTCTTGTTGAGGAGATGTGCTTGGAATGATTTTAGCGCTAGAAATATTGCTAGTAGTTCTAGGTGATTGATGTGGAGCACTTTTTGTTAAGTGGTCCACCTGCCCTGAATAGTGTGGCTTAGGAGATGAGCTCCCCAGCCGGTGAGTGATGCGTCCGCTGTTAGCACTATCTGTGGAAGTGGCTCTAGGAACGGCCGCCCTTTGGAAAGGTTTTGTGTGTTCCACCACTGCAGAGAGCGATGTGTGCGGCTGTCCACCAACACCAGATCTGTAAGTTGACCTTGAGCTTGATTCCACTGACGTGCTAAGCATTCTTGTAAGGAGTGCATCAGAAGTCTTGCGTGAGGTACTATGAAAATGGAAGAGGCCATCATTCCTATGAGCTGCATAAACACTCGAGGTGGAAGGGAGTGTTGGGGTTGAAATTTTTTGATGAGGGTTTGCATACTGGCTATCCTGGCTGGATTGGGGTATGCTAGAGCTTTGGAAGTGTCTATTGTGGCCCCTAGATACTGATGTAGGTAGGAGGGCTGTAGATGTGACTTGGTGTGGTTTATTGTGAACCCCAAGTGGTGTAGCAACTGAATTGTTTGGTGAGTGTGATGAACACACTGACTGTGTGAGTTGGCTTTTATCAGCCAGTCGTCCAGGTATGGGAACACATGGATTTGCTATCTTCTCAAGTGTGCGGCTACTACCGCGAGACACTTTGTGAAGACCCTGGGTGCTGTGGTTATTCCGAATGGGAGAACCTTGAATTGATAGTGCTGGCCGTCCACTGTGAACCTTAGATATTTCCTGTGAGCAGGGTGTATGGGAATATGGAAGTAGGCATCCTTGACATCTAATGTGGCAAGGAATTTGTCTTGTTGCAGCAGTGGAAGGACCTGTTGGAGAGTGATCATGTGAAAGTGATCTGACTGTATGTGAAATTGAGAGGTCTGAGGTCCAGTATTGGCCTGAGAGTACCGTCCTTCTTGGGGATTAGAAAGTATAGGGAGTAAACCCCTGTCCCTTGATGCTCTAGGGGAACTGGTTCTATTGCGTGCTTTTGAAGCAGTGAGAGAACTTCCTGTTTGAGAAGCGTTAGATGTTCTGTGGACATTGGACGCTGTTTGGGCGGTATGTTGGGGGGGAGTTGCAGTAAGTTCCAGGCAGTAGCCATACTGGATAATTTGTCTTACCCACCCGTCTGTAGTGATGGAATTCCAGACAGGTAGGAACTGTGAGAGTCTTCCTCCGACCGGAGTGGAATGGTCTGGAGGAAGCGGAGGGAAGTCATTGTTTGTTAGTGGGGGGGTGCGAGTGTTGTTACCTCGGCCTCTCCCTTTGTTATTTCCCCTGTACCCACCTCTGAAATATCCTCTGTTGGGGGATGTTTGTGTGGGACTTTTATAGGAAGAGGAAGCAGTGTCTGTGCTGATGTTTTTGGATGCACCTCTATAAAAGGAGCGACGAAAGGAGTCTTGTGTAGATGGAGACTGTAATGCTCCCATAGATTTCGCAGTCTCAGTGTCTTTCTTCATTTTCTCTAAGGCTGTGTCTACAGCTGGACCAAAAAGTTGTTCCTGATTGAAGGCTGATTCAGTATAGTAGTTTGCACTTCTTGTTTGAACCCAGAAATGCGCAACCAAGCATGTCTTCGTAATAACACGCTAGTGTTGATTGATTTAGATGCAGTCTCTGCTGCATCGAGGGCACATTTAATGGATGCGTTTGTGATTAACTTGCCCTCCTGAATCAAATCATTGGCTTTGGCCTTGAATTGGTCAGGCAAATGCTGCATTAGGTCCTTAAGCTCGTCGTAGTGAGCCCTATCGTATCTGGCAAGTAATGCCTGTGCATTAGCTATCCTAAAGTGATTAGCTGCCTGGGCGGCAACTCGTTTGCCTGAAGCGTCTAGTAATTTAGACTCTTTGTCTGGAGGTGGACCATCACCGGAGGTTTGAGAGTTTGCACGCTTCCTAGCATTGGTCACTACCAGGGAATCTAAGAGGAGTTGTCCTTTAATGTAGGTGGGATCATTAGGGGCGGGTTTATATTTTTTATCAATCCGAGGATTGAGAATCCTGGTCCTGACAGGGTCTTTGAAGACGTCTGGACCATGTTTGATCACCCCTTTTAGCATGGGTAGTGTTTGTACTGTCTTTTGTGACTGTGCAAAAGTGTCTAGTAGAAAGTCTTCCTCTGTGGGGTCTGAATGCATTTGAACGCCATGATATTGGGCAGCCCTATCAATGAGCTGACTAAACCCAATGTTGTCATCTGGGGGCGATGGCCTTGTTGGGTATGCATCTGGATCAGGAAGGTCTGGAGGATCTACAGGGTGACTGTAGTCGTCCCATGTGTCCTGTGGTATGTTAGTGTCATCATCAGGATCATCGAAAGGGTCATTATGTCCACCCCCAACCCCTAGGTCATCATCATCCTGTGGTGGTGGCGAGTATGGAGGAAGTATGGGAGACTTTGAAGGAGACAAAGGCTTAGTAGGAAGAACAGGAGAAGAGGGTGTTATTGGTGAAGTTGCACAGTCTCTTTTCTTCACAGGCACCTCAGGGATGTGTGGGGTGTCCAATTTCCTCTTGTTGTGCGGGATATTGACAATATGGCCTGTTTTAGGGTCCACATGCAAGGTTTTCTGTTTGGGATCGATAGGATCCGGTAGAAACAGTTCTTCCTCGTTGGCGTGTCCTTTCGGGGCCGATTTTTTCGGTTCCGAACGTGGTTTAGATTTCTGCTTTGGAGCCTTAGAAGGGGGTTTTGAGTCCTTCGGCTTCGGTGTGGAGTCCGAAAACTTTTTCGGATCCGAAGGTTGTCAAGGTTTGTTCGGATCCGAGGCCATGTGTTGTTTCGGTGCCGAAGTGCTCGGAGCCGAGGTCTTTTTGAAGACAGCGGGAGTAGGATGTGTTCCCGGTTTCGGTACCGACTGTTTTTGGGGCAAGGACGTGCGGCTTGCTCGGTCCCGAGCCGCCGGAAGGCTTCTCCTTGGTCTTCGGAGCCGGGCCCGGAGGCGGGGCTTCTGCAGTTTTGTTTGGGTTGCGACTAAGACCTTCAGGCGAAGTCTTGACCGGAGCCTTCTTTTTTTCGGGTGGGGTTGGGGCAGGGGCAGTTGTACTCACTCGTTGACGTGGAGTGATGTAGTCGTCGGAGTCATCTGCTTCGGATACGATGACGAGATCCTCCGAATCCTCTGCCTCTGGAATGTCGGGGCCTTCATCGAAGATGTCTTGTGGCACCGATGCAGCCTGTTGCGCCATAACGTGTCGTCGAGCCCGGCGATCACGGATAGTCTTCTTGGAGCGGAAGGAGGAGCAGGCTTGGCAATCTTTTTGTTCGTGTTAGGGCGAGAGACAAAGGTTGCAGACCTTGTGTTGGTCGCTGTGTGGGAATTTAACTCCACACTGGGGGCATTTTTTAAATGGAGTCCTTTCCATTAGCCGTAGGCCCGAAAGGCGTCGATAGGCCCAGCGGCCTGCGTCGACGACCGGAATCGAGTTTTGAGTAGCGCGTCGAAAGGCACGCGAACGGAAACAATACCGTAGAGTTTGCGATGGTTTGCGCGTCGAAAAGGTTTGGAAAACACGGTACCGAACCGGAGCGCTGAAGTTCCATCCGAACCTGATGGCGGAAAAAAACAATCTGAAGATGGAGTTGATGCCCATGCGCACTATCGTCCAAGGGAGGAGTCACCTATCTCGTGACTACAAAAGACTTCTTCCAAAAGAACAACAAGGTGCAAGCATCCGAGCCCAACACCAGATGGCGATCTATGCAAAAGTATGAATTCTGCAGCTCATATGCCTCGAACATCACATTTTCCTTAAATTTCTGTCTGGGATCACCGTGCTGGCAAATATTTCCTACCACCCAGCGTTCCCCTCGGTCCCAGGATGCTTGTTTCCGGTCCAGGGAAGACATGGCTTGGCAGTTCGGGCTGGACTGTTCCCATGAGGCACAGGGTCAGACTGATTTGCATATGGCCATGTCTGAACTGGGGTGGTGGAGTGAGCTAAAGAATGATGATGGATTAAACCCAGATCAGTTGACTGGGGGTGAGTGTTTGATTTGCTCAAGCGCTCCGTCCATCATCCCCTTTGGTATCGCTTTGTTCGCCCTAAGTTGGCAGGGTATGCCCAGACGTGGGTCCCTTGCTCACTTTGCCACTGGATTCAAGCTAGCCTGGCTGATGACGGCTGAATAGCCAGAAACCGGTCCCAGGATGCTGGTTTCCGGTCCAGGGAAGACATGGCTTGGCAGTTCGGGCTGGACTGTTCCCATGAGGCACAGGGTCAGACTGATTTGCATATGGCCATGTCTGAACTGGGGTGGTGGAGTGAGCTAAAGAATGATGATGGATTAAACCCAGATCAGTTGACTGGAGGGGGGGGGAGTGTTTGATTTGCTCAAGCGCTCCGTCCATCATCCCCTTTGGTATCGCTGGCTGATAAACAGTCAGTACAGCCTTTTGGTCATGCCAAGCTTTTTGAAATTCTTGACTTGCCTCAAGGTTTTTACTTGCCTTCTTCATGTACTCAGCCATCCTGGAGCGGAGACCAAGTACATAGTCCACTATGTCTTGTTTGGGAGGTTTGAGAGGTAACTCCCATCCCTCCTTCACCAAACACAAGGGACCCCTAACTGGATGCTCAGACAAAAGTTCAAAAGGGCTGTAGCCAACCCCCTTTTGTGGGACATCTCTGTAGGCAAAGAGAAGGCAGGGCAAGAGGACATCCCATTTTCGCCTAAGCTTTTCTGGAAGGCCCATGATCATGCCCTTCAGGGTTTTGTTGAACCTTTCAACTAACACATTGCATTGTGGGTGATAGGGTGTGGTGAACTTGTAGTTCACTCCACACTTCTTCCACATAGCAGTAATATAACTTGACATGAAGTTTGTACCTCTGTCAGTTAAGACCTCCTTAGGGAAGCCCACTCTGGAAAAAATTCCCTGGAGGGCCCTGGCCACCACAGGTCCTGTGGTGGTTCTAAGGGGTATTGCTTCTGGATACCTAGTGGCATGGTCCACCACCAGGAGTATGTACCTGTGCCCAGATGCAGTAGGAGGGTTCATGGGACCAATGATATCAATCCCAACTCTCTCAAAGGGAACCCCCACCACAGGTAGTGGTATGAGGGGGGCCTTTGTGGTACCACCTGACTTACCACTGGCTTGGCAGGTGGTACAGGAGCGACAAAACTCCTTTGTGTCTTCTGACATGTGAGGCCAGTGAAAGTGAGGGACAAGCCTGTCCCAAGTCATACTTGGCCTAGGTGTCCTGCCAAGGGGATGTCATGTGCTAGGAAGCCCCTAAACTTCAGAGGTATGACCAACCTCCTAGTGGCACCAGGCTTGGGGTCTCTACCATCTGAGTATACGAGTACCTCATCCCAATAGATCTTGTGAGATCCACAGACACTCCCAGCAGCCTCAGCAGCAGCTTGCTGTCTGAGGGGTTCAAGAGAGGCGCTGGTTTGCTGCTCCAAACTCAAGTCTGCCCTGGAAGGGCCCCCTGTCCCCCTGTCCCCAAGAACTCAACCTGATCAGGTTCCAGTTCATCTGAGACAGTTCCTTCAAAGGGACTTAGATAATCTCCCTCCAGAGATTGATCCTCACACTGAGTCTGGGGGAAAGACACAGCCTTACCCCTCCTGCTCTTCTCTTGGAAGGCCCTTGGTCCATTGTTCCAGGATCCAAGGCCTGTTCAGTGTTAGCCAGCTTGGCCTGTGATCTGGTCACAGCAAACACATCTGCTGTGATGCCCAGCATTGTTGCATGAGTCCTTAACTCTACTGCAGCCCAAGCTGAAGTCTCCAAATCATTGCCCAACAAACACTCCACTGGAAGGTCTGAACTAACCACAACTTTATTAGGGCCAGTTACCCCACCCCAGCTGAAATTAACAACTGCCAAGGAATGATCAGCCCTGACATTGTTAGCATTGGTCACTTGGTACATTTCTCCAAGTATGATTTGGTCAGGGTCCACAAGATCCTCTGTCACCATAGTGACACTTGCACCTGTGTCCCTGTATGCCATGGCCTCCTTACCATTGATCAAAGGCTGTTGTCTGTATTTGCCCAGGTTACTGGGACTGACAAAAAAGGTGGCAAGATCCATGCCACCATCACAGACTAGTACAGCCTGAGCTGGCGTTCTGACTAGGCCAGAACCCATCTCAGAGCCCAAGGTTAACCCTACTAATCCCTTGTTCCCTGTACCACCACCTGTACTTGTGCTAGGGGGCGCAGTTGTCTTAGGGGCAGTGGTGGTAGGAAGATTTTCTTTGGCTTTTGGACAATCAGCATCCTTTGTCCAATGTGTCTTCTGTTTACAGAGATAACACCAAGGTTTCTTTTTGCCTTTACCTTTGTTGGATTGTGAATTCCCCCCAGATGCAGGTTTTTGGGGCCCTGATGAAGACTTTTGATCTTTACCCTTGTCCTCACCCTTATCTGAAGTTTTAGCATCTTGCTTCTTCTGGTCACCACCATTGTTCTGGTTTTTCTGCTTCACCCTGGTTCTGACACACTTATCTGCCTTCTTTCCCAATTCTTGGGGAGAAGTCAGATCAGAGTCAACCAGGTACTGATGCAACAACTGATTTTGGCAATTATTAAGGATCTGCTCCCTCATAATCAAATTGTACAATCCCTTAAAATCTGTCAGGATCTAAAGGCCGGTTACACACTGCCTGTATACACGCGGTAACCAAGAAGTAAAATCCCCATTGACAAACTACATTTCCCGGCAAGCCTTGCGAATCACGTAACACGTAATGTGAACGCCACGCAGGATTCGGAGTAAAGGGAAACCGGCGGCTGCCACCGCTGCCGATTATCCTGACGGATAGCCTCGCAGACTACTCCTACAGACTACGGTGATTCAAGGCGGTAAGAGTGCCTAGCACACCTCTCTTCGTGCCGTCTTCTCGGGAGAGAGGTAACGGGGTAAGTTACCTCGTCCACCTTCTCCGTGCTCATCTCCTCCGTTGGCTGAGACCGGCATTACGCGGTCTCGTGCAGAGGAGGGTCATTGCCCTTACAAGCACTCCTGTTATTTATTGTGTATCTCCTCCGTTGGCCGAGACCGGCATTTCGCGGTCTCCTGCGGGGGAGGCTTTCAGCCCACTCGGGCTCTGTGGATATTCCTTGGGTTTCTCCTCTGTTGGATAAGACCGACTCCTAGTGGTCTTTTGCGGGGGAGAGTGTTCGATTAACCCGTTATTCTTTGGTTTCGAAGTTGATGGTGCATATTTATGTGCTTACTGCAAAAGAACAGTTTATACTTGGATAACATTGTGATTTACAACAGTGTGATACGTAAAGTGATATAACTTTGCTACTCTCCCTTGAGTGAGGAAACTGAGGGAGCGGTTATCATTCAAACTAACTAATGAACCTTTGCATATTTGGCTAATACAAGACTGTGTTTACGTTGGCCTGTTATGAAGTAATTCATTTGGTGGTTCCTTGTTCTATGTTTATATTCCCAGGAGAGAGATAGAAACGGGGTGTCCAGTCTGTGTCTGCATGATCTCTACAGTTGCTACCATATGTATATTTAGGTATGTGATAAAGAGAGGATTACTGCATACTTATATTTCTCTAGACGAGATAGCAGAAAAGGATTTGTCTCACCTGTGTGTTCTCTTTTCTTCGTAGTTCATGTGGGGAACTTGCATCCACCCTACTCTCTTCTGGCAACAAACTCTCACCCTTTTTACTTTTCAGGTAGGGTGTGTGAGGCCCAGTGATTTATGATTGTAGCGATCTCTCTTGCTGGTGAAACATGTATATTGGTGTATGCTTACCCTGTGTTTCTGTGTAACCCTCAGATCTCCCACCAAGCAGTTCCTACCCTTTCCTTCCCTCACTTGACTATCCCAACAGTCTGTGTGTATTCACATTCCAGACTTGGGGTCGTCGAGAGGTGGACCCCCTTTGAGCATCAGCGCAATCCCGAGGATTCTGGAAGGAAGAGTCTGACAGAATAATCGGCCCAAGAATTCTTTCCTCCTGATTGTGCTGAGGTCGGGGATGGCCACCTTGGAGGATGTTATGGCGGCTCTGGTGTTGGTACAAGCGGAGCTTGCAGCTTCGCGTCTGGAGACAGCGAACCTGCAAAGTAGAGTAGACAGAATGCAAAGAAACCCGTTTGATGCAGGGGGAACCTCAGACCCTGCTTCAGTTGTAGTCGAAATGCCAACTCAAATACCATTGGCCCCCCCTGAAAGGTTTTACGGGGATATAAAGAAGGTACAGGTATTTATAACTCAAGTGCTACTCCACTTCACTTGTAAACCTAAGATGTTCACGAACAACCAAGCCCGGGTGGCTTTCTTGATTTCCTGGCGAGGCAGCGCAGTGGGCAGTCCCTATAGTTAGAAGAGATGACCCCCTACTCCATGACTGGGATGAGTTCCGAGAGGAATTCGAGAAAATGTTTGATCGTCGAGCAGAAACCTTCTCTGCAGATAGGGACTTGTTAGAGCTTCGACAGGGCACCACTGATCTGGTCACGTACCTCAATAGCTTTCGAAGACTAGTTGCAGAGACCGACTGGCCGGAATCTAAACAGTCGGCTATCTTCTATCAGGGGCTCTCAGAAGACCTAAAGGACGTCCTTGCCCAAATCGACCCTCAACCACGCACTTGTGCCAATCTCATCGAGCTTACGCTGCGTCTAGATCATCAATTGAAAGAGCGGAAAGGGGAGCATAAGAGGAAGGAGAGGAATGCCCCGCTGAACGTTCGAGCATTCACCACCGATAAGTCTCCAACAACGCCCGAGCCTATGGAGATTGGAGCGGTGAGAGCATCCTTAACGCTTAGTGAGAGAGACCATCGTCGCAAACAGGGCTTGTGCCTATATTGTGGGAAAAAAGGACACTTTCTCCGTGACTGTCCGGTTAAACCTAAGTACGGCCGTCCTAGAATGGGTCAACTAGCCACAGTAACAACGGACAAGGGGGCGGAAAACTACAGTGCTTGAAGGTAGTTGAAGGGAAACCCTCAAGTAGTTGTGCCATCCCTTCGATAACACTGTACGTCGTTACAGATTTAGAACACTTCTTCATATCCTTGGATATAGGTATTAATAAAGAACAGAAACCTATAAGGGCCATGGTAGATTCTGGAGCCACAGGATGCTTTATGGATAGGGAAGAAGCGTTGCGATTAAGAGTACACCTCCTATGTAAACCCAATCCTGAATTGGTGTACGCTGCAGACGGCAAAGAACTGGAATCAGGACCCATTAGACACAGCACCCCGGAATACGAACTCACCTTTGGCGGCTACCATCATGAATGGTTATCCTTTAACATCATTCAAGCCCCGCAGTACGGGGTGATATTAGGCCTCCCGTGGTTGCAGAAACACGAACCCACCATAAACTGGGCCACGAAAACCTTGCAGCTGAAGTCCCCCTACTGTCAGAGCCATTGTACACAGTTTTCTATTCGACCTTCACAAGCATTGGCCTCTAGGCATCACATCGCGACAGCTGCAGAGAAAGACGTGATACTACCCGAGTGCTATGAAGCTTATACCGATGTCTTCAGCGACACCCAGGCGGAAGTGCTCCCTCCGCACCGAGAATATGACTGTCAGATTGACTTGACTCCAGGAGCAGTAATCCCATGTGGCCGGATATACGCCCTTACCGTACCAGAGAACGAATATCTAAGGGCCTATCTGGCAAAAATCTGGCGTTGGGATTCATCCGTCCCTCCAGGTCTCCTGCAGCGTCTCCCCTTTTTTTTATTCCGAAGGCGGACGGGGACTTACGTTGCTGCATAGACTACAGGGCATTGAACGCTATCACCATAAAGAATCAATACCCGCTTCCGTTGATCCCAGTTCTTTTGGAACAGGTTAGAGCAGCTGGCATCTATACGAAGTTGGACCTGAGAGGAGCGTACCACCTAGTCCAGATGCGCCGAGGCGATGAATGGAAAACCGCCTTCAAAACGCGGTATGGGCTATTTGAATACCTCGTTATGCCCTTTGGGTTATGCAACGCCCCTGCGGCGTTTCAGTTTTTCCTGAACGAGGTGCTCAGGGAATTTCTAGACCACTTCGTCGTGGTTTAGATCGACAATATTCTGATATATTCCGCTGACTAAGAGGAACAGGTCGACCATGTTTGCCAAGTCCTACAAGCCTTACGAAAACATCACCTATTCTGCAAGATCACGAAATGCGAATTCCACGTTACTACGGTTGAGTTCCTAGGGGTCATGCTCACCCCTTCCGGCCAAGTGATGGCAGAAAGGAAAGTCAAAGCGATAGTCGATTGGCCACGTCCCCACAACGTCAAAGACATTCAAAGCCTACTAGGTTTTGCAAACTTCTACAGGAGATTTATTCGGCAGTTCTCTCACCTGGTAACACCTCTAACACGGTTAACAAGAAAGAAAACGCCTTTTTTATGGACCAAAGAAACCCAAGAAGCTTTTGACCTCTTGAAAAGGGCCTTTACATCAGCCCCTGTACTCACTCATGCCAATCCCAGTTTGCCCTTCATAGTAGAAACCGACGCGTCGGATGTGGCGCTAGGGGCAGTCCATTCTCAACGACACGAAACGACAGGCTACCTCGATCCCATTGCGTTCATGTCTAGAAAGCTAAACACAGCGGAACAAAACTACACGATAGCCGAGAAGGAGCTCCTAGCCATCAGAGATGCTTTCATGGAGTGGAGACACTGGTTGATGGGAGCTATCCACCAGGTAACGGTTTACTCAGACCATCGTAACCTACAGTTCATGCGGGCCGCACGGCATCTCACCCCACGACAACTCCGTTGGATGCAATTCTTTGAGGAGTACCATTTTATAGTAACCTTCAGACCTGGAGTGGACAACAAAAAAGCTGACGCTCTTACGAGACAAGAAAACCCCACACAGCAGGCTATCGCTCCCGAACGAGCAATCATAGAACCGAGTAGAGTACTATGTGTTGTTCAAACTAGTGACTTTCTACAGAAAACCAGAAAAGGGGTGCAAACCTTCGCATGGAGAAATTGGCTTCGGTATCACAGGGACTGGCAGATGCATCAAGGACTCCCCATGAAAGGTTCTAGGGTGCTTGTTCCTACCAGAGATCTATGCAAGACAGTGTTTTCTTGGTGTCATGATCTCCCGTGTGCCGGTCACATGGGGGTTGAGAAAACATTAGAGAAAGTGTTACGGCAATTCTGGTGGCCAACCGTTCGTCCAGACGTTCTGCAATGGGTGAGAGAATGCTCCACATGTGCCCAGATGAAGACCGACCACAGACAAGCACAAGGTCTTCTACAGCCGATGCCCACACCCGATGCCCCATGGGAAAGGATTTCGGTGGATTTCATAGTGGGGCTACCCAAGGATCAGGGGAATACAGCAATAGTGGTGGTCATCAATTATTTGACCAAGATGGGACATTTTATTGCATGTAAGCAATCACCTTCGGCAGGCCAGCTGGCACGACTCATTTTGACAAACGTGGTTCGGCTTCATGGTCTACCCAAAACCATAGTGTCAGATAGAGGGGCCCAGTTCACTGCCCGCTTCTGGAAAACATGGTGTTCTGAACTCCAAATCGCCTCTTCACTTTCCACAAGTTTCCATCCCCAAACGGACGGCCAAACCGAAAGGTTAAATCAGACTCTTGAGCAGTTTCTTAGGTGCTATGTCGATAACAATACCGATGCATGGGTAAACTGGTTGTGGGTGGCCGAGATCGCATACAATAGCGCCAAACACTCCTCCACACAACACACTCCTTTCTTTAGTAACTATGGGATACACCCTAGGTTCAACCCCTTGATTCTCCCCGGTACCAATGCCAGACTTCCGGACCTCCGTGAGAGGTTGTTGCATGTACGCAAAACCTTGCTTGCTATCTGATCCTGGCCAAAGAAAAGTACAAAGCCCAGGCGGATAAACACCGTAGACCCGGTCCTTCGTACAAAAAAGGGGATTTGGTTTGGTTGTCAACAAAACGTATCCGATTTAAGAAACACTGTGTTTAACCCTAAATACATAGGCCCTTATAAAGTAATCAGGCATATCAATCGTGTGGCCGTGAAACTACGCCTGCCGGCCCATTTCCGGATCCACCCTGTCTTCCATGTTTCTTTATTGAAACCCTCGCACAGTCCGATAAAGCGGAAACCCGTACCCATTTGGGTTCATCAAGATCAGGAATATGAGGTTAAATGTATCCTAGATGCAAAGAGGGTGCGTGGGAGGCTGTGGTATCTAGTTGCCTGGAAGGGTTATGGGCCTGAAGAAAACTCTTGGGAGCCAGAAGCGGCGGTGCACGCCCCCATTCTGGTGGCCAAATTTAATCGTTTGCACCCTGATAAACCACCTGCCAGTCAGCGACCCCGGGAACGGGATGTGCTGTCAGGATCTAAAGGCCGGTTACGCGCTGCCTGTATACACGCGGTAACCAAGAAGCAAAATCCCCATTGACAAACTACATTTCCCGACAAGCCTTGCGAATCACGTAACACATGAAGTGAACGCCACGCAGGATTCGGAGTAAAGGGAAACCGGCGGCTGCCACCGCTGCCGATTATCCTGACGGATAGCCTCGCAGACTAATCCTACAGACTACGGTGATTCAAAGCGGTAAGAGTGCCTAGCACACCTCTCTTCGTGCAGTCTTCTCGGGAGAGAGGTAACGGGGTAAGTTACCTCGTCCACCTTCTCCGTGCTCATCTCCTCCGTTGGCTGAGACCGGCATTTAGCGCCGGGACACTCCTGGGAGTAGCCACGCGCTTTACAAGTGCCCAGTAACATTAACGCACAAGTTACTAACTTGTGTAACGATATATCTGTAAGAGACAGTAGTTAGTGACAGATTCCTTACCTTAGTATATTCCTAGGCGTCAGGCTGGATCCGGAAAGTTTTGCGTAGCAGTACCCTTGCGCGTCGGTAGGCGGCGTCGTGCGGCTCCGCGTCCAGATCGACGGGATGACGTCGCGGGCAGTACTTAGACGCTGCCCCTGCGCGCTGACGTCAGTTCTGTACACGACTTTCCGCGCCAGGAACGCAGAGCCATGCAAGAAGCTGACATTGGTGTCTGAAAAATACTAGGGCCCTGAAAGGGATGTCCTTAACCCTAGAAATCAGTTCGCAGAACGGGGAGGATGGGTGGGGCGGTAAGGAATCTATCACTAACTACTGTCTCTTACAGATATATCGTTACACAAGTTAGTAACTTATGCATCTGAAAGAGACACGTTAGTGACAGATTCCTTACCTTAGAATAGATACCCCAGCAATACCAACCCCGGTGGTGGGTCTGCGAACAAAGATCAGACAAGGAAGTCTCGGAGAACAGAACGGCCAAAGAAGCCGTCTCTCCGGACTTGGCTGTCAAGGCAGTAATGCTTGGTAAACGTGTGCAAGGAGGCCCACGTAGCTGCCTGACAAATATCCTGCAAAGGGACACCACGTCCTAAAGCCGTGGTGGCGGCTGTCGCCCTGGTGGAATGGGCACGCAATCCAACAGGGGGCTCCTTTCTAGCCAAAGAATAACAGGCCTTGATACACAAGACGACCCAGCGGGAGATGGTCCGCTTGTGTACCGCCCGACCTTTTTTGGCGCCCACGTAGCCAACAAAGAGCTGGTCGTCCACCCGGAATTGTTGTGTGCGATTTAGATAAAAGGAAATCGCACGTTTTGGGTCCAGACGGTGGAGCCTCTCTAGAAGGATGCGGAGGCGGAAAGAAGGTGGGCAAAGTGATGGTCTGCCCAATTTGGAAAGCAGTAACCACCTTTGGCAAGAAGGACGGACGCGTCCTGAGAACAACCTTGTCTGGATGTACAGACAGAAAGGGAGGCTTGCAAGAAAGAGTCTGGAGCTCACTCACCCTCCGAGCAGAGGTGATAGACACCAGAAAGGCTGTCTTCAGAGTCAGAAGACGAAGGACAGTTATGCAGAGACTCAAAGGGAGCGCACATGAGAAAGGTAAGAACCAGGTTCAAGTCCCACTGAGGCATCACAAACGGAACAGGAGGGAAGAGGTGTGTAATGCCTTTTAGGAATCTGTTAACAACAGGGGACTTGAAAAGGGAGGGCTGGTCAGGAAGCCTGAGGAAGGCCGAGATTGCACAAAGATAGCCCTTGATGGTACCCAGGGCAGAACCCTGCTGGGCCAGAGAAAGAAGGAACAGAAGAACCTCAGAAAGAGGGGCAGAAAGGGAATTCACAGCCTTTGCTGTGCACCATGCCACAAATATGTTCCACCTGCAGGCGTATACCACCTTAGTGGAGGAACGCCTGGCTGCCAGAATCACATCACAAACTTCGGGAGGCAAGTCGAAAGGAATCAACTGCCGCCGCTCAATCTCCACGCAAGCAGGTGGAGGCTGGACAGGTTCGGGTGGAGGACCGTCCCCTGCTGCTGCGACAGAAGATCCTCCCAAAGAGGCAGACGGATCGGGGGATCGACTCTCCTACCGAGTAGCTCGGGATACCAAACTCTTCGAGCCCAGTCCGGAGCCACAAGAATGACTTGGGCCCGGTCGCGCCGAATCTTCTTCAACACTCTGGGTAGAAGTGGTATAGGCGGAAAGGCGTACAACAGACCGCAACTCCACTCGTGACGAAAAGCGTCGCCGAGCAAGTGCCGCCTTGGAAATTCCAACGCGCAGAACTGATGACATTGCGCGTTCTCTTCGGTGGCGAATAGATCTAACCAAGGCTCTCCCCGCTGCAGAAAGAGTCCTTGCGCCACTTCCGAGTGAAGACGCCATTCGTGATCCATCATGCACCTGCGGCTGAGTTCGTCCGCCCTGGCGTTCAGGGAACCTGCCAGGTGTTGAACCATCAGGAATATGCCCTGATGTTCCAGCCATGTCCAGAGGCACAGAGCCTCCTGACACAGGGTCCACGACCCCACCCCGCCCTGTTTGTTGCAGTACCACATGGCGGTGGTGTTGTCGGTGAACACCTGCACTACCTTCCCTTTGACAGAGGGAAGGAATGCCTTGAGTGCAAGTCGGATCGCCTGGAGCTCCAGAAGGTTGATATGGAGCCGGGACTCCGCCGGAGACCAGAGGCCTCTGATCTCCGCCTCTCCCATGTGACAGCCCCATCCCAGAAGGGACGCATCCGTCACAACTGTGTGCTCTGGCTGGGGAAGGGAGAGGGATCTGCCCATGACCCATTGCCGGTTCGAGAGCCACCACTGCAACTGTCTTGCAGTTCCCTCCGAGATCTGGACGTGATCGGACAGGTTGCCCTGATGCTGCACCCACTGGAACTTCAGGTCCCACTGCAGAGCCCGCATATGCCATCTGGCATGATCGACCAGCAGGATGCAGGAAGGCCAGGAGGCCCAGCAGCCTCAGGGTCATCCGTACCAAAACCCAGGATAGAGGCCGAAAGATCGGAATCATAGCCTGAATATCCCGGACTCGCCGCTCGGGAGGATAGACCCGAAACTGCGTCGTGTCCAGAACTGCTCTGATGAAAAGGAGCTGTGGAGAAGGAATCAGGTGCGACTTCGGCACGTTGATGGAGAACCCCAGCGAGTGCAGGAGTTCGGCTGTAGTCTGGAGGTGGGAGACGACTGCCTGGGACGAGCCCGCCTTCAGCAGCCAGTCGTCGAGGTAGGGGAAGACTGGAACCCCTGCCCGGCGCAGATGAGCTGCGACCACCGCCATCACTTTCGTGAACACCCGAGGGGCGCTGGTAAGGCCAAAGGGGAGCACGGAGAACTGAAAGTGCTCGTGGCCTACCGTGAACCGCAGGTAACGCCGGTGGGCCGGCAGGACGGGGATGTGGAAATACGCGTCCTGCAAGTCCAACGCTACCATCCAGTCTCCAGGGTCGAGAGCAGTCAAGACCTGAGCTAGGGTGAGCATCTTGAACTTCTCCTTCCGGAGGAAGCGATTGACGTTCCGGAGGTCCAAGATAGGACGCATGTCCTCCTTGTCCTTTTTGGGCACCAGAAAGTAGTGGGAGTAACAACCACGCCCTACTTCTGGGGTCGAAACGCATTCGATGGCCCCCTTGGCCAAGAGGGCCGCAACTTCCTTCTGAAGAAGCACCAAGTGATCCCCTGACATGCGGTGGTATTGAGGTGGCATGGCTGGGGGGCAGGTCACGAAGGGGAGGGAGTAGCCCCTTCGGACAATGTCCAAGACCCACTTGTCCGAGGTGATGGCTCGCCAGTGGTGAAGGTGATGGCGGACCCTGCCCCCTACTGGCGTGCTGTGCACCTGAAAGGAAGGACTAGGAGGGCTTGGAGGCCGCGGACGGGGTGGAGGTGGTGGCCTAACCCGCTCGCTGGTTGCCCGACCCGCAACGGCGGGAGCCACGTCCTCGGCCGCGGGAAGACGTTTGCTGCGCGGGCCGGTGGCTGGCCAGCGGACGTGACTGGGCGCCCCTTCCGTGGCCACGAAAGGGGCGAAAAGCAGACAGAGGCGGAGGGCGCACAGCAGAAAGGCCCAGGGACTTGGCTGTAGCCCACGAGTCCTTAAAACGCTCCAACACATGGTCTGCCTTGTTGCCGAAAAGGCCGACACCATCAAAGGGCATGTCCATAAGAGTGTTTTGGACATCACCCGAGAAACCAGTTGTTCTCAGCCAGGCGTGACGACGCAGCACCACTGTCGTTGCAAGCGATCTGCCTAGCGAGTCGGCGGTATCTAGGCCACATCTGATGGTATACTTCGCCGCATCCCTTCCTTCCGCAATGGCGTGGGAAAGCAGTGTCTGGACCTCCTCAGTACACTGGGGCAGAACCTGCGCCACCGAATCCAACAAAGAGTGGGAATATCGGCCCAAGAGGCAAGTGGTGTTGACAGACCGCAAGCCAGCACTGGAGGAAGAAAAAACCTTCTTCCCAAACTGATCCAGTTTCTTGGATTCCCTATCCGGGGGAGCGGTAGGGAAGGCGCTCTGGGAGGCAGAGGCTTGGACAACCAAGCTCTCAGGGGTGGGGTGTTGGGAGAGGAACAGGGGGTCGCCCGGAGCAGGGCGATGGCGTCGGGCTACGTTCCTATCCACAGGAGCCCCTGTGGTGGGCTTGGACCAGGTGCCCAAAAGAACGTCAGAAAGTGCCTCGTTGAAAGGCAGCAGTGGCTCCGAGGAGGTAGCCGCCGGCTGAAGCACTTCCGTCAGGAGGTTAGTCCTGACAGCCACCGTAGGGAGGTCGAGGCGCAAGGCCGCGGCTGCCCCACGCAACACCGTTGCAAAGTTTGCTCCCTCCTCCGTTGCCACGGAAGGAGGAGACAGCATGCCAGTGTCAGGGGAGGTGTCCAGACTACTGGCATCCCCAAGTTCCTCAGCCCAGTCCTGGTCGAACTCACATTGGGCAGTGAGAGGGTCCTCCGACCCCTCCCAGTCCTCTTCGTCCTCCAAAGCAGGTTCAAAATAAGGAGGAGGGACATGCGGAACCCAAGGCCGCATCGGTGCCGGAGCCGGCGTCGATCGACGTCGGTCCGGCGCCGTGTCCGGATCCGGAGAGAACCGGAGAACGACGCCGCCCGGAGCCCCGGGCGGCGTCGGGAGTGGCACCGGTGACATCGGCGCCGGTGGAGGTGTCGTGAGGTCAACCGGCGTCGATGGGGGTTGCGGCAACAGCGGAGCCGGGGTCGAGGCCGGGCCGGAGCCGGGACCGAGGCTGGCGGCGCCGGGACCGGAGTGGCCGGCAGCGCCGTAGGCACCCCAGAAGGGCCCGCGGGGCCCGAAGGCGCACCGGGGGGACCTTGAGGCCCGAAGAGGCGGGCCATGGCCGACAGGAACTCCTGTATTTCGGCCGGAGTTGCCGCCGAACCCGGATAAGGTGGGTAATGCGGCGGCGGCTCCACAGGCACTCCCAGAGCCGTGGGGACGGTGCCGACAGGACCCTCAGCCGAGTCGCGAGACCGGCGAGGGGAAGTCGTCGAGCGATGACGCTTCTTCGACCTCTTGTGCTTCGACTTACCGGAGGAGTGCGAAGACTTGGACCCCGACGACCGATGAGGACTCCGCGACCGGCCCCTCGATCTCTCACGTGACCGGGGCTTCGATTGGCACGGAGCCGACTGCCGGACCTCGAGGAGCTTTCGAGACCGCTCTCGCAAAGCCTTCGGGTGCAAGGCCCGGCAGTCGGGGCACGACTCGGAGTCGTGGTCGCAGCCGAGGCAGTAGAGACAGTCTCGATGCGGGTCCGTGATCGACATCATCCGACCACAGGCGTCGCATGGCTTGAAGCCGGGCATCCCTACTGACACCGTTGGAGTCGAACGACTCGAGAAAAAACAGTGAAAAATCACCAAAAAAGTTAGTCAAAAAATGACTAGGGCACTGCTCTTCCCGGATCTGCGCTTACTGGCGCGGAAAAAGAAAGAACTGACGTCAGAGCGCAGGGGCGGCGTCTAAGTACCGCCCGCGACGTCATCCCGGCGATCCAGACGCCGACGACGGACGCGGTGCCGCACGACGCCGCCTACCGACGCGCAAGGGTACTGCTACGCAAAACTTTCCGGATCCAGCCTGACGCCTGGGGATATTCTAAGGTAAGGAATCTGTCACTAACGTGTCTCTTTCAGATATTAACATTAACATTACGCGGTCTCGTGCAGAGGAGGGTCGTTGCCCTCACAAGCACTCCTGTTATTTATTGTGTATCTCCTCCGTTGGCCGAGACCGGCATTTCGCGGTCTCCTGCGGGGGAGGCTTTCAGCCCACTCGGGGGCTCTGTGGATATTCCTTGGGTTTCTCCTCCGTTGGATAAGAACGACTCCTAGTGGTCTTTTGCGGGGGGGGAGTGTTCGATTAACCAGTTATTCTTTGGTTTCGAAGTTGATGGTGCATATTTATGTGCTTACTGCAAAAGAACAGTTTATACTTGGATAACATTGTGATTTACAACAGTGTGATACGTAAAGTGATATAACTTTGCTACTCTCCCTTGAGTGAGAAAACTGAGGGAGCTGTTATCATTCAAACCAACTAATGAACCTTTGCATATTTGGTTAATACAAGACTGTGTTTACTTTGGCCTGTTATGAAGTAATTCATTTGGTGGTTCCTTGTTCTATGTTTCTATTCCCAGGAGAGAGATAGAAACGGGGTGTCCAGTCTGTGTCTGCATGATCTCTACAGTTGCTACCATATGTATATTTAGGTATGTGATAAAGAGAGGATTACTGCATACTTATATTTCTCTAGACGAGATAGCAGAAAAGGATTTGTCTCACCTGTGTGTTCTCTTTTCTTCGTATTTCATGTGGGGAACTTGCATCCACCCTACTCTCTTCTGGCAACAAACTCTCACCCTTTTTACTTTTCAGGTAGGGTGTGTGAGGCCCAGTGATTTATGATTGTAGCGATCTCTCTTGCTGGTGAAACACGTATATTGGTGTATGCTTACCCTGTGTTTCTGTGTCACCCTCAGATCTCCCTCCAAGCGGTTCCTACCCTTTCCTTCCCTCACTTGACTATCCCAACAGTCTGTGTGTATTCACATTCCAGACTTGGGGCCGTCGAGAGGTGGACCCCCTTTAAGCATCAGCACAATCCCGAGGATTCTGGAAGGAAGAGTCTGACAAATTCATTCACTTTACTGCCAAGCAACCAGCCTTCCAGAGCCTTAATGGCACTATCCACAAAGTCTACCCAATCTTGATTATGTGTCTTCTGAGTGTCTCTGAACTTAATCCTGTACTGTTCAGTGGTTAAGCCAAACCCATCAATGAGAGCACTCTTCAAGATTGAATAGTTGTCAGCATCCTCTTCTCTAACAGTGAGGAGCTTATCTCTACCTTTGTCAGCAAAGGAGAGCCACAAGATAGCTGCCCACTGCTCTTGATGGACCCTCTGAACTTTACAGGCCCTCTCTAAAGCAGTTATCAATTTATGGATGTCATCCCCAACATGGTAGGGAGGGACAATCTTGCTCAGGTTCTTATGGTCAAATGAATGTTCTTTAACTCTAGGGACACTGTTGCTGCCACCATGGGACTCTAGTACCAACTTTTTTCTAGCTCTCTGGACTTCTAGGGACTCTTTGTCCAGGGCCAATTGCTGTTGCCTGAGCCTAAGCTTAGCTTTCTCAAGTTCCAGAAATTGGTACTCCCTGTCATAAGAGCGGTCCCTCTTGCTAGATACAGAGGTCCCTACAGACTGTCCTGAGTGATTAGACTCTGCAGAGGGAGATCTAGATCTCCTTGGTAAACTCTGCACTCTTCCAGGAGGGGTGAAGAGGGGGCCTTCTTGGCCTTCTCCATCACCTCCCTGAAGATCTGAGTTGTCCAGGTGGGACCCATCTTAGTCCTCCTCGCCAGGATTTGAGTCAAGGTCATAAAAGGTGTCGCCTCCTGACCTGTCCTCATTCCCTGTCCCACCCCCTCTCTCCTGTTCATCTGACCCAGAGGTCTTCCTAAGGTCATCAAGAAGTAACATCTCTATTAGACGTTGAGTGTTGGCACTTCTCCCCGTCTTCAGCTTTCTAGAGGCACACAGGGCTTTCAATTCTTGGAATGAAAGCTCACTGTATCTAGAGGGCAGAGAGCCACTGGCATCTCCATTAGTAGACATGCTAAGGGTGGTGAGGTGTTGCACCTACCTAACCTAGTGGGAACTAAACTCTCTGAGGTTGGAGAAAGGGTGTGCTAGACCCTTGACTTACCCAACCCTAAGTTCAGTAGAACTTACTTATTCTAAGCTAGTATTACATGTACCTAGTACTGAGTGGTTTTCAGGTAATCAATACAAAGATGTATCTGGTAAAACAATGCAGGCTTTAATCCCACCGCTGCCACCAATGTGAGAAGTTGGCCTGGTATATGCTGTCCACTAATTAAAGTGGGCACCCTGTACCAGTCCAAACAACCCTTATGGTGATATAAGAGGTCAATGATAACCTTAGAAAGCTATCCAAGTGGTAGCTGTGGAGAGCAGCCTTCAGGCTTAGTCTTGAAGGAATGTTGAGCAGCTTGTTTTACCAGAATGCAACCTTATTGTATTGGTTAAATGAAAGGAGAACCACACAGTAGTTATAAAAATATGTATTTATTTTTATAACACACTCTAAATACTTCACAGTATCTGCTACACACAGATAAACACAAAGCACACAATACAGTAGCACAGAAACATTCATAAGTAGCACTAATACACAGTGGGCTCCAGGGGAGACCAAACCATACACTAAAATAGTGGTATAAGAACCACGACTCGAGTCAAGACAGTGTCTAGAGGATGTAGAATCGCTGGGAACCCAAAGAACCACCCACGGTGAGTAAGTAGGGACCCCACGGTGGACGGGTGCAGTGTGGCAACACGACCGCGTGCGCCGTACAATTCTATGGGAGAGTTGCGGTTGCAGTTTTAATGTTTAAGGACCCTTCCCAGTGGATTACGTGGAAGCCCTTTGGATCAGAGGATGTTGAAGAGCCACCCCACCCGTGGATACCGTAGTACCAGAGTTACCTATCCCAGGGAAGCCGCGTGCATAGGGCTGAAGTGGTGTCGGAAACCGTTGTCGATCTCAATGGAGGACTTCAAGGAAATGCCACTGCGGGAAAGAAAAAAAGTGTCCGATGGAATCCAAGGGTGGATTCTCGATGAAGGAGTACCTGAAAGCAGAGGGGAGAGTGTCTGGGTCACTCAGGAGTGACCAGGGGCTCGGTAGACGAATGCCCACCGATGTCGGGTGCCTCAGGTGCGTTGAGTGGGTTCTCGACTCTGCAGCCACCGGGACCAGGAGACGTCGAGGCCGACCAGGGGCCGGATACGAGCTGTCCCACGAAGGATGTTGAGTGCTATGGGGTCGGTGTCTGGCTGGAGCACCAATAAGCCTTGGCAGCGGCAACCCACGAAGATGGTCAAGAAAGGTTACGGTTCGGACCAGCAAGGTCCAGGAGACTCACCAAATACAGGGGACTCAGGGCAAGCCTGGAGCAACCAGGGGAGCCCAAGAAAAGCAGTGTTGACCCTGAAGAGGACCCACAGGCCGGAGGCACAGGAGTCGCGAGGGGTCCTCAAGCAGATTTACAAAGCAACAGCCCACGGAGCACTCGGTGCGAGGAGGACGAAGTTCTTTGGTGGAAATTATGCCAGATGTCGGGGCTACTCGGAGTCCAGTGCACTTATTTTGGGAACACCAACAAGCATATGCACTTGCGAAAGTACGCGGTGCTTAGGGGTACGGGTATTGCAGCCCCCACAAGGGATTATGACTTCAAACTTGGTGAGAGGGTAGCTCAGACCTCGGGGTCTAGGAAACCCACCTCCTGTGTTGCTGGAGCCTTCAGAATCCGTAGGAGCTCAGGAGCAGTAGACCGGTCAATCGTGATGTGGTGCCTGCGGTTGCAGGGGAGTGACTCCTTCACTCCAAGGGAGATACCTTCAGTTGTCCTTGATGCTCCTCAGGTCCTGCACGGATCCTGTATGGTGCACGGGCACAGACGATGCAGCAGACAGAGGGAGACGAAGTCGGGCCCAAACAAAGTCCAGAGTGTCCAGACAGTCGAAGTGCAGTTGTTTCTTGTTCAGAATCTTGTCCACGTCGAATCTAGGGTCCTACAGCCAGGTAAGCCCTTAAGTGTCCACGTGAGAGGGCTGGACAGATTCGGGGGTCCCTCCCAGGGGAGGGTCTGGACAATGGGGAGGTTACTCCCCTGTCCAGTTTTGCGCCAGAGCAGAAGCCAACGGCTCCCAGGACTAGTTTGAACTGGACTATGCACAGGGACACCAAATGTGCCCCTCATGCAGACTTTCAGTCGCTTGCAAGCGCACCCACCCAGCCCTAATACACTAAATCCTGTCTGAGAGGATCCTGTGACAGAATGCCTATTGTCCTGTCTTCCCCTGCTCGAGTTTGGCTCAGCAGCAGGAGGACAGAAATGTGTCTCTGGTCGGCAGCAACCATTTTGTGCTGTCCGGGACTAGAAGGCTGGTACCGGAAACACCAGGGACCCCACGAAGATCGCTTCTGAGGCGTGGAATCATACCTCACAAACCGGTTACCGGTGTGGGGCTATGATTCCACAATGTTTGATACTAAACACGATAGGGTTACTTTCAGCCGTTTTAGAGTTGGTCATCACGCGGTCGCATAATGCCACTCTATATGTCGTAAATGGCTGCAGCACTAACAACCCGGGAGAATGGACACCGTAGGCTGCAGGGATGTCCTGCTCATGCAGTGGCACCCTCTCACTTAGAACCAAGCACCCTTTCTTCAGGATTGTCAAGGCCTGCTATAGGGGTGACATAGGTTTTAAGTGTAGTGACCCTTAGCTATAGTAAACCTATATCTTAAGTAAGTGGTGCATGTACCAACTTACACAGGCTGCAATGACAGGCCTGTAGATCCATTGTGCATGGCCTCTCATGGGTGGCATAATACATGCTTCAGCCCATGGGAGGCCTCTGGGGTACCTATGCCCTGGGTACATGTGTACCATATACTAGGGACTGACAAGGGTACCCCAGTATCCAATCTGGAGTGTACCTAAGTACATGACATAACATTTTAAGGAGAAAGCAGAGACTGGGGTCCTGATTAGCAGGATCCCAGTCAGACTAGTCAAAAACAGTGTAACATGAAGCAAAAAGTGGGGGTAACCATAAGAAGCAGATCCTACTTTCCTACACTTTGGATGTCTAGTTTTAAAAAATGTACAGGTTTGCTAGGTTTCCCTAGGTGCCGGCTGAGCTAGGGCTCAAAATCGACAGCCAGGCACGTTGCAAAAAAAAGGGTCAGTTTTCTGTGATAAAACGTGATGGGTCCACGTTGCGTATTGGCCCGTTTCATGTTGCGGGCACTAGGCCTACCCACACAAGTGAGGTACCATTTTTATCGAGAGACTTGGGGGAATGCTGGGTGCGTGGAAGTTTGTGGCTCCCCACAGATTCCAGAACTTTCCATCACAGAAATGGGAGGAAAATGTTTTTTTTTTTTTTTTTTACAAAGTTTGAGCATTACAAGGGATTCTGGGTAACAGTACCCTTGTGAGAGCCACACAAGTCACCCCATCCTGGAATCCCCTGGGTGTCTAGATTTCGAAAATGTACAGGTTTGGTAGGTTTCGCTAGGTGCCGGCTGAGCTAGGGCCCAAAATTCACAGCTAGGCACTTGGCAAAAAAGGGTCAGTTTTCTGTGGAAAAATGCGGTATCCATGTTGTGTTTTGTCCTGTTTCCTGTCGCGGCACACTAGCCCTACCCACACAAGTGAGGCCCCATTTAAATCGGTAGACCTAGGGAACACAGAATAGTAGAACAAGAGCTATTACCAGTTTTCTTTCTATGCATTTCTACCATCCAAATGTAAGACAGTGTGTAAAAAAGAAGACATTTTGAAAAATGCCCTCCAATTCACATGCTAGTATGGCGACCCACAAATTCAGGGATGTGCAAATAACCACTGCTTTTAAACTCCATATCTTGTTCCCATTTCGGAAATATATAGGTTTCCATGGTGCTTTTTTTTCCCACTCTTTATATTTTACCAAATGAATTGCTGTATACCCAGTACACAATGAAAAACCATTGCAAGACTAAGATCAGCTATTGGCTCTGGGTACCTCGAGTTCTTGGTGAACCTACAAGCCATATATATCCCCGCAACAAGAAGTGTCTCACGGACGTAACGGTATATTGCTTTCAAAAATCTGCCACAGTTCGAAGTTACATGTGAAAATGTAGGCACAAATGGCTGTTTTTTTCAACTCAATTTCAATATTTGTTTTATTTCAACTGTTAGTTTCTATATGAAAATCTTGAAGGAAGGGGTTGATGGTGTAGCCACATTTGCGCTGGGGTACATCCAGGGATGATTACAGTGTCTTTAACAGGATCTGATTGTGACCAAGTAGGCTGTTTGCATGACATTAAGTCAGGCAGCTCCCTGCTGCGCCCCTCGGAATATTGGTGCCTTGGGCCTGGGCTCAGCTCGCCCATGCCCAAGCCGGCCCTGATCCGGAGCATCTAGATGGTAAAGAGTTTTGGATACGCATTTTGTGCTTTTTCTTTGACATGTGCCTGAAACCTCCAGTCCAGTTCAGCCTTGACCTACTGGACAAGGGTGCCAGGTAGGGCAAAGCTGCAGGCCCATAACCCAAATCTGCTTCTGATAAGCGCAGCATGGCTTAAATCCTGTAGCCTTCAGGGGCGACATCCCCCTCTTCCACAATACGATTTTCACAAGGTGGAAACTATGGTTTGAAGTAACCATCTGAATAGGGCTCCCACATCTGGACCATCAACAGGAAACACAAAGGGAGACACGTAGAGGGATTCTATCTCATGCATCTGCATCCCCGCCCGAGGAATAAAAGATAGACAATGAGAGAAACTGTAACCCTGCAAAGGTTATGGGTTAAGGAAAGCATAACAAAGAGCTGCCAGAGGTTCAAGGCTTTGCCGCAGCATTGCCTACCAATGAACAAAGCTTCAAAATATGAACAATATCAGGCCATGCAGCTACATACACATTTCACTTATTTCAACCACTTTTCAGGAACAAAGGCAAAAGTGGACAGTGCGGTTTTAAGCCATAACTCTCCGCGGAAACAAGACTGTCCCTTCCATTAGGTGGTAAGTCGGTTTCCTTAGGCCAATACTATGCAAGCACAGGCAATCCCACTTCTATGAATAAGAGATGCTTCTGTCAGCTTACTCACCATCTCAATGGAAGTCTCCAAACACTCTCAGGGCCTCTTGTACACACAGAGCATTCAAACAGGTAAAACCTGCAAATATAACAGTAAGGATAAATATTATAGGGTCACACTGCTGAAAAAAGCAAGGAAGACATACATCTGACTGTGACATGTAGGAAAGAGTAAGTGCAACTAAGAATCATCCACAGTGAAAATAGGGTGCAACAAACAGTGTCAGGATACCTAAATAAACATAAAAGAAAGAGGAGATCCAATCAATCTGGAGTTATGACAGTCAAAGAAAGAGGGAAAACACAAACAAAGAAACGCTGAGAAATCCGTTCAGCGGAGAGATTGAACAAGAAACAGTAATGTGTAATGCAAACCAACCAAGTCAATGGAGAAATGACAAAACATACAAACACACACTACCACACCCTGTGAACGTAAGCAGCACTGTGCAACAAAATGACACAATCATCAATAGCAGGAGAAAAGAGACAGCGACCATGCATACACCTTGTACGTTTTGGGCAATTCAATCATTTAGAACTGCAGACAATGTGACTTACATGCTAAAAGGGAGAGGAAGAACAGAATAGCTTCTGACTGTCATGACCTGAAACAAATCGTGTGCTCAGGGACAGCATTTTGTCACGAACAACAAAACGTTTTACATATGTGTCTGGCTAGTTCTCAGGTGCCTGCAAAAGTTAAGGTTAATTGGGCAATCAGTGATGTCACTGCAAATCCAGAAACCAGAGAGTACTGCAAAACTCACAGAAATGATAAGGGCCTCTGTTAGGAAAGAAAATGTCTGCTGCAAGGTATACACACACATGTCCCCCCTGCCCGGACTGCCCAACTGCGTGCAACTCTGGTATCCTGACTTTTATTTTGTCTCTGGAGTGACACTAATCTAAGTGTGTGCTCAGAGGGCTTAGCCCTGTCCGTGTCTGTGTCAGGTCCCACACCTGTCATGAGACTTAGAGGGGCGCGCCAAGAGTGCCCTGATAGTGAACTACTGTCCCTGTCCTCGAGTCCCCAGGCGATATCTTTTGGGTGATCCTTGAATAGCAGTGACAGCATTAAGGAGACACTTCTTTAGAAGGAACAGAGATGGGTATTTCAACTGCATGCAAACACTGTCGGACTGAATGAGGAGACACCCGGGCCCTCCGCGAGAACAAATGAACATCTTTGGGTCTGTCTTTGCAGTTCCTTTTATATTAACATAATGGTAACACCACATGAAAAATTACGCATCCTGTACAATCTTTTTTTCTCTTATACATGCGCACAGCTAGATGCACCAACAACCCATATATCTGATTGATAAGTTATCTTTTAGATACATTCCTTCATACCTTTGGAATATTGATTACTATGGCCGTGGAGGAGCACTGGCATAGTATGCAGGACTCTGTCTGAATGGATTAAATGACACAGAGGTAACACTTCTCCTCTTGTCTCACCATATCCACTCTTATTCTCTCCCCCCTGCTTTTCTTCAACCCTCTGGAATCTTTAAGGGTCTTGGTTAATAATATATATTTTTTTTTAAATAAATGTTTTTATTATTTTATAAAACATAGCAGTCACTGATATATCAGCATTTAGTACGTCACAGTTAACATATTGCAGTACTTGTACAATAAAAGTTTCACTTCGATTCAGCCATCTATATTTACTCATTCCATTGTCTCATTTTCATCTCCATCTCACTAGTAGGCTAAGTACACAGTTCACCTCAGTTCATGTTCCATTTGCCCCATTTTTTATCCTATTTCTTGGGACATCCTCTGGATTTAAACACCTTTTTCCGCAATCATGCATTTATCTAGCTCTTTTGCCCAGCAGCCGGAAGATGGTACCCCAGCCGCCCCCTAGTTCATTGCTATCGTGCGTTTCACCAGTGTGTAGCCCAGTGTGACCCATTGTTGTTCCACCCCTGTGAGGTCTGTTGCCTCCCATATGTTAAGGAGCCCCAGTTGTGGTGTCATTTTAATCTCATTACCTATGGCTCTCTGCATGTGGCTCCTTCCCATAAGGCCCGTATACCTGGGCATTCCCATATAATATGATAGAAGGTTGCCTCCTCGCTGCATTGGCGGAGGCACAGAGCGTCTTCTCTGAGCCCTATCTTTGCAAGAGTGACCCCTGAAAAATAGGCTCTACATAGCACTTTTAGCTGAATAAGGCGGAATTTAAGAGGGATGGCTGCCTCTTTTGGGGACATTAAAGCCGTTTGCCAATCATCATCCTCGATTGGTCCAACATCATTTTGCCACTTTTCTCGTAGGGTTTGGAGTGGATCGGATAAGTTATTGCATAGTTTCCAATATGTTAGTGACACAGCCTTTTTCAGCAATGGTTCAGAAAGTATCCTGTCGTCCAGGGAAGACGACTCCGGTACATCCCCGTTTGCCGGGAGTGCCGCTTTAAGAGCATGCCGGATCTGCAAATACCGGAAGACCTCTCCCTGAGCAAGATCATACTCTTTACGTAATTCTGCAAATTTTAGTATTCCCCTTTTTTCCAGGTTGATCACACAGTGTTCCCAATTTTTGAGCTGACCACAGCGGAGTGGCTCGAGTCAGAACATCCAGCCAGCCGAGTCTCCTATTTGCCCGACGCCAGACGTCCAAAGTATGAGCCGTTGGGCCGAAGTAGCGACCCCTCCTAGCTTTAGAGTAGAGGGCCCCCAAGTAACCCTCCCTTTCCATTTGATAGTTATCGAGAAGATAGGCAGGGTCTAACGGGGAGCGGTATATCCATTGGTTCACCACCACCAGCTGCGAGGCCCCATAATATAAACGCATATCTGGGAGTGCAATGCCACCATCATACCACCCTCTGGTTAATTTATGCAAAGCAATCCGGGGTGCCTTTCCGTCACCATTGGAGGGTCCTGACCTCGCTCTCAATATTCCTAAAATAGGACTCTGGGACATTGGACAGTTTTGAAGGATATATAAAAATTGGGGGAGTGCCAGCATCTTAAAAAGGGCCACTCGGCCCAATAAAGAAAGGGGCAGAGTTCTCCAATATTTAACATCGTTTCTTAGCCTACCCAGAGGCACTGCCAAATTTCGAGTATAAAAAATATTGGGATCGGGAGTTATAAAGATCCCGAGATAGCTGAATCCATCCGCCGCTACCTCCACTTCGCGTCCCAGTGAGAGTCTTGGGATCGATCCATGGATCGCAAAGATCACCGATTTAGACTAGGCCTGGGCGGTAAATTCCGTTCCGCTCACGGAATTTGGGTAATTTAGCGATCCGCGGAATCGCCAAAAATTCCGCGATCCGCGTCTTCGCGGAATTTTTTGCTTGTTCGCGCTTTCAAAATGCGTGTTTGCAAGATATTTCTCCCCGAGCATGCAAACAGCGTTAGCGAACGGGCGGAACAAGCAATTCCGCGTGTTCGCGGAACTATTGCGTGCTCGCTGAGATTTTTTTACAGTTTCGCTGAGCTTTGCGTAGCGCGACTACGCAAATTCCGCCCACCCCTAATTTAGACCAGTTGATCGAGTATCCCGAATATTTGCCGAAGTTAGTAAAAATGTTTAGAATTCCATGCACCGACCTTTGCGGCGACGCGAGATATAACAGGATGTCGTCGGCATAGAGGGATATCCTGTCTTCCTGACCCTCTGCCCATTTCAACCCCCTCAGTAACGGATCTCCCCTGACCCATGTCGCCAGTGGTTTTAGCATCAGTGAAAAAATCAGTGGGGACAGGGATCATCCCGGTCTAGTGCCCCTTTTTAGGGGAAACACCCTGGACAAACAATTGTTAACCTTTACCTGGCCTTTGAGACCTGTGTAAAGAAGTTTGACCCATCCCAAAAATTTTGGGCCAAACCCTAAGCGCCGAAGCACCTCGAATAGGTAGGGCCATTCTATGGAATCAAACGCCATTTTGGTTAATAATATTTGAGATGTTTAATAATGATATTTCTGCTGTGCAAACAATGTAATTAATTACTGTGGAGATTTTTTCTTACCCTATTATTTTCAGTAAGAATGGCATTGAATTTTTAAATAATGTTCAAGGCTCATACCAGGAATGTGGCACCTCCTAATTGAGTGGGTTCATGGTCTAGCTTTTCTTTCTCCCATAGTGTCTTGCACGTTGACACGATGACGTCATGGGTCCCGCCCCGGATTGCTTGAATAAAAACAGCGTGTTGCTCGGAGTCCACTGTCACAGGGACCATGATGTATGGGTAGGCTAACACACTAGAACCCTCAATGCTACAAATAAGTGTAAATTGGGCGACGATAATGGGGATGAAGTGACTGTGTGGAAATGCTAACTTTTTATCTTGACTTGTGTCCCGTATACGGAGCAATTTGGATTTGGCCCTCCACCGGTTCCCAAGGGGCCTTTTTCCCAAAATCCAATTCGAGTGACATTTTTTGGGAAAAACGGGGTGTGTTTCGGAGGGGAATGATTGTTGTACCTCATAATTATATATTTTACTGGGCACTACGTTTCACAATGACGATTTTCACACCAATATAAATTAGAGGACATCTGCTGGCACTAAAAATGAATAGCACAACTGGCCTGTGCACGAACTGCAGCAAGTTGTGTACCAAGGTGAACGCTCAGCATTTGCATAATTTTGTCATTTGACATTTTCCATCGATATGTTTGTTTTCTTATAGGTTTTACATGGCAGTATAGGTATTCTCCCGAAAAGGGGTGACAACCTACTGGTATCTAGTGTGATTTATACTCACACTATTTACTTAGTTCCTCTCACATTTTAAATTCAGGGAACCTTTTTGTAGATTAGGCAGTTTTTACTCGGCCCTGATGAATTGCCATTGAGCCTTTTGGGACAGTTTGAGGCAAGAAACACGACGACCATTTTCAGACCCTTATGGAACATTGACATCCATAAAGGCCACACTTTGTTTTTAACCTTAACAAAGATTACCAAAATTGAAGACGAGTTTTCTTAAAGTATCTTTAGTTAATTTTAAATTTATCTTCACACCTCTATTGGTCAATCCACTTGACAATACTGAGGCTATATAAATCTGGCTTCTGTTGGATTTTTGGAAAAAGATTTCTGGCAAAGAGCCCCCTTGTCGGGCCAACTGGGCAGTGCAGCGCTAGGCAACGAGGAGCACAGCCCGATGATGAAGCATACCACCGTTTGGTGGGTGAGGGCTTTGTGCTCCACAACCATGTTGCTTGTATTTATAACATTTTGAATGAGATAAATTGTCTAAATGCCACAGTCTATTTTGAGGAAGTGAATATTTTCCCCCTCCTCAGAACTGCGCATGATATTTAACACCTTTTTAAGCACAACATCATGTTCTTCTTTAATGGCAGTGTATACCAAAACATTGTTTTGGAAGAGCTCCACTCCTTCGACACCTCTAAACAATTGAAATATAACTCTCTGAAATACAGCAGCTGCCGAAGCCAACCCAAATGGAATTCTGCAGGACAGTAAAGTACCAATTGGAAATACAAACACTTTGAGATGTCTAGACTCAGGATCCACTACAACTTGATGGCACGCTGCACCTAAATTTAGTTTAGAGAACCATTTTTGATCCTCCAATCATGGTCAACAGTTCGTTAATCTTAGAAAGGGGATGTGAATCAATCCATTTGCACTTTTTTTTTGGTGAAAATCTTTTTATTAATGAAGAAAAAAAAGTTATTAGCATTGAATAATAAAACAATACAGTGCATGGCTTATATACAATCTTCTCGTGCTTACAGACCAACATATTCCGCATTGTGCAGCTTTTATTTATTTATTTATTTTTATTTATTTGTGTTTTATACAGCGCGGACTTGACCCGTTAGGGTATCAGAGCGCTTTACAGGGTTAACAAGTTGTATACAATATGACCTTAGGCAGAGGGATGGACCATTTGGGATAAAAGCAAGTACAAACAATTTACAAGAACGATATGAACTTAGGGAGAGGGGTGGAACATTTGGGATAAAAGCAAGTACAAATAATTTACAAGAACGAAGGTCCAGGAGAAAGAAAAAAAACTGAGGTGAGTTCTATGCAAGAGTTAGGGGAGGAATTTGCCCATTAGGAAGGTTTTGGCTTCCTTCTTAAAACGTGCCAGAGACGGAATTCTTCTAATGGTGGGCGGGAATGAGTTCCAAATTGTTGGTGCGGCCCCAGAGAACCCACGGTTATAGGTTTTTTTCCTTTCAAAAGCGCGGAGGCTGGAGTAAGAGGTCCTTGGAGGACCGGGAGTTTCTGGCACCTCCGGATACCACGATTTTCTCAGCGAGAAATGCAGGGGATTTAGTGTATAGAGCCTTGTGAGTGATACATGTCAGTTTAAGTTGGATTCTGGCTTCAAGAGGAAGCCAGTTCAGAGCTTTGAGATGTGGTGAGATGTGGTTGAATTTTTTTGAACCCGTTACGAGTCTGGCGGCAGCGTTGAGGCAGGCTTTTAAAGGGGCCAGGGAGATCTTAGGAAGGCCAGAGAGGGTAGAGCATCCATATTCGATTCTGGAGATAACGAGTGCCTGGACTGCCATTTTTAGGACCGGAGTGTCAAAGAAAGGTTTTAGTTTTCTTAGATAGTTTTGGCCATCGAGTTGATGTGGTCACCCATATTCAGGCTGCTGTCCAGGGTTATTCCAAGAGATTTGGCAGAGTCCACTAAGGTCGGTGGGCAGTTTAGGGCTGTGATCGACGTAGACCATTCTCGAATGTCAGGGTTGGTTTTGGGTGGGGAGATTAGCAGGAAAATGTTTTCTATGCATTTAGTTTGAGCTGGTTGGAGGTGAGCCATTGGACAGCCGACTTCAAGGCGTCATTCAGGGAAAAAATCTCCTCCGGAGTAGAAATTTTGATGTAGATCTGGGTGTCATCGGCATGCATGTGGTAGGAGATATTGGCGGTGCGTAGTGCTTCTGCTAGCGGTTCAAGGTAAAGATTGAAGAGGGTAGGCGACAGGGTTGATCCTTGGGGGACTCCGACCGTAATCGGAGAGGGAGTGGAAAGGTTATCGTTGATTAAGAATCTCTGGGAGCGGTTCTGGAGGAAGGATCTAAACCATTCGAGCACGGAGCCATCCAGTCCCATCCCAAGTTGGAGGCGTTCAAGAAGTTTCTCGTGGTTGACCGTATCGAAGGCAGAGGATAGGTCTAAGAGGATTAGGAGACAGGTTTTGCTTGGTCAAGGGCTTGGAGAGCATCATCCACGATATGGAGAATGGTGGTTTCAGTGCTGTGCCCAGGCCTGAACCCGGATTGGAATTCGTCTAATAGGTTGAAGTTGGTGGTGTGTTGGCTCAGTTGAAGTTGTACACATTTCTCCAGAACTTTAGCTAGGAGTGGGATATTGGATATAGGTCTAAAGTTGTCTGGAGAGGCAGGATTAAGCGTAGGTTTTTTTAAGATGGGGATGACTTGATCGGCTTTTAGAGAGTCAGGAATCGACCCCTGTAGAAGGGAGGCGTTGATTATTGCAGTCCAAATAGGAATGATAGATTGGGATGCAGCGGCCAAACAGTTGGAGGGGAGTAGGTCATTTAAGTGGTTGTTTGGGTTTAGGGAGGATAGAATTTCCGCGATGGAATGGTCCTCAAACTTTGAAATTGGTCAAGTGCGCTTGGTTTTTGGGTGATGACTGGGGGGGGCAGCGCGGAGAGATGCGGCAGGTCGGGGGGGGGGGTGGGATTGGGTAGCGGATCTAAGTTCGTTTCCTAGGGCAGTAATTTTGTCAGAGAAGGAGGAGAATTCCTCGCATGTTATTAGCGATTTAGGAGTTTCTTTGGAGGTTTTAGCCAGCTTGTTGGATTGGTGTTTGACCATTTCAAAGAGCTTGCGAGGTCTGTTCTTGGCGTTCTCCAGTTCGGATCTGAAGAATTCTTTTTTTGAATTGAGGATGTTCCTAATATAGGCATTTCTGGACTGACGGAGAAGTTTTAAATGGGCAGCAGAGGGGTGCTGTCTCCAGTTTCTTTCTGTCTGCCGGAGGGTTCTCCTTTCATGTTGAGAGATCCGTTAAACCAGGGGTTTCTATCTTTGATTTGGGTTCTTTTTAGCTTTAGTGGAGCAAGATCATCAAGTATTGTTGTATTCCTCTTAGGGTGTCCGTATATAGGTTTTCCTGTATCATGTCCTTATATAGGCACAATTCGCCCTGCCCTTATATAGGCATAAAATCCCAGTCCTTATTTAGGCATTAAACCATGCACTCCAAATACAGGGATGGTCTCCGACATCCGTCCACCCTAACGTCACAACGAGTTCTTGAAGAACAGACCCTTAGGCTTCGGGAGTTTCCCTAGCACAGGACTATTGATTTCTTCAAGGACTCATCTATTATGCATGAACCGTTATACCTTGAGGGTTCATTCATGACGTCTTCCGCTGTCCGATTCACGTCAATGCTAACATTCTGAGGTACCTCTCAGGTATAAATATACCTTCCCTAGCCCCTGTAAATCAGAGGAGACCTCGACTTCAGAGGAGCCCGTTTCCCGGCCTGACGCACTGAGAAGACGCTGTCATCCCTGCACGCAGAGAGTCCAGCTTCCAGTGATCTGACTTCCCTCGCGGGGTGTTGGAGTTCGAGTCTGGCAAGAGATTCCCACCTCTCTCATTCTTAAGGTATGGAGCTGACTAGAAACCTAGAGGGACTCTTGGCATACTAGGCTTAACATACTCTTAGTATACCATAGTAAGGAATACTTCACCTACTTCATACCTCTCCCTACACCTAGGTTAGGTTAGGTACATTGGGGTAGAACTAGCTTAGAAACGCATCGTATGAGTACTCGCATTTTTAGTCTATGTTATTTATGTAAATGAATATCTACTAAAGATCATGCTAGCGCAGTATTATTTATTTCTACTGCTTACGCTGTACATTATTTATCTTGCATACTGTCTTGTGATCGTAACAGCACATATTACTTACACTAGAAACAAGACTGTTCAATAAATCTTTTATTGAAACGCCCGTCTATTCTTTCTGTGTAACTTTGAGGAAAACTAAGTATGCACGAGTGAGCTGAGTGAAATAGTTATCTATTGTTTCCACGACTCTGGGACACGTTCTGATTCTAAAGGGAAACAAAGTTGTCATGTTTTGCGGCTGCCAGAAACTACTCCCTTCTTGTTTATCAAGGAGTTTCTAGTGGCCTCTGAGCTAGCTGGCACAAGTAATTAAGTTTAATATACTCGATAGGGACATACCGACCTCAGTCCTATGTCAAACCTATAGGGTACATTATTCCAATGCGCAGAGCCTATTAGGGAAATAGGAGCTACACTACATGGCGCCCAACGTTTGGTAAGGCGGTAATTTAACGTTAGATACTGAGTAACTCAGCCGTGCTTTTTCTCTCAGAGACCCCTACCCATATACTCCAAAAGACGTCTGGAGTGAGCAGGGTTAGGTATCCGCCACGGCTACATAGGGAAGCACCCTTTATATTAGCTGTTTGGTTTGCTCAACGTTGAAGGATACAGTGTTCCAAAATATTGTGCACCTTATCTTTGTTTCCTTGAAACTTGTTCTACATTTTTAAAAAAACAAAATGTCCATAAACGGGGACGAATCCGCCGGAAACGGTGGAGCTGCGGCTGACCCAGCCATGGCAGATTTTAACTTTACAGGTTTAAATGAAACCGAGGAGGGTGTTATAGACATCCCTCCAAACCTAAGAAGAGCCATCACTCTAAAACTCATAAAACATGGCCTACCACCAAGAGGAGGTAGAGCAGTTTTCGTGATGGAGGCACACGAATCATTTCAGACAGAGGTATTCTATTCATGGGTAATATTTCCTGAATCCAATCCAGTTACAAAACTGTTTCACTTCTACAAAGAAGATGATCCACCAGAGGAATACATTCCTTTCGAGGATATAGAAATTCCATTAACATACCAGGAACATCAGCTCTGGTTTAAAGGCGCCCTGAAACATCACAGAAACATTACCAGGCTCGGTCCACTAGGTAGACCAGGAGCAACATGGCCGATTCTAGCTGGCTACACACCTCATCCTGAACTGGCTATAATGTCATAATAACAGAGTTAATAAAAAATCTACAGACAATTGGTCCAATATGTCATGCGGACTTTCACAGTCCAACCACCATGGGCACTTCCAAATCAAATTCCTCAACCAGGGAATACACTAAAAATTACACCACAGACTATATACGCAGTCATGGGAAAAATGCCCACAAAACGTGAGCAGGTTCCATTTTGGATAGCTCAAAATATTACTCAAATCGAAGCAGTATTTCCAAATACTAGCCCGTATGAGAAACACAGAATCCTAACAATCAGTTTACCAATGGGGATCACACCACAACTGGAGGACTGCACCACTTGGGGCTCAGTCTTTGCTGCCATCTATACTAAAACACATGGCATTCCGTCAATTGCGGTAATACCTGATGTCCTGAAACAAATTCAAAACGAATACGGGGCAGAGCCTGCTCTAAATTTAGGTATGTAATTACTGAAAAATTTCGACCAGGTCTCAACAATAATATTATCTAATATTAAAGGAGAGGCAGCAGCAGTGGCGATCCGCCAAAAATTAAGGGAATTTGATGTTACAGAACATCAAACTGAGCTACCCAGAATAATAGAACAATCTTATGCAGAATTAGGCAGAGATAGTTTGGGTGGGAGACCAGTGAAGCCGAAACTATCTGAAAGTCCTGAGAAGGACTCAATTAAACAAACTCCTACATCTTCTAAAAAGAGGTGGGAGACTAATAAACAAAATTCAAACGAGAAACGTTCTCAATCCCGAGGTAGGTCTCCTCAAAAGGAGCCCTCTGAAAGGAGGTATAACCTCAGGAATAGGGATAATTTGAGAAAACCTGACAGGTATCAAGATACTGATACACGTTCCTCTCGTACCTTTCAGATCTCATCACAGAGTTCGGAAAGAAGAGGACGGTCAGAACATAGAGAAGAACGCGTGAAATCCAAGGAAGAAAAACACGCTCCAAAAAATAAAACAAAACCTCAATTCTCCAAAAAGAAAGTAGCAGGTCTGAAGATCAGACATGCCGAGAATACTGAGAACACAACTCAAGAACGGAGAATGGGCTCGGACAATGCTGGACAGTGCAGCAGAAGTCACAATAGCTCGCCAGAACCTGAAGGAACTTCTGGAGATAGTGGACTTGAATGAGTACATTAAAGTTGAGACTGTAGACACCAGGGTTAGTACTCCACAAAGGTTATATGAAATAACACTCCGGATGGAGGGAGACATACCTAGACAGGTGAAAGCACTTTTTTGGGAAAAACTTTCAAGGGGCTATGACATACTTCTAGCAGAAAAAGACTGGCCACCACAATTTGTCAGGGAGTGCCCACACGGCGAGGACATTATTATGCCTGCCTTCTCCAACCATATTCCAATACACCTAAAATATACATATGCTAGGAAATGGGCAGTAGCCTAGGCCCCAGCATTATATAAAAATCATGTAGGATGGGATGAGGACTCACCTCACCATAAAATACATCTGAAACATGAACCAACTGCACAAAGGCAGTATCCAGTAAAGCAAGAAGCTAAAAAACAGGTCAGGGAGATCTTAGATCAACTTGAATACCAAGGGGTGATTGAAACATGCACCTCCTCAATTAACAATCCTTTGTTTCCTGTTTCCAGACAACACCTATCGTCTAGTTTTGGATTACAGACACTTAAACACTTGTTCTAAAACTTTTGCAGTGCAAGATGCACATAGCACAGCATTAATGAATAACATTGTGCGTAAAAAATATAAAACCACTTTAGACATCTCAAATGGTTTCTTTTGTCAAAACATAGCACCTGAAAGCAGGTACTTAACAGCTTTCTCCATAATGGGGACCCAGAGTCAATTTTGTCGACTCCCACAAGGGTTCAAGAACAGCCCAGGTTTATTCTCAGCGAGGGTAACGGAGTTACTACAAATTTATGACAATGAGGCATTGTCCTACGTCGATGACATCTATCTGACAGACGATGACCTGGACAAACACTTGAACAGGGTGAGCACCATTATACTGGGCTTCGCCTCTGAGGGCTACAAGTTCAACTTCAAAAAGTCCCGAATTGCCCATCTCAATGTCCTATTTTTAGGATCTGAGCTTTCAAGTGAAGGGAAGAGCTTGGCAGCTAACTTTCTAGAGAAACGTGCGCTGCTCCAACCTCCAAAAACGCAAAAAAACGTACAATCCATCCTGGGTTTCCTAAATTTTGGAAGAACATACATTTTAAACTACGCAGAAAGGGTTAAACCTCTCTACGCATTAATCAAACCTGATTTTTCAATCAAAAACTGGACACAGGAACATACAGAAATCTTGCGTTCACTCCAGGCTAACATGTTAGCAACAAATCACTTACAAACACGCGTAAGTCAACGCAACCTGGTGATTCGAATAATCTCGGGTCAATGCGGATTCACCTACTTAACATTTAATGAGGGTGAAAAAATACCAATCGCATACAAATCTCATTTGTATACACAAGCGGAAATGCGCTTCACTTCAACTGAAAAAATTCTGACAGCAGTTCAAACCGCTGTAGCAAAAGAAAGAGCCCTAGCCCAAGGGAAACGCATTATTGTCGTAACCCCAGTACCAGCCTTAGAAGCGGTCACAAAAGCAAGCATTCCAAATGCTAAAGCATTACATCCAAGATGGATACAATGGGTTAATTCTCTTGCTGCAACAGATGTTGAATATGTTTTTGATCCTGATTTAAAAACACAAGCATTCCTGCAATATGAACAAGAATGTCCTCTGCCCACTGAAATGTTGCCTCTCGATCAGTACGAATTCATAATTTACACTGACGGATCCGCACAGCCCGCAACAGGGAGTAAGCAATCTTACAGTGCAGCATGTGCAATCGTTAAAGGTTGCATGCGAGATGGCATCTTCAGACCTATGGTCACAAAAACTCAATCTCTAGGAGATTGTACAGCTCAGAGAGCTGAACTACAAGCATTCAAACTGGCACTTGAAAGTACAGATCGAGAATTCCCCACACTAATAGTGTGCGATTCCTTTTACTGTGTTCAGTCGTATAATGAATATATACAAAACTGGCTTGGAAATGGTTTCAAAGATGCGAAAGGTGGCACAATAAAGCACAAAATGCTTTGGGAACAAGTAGTTCAGTTGAAAAACGAACTACCAAAGGCTCACGTGATCCACACACTGAGTCATCAACGTGATGGCGTTCACGTTGCAGGGAATTCATTGGCTGACGAAGCCGCAAAGGGGGCTGTTCAGACGGCTTCCGTAGCTGCGATCACTCGTTCAAAAACAAAAATAGACAGTGAGATAATGTTGGCTGTCAATGCTACAAGCAAAGGCAGTGGTGCAGCGTTACCAAAAAAGTTTCCACTCAAGTACTCTTATGTAATTGATGCGAACAGCGTTCCTTTTGCTCGAATCCCTGGAGTGGGGGATAGGGTAATTCCAAACATGGAACGTAGAGCAGCTTTGATTTATGAGGCACATTTGGGGGAGGGTCTGTCACATCAAGGGATCTCTAAAACCATTTTGACATTAAAAGAGATGTACTGGTGGCCTGGGATGAATACAGAAATCCACATCTTCATCAATAACTGCATAGACTGTAAATTACAGCGAGAAAGCCACCAGACACCATGCTACGAATGTAGCTGCCCAGTACAGACACCACTGTTAGACAGCATTAGACTATCTACGCGCATGCGTCCTTCTGGACAAATGCAATCCCACAAATACTGAATCAAGGTTCCTATGGATATGGCCTCAGCGCTCGGCTGACGCTCGAACTCTTATAAAAGATTTGCTAGTCTTTATCGGCACATACGCAATAGGCACGCTACATTCTGACCAGGGCCCTGCGTTTAGCTCTCGGGCTTACAAAGAAGCCATGGCCAGTCTGGGCGTTGCATTGCGGTCACCCCTCTCCATTCCATCCTGAGGGAAATTCGGTTGTGGAAAGGAAAAACGGGGACATAAAGCAGTCTATAACAGCTAGGGTATTAGGTTCGGGTGATGGGTGGGTCAAATATCTTTATGGGGTCCAACGCTCATTAAATAACCTGCCAAGAAGTTCTCTAGCGGGGGTCACTCCATATGAGGTCCTATTTGGGACAAGAATGTGGGTACCAGATCTCGATCACGTAGGCACAGTGGTGGAAAATAAACCGTTTGATATCAAAGATCGTTTGGCTGTTTTACAGGAACTCAATGAACTGAGATCAAAACAAAGCAACGTATTCCTGCAGCCAACCACCACTGGGGAAAAACCGGCGGTCCCAGCAAGGCCTGTCTGGATTCCAAAAGTTGGGGATCTAGTCAGAGAAAAGATTGCGGACAAGAAGGAATTTGGACCTTCTTACAGACAACTAGTACCTGTCCTAGCAGTTCAAGGAACAAGAACAGTACTTCTGCCGCCCCTTGCTGGAAGAAAGGAGAAAAGATTTGTGTCCATCGACCTCATCAAACCACAGTATGTGGCCAATACTAAATAGTAGGCCACGTGGACTCCGACCTAGTAGCAGACGCACTCCTCTCGCTACTATCCAAGAGGTTCAGACTGAAAGACTGATAACAATCGAGAATTCAGCTGCAACGTTTATGTTGCTCCCCTGGCGAATTTGTTGAGAAACTTGGGTTTCATCCCCATATCATATGCGGATGACACCCAACTACTACTTTCGTTTGACAAATCTAACCTTAATATTCATACCACCTTTGCTGATGGCATGAAATCCATAGCAGAATGGATTAAATTGAATTTTCTCCAGCTGAACGCAACGAAATCGGAGATTATGCTATTTGGTGAAGCCTCCGTGAAGTGGTCGCCTAGTTGGTGGCCAGAGGAATTGGGTCCCACCCCTTGTCCTAAACAAGTTGTGAAAAACCTGGGAGTTCGATTGGACCAAAAACTCAATCTGAGAGAACACGTTTCCTCTACTATTGGTGCATGTTTCCATAATCTGAGCATGCTCAGAAGAGTCTTCCCTTTTCTTCCACTTTCCACAAAAAAACCCTTGATTCAGGCATTGATCCTTAGCCGCTTGGATTATTGCAACGCATTGCTGATTTCTGCCAATGAAAGAGACATAAATAGATTACAGGTTGTCCAAAATACTGCAGCTCGTCTGGTAAGTAATGCCCCCTCAAGAACACCTTCCTTACCTCTGCTGCAAGAACTTCATTGGTTGCCCATTCGGAAGAGGATCAATTTTAAAATTTGTTGTATGGCCTACAAAGCCGTATACAGTTTAGGCCCGAGTTATCTTAATGACAAATTCATTAAATATGTGCCTTCTAGAACTCTCCGTTCAGGAGACAAAGCCCTGATTATGGTCCCACGCATTTACAAGTCTCGTCAAGGTGGTAAGGCCTTCTATCATCTGGCCCCACGCCTCTGGAATAATCTCCCCATCTATTTACGACAATGTACAGACTACCTGAGATTTAGGAAATTATTGAAAACTTCACTCTTCTAACTTAGTCTCCTTATGTTCACTTAGGTGCCTATAGCGCTGAGATACCCTTATGGGGTGATTCATGCGCTTTATAAGTGAATAATAATAATAATAATAATAATAACAGATGAAGGACTAGGCAACAATGCAATGGAACTCATCCCTCTTGAAAATCAAGTAACAGTTCGTCCAAATACACCTGTCTACACCAATGTAGCAAGTGATCAACTGTTTCTAGCGATTTCTACAAATCCTGATGCAATTCCAACAATTGACAGAACTGCTTCTGGCTATTTCATTAACTTTGATACGTTCTCAGAAGATCCGAGTGAACCTGAAACGACGCCAGCATCATTAAAATTCAAGCAGCAAGTACAAGACTTTCTTCACTTTCTGAAAAAGACTTATCTGGTTTCCCCATGGATTGAACTCTGGATTATTTCTGGACTATTTGTTTTCCTGCTTTGGCTAGCTTTGGTTACAACTATGAGCGTGCTTATAAATGGCAGATACATCCATGTGAGTACTGAAGGAAAAGATGTGAACGTACTTTTGAAACCACATAAATCGTCCCATCGTGAAGCAAGAGACTTGTCAACAGTGAACATCACAGCCGTTCCTATACAGGATGGTATAGTGTGGGACAAAACAGAATTTGATATCTTTGGCCCGACGGAACAATTGAACATTCCACATTTGTTTAAAATTTCACTAAGTGATCTCATTTCGTCCAGTACCTATTCTGATGATTGGGACTTTGAGACATAATGTTTGACCTAGAAAAATCTGCTGCATTTTCTAAAAATGAATATTTAGAGGGTTCATCAGACTATGAACAACTGTATTGCTATAACCACTATGGTCATCATTATTTGCATAAATCTGCATACCCTAGAAATGTGTTTATGTTTAACCAATGGGAGCATTGTCCTACACCACCACAGGGTAGTTCAAAAACATTTGCTAACAAGTTTCCATATTTTTCAGGTTACAATACATCTGATCCAGAAACGTTTTACTATAAAAATGTAAACAAAACAGGACTGAAAATTATGTTAAATACAAAACAGTTTTACTCTGCAACATTTATTGCCCAACTGAGACTGGGTTTCGACTTATGGAAAGACACAATAGACACAAAAACTGTCTGGGGTACTAAAGATTGGCAAGTGCAGGGGATAGAAGCGTTATTTAGAGCCTGTATCATCCCTGAACAAATAATGTTTTTAAATTAAACTGTCCAACAAACATCTAGTCTTGGACTAGCCAAGATTAAAGAGATGAAAACACCTTCTGTACCAACACCTGCCAGTGATAACAATACACAGGCAGCGGTGACAGTTGACAATATACTACAACTCAACAGATCTAATCCTGATTGGAAAAAATGGTTGATCTGGCCCACAGACACGAACAACTGTCAGGAAAGATTCCTGAATAAAACTCAGGGCTTTACTATTCATAGGCCAGACCCAAGATACGTCCAAAGACAGCATCCGGGGGTAGTAAGAACATACAGTGTAGGAAGATTATGCCTCGATTGGCTATAGAAATCTACACTACAGGATGTGAAACAACACTTATCCTTACTTAAAGAAGACGCAGACCTTAGGGAATTCTTGCTTGGACCAAGAAAACCTCATCGAAAACGTTTCATATATGCCGGCATCCATGCTGCTTATAATGAAGCATGGAAAGTGTCACAGATGGAGGCCGCAGAACGAATACGTGAACTTGATCGTATTAATTTAGGGAAAACTCTCTCTATGGTCGACAATGGATTAACAACTTTGTCCTCCAGAATATATTCATTGGACAGCATTGTATCCTCTCCTATCGACATACTAGAACAAGATTTGGCGATGTTACAGCAAGGCCAATCTCAATTACGTTCTATTGTGTTATTAAGCTGGACGCTGCAATCTTTGCGTGCGGGCTATGTGCCTTGGCGTTTCATCAACACGTCGGCTCTGTTTGCAGAATACAATCTAACAGATCGAATTGGCACAAAGAGGAGCAAAGTATACAGTGCTGAGCATTGAAAAACTGGAAAAGTTACCATTCACAGTGGCAGAAAAACCAGCTACAGAATGGCTCATTCGTGGCAAAATCACACTACCTGTGACTACTTTTCAGTTTCAGTATTGCCTCAGACAAATGCAAGCAGGCAAATATGAAAGGTTGGGTAAGGAATACATTAAGACATCTTGGAATTTACCGTATACATATATAGGTTGGAGTGGGGATCGTGAAGTGTTTTTGAGCGGTACACACTGTAAAAGTGCACTGAGCGGTTCACTTATATGTCAGGACATTTCTTTACACGGGGCTTGTAATGGTTCTGTGGCAAATTTGTCTTGCCATCAGCAGGGTACACCAGCTGCTGTGATTAATCCAACGTTTGGACAACTTTCTAATGGGAGTTACCTCATGTTGAATGATCAGAGTTGCTGCGGCATGTTGCCAGGCATCCCATATCTAGTAACGGTCAACTCCAGGGACACTTGCTGTATGCAAGTATTGTTTGCCCCAATAGACACAGTCAGGGAGTCGCCTTTGTGGCCTTCGCTGAACGTCTCTTTTATAAGATTTGATACTTTAAGCAGAATGAAAGCAATGCTTTTGCAACAAACCGTGCCTTTGACCTCGGCCAAAGAAACCTATGATCTACAAGTAGCAAGGACTTCGGCTGAGATACAGACTTTAATACGTACAAACTGCACTATACATTTCGTGGAAATGATAGGACGTATCTTTAACATGTCTGAGACAAGCGGAATTGTACATGTATTTAAGAGCATCTGTTCCGGTCTGTTAGCACCTTTCCAGGCAATACTCTGAATCATCTCGAACTTTGCACATTCGGTGTTTGGTGGCATACCATTAATTCCAGCACTTGTTGCCGGAATTCTATTTCTCTTCCCGCTATTACGCTATGGCCAGCCTATTCGCAGACATCACTCCGAGCGAAATGGAGAAAGCTCTCCTTGAACCAAAGGGCCGTGAGCGAATAGTACAGCTTTTGGGCATGGCTCGTCTACGGGACCTGAATACCACGTGGTTCCTGTCATTCAGACCACTCTGGCAAGATTGCATCTTACCTGTTCTACGATGTCTGCTATGCGGTGAAGAATGCGTGTTAGACACCTGTCTAACATTTCCATCAGCAACGCCAACGGATATCGATACTCTGCTGGACCCGATAACGGCCCATGCTCTGTGTTGTCCCCAAAGGCTACCAATCCTGATGACGGCATTCATTGAGATCTCACAGACGCTTCCGGCTGCTGCTGAGGTACGAGATGGATCTACAGGCACACAGGTAACAACGGACGCGAACATTGCTGCGGCATCCTATGCTGAGAGCGATGCTTCACATCTCTGTGCAATTAATCTACTACACGAGGTGTTCCAACTGACACCAACTTCAGAGGACGATATTTTGTCTACAGAAATAGATGATCTCAAGTTTACACCAGACCCGTACACTGACTGATTCAACCCACGGTGTACCAGAGACGCAGTAAAATTTGGCCTTCATATTTCAAAAACTTGGAACTCTTCCCAAATTGAACGTTTTTCCATTTTTCGAACTAAATTGCAATTCAATCTGCTTGAAGTAGAACTAGCCTTATAGTACAGACTTCACAGTACTTCCTCAGACACTTTGTCATCTTATGTGTCTAAAAAGTTCATTAATTTTCATGACATGAAATGACTGATTTTGAACAACTTATCGATCATTTTCTGTCAAATGTAAATATTACTGCTTATTTCATTCAAATTGCATTTAATTTCCAAATATATGCCTGAAATGAAAAGCAATGCTTAATATGTACAGTACCTTTTGCATTTTAATATATGTTTTAATGATTTTTAAGAAATGTTTTTTAATATGCGGTACTCCATTTAATGTTTAGCATTTTAAATGTTTAGCATTTTATTATTATCGTACACACGAAAGTGGAGTGGGTGTTGTATTCCTCTTAGGGTGTCCGTGTATAGGTTTTCCTGTATCATGTCCTTATATAGGCACAATTCGCCCTGCCCTTATATAGGCATAAAATCCCAGTCCTTATTTAGGCATTGAACCGTGCACTCCAAATACAGGCATGGTCTCCGACATCCGTCCACCCTAACGTCACAACGAGTTCTTGAAGAACAGACCCTTAGGCTTCGGGAGTTTCCCTAGCACAGGACTATTGATTTCTTCAAGGACTCATCTATTATGCACGAACCGTTATACCACAGGGGTTCATTCATGATGTCTTCTGATGTCCGATTCACGTCAATGCTAACATTCTGAGGTACCTCTCAGGTATAAATATACCTTCCTAGCCCCTGTAAATCAGAGGAGACCTCGACTTCAGAGGAGCCCGTTTCCCGGCCTGACGCACTGAGAAGACGCTGTCATCCCTGCACGCAGAGAGTCCAGCTTCCAGTGATCTGACTTCCCTCGCGGGGTGTTGGAGTTAGAGTCTGGCAAGAGATTCCCACCTCTCTCATTCTTAAGGTATGGAGCGGACTAGAAACCTAGAGGGACTCTTGGCATACTAGGCATACTAGGCTTAACATACTCTTAGTATACCATAGTAAGGAATACTTCACCTACTTCATACCTCTCCCTACACCTAGGTTAGGTTAGGTTAGGTACATTGGGGTAGAACTAGCTTAGAAACGCATCGTATGAGTACTCGCATTTTTAGTCTATGTTATTTATGTAAATGAATATCTACTAAAGATCATGCTAGCGCATTATTTATTTCTACTGCTTACGCTGTACATTATTTATCTTGCATACGGTCTTGTGATCGTAACAGCACATATTACTTACACTAGAAACAAGACTGTTCAATAAATCTTTTATTCAAACGCCCGTCTATTCTTTCTGTGTAACTTTGAGGAAAACTAAGCATGCACGACTGAGCTGAGTGAAATAGTTATCTATTGTTTCCACGACTCTGGGACACGTTCTGATTCTAAAGGGAAACAAAGTTGTCATGTTTTGCGGCTGCCAGAAACTACTCCCTTCTTGGAGTTTCTAGTGGCCTCTGAGCTAGCTGGCACAAGTAATTAAGTTTAATATACTCAATAGGGACATACCGACCTCAGTCCTATGTCAAACCTGAGGGTATATTATTCCAATGCGCAGAGCCTATTAGGGAAATAGGAGCTACACTACAGTATGTTAGACATAGTCGAGGTATAGTGTTCTGCGAGGTTGTTGACCGTTGAGATATTTGGGGGGTGGGGGAGGAGGTCAGTTTCGCAGCGAGCAGCCAATTTCACGAGGTTTGGCTCTTTGTGTCTCTAACCTAACGTTTTGGATTCACAGATTGTGGTGGCCTTGTCTTGTGAGTGCCAGGTAAAAGGAAGGTAATAGCTTGGTGATCAGACCAGTCGCATGGGTCTAAAGAGGTAAGCTTGACTGCTGATTCCTTGGCAATGATCCAATGTAGAGTGGCGCCTTTCGTGTGTGTTCGGAGTGTGCAGGCTTGGGTAAAGGATTGGTAGGCCAGGAAGTCTCTGATGGCGTTGACCTGAGGGTCCTTGAGGTCGTTCCAGTGCAGATTGAAGTCACAGAGGAAAATGTCTTTGGAATTGCGGGAAACCTTGGCTGTGATGATTTCCATGAGGTGGTCAGTGAAGGCGTCATTCATACCTGGGGGGTGGTAGAGGATGTGCAGTCTGCACAATTGAGTGGAGTTGTAGCAGATGGAGAGTGCAAGGTATTCGCAGGAGTCTGTAGGATCTGCATGGAGTTCAGTTACGAGGCGGTCAGAACGGTAGATGCAGGCAATGCCTCCCCTTTTTTTTGATTGCCTGTCCAGCCTTGAGATATTGTAATTGGGAGGGACTAATAGGTCTAGGCAAGGACATGAGGAATCGTTGAGCCAAGATTCCATCAGGATTGCTACGTCAGATTTTTGGCTCAGGATGAGATCAACGACATTAGAGGCATGCTTTACTGCTGAGCGGCAGTTGATTAGGAGGCCGGAGAGAGGGGGGTCGGGGTGTGAGTCGTGAGTTAGGGCGGAAATGGGTACTTGCGCAAGGTTGTTGCTAATGACTCCTCTGTTGCGGAGAGTAGTTGATCTATTGGGGTTGATTGCAACCGTATGGATGACGTGTTCGTTAATCACGTCCAGTTGACTTGGGGCTTTAGGAGCGGACTTGTAAGTAAGGGGGAGGGCTAGAATTTCCTCCTCCGATCGGTAGCTGGGCTGCTTGCGAGGGCGAAGGTGTCTCAGGGATAACGGTAGGGGGTGACGGAGGGGCTCGGTGACAGGGGGGGAGTTGAGAACTGTGTGAGCTTGAATTCCGAGAAGGAGACTTCGGTGAGGTGAAGGATATTTTTCAGTTCCAGCATGGAGTTGTGGATGCTCTGAGTTATGTTGGCTGCTCTGAGGTGAAGAGTTTCAATATCCATAAGTGAGGGAAGCGCTTGCGGAAAGGAGGTCAAAGGTTTGGGAACGGTTCTGTTGGCAAGATCGGGTAGTCTGGTAGTGGGGCTAGACCCTCTTGTGTCATAGATTCTACAATTCTACAATTATATTTATGACCACACAGCGTCAAGGTAGCCGTCACTCCAGTATGGGGGGGGGGGGGACGGTTTCAATGGTGCACACAACATCCCTCTGTATTTGTTCCAAGCCCCCCAGATCTTTGTCCATTTTTGTGGGCACCCTCTCGCCTCATGTATTACCCTCTCCATCTGCATGCACCAATCCATATCACTCACCCAATCGCGGAATTTGGGCGCCGTAGCTCCTTTCCAAGTTCTCGCAATATTACGTTTAGCGACCACATTTCCCAAGGTGACCCACGTTCTTTCTTTCACCGTCAAATCAGTGGCATCCCATATGTTAAGACATAGCCGGTGAGTGACTTCCATCGATTGCCCACAAATCTCCCACATTTTGGTTGTCACCTTCCCCCAATATAAGTGTACTATCGGGCAGTCCCACCACTGGTGTAGATGCGTCCCTTCCTGGCCACAGCCTCTAGGGCACAAAGGGGAGCTCAATGTACCCATTTTGACCAACCTCACACTGGTATAATATACTTGATGCAAAAGTTTAAGCTGTATTAATTTGAACCTAGACCGAATAGCCACCTCCCGAGGGGATGCCAGTGCCTCCTGCCATTCATCATCATCTAAGTCACCCACATCCTCCACCCAATTGGCTCGGGTTTTCTCCAATGCATTTGGGGTATTATTTAATATCTTCCTGTAAGTCAAGGAGATTGCTTTGTCTTTGAGATAGTCATCAAGGAGTCTACCCTCCAATGGCGAGGCGGCTGGTAGGTCTGTATCCTTGGGAATAGTCCTGTGCAACACATTTCTGACCTGTAAGTATCTAAAGGTTTCCCCCACACTCAACTCAATCTCTTTGAAGTGTACTAGAGGGGACTACCTTACCTCCCGCCCAGACGTCTCCAACCCTTGAGAGCCCAATCAAATCCCATTTGTCAAATCCAGGACATTTTGCCAGAAGCCCCAGTTGACCCATCTCCAGAAGTGGAGTGGCCTGCGTAATCTTATTTTTCCATCCCAATGCGGACGTGGCCGCCTGCCAGAGCGTGACAGTTGTCGCCGTTGGAATATACCTTGGGCTATGCGTCTTTCCTCCATATAATGCCCTTTGATATGACCCTGGCGTCATGTTATATCTATCCATCCTATATGCGGGATCAGTTACCGGCTAGTGTACCCAATGATTCGTGACCACCAGTTGAGAGGCCCAATAATAACTTGAGTGCAGGAAGGGCAATTCCCCCATCGAACCAGCTCTTCGTAAGTTTTGGCAATGAGATACGAGGAGGGAAGCTATTCCAAAGAAGGGACCGGACCTCTGAGTCCACAGCCTGAAAGTATTGATTTGAGACAAGGTACGGTGTATTTTGTAGAGCATAAACGAATCTGGGCAGGGCCATCATTTTATATAGTGCGGCTCTTCCGAGCAACGTCAGTGGCAAGGTTTTCCAATGCTTCACATCGTCTTGTAGGCGACGGAGCGGAGGGGCCAAGTTGTGGTCATAAAACGCTACCGGGACAGGCGTGACAAAAATACCCAAGTATCGAAAGTCGTCAGTGACCACTCTGGCTTCACAATTCGTGGGAGGAACGAAACCTTTTCCCGCGAGTATGTGTATGAGTGATTTATCCCAATTTATGGAGTATCCAGAATATTTTCGAAAGAGGGCAAATATATGTAGAATTCTATAAATAGAGCTGCGAGGCTTGGCCAAATAGAGTAAAATATAGTCTGCAAAGAGGGAGATTCTATCCTCCCAATCCGGTGTCCAATTCAGTCCCCGTATGAGGGGATCGCCCCTAATCCAAATTGCCAAGGGTTCCAGGACCAAAGCAAATATCAATGGGGGAAGTGGGCAGCCCTGTCTCGTCCCCTTTCGTAGGGTAGCCGACCGGGCCCCATTTACTGGGACTCTTGCTAGGGGTTCCGAATAAAGGAGGCGCACCCATGCCAAGAACCACGGTCCAAAGCCATAACGTTTGAGTGTCGCAAATAGATAGGGCCATTCAATCATGTCAAATGCCATTTTGGCGTCGAGACATGATGACTGCCTCCTCCCCTATAGTACCAGCCCTACCCAACACCCCATTGAGATGCCTCAAATTCAGTGCTGTGTTCCTGCCGGGCATGAAACCGGACTGGTCCGGATGAATCAATTTGTGGAGTAACGGTGACAGCCTTGTGGCCAAGAGTTTTGCCAGTATTTTCACCTCCGGATTAAGCAACGATATCGGCCGATAAAAACCGCATTGCTCAACAGGTTTTCCCTGCTTATGAATCACTACCACGTTGGCCAGTCTTCGCGTCTCTGGGAGAATCCCCTTATAAACACATTCCTCATACATGCCTATCAGGTAGTGGGCAATAGTAGATGCATTCGTTTTAAATAGTTCAATGGGAAGACCACTCGGACCCATTGCTTTACCCGATTGTAATGCTCTGATTGCCTTTACCACTTCCTCCTTTGTAAGATCTAACTCTAACTCTTCTATCTCCGAGTCATCCAGCACCGGGAGCTTAAGGGGTAGCCAGTAGCTCCCGTGCTTCTTCATAGTTAGACGTACCCGCTGACTCATATCAATTTTAGATGCTTAGCAAAGGCCTCAGCTATACTAGTCCTATCATTGAGTCGAACCCCTTCTTTAGTCACTATTTCAAATACCCATCTGGAAGCCTGCTCCCGTTTATCCAACCACGCCAATAGCTTGCTCGCCTTGTCCCCAATTTCATAAACCCTACATTGCGATGCCCGGAAGTGGGTCCTAGCTGCCTCCTCTGCAATATCCCTATAGTCTTTTTGTTTTAGGAGCAATCTATGTTTTATGTCAGGGGCTGAACGACTTTCCAACTCGCGTTCCAATTGGGAGATCTCTTCCTCAATCTCTCGTATCTGCTTACATTCTTCTTTCTTGTATCCAGCAATCACTGATACACCCTGCCCTCTAATCACGGTTTTGTACACCTCTCAAAGTGTGGAGGCTGAATCCACCGACCCCTCATTTACATTAAAGTAATGCTCAGTGGCCTCAATGAGCCCCTCCCGTATAACCGGTACCCGCAAATACCAGGGGTCAAGTATCATCTCGTGTCTCTTAGGCGAGGGGTTACCCCCATATGTAATCGTGACCGGTGAGTGATCGGAAATACCCCTAGGAAGATGTTTCACATCTCTGAACATAGCGAGCTGTTCGGCTCTGCCAAAAATATAATCTATTCTAGACAGACTTCCATGTACCCCGAATGGAAAGTATATTGAAGGGATGAAGGGTTATATGCTCTCCATATATCAAGGAGCCCCAACGCCTTTAGGAACTCCCCTAACGTCTTCCCAGCCACCTCTCCATGCCTCGGGGGGCATCTATCAGTCACCGTTAAGAGCCGCATTACAGTGTCCTCCAATCAACAAGTCTCCCTCAGGAAGTTTAAGCAGGTGTGATCCCAGATCAGCCAGGGCTGAGGAATGTAATCGGGCGGGACATAAAGGGAAGTGATCTTGAGTAACCTGCCCTCCCAAGTGCCCATTAGGGTGACAAATCTACCCATTGTATCATGTGTCACTGCTTGCACCCTGAAGGGGAAAGAATTACGGAGAAGGATCCCTACCCCTCTCGATCCTCTCGTATATCCTGCGTGGGCCATCAATTTATACCCCCATCTATTCAAAGCACAATACAAAGTTCCTTGTATGTGCGTCTCCTGTAGAAGTACCACATCAGGGGCCTGTCTCTTTACATATTGCAATACAATTGCTCTCTTTATCCTATCCCCCAATCCATTAACATTCCAGGAAAGAAGTTTGATACGGGTCAAACGCAAACTTTCCCCCCAAGTTACTGGTCATGTGAATAGTATGGTCCGCATCGTGGATTCCTCTGAGGATTGTCGCCACGGAACCCCCTTCCCCCCCCTTTTCCGAATGTGTATGACGATAGGACGGCCAGCTGTCCAGTTGTCGTAAAGTCAGGCTGTTGGCTAGTGAGTCACATTTTTCCCATGCACTGTCAACAAATAGCAGAAGGAAACATAGTAAACGATAAACTGTACCATAACAATCCCAAAGGGACCACCCCAAACTCTCCCCCTCCCTGCAACGTGGACTCCAAACTGCCCACCTCCCAACTTTGCAGAGCACCTGTATACCCATACCCTTAAAACCTTTCTTAGGGGAGCGCGGCCTGACCGGCTCCATCATCTTATGCACGTATGACATCACATATACTGATAATATACTCATCTACAGAGTCTGCACCAGGAGTCTCTCAGGTTCTGTTGCGATATGATCACCACTGGTTCATGTTGCGGGGGGGGAGGGAGGAGGTAGATTTTTGGTCGTGATTATCGTCCTTCAACTGACACCCATTTCATCCCTTTACTCCGGACACAATTATCCCATTTCAGTCTAAGTGGTCCAATTGTTAGCACACCCCCACACTTGGGTAATTATGGTATCCGTCTCCTTACTGGCCGCTGGGTCAATCAGTACTCTCCTTCGACTTGTTGGTCCCCGTCATCTTGGATGGAGTCGCCAGCCATCCAGCCAGTCTTGGGCCTCCCCTGGATCGACAAAAAAACAGTTTTCCCCCTCAGCCTCCACATGCAGTTTCGCCGGGAAGAGCATGGCGCATTTGACCCCCTGTGTCCCAAGAGCTTTTTTGACTTCCAAGAAGGAGCGTCTTTGCTTCTGCACTTTAGCCGTAAAATCCGGGAAAAAAGATCTGGTGCTATTCTCATATTTAAGAGGGGGTGCATTTCGAGTAGTTTGAAGAATAACATCTCGTCGCGAAAGTTAAACACCCTTGCAAGAATGGGTCGGGGTGGAGCCCCTGGTTTGGGTCTACCACCCGGTATGCGATGGGCATGCTCGATTGTGAAATAATTTGAGCAGTGCTTGGGTTGTAGGTGGTTCAATATTAAATCTTCAACAAACAGGTCTGTGGATGGGCCTTCCGATCGTTCCGGCACTCCTAAGATGCGAACATTGTTCCGTCTGGAGCGCCCCTCGTAATCATCAAGTTGCAATGAAAGTAGTTGAGTGCGGCTTTGTAGGTCCGAGACTTGTTTCTTCAGTTCAGACATGTCAGCCATCAGGCCTTTAGTGCAGTCTTCAACCTCTTGCACTCTAGAGTCCATTTTGCGAAGGTCTGCTCTGAGCAGGGAGATATCCGTGGCGATCGAGTCTATTCGCCTTTCTAGCGAGGTGCAAACTCCATTAATCGCCGCCATTATATCTTGCAACGTAGGGGGTTCCTGATCCTTCAGACCCCCTCATTTATCCTGATTCATACTTGCGCCCAAGGATCCCCCCTCTTGTGACTTGAGGCAGGTGTATTTGTCTATCTTCGGCTGTCGTGAGCCGCGACCTCCTTTACTGTTATTGTCAGGTGTGGCCACCTAATTTAATATGGGAGGGCGCTCCTCGGCTCCCAACACGATACGTCGCACTTGGTCCGTCGGCGTTCCCCCCTTGCCAAGTACAGTAAGTAGACGTCGCTGGACCAGTTTCGGTGGCACCGGCCATGGGCCGTCTGCCACTGTGCTGCTGTTTAATGCCCCAACAATGTGGATATCTGAGGGTGCACAGAGTTGGTTTTAACTCCGAATTGGTTTTACGCCACAAAGTCCATCTGTCCAATCTGGTGACTGGAAACTTTAACGGGCACGAAAGAGGGTTAGTACCAAGAAGTGTGTCCTCGTGGAGGCCCCAGTGTGGACACGGATGAGCGGCGAGGAAGACACTGCCCAGTGCGGCCCAGCGGATCCCACGTATGGGCCGTAAAACACGTGGCTTGCGGAATAATTTATCCTTGATGCTAATTAAAGTCGTATTCAGCTTAGCCCTTGCAGCGTGAGCTACTTCATGCCCCGTACCACAACACTACTGCCCTCTGGGACGCAATGCCAGCATTCACCACTTCGTTATAGACCCTGGGTTGGCCGGGGGCCCGACACTGCCATCTCGCCGCCATTACCTAATGTTCAAATTCTGAAGCCTCCCGGTCCCGGCCAAAGCCTCCGTCTATGTGCCCTCCGTTGCCAGCAACCTCACCCTGCGCGTCTAAAGTTACCTTGAAGGCTGGTTCACAAAAATAACGGCGGAGCAGCCCGTAATAAACTGCGGGGTGCAGGACAAAGTGTAACGGTGCGCCGCCTTGAGCTTAAGTTAGTGCGTCACTGCTCTTATCCACTGTTCGGTCTTGCGCCGGCACATACCCTTCCAAGGCATAGCCCTGTGGAACAGCTCTGTTCTCCTCCGGTGAGCTGCCCCCTGCGATTACACAGCTTTGCAGGATCTCCGGCTTGCCTCAGTCCAGGCTTCTCTTGGAGAACCACACGTCCGGATCCTCTGTCGCTGCTGGCCCAGTCGCAGCCTCTCATGGGCGGGGTTACCAGCGCACGCAACACCGCTGCTTTTCAGGCGGAGGCGGACGCCAACTTCGCAGCCCTCGAGCGCCAGCCTGGAGCCGCACAAAAACGTCAGGGTCCGGTCTCCCGGTGCTCGTCACCTTTCTCTCGTGATGGGTGATGTAATGTGCCGGATATATTACAGGATATGTAACGGATTAGGCCGGTCGATGCTAGAGCCGCGCTAGTGTGCAGCCATTTCTCCCGACAGTTGGCCACGCCCCCCCTTTTTTAAACTCCAGAGATCTAGACAATTACAAAGAATATTCTGTAGGTTCAATTATACCCGTTTCACATAAACTCACAAGTCTTTTAAAGTCCTTAATTTATGTTTTACTGGTATAGTTCCTTTCATAATTCTATTATTGTGGTTGAACCCTTTAAAAGAACCCAGTTTTCCAGAGAATACTGAAGGAAATTGTTTACTTAAATCTTCAGTAAAATTGTTGGTATACACAACAGAGACCTGGTCCTTAGTTCCAGGCCCCAACACCATTTGAAAAAGCCCTTGGTGGAACCATCCAAATATACATAGTCCTTTCATGGCAACATAAATTTTAATAAAAAGGTTTCTGTCTCTGAACTTTAATGTGTGTCTGAAATATCTAGCCAACTCAATTTTCTGCCCTTTATAGGCAACATGATCTGCCAGGCGGTTCTAATGGCTTATCACCACAAAACGTCTTTAAACCGTTCGTGTGTGATCATTGTGATCCGACCCTAGCTCCTGAATCTACCAGTAATTTAATTATTTTATCCCCTACACCTATGTCAATGTAAGGGATCAACACATTCTGCTGAATTACCACTCACAATAACTTTCTTCAGAGACAACCCTAACCATTTCTTTAAGATCGTCCTGGATCTTGTCCAAATCTTTTACTTGTTCTAAATCAGAAACATTAGCCACATCACTTCCTCTACGTCTCCCACTTTGGCAAATCTTAGAAAAGTGACCAGGCTTTGTTACATACCCTACTTGTGACGTTTTTTGCTAGGCAAATTTTGTTACCCTTCACATGTGTTATTACAACATGTAAAAACAAACATTATTATTTTGTTTTAAAAAAATCTTGGTTTCATTGCACATAACTTTAGTACTCTCGTCTTCTTTAGACCAGACCATACAAATGGATTCTGAAGCTCTATCTACTAGTTCTTTCGCTGATAATTTAGATGTCTCTATACTTTATGCTGTTCTGATGGTTTCCTCAAGAGACGGTTTGCTCATAGTCAAATAGTTGTTATTTAATTGACCTATCACTGCATTTCAAAATAAACTGATCTCTAACTAATTCTTCAGAAAACGTTCCAAACTGACAGTCAGCAATTAATCTCCTCAATGCTGAAATATGCATCAACTTCTTCTCCAGGCTTTGCTCTCTTTTAAAGAATTTGTGTCCAAGTACAACTAAACTCAATTAAATACTGAATCTGTGTTCAAGTTTCTTAACGGTTTCCTCACATTCATCAGCTTCCTCATCTTCATCCAAAAGCAGGGGAGGTAAATGTTTGAATACAGCTCATACTTCGAATCCTACAGAATGAAGAAGAAACTTTTTCCTTTCTGGTTGAAACATGATGCTCCGATGGCCCCTGAATACATCTCAAAAGCATCGAACCAGTTCTTCCATTGTATTGGTGGATTTCCTGGGGTTTCCAGAAAAGGTGGAGGAGGACTGACAGGTTGCATGTTTGCAGATGTTAAATTGGTTTGTAGATGATAATCAACAAAAATAGCAACCACAATATACCACCAACACAGATGTTACTAAGAATTGCGCATCACAGAGCCTGGCCACTGCAGCGACTACAATGGCCGCTCACTCATGAAACTCCGGGGATCGAAGTCTCCTAAGCAGCATGGATCGCACCGAGAACCATCTTTAATTTAAGCAATCCAGCCAGGGGAGCACCGCAACAAGGATGTGCCGCCCTGGGCTGCTGCTCTGAGCTCAAACTGCGCTGAATTACTCTTAACGCAGGTACTGGGCCTACACAACCCGACACTGCCTCAGAGGCCCCACGGCGACAGTGGCCGAAGGCGAGAATGAGGCCAAGACTGCAGAGTCTCGTCGGTGTTGCAGGTTTGACCTTCCTCCTTCACGCTACAGGGGCTCAGATGAGGGTGTGGGCCTGATCCAGTTCCTGACCGCCTGCTCTACTTCCTGCCTACCTTCTGGGTACCTGTGGTCCGCTTCGACCTCGCTGCTGGTGGCCCATGCGGTGAGGAAGGCCCTGGCGGACTCTACTGGCCTCCGGTGAGTGTGGTGTCTTCGGGCGGCCTTTGCGCCCGTGAAAACTCTGCTTCTGCTCGCCCGGTCTGGAGGGGAGTGATTGGTCTTGTTGCGATTCCTGCAGTGCGGCCTTCTGGCCCGCTAGTACATGTGCGGCTTCCCCAGTGCTGTCGCGCTGCCGCCTGAATTACCTGCAATGGGGCCACAATGTGCCCTCTGCCCCCCCCCCCCGCCTTGCATCTCTGTATGCACCTCCTTGACTGGGTGACCTCTACAGTCTCAGCGATATGGATTGCTGGGCCTGAGCTTGGACTGGCCCTGGACTGAAGTGGCCAGAGCTGGAGGCTGCTGGGGGGCCCATGTTCTCTCTGTGACGCCTCATCTCGCCTGGGTGGTCTGCTCCACCCCCTTCTCTTCCAGTGGGGTCTACATACAACATCTTGGGGCTCGCCACGCTGGTTCTCCAGTGGATGGGTGGACTGCGCATCCTTTTCATGCTGGGGGGGCCACCGGCAGTGATATTGCAGATATTCTAGACCTACTGTGCCAACGCATACACATTGACCTCCTCACCAGATCTCCCCTTATAATTGTTAATGATGGGGAAGGGTGCCCCAAAACAATGCAAGCTCCTGTCTGAGCATTCTAAACCCACGTGCCGAGATGGGTTACACTCTGACACCGACGAACCCCCGGATGTGACAGGGGGCTCTTAGGACACAGCGAGTACAGCAGCTATCATGAAAGAGATCAGGGCCGGATTCCGCTCCATCAATGCCAGTCTTGATTTTCTTAGTCGCAGCATTGATAGCGTGGGTGAGAGCCTGGAGCGACAGAACACAAGACTGGAGTGAGCTGAAGAGCGGATCTCAGTTCTTGAGGATGGCGCTGTCTCTACCACGAACTGACTAGACAAGATGGAGCGCTTCCTTAAAATAGTGGCTATTAAAAACAAGCATTGAAAATGCAATAGGTCTCGCCTTTCATTAAGTTAAAGCCATTTGCTTTGCTAATGGTATTGTATAGCAAAGCAAATGGCTTTAAGTTAATCAAAGGCGAGACCTATTGCATTTTCAATGCTTGTTATTTCAGAGCGCTCTCTGTGCAGATGCTCTGCCTCTGGGCCGTTAACATGCCATCTTTCTTCTCTTGTTTCGGCAGTATTGCAGAAGAGCTCTCGGAGCCCTCCCTTGCCCCTCAGTGTGAGGATAGCTTGCTGCTCTGACTACAACATCCAGATTGCATCTGGGATACTAATCTAGATAGCCAGCTGTTAAGGGGGTAAAAATAATAGCTTCAGAGATAGGAAGTAGTCTAAAGTGGAAGATGCTAGGACGGCCAAACACGGAGGGTGTGGAGAAAGAGGGGTGGTGGTATAGGGAAGAGATAGAATTGGAGAGGAGCGGTTGGAGGGGAGTGGGGGAGGGATGGAGAGGACAGGACAAGAGGGGATTGGGCGGGAAGGGCTGGGAAGAGGGGAGGGGATGGGGGAGGAGGGGATGGGAAGAGAAGAGGGGAGGCGGGGAGGGGAGGAGAGTGGAGGCTAGTTAAACTTTAAGGGGGTAGAGGGGTCTGGAAGGAGGGGTTCAGAGTAACACGAGAAGGGGGTCCGGGGAAAGCCGCCGGCTGTTGGGGGAGAAGGGGCCGTCTGAGGGCAGGACTGGGGAGGGAGAGAGCAGCTGCTCCGGAAAGAGTGAAGGGGGGGACCCTGGGGCAGAGAAGCAGAAAGTGTCTGAACGGGGCAGAGAGACGGAGCTGAGAGGGAGGGAGGTGTCTGAGGCCAGGACTGCAGGGAGGGAGGAGCCGCTTGGGACAGGCGGAAGGGGCCCCGGGTCAAGAAGGAGGGGGGCACTAACCAGGGCAGGGAGACGGGCTATAGAGAGGGCAGTCATAACAAGAACAACTGTTAGGGGAGCAAAGGACAGCACGGACACCATAATGGATTAAATAAACATTTTAACAACTCTGGACCTCATTCCGCTTAGAGACTTTTGTTTTTTAACATAGTGTGCATATGTACAACAAGAGAGGCTGAAATGAGTAACGCTAAATTGTTACAGTAAGTACTTGACCACGAACGAAGCCATAATGCATGCGCTAACAAAACAACAAAAAAAAGAAAACAATGAGAGAAAGGGGGATATGGAGACAGAAAGAAAGACGACGATAACCGAAGAGGAGAAATAGGAGGCAGAGGGCGAGAAAAACGAGAGACAGCGGGAAAAAAAAACAGTTTCTGTTCACTCTCTAAAGTGAAAATGCCCGGTTTAAATGACCCTGCAGGGGGCGGGGCTGCACAAGTCCCCTGTCTTACCCCGATTACTGGTGCATATAATGATGCACGGATGGAAGGGGTCTGGTGCACACATCTCAAGGGGAGCTTTACTGACACCATTGTTTTCTCTCACATACCGTGCAGGCCGCAGAAAGGTGCATTCATTAACCGCCTCTGCAGGCACCACCCTGAGAGGTCACTCCGTGGTTACGCTAATAGCATTAATCCCCATCCAGACACAGCATCTCTCGCCCTGCTGTGAACTCTTGGGAAAACAGTCTGCTTGCAAGAAATGTCTTTGAGAACCTCAGCCGGGATCAATCCGTGTGATCCGGTGGCAAATGAAGGATCAAGCACGGAGCCCCGAAGTCTGCTTCTGAGCGCTTGTGAATGCACTTCTGAGCGCTTGTGAATGCACTTGTGCGCGCTTGTGAGCACAGAGGCGGCTATGTAGTATAAAAAACAAGCAGCAAGCAGCTGATCGATCCTCACACCGTGTCTCAGAGGCTGATCGAAGTGCGTCCGGAACACGCACAGAAAGCAGACACTTGCTTATATCGCGCTTTCTCCCAAAAACAAAAAGTGCCATTTGAATTAAGAAATCCATATAATTAAATTAAAGATGCGACTCCAAAGAAAAGTAGAAAAAAAAATATAGTGGTCGCGGTCCCAAAAATGAAAGCGGACCGTACATGCAAAATATAGTGGTCGCGGTCCCGAAAATGAAAGCGGACCGAGCATGTAACTTAGAAAATAAAAAATCCATATAATTAAATTAAAGATGCGACTCCAAAGAAAAGTAGAAAAAAAATAGTGGTCGCGGTCCCGAAAATGAAAGCGGACCGAGCATGTAACTTACAAAATAACAAACGTAAAATATAGTGCTTACCGAGTAATTGAAGGAGGCCGTGTCCCTCCGCAAGTAAACAATCCAAACCCGCTAGGCGTGGCTAAAAGGAGACAGGGTGGCAACAAGGAGGGATTGACATGCCTTCGGTGCAATCATTGCACTGCCTTTGGCATAATTCGTGACGCCAAACGACGCGCACGAATGAAAACTGAAGGCGGAGCTGGGACACGGCTTCTGGAATCGTATCGATTCCAAGAAGCCCTCGTATGACGAGAGCAGCGCCTGCGCTGCTTACGTCAGGCCGAGACCTAATGAGGCACGCTCTCTGTAGAATAATGTCCGCATACTTAGTGTGGCGGAGACGACCATCATGGGACGCCCTGATGTCTTTGTGGAAAACATGCTCATTGATCTCTTTGACCACACTAACTTTACGTCCACCTTCGCAGTGGAGTGCGCCCAACACACCCTTGGCCCTCGCCAGTCGGTTGGTGCCCCACCACGACCACTTCTGGATTGCTCACTAAGCTACAAGGACATGGGCGCAGTACTTTGGCTAGCCTGCGAGAAAGGCACAGTGCAATACCAAGGCTCTGCGCTCATGTTCTTCCCGGATCTTATCCCGACTGTTCAGGAGGCACAGAGGAAGTACACAGACGCCAAGCAGGCATTGCGCAAACTGGGACTCAAATTTGCCATGCTTTATGCAGCTCGCCTTCGCGTTGAAGTTGATGGAAAATCTCAGTACTTCGACAATCCGAGGGAAGCAATGGACTTTTGCAAACGCCAAGCTCACCAAGTTCTAGCCATCCCATCTCAGATCACAGGGCCTCTCCGCCTTCCTCGAAGCATGTGCCGTCTGATTGATGCCTCCCGCTGCACCAGGATCTCGCCAGTTCATGACTCTCCTATTCTGAGCTTGATATGTACTGACATATACTCTCCCTGGTAACCCGGGCGAATGCCTTTACTAGGCAGTACTCTGCGATTCGTATTTACCCTTGTTCCACATATTAGTATCTCGGACTGTGACCCCTGTGGTGTTGCCCCTTCATATACCATTCTGCGATTCTAGACCCAGAGGGCCTCTATATCTTACTTTTTGGACTGATAGCGGGCAAACGAATACTCTTAATAAACATACATGCTCCCAATATAGACCCCCCTGAATTTTTTCAGGCAGTATACACTTACATGGATCAATTAGAGGCAGCCCAGGTGATCATGGGGGGCAATTTCAATCTGGTTCTAGATCCCACAATAGAGTCCACCAGCACTCAACTAAGTGAAAAACTCAGGTCCAACACGCTCCTACATTACATCATTGACACCTATGCTCTTAATGACGTCTGGAGGGCTCGCCACCCTAACACCGCTGAGGACACCTTCTACTCCTCCCCCCCATGGGGGGTGGACCGGACTCGACTATTGGTTTGTTTCAGCGAATGCTTTACCCTGGACCACTGACGTTGGACATCTCCCACGCACTCTGTCAGACCACTGCCCCGTGCTCCTCACACTCAAATTCCCTGGCATGTATGGGTTGCGCCCTCCTGGCGGCTCGCAGGCGAGGCACTGCATACCACATTTTTCGTACCAAACTGTGCAGGGCCATCACTGAATACTTCACCTTGAACTCCGGTATGGTGTCCACTCAGGCCACAACCTTTGGGAGGCCTTTAAGACCTACATACGTGGTGTCTGCATGTCTAAGCAAGTAGGTATCCTCCGCGACAACTGTGCCCAGCTGCCTCAGATAGAATCCACCCTGTGTGACATCGGTCGGGACACTATTAGCTCGGGCAGCGCCCCCGGCTACATGCCCAATCGGTTCTACTGACTGAATTTTATGAGCTGGCAGACAGGGAAGTGAAGTACATGGGGAAACACGCCACAGCCAGACGATAAGGAAAGGGGTAACGGTCAGGTCGTACCCTTGTGTGCCTACTTTGCCCCTATCAGTTCAGCAGCTTTATTACAGAAATTCGCACCTCGGATGACACCATTGTCTCCGACACTGAAGGTATTTTTTCAGAATTCAAGAGGCATTATCAACATCTGTATTCCTCTCATTCCTCTAATGCTGAGAATGAGATAGCGACGTAGCTCGCCGAGATAGCCATGGTGTGGCTTACCAATGGCCAATGCAATTTTGTAGCTGAGCCCATCACCTGCGAAGAGGTCGTCCAGGCCATAGATGCTATAGATGGCTCTAAAGCCCCCGGCCTGCATGGCATTACTGGAGCTTTTTACAAAGACTACACACATCTACTTTCCCCTTATTTACTCGATCTATGCATGGAGGCTCAGAGAACGGGCTCCCTCACCCCTACACTCAGCGATGCGGTCCTTACATTACTTTTGAAACCTGGAAAAGACTCCCTTCTTTGCTCCTCATACAGACCCATCTCCCTCCTAAATTTAGATAATAAAATCTTTGCCACAATCTTGGCCAAGCGTCTCTCCCTACTTATGGACCAGATTATTTCGCCGTTACAATTCGGATTCGTCCCACACAGATTCACCTCCTAATCTGAGAACAGTCTTCTCTGTGTTAAATAGGATTTCCCCCACGCTTCCCGCCGCGGTGGCATGACTGGACGCAGAAAAAGCACACGACTCTCTGGAATGGCTTTGCCCGAGAGCATCGCTGACAAAATTTGGAATTCCCAGCTCCTTCATATCGGTACACTCCTCTGGCTCTGGCAAGCATGATGGTTGTGTCCTTAGATTCAGCCATTCTGTATGCACACTTGAGGATCGGTTTAGAAGTGTAAAAACCACTGTTCACCAAATCAGGAAAAAAAGTAGTTCAGGTGCATGGGTAAACCAATAATGGTTGGTTTGGTCAGCTCACACAAGGAGTGGATATAGCGGGCCAAAAGGCACGTGACATTCACGGCACAAAGAGCAAGGCTGCGGGAAGCAATAAAATTTGTCCAAAGAACTTCCAGTCTCCTAGACTCTTGGGCAGAAGGAGCCGGTAGAAAGGAGTATTCATTTTCAAGGAGAAAGCTTCTACCAAAAGGCTCCCTGGGTAGGGGTGTGAAAACAAATGTTTGGGTCACCAGGAACAGGTATATGGACTGCTAGGTTTGTGAAGCACTTCTTCCAGGTAGCTAATATGTGCTCTAACATTGCCTTGTTGAAAGGTAGCACATGATCTAAAACCGCAGAGGACAGTGTACGAGTTTTATCAGAATGTTAGATCTGGCCTTAGTGGAGGACAAAATCAACATAAGCGCTTCTTCTGCTTTTCGTACCACTGTAGTATACAAGTACACTTGTTTTGCAGAATGGGATTTTGGAGGTGTATCCAAACCACTTGCATTCTGTAAGTCCAATAAAGGCCAGCATCTCTGTTGGAAGAGGGACGAGGTTATTTTTCTTTAAAATCATCTCTGACTGGCTTGATTAGAGCATCGAAATTCGACCTGAAGAGTTCCTCCATACAGACAAATCTGTGGCCCAGTTTTTCCGCAGAGGGTGAGAATGAAGTTAGTAGGTGTAGAACAGAAATGTCCATGCTTATGTATGTAAACTGAACTGCAACAACTACAGGAGACCGGGGAGGCGGGTGGGCGCATGTGAATTGACAGCGCTACATGCCAAGAACAGATGCTTACTGGGTAAGTAACATAATCCCTTCGAGGCATGTGAGCTGTAGTTTGCATGCTTTGCATAGACTATAAAGCAGTATGCTGCCAGAACGGTGGCTTACCTGTAGTTGTTGTAGGTGTCTGAAACAGTGTTTTAAGTACTGCCTGGCCTACATTAGCTTGTTGCCTCGCTAACACATCTACACAATAATGTTTGGTGAATGTGTGCGGTGTAGACCATGTTGCTGCCTTACAGATGTCAGCTAGGGTAATATTCCCTAAGGCCATAGTAGCCCCTATTTTGCGAGTGGAATGCGCTCTAGGGGGTATTATTAAAGTTCTTTTTGCTTTCGCATAACATGTCTGGATACATTTTACAATCCATTTTGAAATGCCCGAATTAGATAAGGGATTGCCTTTGTGTGGTGGAGCAAAAGCAACAAAGTTGCTTTGTTTTGTGAAATTCTTTTGTTCATTCAACGTAACATAATAGAGCTCTTCTAACATCAAGGGTGTGTAGAGCTCGTTCTGCTACAGAATCAGGTTGAGGAAAGAACACAGGTAACTCAACCGATTGATTGATATGAAAGGCAGAAACTACTTTAGGGAGAAATTTAGGATTGGTGCGAAGAACCACTCTGTCTCTGTGAAGCTGAAAGAAGGGCTCTTGTATAGTTAATGCCTGGAGTTTACCAACTCTCCTCAGTGAAGTTATTGCGATTAGGAAAGCAACTTTCCATGAGAGGAATTGTAATTGGCACCTATGCATTGGTTCAAATGGGGGACCCATTAGCCTTGTAAGGGCTATGTTTAGGTTCCACACTGGTGCAGTTGGGATTCTTGGTGGTATCACTCTTTTTAATCCTTCCATAAACGCTTTAATCACTGGTACTCCGACTAGAGATAAGTGTTGTCTGTTTTGTAAGTATGCAGCTACTGCTGCCAGATGTAAGCGAATGGATGTGTAGGCTAGTCAAGATTGTTGTAAATGTAACAGGTAACAGATGATGTTCTGTACAGAAGCATCAAGAGGACTGATATTGTTGTTACAATAGATAACAAATCGCTTCCACTTTGCTGCATAACATGCCCAGTTAGTAGGCTTTCTAGCCTCTTTTAGGATATTCATACTGTCTGGTGGTAGGTGTAAATAACCAAACTCTATGACTTCAGGAGCCTGATCGCCAGGTTGAGTTCATTGGGATTTGGATGTCTGATTTCTCCATGGCTCTGAATGAGGAGACTGGAGGTGAGATACAGCTTTTGGTGTGGAACTACTGACAGCTCCAGCAGGGTGGTTAACCAGGGTTGATGTGCCCATGTGGGAGCTATGAGAATTAGTGTGAGGGATGTTTGCCTGAGCTTCCGAACTACCAGTGGAATGAGTGGGAGAGGCGGAAAAGCATAGGCAAATATCCCTGACCAGTTCATCCAAAGGGCATTGCCCTTGGAGAGCGGGTGCGGGTACCTGGAGGCGAAGCTTGGGCATTTTGCGTTTTCTGCAGTGGCGAACAGGTGTATCTGAGGAAATCCCCATTCCTGAAAGTAGGGGAGGAGAACCGGATGATGAAGTTCCCACTTGTGGATTTGCTGCTTCTGTCTGCTGAGAAGGTCGGTAATATGATTGCTCACTCCTGGAAGGTGTTCTGCTAGGAGATAAATCTTGTGGCGTATGGCCCATTTCCAAATGGCTTGTGCTAGTTGGAGAGAGTGTGTCCCCTCGTTTCTGTATATAGTACATAGCTGTCATGCCGTGCGGACTAGGACAGCTTTGCCTACGAGGTGAGTTTGTAAGGCTTTGAGCGCTAGGAACACCGCTAGTAGTTCTAGGTGGTTTATATGGAGATTTTCGCACTTTAGACTCCACAATCCTTGGATTGTGTGATCCTGTAAGTGAGCACCCCAACCAGTGAGCGATGCGTCTGCTGTTAGCACTGTCTGTGGAACAGGGTCGATGAAGGGCCGCCCTTTGGATACATTTTGTTGGTTCCACCACTGCAGAGAGCGATGGGTGAGGCCATCTACCAACACTACCTCGGTTAATCGACCCTGCGACTGGTTCCACTGACTTGGTAAGCATTCTTGAAGGGGAAGCATGTGAAGTCTTGCATGGGGTACGATTATGATGCAAGACATCATCATTCCCAGGAGTTGCATGAAGACTCTAGCTGGTAATGAGTGGTTGGGCTGAAACTGAGTGAGAAGAGACTGAATATTGTGAATTCTGGCTGCATTGGGAGAGCATAGAGCTTTTTGAGTGTCTATGGTGGCTCCCAGATAAGGCTGTGTGTTTGAAGGCTGCATATGGAACTTCAAAGCATTCACTGTAAACCCTAGTTGATTTAGTAGGTGAATTGTGGATTGAGTGTGTTGGAGACACTTCTGGTAAGTGCCAGCTTTGATGAGCCAGACGTCCAGATAGGGGAAGACGTGGATGTGTTGTCTTCTCAGATGAAGTGCGACTACTGCCAGGCATTTGGTAAATACTCTGGGAGCAGTGGTGACTCCAAACGGTAGTATTTTGAATTGGTAATGTTGACCCGCTATCACAAATCTGAGAAATTTGCGATGAGGGGTGTGAATTGGGATGTGGAAATATGCGTTTTTCAAATCTAGAGGAGACAAAGTCGTCCTGTTGTGAAAGTGGGAGCACTTGTTGAAGTGTCACTATGTGGAAATAGTCTGACAGTATGTAGTGGTTCAGTTCTCTGAGGTCCAGAATAGGTCTTAATGAGCCGTCCTTTTTGGGAATTAGAAAATACAGGGAGTAAACGTCTGAACCTTGATATTGTAATGTTACTGGCTCTATGGCTCCTTTTAGCAAGAAAGACTGGGCTTCCTGTTTGAGCAGGTGCAAATGTTTTGGTGACAGTTTGTGAGAAAGAGGTGGAATGTTTGGAGGATTGGTGGTAAACGCCAGGCAATAACCATGTTGGATAATTCCTAGCACCCATTTGTCTGCTGTTATGGATTGCCAAATGGGGAGGAATTGTAGAAGATGTCTCCTGACAGGTGTTAAATGATCGGGGGAAAGGTAGGTAAGCCACTGCTTGTTAGGGGAAGGGTAGATACAGGGTTACCCTTTCCCCTACCCTTGCCGTCGTTTCCTCTGAATCCTCCTCTAAAGAAGCCTCATGGGGAGGAAGATTGATTGTTGCCTTTATAGGAGGAAACATTGGTATCTGTTGATGTGGTCTTGTACCCCCCACGGTAAAAGGAGCGACAAAAGGAGCCCCGGTTTGAAGGAGACTGTAGGGCTCCCATAGATTTAGCTACATCAGTATCTTTTTTCATTTTCTCTAATGCCTGATCAACTTCAGACCTGAAAAGATGTTCTTTATCAAACAGAGTGTTTAAGTTGAATTGCTGGACTTCAGGTTTGAAACCGGAAATCCTCAACCAGGCGTGTCTCCTAAGTAACACACTAGTGTTAATCTCTCCAGCTGCGGTATCAGCAGCATCTAAGGCACATCTAATAGAGGAATTAGAGATGAGCTTTCCTTCCTGTATTAAATCCTGTGCTTTAGCTTTGTGCTCATCTGGGAGATATTGGAGCATTTGCTACATTTCGTCCCAGTGCGCTCTACCATACCTGGCTAAAAGGGCCTGGGTGTTTGCAATGCACCAATGATTCACCGCATGGGCAGCTATTCGTTTGCCAGAGGAGTCTATTAATTTTGACTCCTTGTCCTGAGGGGGGGCAACCCCAGAGGTTTGTGAATTAGCTCGTCAACGGGCATTAGAGAAAACAAGGGAGTCTAGGGGTAACTGCCCTTTAATGAAGACTGGATCAGACGGAGCAGGCTTATACTTATCTATTCTGGGAGTCAGAATATGAGCACGAACAGGGTCCTTGAAGAGGTCATCAGCATGTCTCATCATGCCTTTGAGCATAGGGAGAGTCTGACTAGATCTGTGTGTACTACTCAAAGTTTCAAACAAGAAATCTTCTTCTAGAGATTTGTGTAGCTGTACCCCGTGATATTGTGCAGCTCTAGCAAGCAGTTCTAAATAACCTATGTTGTCGTCAGGAGGGGAAGGCTTTGCAGGGTAAAGGTTTGGGTCATTATCTGTAGGTGGATCAATAGTGTAGTCTTTCCAAGGATCTACAGGTAATTGAATATCCCCAACATCTACATCATCCTCATCATCAGGCTGAGAAGGTGGAGAGTTCTGTGGTGTGATAGGTAATGGTTCTAATGTTGGAGAAGATGGTGAAGGTGTAGGGAAAAGTGGTGGAAGAGGAGGAGGAGAAGGGTTAGTACCGACATCCTTCTTTTTTTAAAGGAATCTTATATTGTATGTCCTCTGACTCAGGTTTGCGTTTGCGAGGCAGTTTGGGATGAAGATGTCCTGTATCAGGATTAATGTAAAGTTCCTTTTGTTTAGGATCTGATTTGGGAGGTGGAAAGTCAAAAATCGGATCCTGCACCTTGGAAGGAGCATCTTTCAGTTTCAGCACTGACTACTTCAGTGCCGGGATGGAATGACCTTTCGTTGCGGAAGGTTTTGGCTCCGAAACCGGTTTCAATTTCGACATTGAGGGTTTCGGCTCCGAAGCGGTCTTCGGCTTTGAGCTCGAAGGTTTCAGCTTCATGACGGACTTTGGCCGACTCGAGCCAGAAGGCTTGACGATGTGTTTCGGTGCCAAGCTGGGAAGTGGGGCGTCAGAAACATCATCTCTGTACCGACCTTGGCCTGGAGGCAGAGGTGGAACCGAAGCCTTTTGCTTAGTTTGAGTTGGATTTCAGGGCAAGGGGTTTTCGGCACTCACGGGACCTTGACCCTGCGGTATGTCCTCTTCCATCCCCGAGCAAGATTTCGGTATGGATAAGGGCTGCTCTTCCTGTTCCTCTTCGGCCCCTTGTGCATCGAATTCTTCTTGCTCGGATCCTTCACCGAAGACATCCGGCGAGTATTCGATGTTTTGGCTTTGCATTTCACGACGTAGAGCCCGACAATCATGGATCTGCACGCATCGCAGTCTTGTTCGTTGTGCTCAGGAGATCAGCACAAGTTGCACACTTTGTGCGAGTCGGTGCGCGGATATTTTGCGTGGCACCGAGGACAGGATTTAAATGGAGTCCGTTCCATCGGCTGCAAGGTGGACCGACGCGGTTAGGCCCGACGGCCTTCCACGAGTTTTCCGATTGAAATTGAAATTTACCTCGACCGACACGATACGCGGAGAAGTGGGATACGCGTACGTAACAATACTGATGCGGGTAGAGTGGATTGCGCACCGAGGGGAACCCGAAGAACGGTTTCGAACCGGAGCGCAGCAATACCCGTCCAAACTAGATGGCGGAAAAAAACAATCTAACAATGGAGTCGATGCCCATGCGCACTGTCACCGAAAGGTGGAGTCACCTTACCTCGTGACTGGAAAGACTTCTTCGAAGAAAAACAACTTGCAAACATCTGGACCCAACACTAGATGGCAGGAGTATGGAAAGCATGTGATCTACAGCTCACATGCCTCGAACAGTGATCTACACATGCACTTCGATTCTTCTTTGCGTGAAGTCACAAAGACCTTGTCCTAGCTTTTAAAACTCACTTCTAGTGCAAGACGGCACATCATTTTCATGTGCTTTACTCATTGTCAGCTCCTAGGCACAATATGCAGCAAGGATGGGGGTCAGTCAGTCATCTATGTGAAACAACAAGGATAGGTTTTGATAACAGAAGTCTCCGGAGGAGACACTTCGAGAGGAAAAATGAACATTAATCATCTCTGGATTCTAGCAACTGTGAAGGGGAAAAAGAAATGAACGCTACTGGTATTGGTTAGCACTTTTATGCAACCACTTTGTCAAGGTATTTATTGCTTATTTAATTAGTAAACATATTAAGCATATCGCCAAAGGAGACACTGCAGCCAATGAGTTAGCAGAGAGAGGTCCAAGGTAATTCCACAAGAGAGTGTGGATTTAAGATGATCAAATCAGAATTTACCCCAAAATATTCAGTACATCTTGAATGGCTGAAGGGAAATGGTCCCTTTAGCATGATGGTTCAGAGGTGAACTAATCAGAATCTTATACCGAGTTAAAGGTTTCTCTGTAGAAGTTGATTTTAAGTACTTCTCTGAATGATGCAAATGTGAAGATTGTTCTCAGGTGAGGATCCAGCAAATTCCAAAATGTGGGATAGCTGGACTTGTGTGGAATTACCAACATGTTTTGCCACCATGTTTTTACTTTTGCATTTGGCTGAGCTGACCAAACGTACTGTGCTGGATCTGAACTTCCAACCAATGACTTAAAAGTAAGGGTGTGGAGGTATTTGGATTTGTTAACTCCTCAAAACACATTTATTGAATCTATAACAGCTAGTAATCCCAACTTACTGGTCAGCAGCAACCAAGCAGATCTTTCAATGCCAAGAGTGACTGCACTCAGAAAATAGTATTAACATAACATATTATCATAACAAGGGAAATAAAAACAGCAAGCAAAATTAATTTCTACTGGAAGACCTTTTAGACCTGAAGTAATGTATTTTCATTTTTTTTGCAGCTTGAGTTTGTAACCTCTGAAGTTTCAAGATGGCCTTCTTTGGACCACTGATGTAGGCTATGTTGCCTGTGGTTCAGGAATGAAAGCACTAGAGTTCATCATGAGTTGACAATTGGTGCTCCTTGCCACTGTAGTAGTCTACTGACTAACGCGTTCTGCTAGCGTATGGGTAGCTCACCATTAATAGCCAATCAAATGGTAACAAATTGCCGGTCTGATTTTCTATAATCATGACTTCAGTCTTGCTGCATCTTAGGCATGCAACAATGTCTCATCTAAAACTACGCATTCAAGACCATGTGAGATCTAAGAACAATGGTCTTGGTTGTTCTCAAGTCGAATGTCGATCTGTGGGTAATCCACGTTCATTAGGGAATGTAGAGGATTATTCGCGATAACATATACACACACCCAGTGACTGAGGTTAAGCAATAGCAGTTACAGGTTTAAACCTTGAAGAACGTAGCACAACACTGCTTTGGTTGAAGAAATGGCACTGATAATTCTAGTGTTTTTTGATCTGACAAGAAGGGCGGGATGAGTTGCAGTGCAGAGTTCATAAACCCAGCCATTTTAGTCAATGCAGCAAATGCCTAACTTTTACGAAGATAAACTGTTTCGATGTTCTTTCCACATCTTACCTCAGATTATTGATCAGGATGTCATGAGCTTCCATAAACTTGCAAATTTGAACCATAGCGTTCCAGAACTGTGCTTAGTAGGCTGGAGATTAGCCAGTAGTTAGTAAGTTCACTGGGATCTTCAAAGCTTTAGGGACGAAGCTGAGACCAACAGAAAGCAACTAGTCATGGGCTAATCTGCTCATACAGTCTTATAAACGTGTTACTGGGCAGAGGTACAGTGGTATATTTGATAACGTGCTGTAGTCTCTCTTGAGTGGAAGAATGCAAAGAGGCAGCGGATTTGGGGTAAGCTCATTGGATAAAATAGGTATTTGATTTAGGGACCTTGAAAGGTAGGTCAAATTTTGGGAATCTTGTTTTCAAATAGGTTGTATTGAAGTTGACAGGATCTTTGCAAAACCTGGAGCTGCCATTACAGTGGTTTTGGTAGACACTGGTTTTCTCATATCGCAAAATATTTCACTGGTTTGATTAGGTGCCTTCAGGAGGCTCGCTGAGTAGTAACCAAGCATGATGTCTCAAAATTTTGAGGCCGATATTGCAGCAGCACCACCTGGCACCAGAGAACTAGAACTGCTGGAAATATTTCCTGATCTAGTCTGAGGAAAGGATGAATTTTCATAAAGTTCATCCATACAAAATGCATTTTTATCCAGAGCAATCTTCAACTTTGATGGCAGTCTTGACTTCTTTTACTCGAACAAATTTTGCACATCAGTGGAAAGGAACAATCTTCAGCTGTCTGCCTTGGAGTGTCTGAAAAATACCAGAGGACTGAGATAAGACTTCTGGCTGCTGCAGCTTATAGGAAGAAAAGGAGCTGTATTGCCAGGCATGTAGAGTACCTGCCAGATTCAGGCTAGTGCCAACGTTCAGCATTCCTGTGAACTGCAGCGATGCCAGCCTGATAAGACTGTTGTAACAAGTGGTACTGACAAGAGTGCTAGGGCCCAACTGCCTTCACAACCACATGGTTCTGTGATTCTTCCAGTGAAACGGACGTTAAGTTTGCGAACCAGTGTGCCACAGAGGCCACTGGATAATCAAGACCCTGAAAGCCAACATAAACCTCAAGCTAGAAAGCCACTGCACCCCTGCATCCTGCAGCCTTTACCTACACTCCTTTGTACTGAAGCAGACTGACCATGCTATCAGGTCCCCTGTGCCTCTGACCTGCCATTCTCCACCTTTTAAACCCCTAACCTTGACAGAAACCACAGGTGAAGGCTCCTTTACTAAATCAGTCTAACGCCTCCCAGATATTCCCTGCTAGGTGCCATATCCACTTCCTCTTGCCGTTTTTTTAATCACATATGTACAATTGTATGCTGCCTTGACAACTCACTGGCTAGTAGAACTCAGTTACTGAGTTACATAATCTCTGCAATACTTATCTGCAACAAGAGTTTTTGGCAATAAGACTCCCTACAATTACTTAGCATATTATGTTAATGTAAATAAAGGACTTAAAATCAATGCTTAGATCTTTTTTATAAAAGAATTACACTTCTTGGACAATATAATTATTGATAGTAGCAGCTGTGCTAGCTGACCTATGTGTCCTAACCACACCACCTTCCAAGATCAGACCTGACTATTGGACGTCACTAACCCATAAGACAAAGGCTAAAGAAGAGGTACTTGGTAATTCAGTTAGCTCGTAGTAGTATCCGGTTCTTGTGTTTCCAAAGACAGAGTCAATACCCATCAAAGGTTGGCCTTGCTGTCATTGATTCACATAGTGCCCTGGGAATATTTGATTGTCATCCTGGTAAAGTTAACCATATTTTTCTAACATATGTGTTGCAGCAGGCACCTTTTATGGGTTCAGCTTGGTTGGCAAAATAAAGGGAAAAATGGATAGAGCTTTCACTTTATCCCCTCTGCAAGCAACTTGAACTGTACATTTCAGCACTTCTCTGAAGAGACCGTTTGCCAACCTCACACGAAAAAGGTAGAAAACAAACCCAAACATAAAGAGCACCTATTGTGTCAACTGGAGCTATAAAACACATATACACACTTTGCATAGCTACAAAACACCACGCTTCTAAAAAGCTACACCAGCTGGAGATGGTCTGTTCGTTACTACATAAGGATTACCTGTCTCCGTAGAGAAGAGGTTTACTCAGACACTGGGTGCAGGCCTCGTGAAACCACTGACTACATTTGCAGCACTGCAGCATTTTCATGTTCCATCTGGTGAAAGAACAAACAACAATGAGAACAGCATCACCACTAAGGATTAGAGCCACAGGGCATAGTGGCAACAGAACCAATATATGAAAAAACTCACAAAGAGAGTGCGGGTTCAAAAACTTTAGATCTGAGCAACTAGCTAATACTATTTGATACAAGGTGCAGAGAGTACAAATCCAAACTAAAACAGAACCATTCTAAAAGAACAAAAACTCAAGGCGACAGAGATCGGATTACCTTAATGCCTTCTATATGGATCATACAGCCTTGCTGGTAATGAAACTTGAAAGGATTAAGATACTTACAGTGCTGATCTATGAAGCTAAACTCTGTTTCTGACATTCAGAGGAAACTTCAATGGTTTCCACTTTCCAAATACCTAGATTTAAGACTGTATGCCCTAGCCACAAGTTTCTTTACCATTCATGTCCATTCTTTCTGGGTGATAAATTGAAGTCCTGCTGCGCTGCTCTCTTTCTCTGAATCCTAGGACCTCCTGGTCATTCCCACTTTTAGCAGCTCTCACACTTCACTTAAACTATGGCATTTTTTGCATTGCCATTTTCAGCACATACCAAAACAACTAACATTAAGGAAGGAGTTAAACTCGCATATTGTGTAAAACCTTTTGGCTTTTTGCCACTGCTTTGATTGTTCAAATGCAACTATGCCTTTTGGTGAATTTATACCATATAAGCATTTTTTAATTCATTCACAGTCAGAACCTAAACGTTGTGGTGACTCGTAATCATATATTTGATTTAGGAGGAAACCAATGAGATTCCTATGTCTCAAAGAGCACAGCCTTTTGGATATTAGGAGACAACAGAACTAAACCAGACATGACCACTATGGACACAGGAATGACAAAGACCACAAATTGTGATTTAAAACAACAGATTTAGACCCAGGTGGAACATGGATCAAGTATTTAAATTAAGAACCAAAAAGGGACAGGAATTCCAACCATCAAAGATTTGAGCAAAAAGGCTATGCCACATGAAGTAAGACAAAGAAAGTCGACAAATGCATAGTTGTAAAGGTAACACATTAAAAATGGCAAATTTGGTAATGATGAATGTTGTTTTAAGACATTTGCTTCAACAACTGTGCATTTTCCTATACCTATACAGGATAACCACTCCCTATATCCCAACTGGTCCCTTCTAGTTCTCCGGCTGTTTTTTCCCTCTTTATTTACATCATCTTCTGGGACAGATAATTTTGCTGCGGATCAATGCAATATCTCCCCTATTGCTGGAGCCAAAGACTGCAACTATTTTCCCTCTCAACATATTAGAGGTATTCCACTATCTACTTCTATTTTAGCTTCTGAAATCTGAAAGCAAAGGCCCACTGTGGCAGGGAAAATAACTGTACTGGCATCACAGGAAACAGTTAACAATCTTCATTATTTTTCTATTTAGGTTCTCCCCATTACATTTATTCAAATGTATGTTCTTTCAATATAAATACATAATAGTCTGTATCATTTAATGATTGTTTGATAATTCAGTCTGCTCGAATATACTATTCAATATTTGTTTCAGCATAATCTGATAACTTGAATTTCCAAATATTTTTTTAAACAGTAAACAAGGTTTCACAGGAACATTCGTAAGAGAATGGGCATTAGAGATACTACACTGATTGCTTCTTTCAATAACATTCAACGAAGTCTAATTGGAAAATGTGAGCTGCATTAGAATGTTATTGGCAAAGAGAGGAATTTTCGCTACCAGGACAAAACAAGCTGAAGGTCGTGAAGGCGTAAGCTGTAAACACCTTTCCCTTTCTGGAGGCTAAAGGAAAGGACATCAAGTCTTCGTGCAGGTTTGTCGGTCTGCTTGGAGACACCATAGCATCTGAGAGCGGAGACAGAAACATCAGCTATTTCTTTATGGAACAAAACCTCTGATGCCGGCCATCTAAGAACCTCGCACAGGTTCCCTATGGGGCTAAAATTAGTTTAGAGAGAGTCAGGGAGAGGTTGGAGAATCTATGCAGAGAAATTCTGAGTTACTGTTATAATGTTGCAATATTTATTACTCTTCTGTTTGCAATCCCATATCGTTGCCACTACCTTGTTAATTTTATAGTAAATGCTATACATATTGGGTGCACTAGGATAAGTTATGATTTTAATAAAATCAAAAGAAATTGCATTTCTTTTAATTCGAGATCACTGCCCAAACACTGTTTGGAGATTTGGGATATTTTTGTAGATAAAAACCGGACTTAGCCTCCATAACAGAAGCTTGGCTAGACGATAATAACTCCCCTGATATTGCTGCCGCCCTACCTGCTGGCTACAAAATGATAAAGTGTGACAGATTGGGGCAGAAGGGAGAAGGAATAGCCATTCTTTTTAAAGATTGTTCTACTTGTCTCCCCGAACCTGTAGCGCCACTAGGAGACAATGAGATTTTAGTATTTCAGGTTTTCAGCGGAGATAACAAAATGTTTGGGGAGCAGTAATTTACAAGCCCCCAAGCTATAAGCTTGAATTCAGTGCCAAACTGCTTTCTCAACTGCTTCCTATATGTTTGAAATATAACCATTTTCTAGTAATTGGCGATTTTAATATTCATTTTGAAAATACGCAAGATCCTGTGGGTAAACAACTGGAAAGTGATATGCAGATCCTACAGATCAAACAATGGGTCAGAGGACCCGCCCATATCGCTGGGCATATACTTGATCTCCTATTTTCCAATACAGAGTCCATTAATGTCTCAAGAATGGAGTCCCTAACCTGGACTGATCATTTTTAAATTGCCTTTTCCTTTATCCTGCCAGTTGAGCAACCAGCCCGATTACACCCTCAACAGGGGTAAGAAGGTCGTGGAATCTTATAACTCCAGATCTCTTTGCTTCCCACTTTTCTTTAAGAGATCAAATTGTTTTAAGGGCACTCCCGAACAGGTAGAGATTTTAAACTTAGAAATAACCAATACTTTGGATCAAAAACCAAAGAGAATGGTGACAGGCTAATATAACAAGGAGGAGCTAAAGAAGTATCATAAAGCCCGTAAAACATACTAAGAAATCATATTTTGTAAAGGGAATTGAAGCAAATAGTAAGTCAACTAAAGAGCTCTTTAAAATAGTCAAGGAACTTTGCAAGCCGGCTGGCATGTCCCAAGCATTGACTCCTTCGGAAGATAACTGAGAAAGTTAGTAACTTTTTCTTTGATAAAGTTTCCCAACTTTACTCTGCATTTAAGTCAACCAACACTGGAGGATATTAATTGGAAAGCTTTGGAACCCCACTCCAAAGTACCCTCTCACTTAGGAAACTTTGTCCCTTTTACGGAAGAGCAAGTAGCAAAGGCAATGACAGAGGTCAAATCGGGATCTCTGCTAGACCCGTGCCCACACTTTATCTTCTCTCTGCTAATACTGGTAATATGCCCCTATGTAACGCAAATTTTTAATCAATCGTTAGATTCTGCTGTGTTTCCGGATTCATGGAAACCAGAGCTCGAAAAATCCACTCGCCCGCTCACATTTCCGAGCCAAATTCAATTAAGGCGAGCTATTTTTAGGTCCTACTCGCCCTTTCTGGCGCATAGGAAGACAAAATTACTTTTGACCTCTGTCTCTGAAAGCAGAGGAAATGTGACAAGATAGCAAGATTTAAAGGCATCTTTATTGCTCACAAAGTGAATGAGCAATAAAAATGCCTTTAAATCTTGTTAACTTGTCATATTTGCTCCGCTTCCAGAAACTGAGGTCAAGTGCATTTCAGTTAGGTCGAGTATACATTTTTAGGTTACTAGACCTGCAGGTCTAGTAAAAATTAAATGGTTTTTCGAGCCCTGGAAACAAGCTATTGTATTCCCACTGGGAAAAAAAGCAGGTATGGATGTCTCTAACCTTGTGAACTATTGACCAATTGCCCAACTTCCTTACCTGTCAAAGGTTTTGGAGACGTTGATAACAAACAATAAGTTGACTATTTAGAGACAAATGATGTCTTAGATCCTTCACAGACAGGCTTCAGGGCAATGAATAGTACGGAGGCTACTTTACTAGTGGTACTGGATAATATCAGATTATTGGTAGACCAGGGTAAAGCTGCCGCCCTGATCTTTCTGGACTTGTCGGCGGTTTTTGATACTGTATCCTATAGCCTCCTGATGAACATCCTACATGAAAAAGGACTATACTCTAAAACTCTTCAATGGTTTAGTTCATTTTTACATAACAGAACTCAGAGTGCAAATGAGTTCCTTTTCTTCCAACCCGAAAAACAATCAAGTGTGGTGTCCCGCAGGGAGCCTAGTTTTGTCCAACTCTTTTTAATGCTTATGTCTCTCCATTGGCCATGATTGGGGAGAAATGGGGTTTTAATATTTGTTCCTACGCGGATGACACGCAGCTGCTGATAGTTATAGAAGAAAGATATGAGGGCACTAAAAATAATTTGATCAACTGACTCTTAGAAACTGCAAATTGGATGACAGATCATTGTTTGAAGTTAAATGCTGAGAAGTCTGAGATACTGCTTTTTGGAGGAGCACACCTACTCTGGGACGCAAACTGGTAGCCCCAGTCACTAGGTATTGCTCCAGAGCCCAGACAGGTTGTAAAAAATCTGGGAATCCTGGTCAACAGTGCACTAACCATGCAAAACCAAGTTACAGTACTGTGTGGTAAATGCTTTGCCATGCTAAAACTACTAAGGAGACTTTTCATATGGATGCCATTGAACTGGAGAAAAAACATTACCCAGGCGTTACGGACTAGCAAACTGGACTATGGGAATGCGCTATATGTTGGTATGGCTGACTACCTATTCTCTCAACTGCAGGTAACCCAGAATGCAGCAGCAAAGCTGGTCTGTAACAAAAATAAGTACAGCTCAACATCAGAGTGTTTGAAGGAGCTTCATTGGCTGCCTATGCGCCAAAGGGCCAAGTTCAAACTATTGTGCCATGAGCATATAGCTTTATACAAGCTTAGCCCCAAAGTCCTGCAGGATCAAGTTGAATTTTGTTCCCTCGAGAGAACTGAGGTCTTGCAATCGCGCTGGGATGAATGTTGTGCTCTACAAGTACAATAAATAAAAGAAAGATATTAATAATGTGAATTCTTGAGTCGGTCTATTCATTGTGAAAAGAGATTTGAAGTCCAACAGCAACATATATCCCTGTGCGTCTCACAGGACTGATTGTTGCATAACATGCACCTTTCCCATGCAATGCACAGTGGGTTACAGTCCATCGGGTTCTCTGGGTCATGATGTTATGTTGACTAAGTCTGCATTGCCAGACGGTGGAGAGAATCCAAATCTCAGGCTGGAGAAGTTCCAGAAAATGTGTCACAGTAAGAGGTGCACCAGCTTGAGCAGGGGCAGAGTGGTGTAACCACATTTTACCTTGTTGTCTGCAGATCCTGGGCAGATGAATGCTCCCGCTCTGACCTATGCCTGCTTCTTCATTACAAATTTGACAAATGTGCTTGACATTTTGGTAAGCTACCTTTCAGTTTAGGCAGCAAAGTCAGCAAGCAACCATGCAACAGAGTAGAGGAAACTCTTAAAAAGATCAGAGCATACAACCAATCAAGGAATTGAAACAAGATTTAGAGAAAGTATGAAGACGAGATCCATGGAGCATAGTTCTAATAGACGTATTGATTAATATAGTCATAGAACATCTAGTGACTAAGCATTAGGTAGCAACCTTCATACAAAGATGATGCAAATCTAATTTTGAACACGGGCATTACAGTTAAACATGGTGTATAGGCAACAGGTGTGAGGCGGTCATCTACCTATACAAAAACAGGAAACAAACTACAGACCTGTGCTAGAATCATGTTAATACAGATACAGAGGAAAAACAATTCACTGCCAACATAGAAGATTAAGACACAACCATTCATAGTTAAGAATCTACCACCAGAAAGACAGGATACAGAGAATCAACAGGAGTGAGCTAGGAACCACCAACACAGAAAAAGATGATGCTAACAGCTTTATGAGCCGGTGTATACACCTATGACCTACTTATAAAAAGACAGTAGAGTGAGTAAAAATATCTGAGTAAAGAATGGAATTTTACCTACTTGTAATGAAAGCACCCCATCATGGGTAATGTTTTTGAATTCACAAACTGTACAATAGGTCCATCCATCTATGAGATCTTTAAGTACGTTTTCAGAAGTAAGATTTTCATTTTTATAAATAATCTTGTAATTTTGCCTATGAAAGGCAATATTTTTTCTTTTTCTACATATTCAACTTCAAATGAACAATCAGTGTTACAAAAATACAATATGCTGACAAAAAGCCCCTTGTTTAAACTTCCAACCAAACTAAAAATAAAGAGGAGTGTAGGGTTGGCTGAACGTCCTTTGAGCAGTGTCCTAGCAACAACTCATTCCTTGTTTATGCAATGCTGAGTGATCTGGAATGTTTTTTTTGTCCAGGAGACCAGAGTCAAGCATCCAAACAAGCCTCCTTTTGCTCACCCACATCATAGAACTATGGTTGCTAAGGGTGCATTCCAATTAATATTACTTTTGAAATCAGTGACTACAGTCCCCAAGCTGGTCTCAGCGGAATAATAGTAAGGCGCAATTCTTTTTACCAGCACCCTAGCAGCCGCCCCTATGAAAATCTATATATTAAGTCATGATACCCCGCCATCTTCCATAATTGCATGTGATAGGCATGAGAGTGGTTGGTCACATAATAGTTGGATATGCATTATATCACTTCCCAGACTGTATGCAGCCTCTACAGTTTTAGGGTGCCCCGGAGGGTTTAGCAGTAGTGAAATTCGGTGCTGGTGTTTTCCTTCTCTTCTGCCTGCCTCCTATGCAGCTATACTTTCCTAATGAGGAATTCATAGTAAAGCCAAATGCATGTGTTTTGGTTTGACTTAACTACTGAATGGAGCAAGATTCTTCAAACTTACCTAACCTGAACTAAAAGATTTCCAACAAGTCAGCCTGTGGCACGAGAGAGTCAACACAACGACTGTGGAGAGGGGCATGGCCATGACTATGCACATACTACAAAGGTGAAGGATACCAGATGCTGATGATCCTCAGCATCATGTGTCATGCTCTGCTGGAGAAGCAAAAGGCCCAGTAAGGACATCTGTCTGCATAGACACTGTCTCAATACAACTCCAAATCTGAGTGTAACAGCCCATCAGAGAATACAATGCACTTGCTTGTCATGGTTTCCCACCAAAGGTTTGTGTAAGGGTTTGCCCTTACCATTCACCGCCGTGGCTGGACGTCTACACTTTGGACTCTCCTGCAGTCTCGGTCCTTGTGCCTAAGTCGGGCACGAACTCTGCAGACTCCGCCACGGTTTTTGAGGCAGCTGGCTCCTACCACTTTCCACCCTTTCTCAGCTCCAGGACGCGGTGGCATCCTCCAGGACCCATGTTTGCCTTTTTGCGCATCCCGCGTGCTCAGCATTCCAAGTTAATGTCATAACACCGCAAGCAAAAAGGTTTTTAGTGCAGTATAGCTACTTGAAACACTGTTCTGCTACCAGTATTACTTTCTCTGCATGAAATGATTCCGAAAGGTATATAATATATTGTTGTTTTAATAGTTTTCCCAAGATTCTATTCCGAATCCAAGATGGCCGAACCTTGCCGGATACATCACATCCTGTTTGGCACTATAAAAGAAGGATCCATTTTGACTCCAGTTATGTTGTAATTGTTTTAACTTGATTGCTCACTCACTGGATTCCGTGAATTTGTCCCCTTCTCCATTGCCGGCGTGTACTTACTCTTCGCCTTGCTGCTTTGCCTGGTAAGCTGGAAGATTTTCTAGTGTCCTGTTTTTTCCTTCCAGCTGGATATTATTCCTGGAGCAATACGAGACTTCCACTTGCAATCTGGCATCGCCTCTGGAGATTGTAGACCTTTCCTGCGTACTAAGAAAATTCTCGAAGATTCACCAATAAGACCAGCTCTTGGCAGGTTGTGACACTAATGGAATCTAAAGATGAATCAGGTGCAAGAATTATTGACTGCAGTCAATTAAATCCTTCAAATCCAAAGTCTGATCAAAGAAAATGAGCCGCTGCTTCAATTTCTTGCAGTATTACCACAAGGCATTTTGGATCCTCCCTTGGCGGGCTTGGCGTAATCAAAATAGAACAGGAATCTCAAGAAACTAAAGGCCTTTCTGAACACATGCCAGGTCCATTTCACTATTAAGCCCAGATTTAGGCTTCAGACAGATCAAAGGTTGGCTTTATAGACAGTAAAACCACTTGAAATGCCTTAGCCTGGGTTATACCTTTAATTTCAGATGGTAGTCCACTTCTGGATAATTTCCCTGCCTTCGTTAACGGAATTCAAGAAGACGTTTGACCATCAGGACTATCCAAGAGTAGATTCAGGAACTTAGCCAAGGATCTATGGATCTGCATACATCACCTCGAAGTTCAAAAGATTAGCTGGAGAGACTGAATGGCTTAACTCAGCCTTATTTACCCTGTTTTGAAAGGGTTGAAGGATGAATTGAAGGACGAACTTATGAGAATTGCTAGACCTGCATCTTTACAAGACCCGATTCAACCGACTAGGAAAGTGGACAAGCAAGATACTTGAGGCCAAGAAGCCTCAGCACTGCTCACTGAGATCCAGAACAGAGGCTGAAACATCGGTATCATAGCCAGAATGTCCTGGACTCATTGCAAGGGAGAAAAAGACTAAGAACTGCACCATGTCCAGAAGAGCTGCATTAAAAAGAAGCCTCCGAGTCAACTGCAACTTCAGCTCACTGATCTAGAAAGATGTCAAAAGGTTTGCTTTCACCTGGAGGTGGTCGATGACAGATAGTGAGACAGCCTACAGCAGCCGATGGGCAAGGTAGGGAAACCTGCTACCCCAACCTCCGAAGACTGGCGGAGACCACCACCTTCACTTTTGTTAACACCCAAGGGGTGGGTGGTGAGGCCGTAGGAGAAGCACGGTAACAACAGAAAATGCTCCTGGCATACTTTGAACCACAGTTACCTTCTGTGGGATGGGCAAATGAAAGTATGTGTCCTGCAGGTCCAAGGCTACCATCCAGCCACCCGGATGAAGGGCAAACAGAACTTGGGCCAGTGTGATCATTTTGAATTTGTTCTGCTGCAGGAAGGCATTCAGAAGACAAAGATCTAAAATGGGACGAATACCTCTGTCCTTCTATGGCACAAGTAATAGCCCCTTTGCGAGTAGAAATACAATCAGAACAAAATTTCTCTGACTGTATACATAGTCCAAAGTGCTAATCGTCACTGATATAAATACCACAAACATGAAACACTGGCCTTCCAAAATATAATCCACAAATACATTGGGTACAAAAAATATCAAATTAATGCAATAAATATAATATTGCAATTGTATGGAAACACGATAAGAAATGTACCATAAATAACCCAAGCGCATCCTACACCACACACACACACAATCGTTCATAAAAACAAATGCATACCCACACATACTCATACGTCCTACAAAATAAGGGTTCAAAACTTTCAAAGTAACAATATATACATGGGGACAAACCCCCTCTCAACATGTGACAATTGATGACTGTTAGGTCCACAAGAATGGAACAAGTAGGTCAATTTCAGAGTTAATCAATGAATGAAAGAACAGTTGATAGTACAATTCATATTAGAAATTCAATTTCTTCTCAACATATTGATAAATATGGAGGGGGAGAAGAACAGCAGGTTGACAAGGAAGCTCCAGCGCCGACGCGCGTTTCGGTGGGTGACCCCGATGTGGGTCTCACCTTCTTCAGGGCACAATGATAAAATACAAGCAAGGGAGGACGCGCCTGGGAAAACAAAAATAGAAAACACTCTATATAATACAATAATGCAGTGCTGTGTGCCATGGATATGCACAACTAATAACCAGCACAGTGTAGAGAAAGAAAGCACAGGTTCATGACAGCTGAATATACTAACAAAATTAGGTAAAAGAGAACGTGCACACAAGAAAAAACAAGAGTTGCAAGAGCCAATATACCAGATATGTAGTTAAAAATAGCACAAACACAACTGTGTCAAACACCCGTGCCATAAGAAAAACAAGTGATATTGGTGAACATGCTCACTCCCTCGTGGAACCGGTGGTTGAAGTGAACCCAAGAAAAAAGACGACTAAAGACAAGGCAACAGCCCTTAAGCAACAAAGTCTACCTGGTAGGAACAAGAAAGATGGAAAAAACGTCACTGGTAGGATAGACGATGAAGGGGCTCGTGGCCAGAGCCTGTAGCAACCAGATAACAAATATAAGAGAAAAACTGCGATCAGAGTAATCTCAATGGAGGTATCTTAGTGGAAAAAATACACCAAGGGTCAAGCAAGGGCTTACCACCAAGATCAGATGACCAAATCACTAAGCCCGGAGGTGATAATATCAGAATCCTCAGGAGCAGGACACCAGGAATAGCCTTGGAGGATCCAGGGACAAAATAATCCCTTGTGGGGGCCACTAGTCCTCTCCAGGGTGGGAAGGAGAATATGATTAGGCTAATAGTCCATAATTAAATAGCTGATGAACCTGAAATGCAAAACAAAGAAGCATAAGCCCTAGCACCAAGATTATTAGGGGTGACCGTATGCTGCGAGCCCTACGCTATATACAGAATCCAGGGGGAACAGCAGGGATGCAGAAAGAACTAGCACCTCGCAGGGTATGCTGGTTCCATGGAGCAGGAAAATGCCCGCTGGGGTCAGAGTGCAATGGGAGAACCTGTATCTCTGCAAGGTCGAGGTCTAAAACTGAACAGTAGATCTGGTCTGCACTGCAGCCTATTACATGAATGCTCTGAGAGATAAAGAAAGTTGATGAACCACCATCGAAATGGCACTTCTGGGGGTACTACTATAATCTAAGTCTGGTCTCTTGTTAATTTGATGATGACCGCTGTTGTCAAGGGTATCGGTGGAAACGCGAGGCAAACTTTCTCAACCAGTTTATAAAAAGGTTCTCCAATGTGTCCGATTGGTAATGTCTGTGTTCTGTTACTATTGTACTGTGCTGCTTCATGAGAAGTCAATAAAAGGGACTGTGCATAATCAGAATCTTCAATATGGACATAAAATTGGGCAGAATTTTTGGGATGACCTCTCCCTTGAACCAGACAGCAAAGAGAAGGCGGCGGTAGAGAGCCCACTACAAGTTGGGCCCACTTCAGTGGCGCTCTGACAGCCAGAGAACAATAGCCATCAAAATATTATGCAATCCGGCCCAATGTCACCTCACAGAAGAGGGAAATAAACTGTGGAATCCAACAGAACTTGGAATAACCCGCTGTAGCTGCAAATCACAAGAACTGGAGGGGCGGAGCTTGCCTGGCCGCAAGATGGCCGCGCACTGAAGTAGCTCCGTGAGCTGATAATCCCATCCGACTCGATCCTGCTCCTCTACTCTGAATATAACGCTCCCCTGCTGCTGCTGTCGCCCAGTGCACAAGATTGCTGCCGAGATTACCTGAAATTCCTTAGTGGGGCGGCCTGGTGGCAGTGGCGCGCCTCGACCGTGATCTGCGGTCTGCATCCGGCCTCGTGAGCGGTGTGCGCAACCCGTCTCGGTCCATTGGGCGGCCTGCTGCGGAGTTCGCTGCCTTACTTGGGACTCCAGCGGTGCACTGGAGCATGCCCCTTGTCCGTAGTACGGCTCCGAGGGACCGGCGTTGCTGCAGCCGGGGTGCTGGTCATCTACCGGCACCATTAACTTCTGCGCCCATCCGCGGTGGTGGTGACGTCCTACCGGCGCTGCCATGAGGTGCGCCCAACGCTTCGCTGGACCCCCCCCTACCTGCCGGTGAGTACACGCTGCGATCCACGCGCCCCCTGATGGCATAGCGAGGCGTTCACTGGACTCCCTGCATGGACTAATATCCTGTGGCCCCTCTTGCAGTCATCATCGTTCCTGCGCTGTGGCAGGGCCGGCGAGGGCCACGCGGATCCCTGGGCCTACAGACTGCTGGGATTTTGACTACACCCCTTGTTGGGAAAGCAGCTGAAAATTCTGGGCTCCCCTCCCCCCCCCCTCTGCCTTCCACATCACCCGCGTTACGAGCGGAAGTGGTGCTGTTCCCGAGGCGCTGGTGACCTCCGGTGCCATTGGGCCCTGAGATTGTCCAAGGGGGTGAAGGCGCCTTATGGTCATTGCTGCATGGTGCGCCAACACCGGCACCGGTCCTCCCCCACGCAATCAGGAGTACCTATTGTGTGGTGCACGACTCCTGGTGACATAGTGAGGCGCTCACCGGTCCCCCCCAACACGTCTAATACACTGCTGCTCCCCCCGTTGCCATCACTGTGCCCGCACTGAGGCTCCCTACAACGCTGGTTATATAATTTCATATGGGGCCTTGGTTCTGCGACATACTGGACCCTATGGTACAATCCCGATCAGTGAGGCCTGCCGCGAGCTCTGGCCTCCCTCCCCCTCTGCCTCTCCAAATGCTTGCACTACATGAGTAGGTGGTGCTTGGACTGCTAATCCGGAGGGGCCTGGAGGGCAGCAGGGGTACCCATTCTCTGCTCCTGCGGTGGTCTCTGTATGGGCTCACTATCCCCAGATACATAAGGGCTGGTAAGACTGAAATTGAAGACGGGGGACTGTCACACAGTGGCGGCCAGCAGATCGGGTGTGGACCGCTTTAGTCACTTGGGAGTTGATATATCCTGCTGGGGGTGTCCCGGCCACTGCCGAAGTGGTCTCTACAGGGGGGTACTCTTTAAGACCTATAAGCTGGCACTGGCTGAGGCGTGACAGGGTGATATCGCCTCCACCGCTGGTGTAACGATGGGTCGGACGGAGAAATCTCAATCAAAGTTGCCCTTTGAGACGCGCAAGACCCCCAGGCAGCAAGATATGGAGAAAAACGCCTCAGAATCTGGATAGGAAATGGAGGACACGGCTGCAGACTCTGACCTAAAGCAGATACTCACAGCCATGCAGCTCAGCTTAACAAAAATTGACGGGAAGATAGACGGACTCTCCTTCAGGATGGACAGAATGTCTGAGAGGCTGGATAAACATGCAGCGAGGTTAGACACGGTTAAGCAGAGGGTTTCGGGTGCAGAAGACACGCTGAACTCCACTTTGAGCTCCACTACAAAACTAGAAAAGCTCCTCCACTCTGTTCAGTCTAAAGCTGAAGACTTGGAAGCGCGATCAAGGAGGAACAATTTACGCATAGTGGGTAGTGCTGAATCTTCAAATATTCTAAATATGGAGCTCTTTGTGGAACAATTGCTGGTAACACTCTTGGGCAAGGATACCTTCTCCAACATGTTCATTATTGAGCATGCCCACCGCTCTCTCGCACCCAGACCTGTCCCGCGGGCCTCTCCGCACCCCATCATCCCGCGGGTGCTCAATTACAGGGATGCTGCATTGAAGAAAGCCAGGGAATTGCAATCCTTGAGATATGAGGGCTCGGAGATATCCATTTATCCGAATTTCACGCAGAGTGTTCAAGAGGCGCGGCGCCAATTCGTCCCAGTAAAACAGAAATTGTGTGACTTAAACCTGGAATACAACATGATATACCCAGCGAAATTGAGGGTTCGCGCTGATGGGAAATCTCACATCTTTAACGACCCTAAGCAGGCATTGCTCTTCTTGAAGAAAAGAGAGTGTGACAAACGCAGTGGAGGTTCCCCGAAAATTCGCTCTATGTTGGACGACGATTCTCCAGAACTTGAGGAACAGTGAACTAAATGTTATGCCTCTTAATGTGTTTATTTATTGGCCCTGAACAGTGGGGTGTCACTAATTCTGTGGTGGTGTGGGGCGACGACCCAGCTTCGAAGGTTTATTTTGAAATACTTGGGCGGTCCTACTGCTGTGGTTATCTTTATGCACACTATGTTAGATTAGATATGAGGAGCGAATATTGGTACAGGCTCTAGTACCGAACTCTAGATGTTTGACAGTCAACATCTGCCCCGCTGTGTACTCCACCTACGACATCTGGGTTAGTTTATTTTATTGATTGTTTGTATTGTAGTATTGATTTGTGTTTGCGGGAGGGGGGAGGCTGTGGGATCGACTATGCCATGTTGGGGTAAGCAAAGCGTAGGTGGGTGGAGGTTTGGGTCCATGATCACTTATACACTGAGGGCAGGTAATGGCACACTGATATTAGGTACGCACTCTGGCATGGAGTATGACACTAGAAATAACTGTGTAATGCACATCGTTTTTAAATTCGATACATGACGTCCAAGACGATTAAGCTCTGGACATGGAACGTCCGAGTTCTGAATGATTATCGTAAACTCCGTACAGTTGTGGCTTCGTTGAAGAGACACCAGGTAGACATAGCCATGATACAAGAAACCCACCTAGCCCCGCAAAATAAGATGCCTTCCAGGCGGCGGTTACAGGGTCACTTCTGTGCTGCTGATTTTACATCACACGCTAGGGGTGTTCTCATTTGGGTTAATCCCAGGTCGGGCATTGCTTTACATGTGGAGGAGGTTGATCCTAATGGTAGATTTGTTGTGCTCCGATGTCAGGCTGAGGGATTTGGTGCTAGTCTAGTGAATATATACGGACCCAATTATGATGGCCCTCAGTTCTTTCAGGCTATGGCGACACACCAGCTCAATACTAATGAACTGCCACAGGTGTGGGGGTGGGGGGGATTTTAATTGTATACTTGACCCCAACAGAGATAGGTCGCGCGGCTCACATAGGAGACCTGCCGCTGCTGCCAGTGCTATTACAATGTTGATGGACCAGCTTGGATTAGCGGATGTATGGAGGCAACGGCCCAGTGTAGCCCCCGGGTTCACTCATTACTAGGATCGATTATTGGCTGGTTTCTAGAAGTTTGCTCCCTCAGGTCTCGAGCTGTGAGCCGCTCCCCAGAACCTATTCAGACCACTCCCCGGTACAGCTGAAGCCGACAGTCCCCACAATTAAATATGCCCCATTTACGTGAAGGTTCCCCCCCTTATTCCTTGCTCGAGCAGGTATTTCGCTCGGAAATGGCTACAGCTATTGAAACTTTCTTTGGGGAGAATATAGGCTCGGTCCCCGCCTTTTCAACCGTCTGGGAGACCTTTAAAGTGTTCATAAGGGGGGAGACGATAGCTAAGCATGCGGGAGTACTTAGATCAATTCAGAATAGGCTCACTAGACTAGAGGCGGACATAGCGGTGCTGGAAAGGGAGCATCAGATTACTGGTAACGTAGAGAAGCTGAACAGTATTAAAGAGCTACTGGAGGAATATCAGGATACGGTGGAAAGGGAAGTCACACACTTAGGCTAGTACGCCACAGCACATGTATATGGGGAAGGTGAACGTCCTAGTGCCCTTTTAGCTAAGCTGCTGCGACCACATAGGGAAGCTAACTCTATAGTTGAGATCATGGTAGAATGATATACAACTCAAAAGGCATTGCGGATAGATTCAGCAGATATTATGCAGAGCTCTACAGATCACGGATCCCTCCTTCTGGTCCTGTAATAGAGGACTATTTGACACATATCTGCTTGGCTTGGCTCACTGACTCCCATAGGGAGCCTCTCATGGCTCCCTTAGCCCCCAGAGAAGTTAGGGTTGGCTTATTATTGATGAAAAGTGGCACTGCCCTGGGATCGGATGGGTTGACAGTCGCTTTTTATAAAGCCTTTCAAGATCTTCTAATACCGCAACTCGTTACATTATTTGAAGAGATGGCGGAGAGTAAAGTGATGCCTCCCTCAATGCGTGAGGCAAGGATTGTTACTCTCCTTAAACCGGGTAAACCCCCTAGTGAGTGCTCGTTATATAGGCCCTTGTCCCTGCTAAATATAGACACGAAACTATTCGCCAAAATATTGGCTAATCGTATTTCTCCCCTACTTTCGGGACTAGTGGGAATCGAACAAGAAGGATTCGTTCCTGGGCGCAACCTAACATCCAACCTTAGAACAATTTTTGCAGCAATTCAACACATTAATCCCAGAGTCAATGCTGCTGCGGTTTTCCTTGATGCCGAAAAGGCTTTCGACTGTCGAGTGGCCTTTTATGGAGATGGCACTTAGGCGGATGGGTGTTGGAAAGATCTTTCTCCAACTTGTTATGGTCCTCTATGAAGCACCGAGGGCTAGAATTAGACTTGGAAATATGGTGACGTCCCAGATACCAATATCTAGGGGCACTCGTCAGGGGTGCCCCTTGTCCCCACTATTGTATGCCTTGGTTTCCGAACCGCTGCTATGTGCCCTTGGGGAATATCACAGCCACAGAGGGGCTTCCCGGGATACCAGTTAATAGTTTCTGCCTATGCAGATGATCTGCTCTTATATGTCAGAGACCCAGCCACCCACCTCACCCCGGTCTTGAACGAAGTGGTCCATTTTGGACGGCTGTCTGGACTAAACATTAACTGGAACAAGTCCCTGATCTTTCCACTAACTTCATCCACCGTCCCTCCACCAATGCATACCCTTTGGCCTGGACCACGGAGTCCGTTCGCTATTTGGGGATCCAGATACATACCGACTCAGACGTAGTACTCACGGAAAACTATGGGAAAGTATTAGACAGGCTTGAGGATGACGTTAGTAGATGGATACGATTACCACTCTCACTGCTAGGACGTGTTTCATTGATGAAGATGGTTGTTCTTCCTAGGCTACTATTCCCGTTTCAGAATATTCCCATGGTGCTCCCACAACCCATATTCACTAAAATAAGGTCCCTCATGATAAAATTAGCCTGGGCAGGCAAACAGCCTCGAGTGAATTGAGAGATTCTCACTCTGCCATATATATATATATATATATATATATATATATATATATATATATATATATATATATATATATATAGCATTGCTTCAGGTGGTTCACCTGAGCATAATTATTACGGGGATTTACTGGTGGTTGCCGCACGCCGTCACGTCACATGGTCTGCCACTGAAGTGGGCGTTGGCATGAAACGCGTCTGGCAGGAAACCAGAAAAGGACTTTGTTCATGGCATGTGCCCTTGCTTTGGCATAATTTCCACCTGGGAGTGCATCCCACCTAGAGGCAACTCTTTTTGCATTTTGTATAGCGGCCTGCCTGGTCGCGGAATTGCACCACCGCGAAACACTTGCGGGTCCGCGGCTGCTTTATTGGGGCAGCTAACTGTGGAACAGGAGGTACCTGTTATATGCAGATACGCTCCCGCAGGCACTTTTCCGAAATCCAACAAGAAGACATAGTATACTAGACTCTCTTAATGCCACTACTCATGCTTGGCGTAACCTGCTGGACAGACAAGCAGGCGCTATTTTGTAATCTCCATTGACCCCATTAGAGTGGTGCACTTCGCTCCCTTCCAGTGTAGATAGAGGGGTAACCAAAGCCCTGAGCAAAGTTAATGTTGCTGTTATTGGAGACCTCTTTGAGGAGGGAAAATTTCGGAGCTGGGAGCAACTGACAGTTGATGGCTCTACCCCTACATCATTGGTTCGATTCCAGTACTTTAGATTACAGCATTCTCTGAAGGCACTGCTGGGGAATTCCCTCCAGGAACCACCAGATGTCCTGGCCCTCTCCTTCCATTAAATCCCCATCACCTTCAAAATTAATCTCTAAAATTTCTAACATTACGCAACCAAATAGGTCCCTGGTATTTTCAAAACCTAGGCAAGACTGGCAAAGAGATCTGGGGCAGGTCATTGGGGACAAAGAATTGCAATATTGTTGTGAAGTGACGAAAAAGGTATCGATGAATGGTAGGCAACGCCTCATACACTTCAAATTCATTAACAGAACATACTACACTCCAGAGCGTTTGCATAGATATGGTTTGCGAGAGACAGCCGCATGCTCTCGTTGCGCAGAGTCTGTGGCTGACTTTATACACCTGGCCTGGAGCTGCCCTAACATCTTAAGAGTATTGGGGGAAAATATTCCAGACGATAAATTATATTACCAGCCTTCCACTGGTCCGGGACCCGTATTTAGCCCTCCTAGGTTATACCAAAACCATAGACAAAGACTCTAGGCGGCTGGTGACAATGGCTCTGCTGCTGGCGAAGAGACGTGTGCAATGACATGGGGTAGGGGCCCGATCCCCACAATTGAGGAATGGACAAAAGACATGGTGTATTGCAACACGCAGGCGGACGCATTTGGTGAACCTTCTTGCGCTGCAATCTAGGCCAAAGACTTACTGGGGTGCTTTCCAGCAGTACTTGATTGGTAAGGAAACAGGCGAACCTGAAAGTGTGGATGATAGTAATGAATATCAGTGTCTTAATGTGAACACGAATGGTTGATAACCTCTAACTGATTCCGGACGAACAGGATAGTCACCCTAGTGTGCCGGGTGGAATCTACCAGCGATATATGCATCACAGTGTCTTGTTTTATATTCCTTAAAGTGCTCTTATGTAAGTGTGCGATGCCTCTCTTGCCATCTAATTGCCCTACATCTATTGCTTCATAATGTTTTATGTAACTGTATGGTGTTATTGAAATCAATAAAGAAAATAAAAAAATCACAAGAACTGGAGCAGATTGAGCATTCCTGGAGTTCTGGCACGGAGGCCACTGATTGCGGTCAGAGAGCGCGATGCTCTAGGCCGCTGTTGAGGAGTGCTCGTATGTGCGTCTGTCCTGTGACTCGACCTCCAGGACCGGCAGACTACAAGACCCCAGAGGAGCAGCGATCTACACTGAACGGAATCCCTGGGCAGGCTCCGGTTGGCGGCCTGGCACTTGTACGGGAAGGATTGAGGGTGCAGGGTTTGTCGGATTTTGCAACACTCTCTATTCAGGCCTGTAAGAGACTGTCTACCCGGATGTCCTTTGCTAGTCATTGGGCTATGTTTGGAAAATGGTGATTGTAGACCTTTGCATGCTCCTCTTGCTCAGATTCTAAAGTTCTTTCAGGATGGGTTTAAGTGTTTCCACCTTAAAGGTTTAATGGGCTGCCATTTTTGCTTTCCATGGTCCCTGGGAAAATCTGTCCAACTCGTTGGGGTTGGTTAAATTCTTTAAGGGGTTTGGGAATTTGCGGGTTCCTCCTGTACGGATTTGTCCTTCCTAGGATCTCCTCAGTGTGCTGCAGGCTTTGAAATATCCTCCCTTTGAGCCTCTGGAGGTGGTGGATCTCCAGATCTTGACTTTGAAGGTTTTTTTCTTAGTGGCGATTACCTTTGCTAGGCGCCTGGGGAAGTTGGGTTCTTTGTCTTGCAATGCTCCTTTTCTTCAGATTTTTGAGGATCGGCTGGTTCTGTGGTCAGGGCCTGGGTTTAAGATCACTTCCACTTTTCATTTGCAGAAAGAAGTCATCCTCTCGGAGTTCTTTCCGAATCCTCAGTCTCCTGAGGAGGTTAAGTGGCATGCACTGGATGTTCGGCGCGCAGTTCTGTTTTACCTGTCCAGAGTTTGGGATTTCCTGCTGGTGTCCTCTCTGTTTGTTGATTTTGGTCTGGCTAAAAAGGGTTTGAAGCCTTATTTGCACACGGTGTCTAGATGGATAAAGTCTTTAGTGACTTTGGCTTACAAGCAGTTTGGTCTACCATCTCCTCTGGGGATCAAGGGAAAGTCCACCAGGGGGAAGTCAGCTTCCATGGCATGGCAGAGATTAAGGGTGCTTCTTTATCTGAGATTTGCAGGGCTGCCACTTGGGCCATACCTAACCCCTTTATTTCTCACTGTTCAGGGTCTGGAAGTGGGGAAGTTTTTGGCTCGAAAGTTCTGTCCTCTGTATTATAACTGGGCTATCTTTGCTGGTTTGTTTTACAATAAAATGTGAAATTTTTTGGTTCTGGCTGAGCAGAAACTTGATCAGCTGTCCTGGTTTTTGTGTTGGCAAGGTATATCTCACTGTGTAATGGAAATAAGCGAGAGGGACGAGGAGGTAATGCTTCTATTACTTACCGGTAATTGTATTACTCTGAGTCGTACTCTTAATTGTTTCCATTACTGCCCTTCCTCCTAGTTGCCAGGGCAACCAGGCTACGAGGCACAGGGACCGCGCTGCCCCGCACCTCCCCCTCACCCTAGGGTGGGTGCTGCGCTTAAGCCCTGCCGCTTGGCAAGTGCTGCTGCAGCACTCTCCTGTGAGTGTGGTGATCTGGAATGGGTGAGTTGCAGGCTGCAGCGCGTCCGAGATGAGAGCTGGCCGTGGCCCTGCCGCTTGAAGAGTACTGCTACAACCCGTTCCTGTGAGCACGGTGACAGACTGCTGCTACAGTGGCACCAGTGGCCTGTGATTCAGATCCAGCACCAGATAGACAGTAGCTGCTGATCACAGACATTACAGACTGAGGGAACAACACAGGACACAAACTGATCTACAATTTGGGCCAGATTATCTGAAAACACTCTTTAAACGACAAGACGACATGCAGGACTCCAAAATGGATGAAGACAAACACTGACTTGCGGACCCTACTGAATACCCTGCACTTGCAAACTATACTAGGATGCACATACAGTTCACAGAACAAAGAGGACCCAGGCGAAGATACCTACAATTCAGACTTTGATAATTTTTGCACCCCCAACTGTAACTAACACTAAGGTGACATGGCCAGACCGTCACTTACACTCTCTGGCCGCCTCCACAAATTTGAAGGTAGAGACTGTGACTCTAGTGGCCTTCCATGGGAATACCACAATTGATGACATGTTGGGGAATTGAAAGTTCGAGCTGAACACGTCATTGTATCCTTCTAATATGGTACTTTTGGGAAAAGGGATTGTCCTTGGCATGACTGGGATGCTGAAGGGAGGGAGGGAAGGGAACTGCAGCATTGCTGCAGACCACTCTATAGCAATTGTAGAAGATGGACCACAGGCACCTCAGCGCACACATCAAGTAGTGACAGAGTACAACGATGGACATATCCAGGGGTAAAATATTGCTACTAGACTGGAAAGTCAAGGCCTAAATAACTCGTGGAAAACACGACCGGTGATAGCCTTTTTAGATCGCCACGACAAAAACATCACCTTTTTGCAGGAAACTCATCTAACACGCAGTACCAAAATAAGATAGGCACTTGACGGGCCATACACAGGTCTACATCCTCCTACTCGAGGGATGTTAAGATTCTTATCAAAAAGGGTGTCCACCTTCAACTTACGTACACACAATCAGATGAACAGGAGTGATATGTGATTGTACAGGGCATGCTATGTGGTATCCATGTCACCCTAGTCATCGCGTATGGCCCGAAAATGGACAACCCAAAGTTTTACATATTACTCTGCAATAATCTCCTCACACTGACTACCACAACCATACTATGGGGAGGTGGCCTTAACATGTATTTAGATCCAATTCTAGACAGACAGGCGACAACAGAATGGCATGGTAAACAATCCAATAAAGCCCTTAGGACTGGCATGGAAGAATATGGCATGGTAGATCTTTGGATACTTAAAAACCCCACTAAACAAGAGGGCACATTCTCATCCTCCGTACATGGCTCTTGGTACTGGCTAGACCATTAGTTAGTAACCCAGGATGCCAGCGCTTAGAGACACAACATTATACACCTGCCTAAGACCTTATCAGATCATGCACCAGTCCGACTTGAGATGAGAATTCCTACCCATACCCCTACACAGTTTACATGGCGATTCCGAGCAACAGACCTGCTGGATCTGGTGTTCTGAGAAGAGCTCCCCCCGTTATCGCTACATATTTAAAAAATAACATGGGTTAAGTTGACAGTGCAGGTGCGCTCTGGGAGGCATTTAAGGCAACTATCAAGGGGGTTTGTATTAGCAAGCAGGCCGGAATACTCAAAACTATAAGGACACAATTATAGACCACAGAACAAAATATAAGTGCACTTGAGCGCCATAATGAATCCTGCCCAGATCCCCACATCTGGCTGCAATCTGAGACTTCAACGATACAGTCCAACACAAAATACACCATATGATTCATCCGGATCAATCGGGCTTTATGCCTAACAGGAGCATGAGGTTAAATCTGAGATGTTTATATGGAGTCATGTACATGACTCAAAGGCAACCGGATGTCCCAGCCGCCTTCCTCTCTCTAGACGCGCGGATGGCGTTCAATAGCATTGAATGGACGTACCTTTTTGCTATTTTGGGGAAGGTGGGCATCGGCCCGCGATTGCAACAGTGGATCCGATTGTTATACACTGCCCCGATGGCCAGAGTGCGGGTCAATGGGGCCATCTCCAGACCCTTTGCATTGCACAGAGGGACACGTCGGGGGTGCCCATTGTCCCCGATGCTCTTCGCGCTGGCACTCGAGCCTCTGGCAGCGTGGATTAGACAGGACCCGGTGGTGACAGGGATCGATCTAGGGGGAGGTTGGGAAGAGCGGATTTCGCTTTATGCGGATGATATCTTTCTCTACGCGCACCGACCCCGCCAAACATTCCATAGGCTCATTCATATCATTAGATCCTTTGGTTCTTACTCTGGCTACCGTATCAACTGGGACAAGTCCTTGGTCTTCTCTCTAGCTGGAGACCCCCCCGGTCTTGACGTCCGCATGTGCGGAGATGGCGCTCCAGGAAAAATTCAAATACCTTGGCATTTGGATCACTAAGACTGACGGGGAATTTCAACAGCTGAATCTCCAGGTGCAGCTGGCCAGACTGCGGGAGGACGCAGCGCATTGGAGGGGGCTCCCTATTTCCCTTATGGGGCGGGCAGTCCTCTTCAAGATGATGGCCCTACCGCGCTTATTGTATGTCGTCCAAAATACTCCTTATCACATCCCAAACTCCTTCTTTCAGGCGATCGACTCCGAGCTCCGTCTGTTACTGTGGGGGGGGGGGGTGAGGGAGGGGGAGTAGTCCCAGGATTGCACTCAAGAAACTACAGAAGGGGGTGTACGAAGGGGAGCTTGCGGTCCCGGATCTTAGGAAATACTACTGGGCTGCCCATCTTATTAATGTTAACGGCTGGGTCTTCTCCCCACTTGAGGAACCAGCCTACAGAGTGGACAGGTTGGCTGTGGGTCCGGGCAGTCACTTGAGGGAATTATATCGCAGGGGCGGGGGCTCCGCACATTTGCCACCACATACTAAAAAGGTGGTTGACATTTGGTATAGAGCAACTAGAATGACGGGGTGGGAGCGGAAGCTCACTGAACAGACCCCATTATGGGAGGGGGACTTCCTGAAGGAAGTGCACAGACTGCAGGGTTTACGGAAGTGGAGCCTCATAGGTACTGACGTGCTTGGGGACGTCTGGAAAGGCGGAAAAATGGTAACTTTTGAGAGCCTGCATGAGGGTCTCCAGATGGGTGAAGGGGAATTCCTTTGTTACAGGCAACTACCCTCGGCACTTCACTGCCACGTGAAAGAAGGGTCGGTGCTGCCAGAATATTCCCCATTGGAAGATAGGCTTCTTTTAGACCCCATAATTCAGAAGGTGTCCCTGACGTTCAAAAAACTTGTAAACAATACTCCTGACTGTCTGGGTCCTTTGCGGGAGGCCTGGGAAACAGATGTGGGCCTACTGGAAGATGATGATTGGGCGGAGGTCCTCCAGTGCCCTAGGGAAATCGCCATCAGAGCGCACTTTCGACTGGTCCAGCTTCGCATCCTTCACAGATCATATGCCTCGAGAATGGTGCAGGTCCATATTAGGGGTGGAGGCTCTGAGGAATGCGCCAGGGGGTGTGGCGAGAGGGGGTCGTTCTTCCATATCCTGTGGGCTTGCCCCAAACTTCAGCAATATTGGAAGGGCATTGCCTGTGTGATGGAGGCGGTAGTGGGTGCACAGGTCCCGCTAGAACCCCGGTGGCACATCCTTGGCGTTACTGGTGAGCTCACGTGGCCGAAGTGGTCCAAATTATGGCTAGCGTTGGCGGGGGGGGGTGGCTAAGAGGAACATTGCGCGTGCATGGGGAGCGACGGAACCTCAGACAGTGGCTGCATGGCTATGCGATATGGACTTGTGTCATGGTGCAGAGCGGGTGGTAATCAAAGCCGGGGATGTCCTCGCAAGTGGGAGAAAATATGGGGGCCATGGACATTGTATAGGGGTCTGTGAGGGGTTTCACGGGATACATTGATAGGCTTCCTGGGTGGGTTTAGAGACGTATACTGATGGGGGGTGGGGGGATCCACGTCCATTCTCCCTGTAAGCAGATGTGCGATATTGTTGGAGTATTGTCAAGTCTGGGAAATGCTTTCTGTAATGTACTGTCAATTGCTTATATCTGAAGCTTGTTTTTGAGTTAATAAAAAGAATTTAAAATAAAATAAAAAAATACACCATATGACAAAACAATCAGTGGCATGGGCGTATGAGGAGGGAGGATGACCAGGAAGGGACTTCGCTCACAAACTAAAGACAGCCTGGGCGCACACACATTGTAAAAACAATATCCTGAGAAGGCATAGAGCATTAGGACACTGCTTCTATACTAGCGAACTTCACAGATTTCTATGCTAAGCTCTATAACACCCATAACCCCACCTCTAATAAACAGAAAACAGAATATTTAGAAAATATTGCCTTAGCATGGTTATCAAATGGCCAATGGGAATATCTATCACAGCCCATCACGATAAGATATAGTCAAAGAAGCCACAACTACTCTCTCAAATGGCAATGCCCCTGGATTGGACAGCATGACGGGTGAATTTTATAAAGAATTTGCTTCTATACTCGCCCCACACTTGCACACACAATATAAAGAAGCATACAGCAAACTTATATTACCTCCAACTCTCAAGGAGGCACTCTTTATTGCCCTATTAAAACCTGATAAAGAAACAGAACACTGCGAGTAATATCGACCATTATCTCTTATAAACACAGACGTAAAGATCCTACTTAAAATATTATCAACTCGCCTGCAGCCGCTCTTCCCAAGCTGGTTTTACCAGATCAATCTGTATTTGTGCCAACATGATCCAAAGCACATAACCTGCGCACTTTATTTGCACTTCTTCATCGGCTCAACCCCAGCTTAGAAGCGATAGCGGTATTACTAGATGCTGCTGAAGCATTAGATTCCATCGAATGGGAGTATATTTCACAATCCTGCAAACAATGGAAATGGCCACAAGTTTTACACAATGGATGAACTTGCTATACACTAACCGAACCACTCAATTATGAGTAAATGGGGCCACCTTTGCGACAATACACATACATAGGGGTACCAGGCAAGGCTGCCCCCTTTGCCTATTGCATAAACATCGAGCCACTAACGGATGTACTTCGTCAACGATACTCTACCTCGTCTCAGCATTTTACACTGGGACAACTGGGCATATCGATCTATGTAGATGATATGGACCTCTATGTGAAAGACCCAGCCACCCATTTAGCACCAAAAAATACGACAATATGTAAGAGTTGGGCAATACCCACGATTGAATATTAATTGGAATAAATCTATAATTTTCCCAATGAGCCTGACCGCCTAGCCATGTGAACTGGAGTTCCCCTTTGCAATGGAGCAAGAAACCTGTGTAATACCTAGGTATCTGGATACATAGAGATTCTGACTTGGTACTTAAAAATAACTACAGCAGAGCCATATCACAACTAAAGGATCAAGTACAATGATGGTCACTGTCTATGACCGATATAATAGCCTTAATGAAAATGGTGATCTTCCCCAAGTTCCTCTACCTCTGTCAACATTCCAATTACTCTGCCACAGCAGTGTTTTAGAACGCTTAAAACACACCTAATAAAATTAGCATGGGCTGGGTAAATTGGAAGACGGTCACCCTAGCATATGCGCAGGGCAGTTTCGGAGCACTGGAACTGTACTATCTGTGTGCACAAGCACACTTTGCACACTACTGGTATCTTCCGAACACCTACATTCGGGGACATAGCAATAAAAAGTGATGACCCTAACCCGGTCCCACTGAATGCTATCCCACCGCATAAAAGAAATAACACTGCAAGGACAGAATTTACCACAATACATTGCACCACGAAGGCCTGGCTCCGACTAGGTGCACGAGCTCGTAAGGAGCCCAAATACTCCCTAGAACTCCCTCTACTATACTTGCCAGCAATATCGGTAACACACGTACCAAAAGCGCGGAAAGTCATCCATCCAGGAGGGAAATACGTTGTGCTAGAGGACATACCCCACTACTGACTTTCACATAATACCAACTCAGCGTTGCAGTGAAAGAAATATTCACCCAGTTCTCGAATGAACCCCCAACTTTGAATGCACTACATACACTACTGACCACCACCACCACACGGACAGGATTTATCACTAAATTATAGAATTCTGTGCAGAATGAAAGGTCAACAATTCCGGACATAGCACTAGCGTAGGAAAGTAGGATCTGATTTCATGGTTACCCCCACTTTTTGCTGGTGTCCTTCTGCTTTATGACTAGTCTGACTGGGATCCTGCTAATCAGGACCCCAGTCACTGTGCTTTCTCCCTTAATTGTACATTGTAAGTACTTCTACACATCTACAATTGGCTACATGTGTACCCTTGTAAGTTCCTAGTGTATGGTACTAAGGTACCCAGGGCAGAGGTACACCAGGGGTCTCCCATGGGCTGCAGCAATTATTGTGCCACCCATGGGTGTCCACTAAAACTGTGACTACAGGCCTGCCATTGCAGTCTGTGTGAGTTGGTGCTTTCACCTCTCACAACATATACAAGTTTCCTTATATCGGAGGTCACTGCACTTAAAACCTATAATTCACCCCTATGGCAGGCCCTTAGTCCTGAGGGCAGGGTGCTTGGTTATAAGTGTGAGGGTGCCCCTGCATGAGCAGGACACCCCTACAAACCCCAGAGTTGATTTTCCAGGCTTTGTAAGTGCGGTCAGCCATTTTAATACATATAGTGGACATCAGTCATTACGAGATGCCCAACTATATAGTGGCTGCACCGAACCCAGTCATGTTTGAAAGCAAACACATTGGAATCATACCTCAACACTGATTCCAGTGTTGGAAGTATGATCCCATGTACTGGGTGGCTCCCTTTGGGGTACTCCCAGTAACAGCCTTTCAGGGTCTGACAGCAAGCTAGTGCTGCTGCTGACCACAGACACGATTATGCCTTCCTCCTACTGAGCCAAGCTCGAGCAGGTGAAGGTAGAACACATGGAGGTGAGGCCACCTCCCAGACAGAACTTAGTGTGTGTGTTGGGATGTGGCGGGGGGTGCTTACCAGTACCACCAGACTGCTTTGAAGGGCACATTTTGTGCCCTCCTTGCATACTCCAGTTTGAGCCAGTTCAGGGAGCCCCTGGCTCCCTCTCTGGCACGAAACCGAACAAAGGACATGGGAGTATCCTCCCCTCTGTCCAGCCCCTCCTCTGGGAAGGAACCCACCCCCCCCCCATCCCCCCAACAGTCGTTCCAACCCTTTCCCTGGGGTACTTATGGGTGGGTCCTCTGATTCGTAGTGGGACAAGACTCAAGCCTGAAACCACGTCACTCTTCGACCGCCTGGACACTTGGACTTTGCCTGGAACCGAGACTGGATCAAGGAAGACTCCTGCTGCTCTTGGTTTCGCTGTTCTGCAAGTCTTCTTCGTCGCCTGCGTCTGTGCTTCTTCCAGGACTTTCACCAAACCTGTGGGCATCAAGGACACCCAAAGTAATCTCCCTCGGAGTGAATGAGTCATTCCCCTACATCTGCAGGCATTGCAACGAAGCAGAACGGTCTGCTGCTCCTGACGTCCCACGGACCTCGAAAGGCTCAGCATCACAGGTAGTATTTTTGCAACTCCCTCGAGGCCTGAGCTGTCCTCTCTGCAATTTTGAAGCCAGAATCCCTTGTCGGAACCGCTGGGACCAAACCCCTGTGCACTGCGCCAACTTGCCGTTGCCAAGGCTTGTTGGCTTGGCACTCCAGAGACCTTCCGGCTACAAGAAGCTCCAGCCTCCAGCATCCCTTCCTGCCAAGTACAACGCCCTCACCGCATCCTCTGCACCATGGGCCTTCCTTCTTAGTGAGCTGCTCAAAGTCCTCTTGCGACTCCTGTGCCTTCGGGTCCTTCTGAGGGTCTTCTTCTGCTTCAGTCGGCTCCCCTGCTTGCTCGGGGCCTGCTCTGACTCTCCTGCTTGTGGTGAGTCCCTTGGACTTTGCTGGTCCAAACGTTGCTCCTTCTTTGTTCTCCACGCCAGTTGCTACTACCAAGGCTTGTTGGTGCTCCCGCGGGACACCGACCCCCTGGTCACTGACATGGGACAGCTCGTGCATGTCTCCTGGTCTTCCCCAGCGTCGCCTGGTCCTCACAGTTGCAGTGACAAGTTCAACGTCGACTCGTCTGAGCCGTCCGACATCGGTGGGCACTGCTCTTCCATGTCACTTGGTAACTCCTGAGTGGCATAGACTCTGTCCCCTCTGCTTGCCGGTTCTTCACTTCCAGAATCCACCCTTGGATTCCACTGGACTTCTTCACCTTCTTCTCCAGAGGCACTTTTCTCCAAGTCTTCCATTGTCGTCTACGGAGGTTTCCGACGTCTCTTCACCCCTATGCATCTGGCTTCACTGGTGTAGGTAACCTGGTCTCCGGGGCATCCACGGGTGGAGTGGCTCTCCAGCCTTTCGTCCTCCAAGGGAATTCTTCGGGGTCCTCTGGGAAGGGTCCTTCTTCTGCAAGGTTGCAACCGCGACTTCTCCATTGACTTCAACTGGGCACGCGCCTGCGTTCCAACTCTGCACACAGACTCCATGGGGTTCCAGGGTACTTACCTTGGGTGGTTCCTTGTGTCACCAGCTCCTCTGGATCTTCTGGTCCAAGTCCTGTCCTCTCCTGCAGTTTGCGTTCCTCTTTCTTAATATATGGTTTGGTCTCCCCTTGGAGACCACTGCATTTTGTGCTACTTACCTTATTGCAATTGAAGTATTGTTGTGTATTTGTGTTGACATCTCTGGGTAGGAGATATACCAATGTGTTAGTGGGCGTTGCGTAATAAATAGAAGTATTTTTATATAAACACTATGTGGTTCTTTTTCGTTTAACCTACACTGCATGATTAAACTGGTAAAACAAGCTGCTTGACACTCCTTCAAGATAAGCCTGAAGGCTGCTCTCCACAGCTACCACGCAGAGCTTTCTATGGTTATCAAAGACCACTAAAATCACCAAAACGATTGCCTGGATTAGTGCAAGGTGCATCACTTAAATAATTGTGCACCATATACTAAGCCAGCCTCCTACAACTAGTAAGATGGAATAAAGGGCATGGCCAAGATGGCGGCGGAGTAACACCGTTTCTCTGGGGCTCCGCTCGCCGTGGCTGACAAACGGCATCTAATGGCAGCTTAAGTGACTCAAAAGACGGTGTATAGTGGTCTCGGGACGTGCGGAGCACGGGGGGAGAGCATCGGATCGACGGTGAAGCGGATCAACGTGGCACCCAGTGGCTGTACCCCCCGGGGTGCCTAGGGTCTGCAGTGGCGGGGCTCGCGCGGTTGCTGCAGCGAGGAGCCCGCAGCTCGTGGAGGGGCACAGGGCCCGCGCCTGAATCTAGTACAGTTACCGGCAGAGCTTCGAGAGCTCAGTGAGATGAGGCGGCGAAGCTGAGGGGCCCGGGCTCAGCAGAAGAGCGGTAGTACAGCGCACAGCGGAACGAGACCTCAAGGCCCAGGAGTGTGAGGCAGTGGCAGGAGGGGCAGACTAACATCAACGCTAAGCGGGGGAGGTGCGGCCCCGGAGCCCGGTCCTCAGCGGGCCGCCTGGAGACAGCCCTTCGGACCCAGCCTGACCGTGCAGCCCCATAGCAGTTTGGCAGAGTTCTGTGGCCCCGAACACGCTACAACACAGAGGAGGGGATCTGCGTTACCTCTGCGTGGCGCCAGGGGAGGGATCCGAAGGCCCGATCACAGGCCGCAGGGAGGCAGACCCGCGCAGCTACGCAGCATTGGAGCGGCTCTGCTAGGCTGGTGCAGTGAATGGTGGTCCCGAGGCGAGAGGAACACGGAGGGAGAGCATCGGACGGCCAGCGAGGCGGAACTCCGTGGCATCCAGTGACATTGCCCCCGGGGTGCCTAGGACCTGCAGAGAAGGGGCTTGCGCGGTGGCTGCCATGTGGTGCCGGCAGCTCGGGAAGGAATACAGCGCCTAAGCCTTGAGCTACCGAAGCCATCAGCAGTGCCTCTGCGGTCGGGTGTGGTGAGGCGGCGGAGGGGCCCGGCCGCAGTGTAGTGCGCCACGGAGAGGGAGATCCAGGCCCGGGAGGGTGAGACGGAGGCCGGAGGGGAAGTCTGACATCGGCGTCCGGCGGGGGAGGTGCGGCCCCGGAGCCTGGTCCACAACAGGACGCCTGGGGGCATCCTCTTAGTCCCAGCCTGACCGAGACAGCCCCATACCAGATTGGCAGTGCTCTGACGCCCGATAACGCTTAGATACCAAAGGAGCGTGGTGCGTTACCACCGCGTGGAGCCAGGGGAGTGACCCGAGTGCCCGACCACAGGGAGGCAGGCCAGTGCAGCTACGCAGCGTTGGAGCAAATCTGACCAGCCCGGTGCAGGGAAGGCACAAGAAGCACAGAGGGGCGCCAAGAAAGTACAGAAGTGGTGCGAGTGGCGCGAAGACGCGGCCTGGCGGGCTTCTGTTGATATCGACCCCTCCCGGGCCTAGTGTGCAGAGGTGCGCAGAAGAGGCTTTCGAACCCAACAGCAGCTGAGCGTCCAGAGCGAGGGGCGACACCGCAGAGAGCAGGCAGCAACGGCAGGGAGTCTGAAGCACAGCGGAGTTGGTCTCTCCCCCCGCTTCACAACAGTCCAACGTTGCCGGGCGGCGGCGGGGAGTCTGGAGCACAGCGGAGGTGGGCTCTCCCCCCGTTTCACGACAGTCCTCCGTGGCCACTGTGTCCACGCCAGAACACGGCAATGACCACACCGAGGTCCAAGAAAGACAACTCCATTAAGGATCTGCTCCAGAAACCGGGCGCGAAGAAAGCAGTGGGGCCCGGAACCGACCCACAGGTGTCCCAGCCGAGCGAGAGAGAGATGGAATCGGTCGCGGGACGAGCGGAGGATCCGATTACAAAGGGATTTCTGGAAGAGTTATTTAGCTTGCTCCGAGACGACTTCGCGGGCCTGAGGCAAGACGTGGCCTCTGACATTAAGCAGCTGCGAACGGAGCTTCAGGAAGTGGGAGAAAGAGTGGACTCACTAGAACGTAACGGAGACCGCAGGGAGGAAGAACTCACCGAGCATGCCCGGGAACTGGTTGACCTACGAGAACGAAATGAGAAGCTTTATCTCAAGCTGGAAGATCTGGAGAATCGCTCGAGGCGCTCCAACATCCGCCTCAAAGGTGTGCCTCTTCAAGCGGACGGTGGCAAACTGGAGGACTGGGTACTTCGCTTCTTTAAGCATGTAGCACCAGAATTGAGGGACACTGATATCACGCTGGATCGCACCCACCATGCCGGTAGGCCTGCCTCTGGCCCCGGCCGGCCCCAGGACATTCTCACCTGCCTGCACTCCTACCGTCAGAAGGAGATCATCATGTTGGCCACTCGGGACCGGGCGACGGTTGAGTTCGAAGGACTTCAAGTGGGAGTCTTCCAGGACCTCTCGCCCCTCACCCTTCAGAGGCGCAAAGAGCTGCGACCGGTCACAATCTTCCTACGAGAGCAAGGAATCCGCTACAGGTGGGGACACCCGTTCAGGAGACGCGTGTAGTACGCAACATGAAGGAAGCGAGGAAAGTCCTTGGGAACGCCTTGACGAAGACAGCTGACCAGGAGGAGCACGAGGGAGACCAGTCTTCTGGAAAGCCACCTAAATCGACGAGGAGGAGAGGCCCCAGGAAGAGCAACAACACAAAGCCATCAGAGGAGGAACGTCAGAAGGAAAGGGAAGCTCTTTTGCGACAAATTCAGGCTCGAGAAGGATCCGGTGACCAGGCCAAAGATTGAGCTCATTAGCTGCTGTCCTGAGACCCAGCGGTGATGTGGAGGAGTCAAGTCCAAGACCTAGAGATGTCGGTTTTGGTGGGGGGAGCCCCATTTCCGGAGGGGTGATGACCGTTTGTCAGATGCCTGGACCCTTGCACGATTGTGCGACCCATCGAGGATGGAGGACGATATGAAGTTTCACTTGTTTTCTCTTATTTCATTCTATCTCTCTCCTCTTTCTCTCTCTTTTTCTTCCTACCCATAGGAGATCTGAAGCCCCCACACGGACAGGTAGGGTAACCCTTCAATGCTGGAACCTTGGGGGGGTCAAGAGGGGACAGGGGAGGTCGGGCGTTGCTTACGCGGGAGGCGGGTGTGCCGCGGACGTTTGAAGGGTGCCGTCGGTGTCTCCTGATGGTATTTTTACCAGTGGGATCCACTGGGGGCCCGGGTTGGCAACGAAACCCCACACAACACCACACCCATAGGGACTACTACATTCCGTTAGATAGAAGGCGCGTCATACCGCGGGTGGGAGACGGTGGGATTATGGGGCCCTCCACTAGCTCACGGCGGGTAGCGGGGCGCAGGAGCTTAGGCGCAGATGGGTTTGAGAGCCACGGGCCGGCTGCGGCGCAGGCGTACACCCAAACTTTGTCCCATGACTGGTCTCAAGGTGGTTATTATGAGCTTCAATGTTAGGGGCCTTAATTCGCCTAAGAGACGCGCGCTTCTTGCCTTGTTGAGAGATGCTAAATGTGATAACTGTCTCATACAGGAGACCCACCTCCTGAGAGCCGACTGGAAGAGACTCTGGTCTAGATGGTTCGACCGACAATATTTTTCATCGGGACAGGGGAAGAGGGCAGGGGTGGCAATCCTATTAGCCGCGCACTTCCCGGGGACTGTCGTGGGGGTGCACGCTGAGGTAGAGGGTAGACTATTGGCATTGAGGATATCGATGGGGTCGCGCATCCACACGGTAGCCTCGGTTTATAGTCCCAACGAACAGCAGGAAGCCTTCCTCCGAGACACGATACATACAGTTCTGGAGACCCCGGACGAGGACTTGGTAATTGGTGGGGATTTTAATTTGGTCCCGGATGCCCAGCTGGACAGATCGGCGCTTAGAGCGGGACATTCAGGTTCCATCTCGGGTTCTCTACTACAGAGGTTGGGTGAAGTTGGGCTCAAAGATGCCTGGAGACATCGCTTCCTGAACGCTCGGGAATATACCTTCTTTTCGGCATCGCACCAAACGTACGCTCGTATAGATCTCTTTTGGACCTCCCCCAGGGTCATGGCGGCCACAAACGACATATCTATCGGGGTCGCGGCGTTCTCGGACCATTCCCCGATTGTTTTAACACTGCTCTTCCCTGGAGGGTCTCCTCGGCAAGGTTCGTGGAGACTGAACCACAAGTTGCTCACGTACGACGCTAACATTGCTGAAATACGGCGGGCCATCAAAGACTATTTGGAGGTAAATGATGTGGGTTCCGTAGGGGTGGACACATTATGGGATACCCTGAAAGCGGTCCTCCGAGGACGCTGTATAGCTATAGCGGCGGGCCTGAACAAAGACCGTAGAGCCAAAAGAGAGGAACTAGAAAACCTAATTAAGGAGCTAGAGGGTGTCCACCGCCGCACTGGGGCGGTTCAAACACGGCGGTTACTTACTACGGCGAGGAAACACCTAAGGGCCCTGGATCTCGACCGGGCTGAATACGCTCTGCTTCGCACTAAGCAGCGTTACTATGAGGGGGGGGGGGGGGACAAGGCGGGGAAGCTTTTGGCGTATGCACTACGGGCCGAGACGGCGGCACGCCGGGTCGCGGGGATTAAAAACGAACGAGGAGAGATCCTACAGTCGGACAAGGATATCACGGCAGAGTTCGAGGCTTTCTATACCGCCCTCTACTCGGCGGACTGCCTAAACCCGGCGGCGGCTGAGGATTACGCACGCGTTGTGCCGGTGACCCCTCTACCGGCATCAGAGGCGGTCCGACTAGACGCGGATATTAGACCTGAGGAGACCCTAAGAGCTATTCAGGGACTCTCCACCGGGAAAGCACTGGGCGAAGACGGCTTACCGGTTGACTTCTATAAAATCTTTGCCCCGGACCTTGCTCCCCTTTTGACTCGTCTGTTTAACTCCTTTACCAAGACCGGAAGGCTAGCCCCATCGATGTCCATGGCCGTGGTTATCCCTAAGCCAGGGAAGGATCCCCAAGATTGTACATCATATCGAACTATATCATTGCTCAATGTTGATCCGAAGATATTTACAAGCATTTTAGCGGCGAGGCTCGCTCCCCATATGCAGGGCCAGGTCGATCCGGATCAGTCGGGCTTTATCCTGGAGCGTAATTGTAGCAACGGGACCCGGCGACTATGTCATCTTCTAGATAAGACCCAACGCACCCAGACTCCAGCGATCCTTTTATCAGTGGACGCCGAGAAGGCATTTGACCGGGTCCACTGGCCTTACCTCCGTCAAGTCCTCCACCGGTTCGGCATGGGGGAGAGGTTCATGCAGTGGGTGAACTATGTGTATCAGGGCCCGCAGGCTCGCATCAGAGTGAACGGAGTGACCTCCTGGCCCTTTCCGATCGGGCGAGGTACGAGGCAGGGGTGCCAACTGTCCCCTCTCCTATTCGCGCTCTATATGGAGCCTTTCGCCGAACGAGTTAGTCAGCTTCCCACGGTCACCGGGATTCAGATGGGAGATAGAGAGCACAAGATTTCGCTCTGCGCGGATGACGTGGTGCTCTTCTTGACTCGCCCGTTACTCTCTCTCCCCCCCCTATTAGCAGAGATCGATACATTCAGTGGGGCGTCGGGATTTAAAATCAACCTGAGAAAGACGCAGGCCCTTAGCTTAACGTTGCCTACTGCAGAGCAACACCAAATAGCGATGCAGTTCCCGTTCTCTTGGGCCTCTAGCGGCATCACTTACTTGGGGATCCGGGTCTTCCCGACAACTGCGAGGATCGCCCAGGCGAATTACTCGGAGATATTGGCCAAGGTCCGACAGGAACTGTCTAGCTGGAAGAAACAGGTCCTCTCATGGCTCGGCAAGGTGGCCGCCATTAAGATGACTATCTTGCCCCGTCTTCTCTATATTATGCAGACACTCCCCTTGTGCCCGCCACCCAAGGTGCTGGCTCAACTACAGCAACTAGACGATGGTTTCATATTGGGGGGGGGAGGGGTGAGAAAGCGCGAATTGCCCGCCACCTAACATACTTGAGGCAGGAGGATGGGGGCCTTGGGGTTCAGCAATGAGGCATTATGAGGCAGCGCAACTACGCTGTATGATCGAGTGGTACCAACTAGAATCTGAAAAACATTGGTGCTTTATAGACAGAGGAGTGGCTGGAATCCACATCTGGAAGGTCCCCTGGCTTCCCAAACGACACTGGGGGTATACATCTCCCCGGTTTTGAGATCCACCATGACGGTATGAGATACGGTACAGGAGAGGTGTGGTCTCTCGACTGTCGTGTCGCCGTTGACGCCTTTTATAGGGAACCTGGACTTTCCTCCGGCCCATGTAGGGAATGCGTATGTGAAGTGGCAGGAAGCGAACTGTAAACGCTTGGGCGACCTATTTGACACGCAGGGAGTCATGGATTTCCCCCAACTTGTGACGGCTTATGGGATCCCCAAGGAGGTGTACTGGCAGTACCTCGCGCTTCGCCACTGGGTCACGCAACCACAGGTGAGCGCACACGCAGGCCGCCCCCTCACCAAATTCGAGCTTTGGTTTGTCACCCGCACCTCCAATAAACGTCTCTTATCAGATATCTATAATTTTCTCAACAAGGCAAAGAACCCCATCAAGTCCCCGGCTCAGCGCAGGTGGGAATCGGAGTTGGAACGGGAATTCTCCCCGAAGGAGTGGGCAGATATCATCCACAGGGCCCGGGCCTCTTCATGCAGTACCTCGGGCAAGGAATTGCTACTAAAGATTGCGCATTATTGGTATTATACCCCGGCACGTATGGCCCGGTGGAGACCCCGTAGCAATGACCTCTACTGGCGCAACTGCGGGCAGGTGGGCACATTGACTCACATACTATGGCACTGCCCTAAGATACAATTCTTTTGGGACATGATCCTACCTGTTGCTGACCAGATCTATCAGACGGAGCTTCCCAGATTTCCTAGCTACATTTTGTTGGGTCTCCCTAACCCTCTGACATACCCTCTAAAATCCTGCAGGGGGAGGGCGATTACCTTGGCACTCGGAGCTGCTAAGCAGGTGCTCCTAGTGAAGTGGGGTACGGACGACATCCCAACAAAACTGGACTGGCTTCACAGAGTTTGGGAGGTAGTGGGGATGGAAAGGATTACAGCTGGAATCAATCATACATTGCCCAAGTTTGATAAAATCTGGGGATCCACTGTGGCCTACTTGTCCTCTGAATCAGTTGAGCTCACCTGTCCCCGTTACTTAAGGGTCCTGCGGTATCCTACCACGCCCCCCGCCCCCGAGATGAGGCAGCGCCGCACGATGGCTAGATCCCTACTATGTCATGCATTGGGCTATGGGTAGGCTCCTATCTTTCCTCTTTCTCCTATTTCTCGGCTTTTCTCCTTCTTTCTTTCCACTCTTCTTATCCTTTAAATGTTGCATACAAGCCATGCTATTCCCCACCGGACAGTGGTTGTAGGTGGGTGTGTTTATTATTTGCAACTAAAATTCAATAAAATGTTTTAAACCATAAGATGGAATAAAGTGTTGGCCTAGTAGCTAACACCAGCTGACTGGGCATTCTGCTGCTCCCAAACGAATATGTGCACCCCTAACTGCAATCCACATATATTTTTTTTTATTTATCATATTTATTTATAAAGTTTTCTATAGCACGATCATGACCCGTGAGGCTATCAGAGTGCTTTGCATTAGGGGACGAACAAGATAAGTAGGAGACAAGAGAAAACGGTCAACAAATATGAAAATGGTGCAAACAAAGATTAACAGGTTGATAAGTTCGACCTCCATAAGAAGTCAGTAATAAAGTGTCAGGGCTCGAAAAATCCACTTGCCTGCTTGCATTTGCGAGTCAGATTCAATAAGGACGAGCTATTTTTAGGTCCTACTCGCCCTTTCTGGCGAGTAGGAAGACAAACTGTCACTTGACCTCTGCCTCTGAAAGCAGAGCAAATGTGACAAGATAGCAAGATTTAAAGGCATCTTTATTGCTCACAAAGTGAATGAGTAATAAAAATGCTTTTAAATCTTGTTAACTTGTCACATTGGCTCAGCTGTCAGAGGTCAAGTGCATTTCAGTTAGGTCAAGTAGACAATTCAGGTTACTAGACCTGTAGGTCTAGTGCAATTTTTTTTTATATATATATATATATTTTTGTAATTCTTTTTATTATATTCAAACAGAACAGAGATCAGTTATACATTCGACACAATCAAGCATGATTTCTTTAATCAATTTCACATTCAAAGAATCAGTTAACTAATATCTGCAAAGGGATACTACCAGGATCCGTAATTGGATATGTATAGCCAGTATTTTTTATATATTAAATTTGGTGTCGAAATGAACCATCAGGCTTTTCACATATGTGAGCCTAGCTTTCCCATTCCCCTGAAACCTTTTTGCGCTTTTTCAGGCATCCCCTGCCTCCTTATATATAGCTTTCGGCAATGTTGCACCTGTCCATGTCTCTTTTCCAGTTCTTTATTTATGGTGGCGATCTTGTGCCCCATAATCTAACCACATTTCTCCAAACTACAATCAGACCCAAGCTGCAGAACAGTTACAGATGGTTGGGCTAAGTCTCTTTATCCTAAATCCCCAGTATAAATAGTCCAGCAGTTAATGCAAAATTGGACTGCATGATTCTAACTAGGCACACTATAATCCCTGCCCAATTGGGCTGCAGCATGGGACAGGCCCATAGTGTATGTAGGAAAGACACTCCTCATTATTGATTTTTGCATAGGAACTATTTTACCTGCTCCAAATTAAAACCAGCTCGTATTGCTAATACCCTAGGTCCCTGCAGAGTCTCCGTCCAGCCATCTTCTTTTAGACCTCCCAATTCTGTAGACCATTTTTCTCTTAGAAGCAGTAATGGATTCGGAAAAGCACTGATAAATTTCTTATAGATCAGAGTTATTGCTTTCCCCAGTAGTGGTTTTGGGATCTATCTTCTACCTGGCTTGTTCTTCCTTTAAGATGCACATCAATGGCATGTCTAATTTGCATGTATTGTTGCATGTTGGAAACATTCTGAATTTGCCAGTTTTTACTGTGTTTAGTGTTGCAAAAGTCTTCATATATATCTGATCTCAGACATTTCTCAGAGTGCTTAACTCTATTAGGTCCCATTTCCTAACACCTAACAGATTTTCCCACCTCTCTCAAGAGGTCAGTATCAAATTGGGGCATCTGGTTGCATTTTCCCAGGCACTTACTACTGATCTTGTTTCTTTTTATCAAGTATCTTTTTATTGATTTTAAAGATATTGAAATATACAGGTATGCAAAAATAACAAGTAGGGGAAGGAGACCCTGATGTACAATAGGAGCCGAACAGTACAGTGTGCTAATAGATCATACACAGTTTGTGAACTAGGTATCGGCAATTTCCAACTAGCTTAAGCAGAGAACATTCGGCTGTCACCCAACCCCCTCCCCCCAACCATTGAACATAAAAACTTAAACTGGGGTGTCACGGTCAATAAAAAGATAGCACAAACAGTTGCTGTAAAAGGGCATAGCCTAGCCAACGGAGAGCCCCTCTGTCTTAAGCTGCCCTTCTAGAACTCGAGGGTGTTAGTGGGAGTCTAGACATGGAAGAGGTGGAGAGCTCGTAGCCTCGGACCGCATGCAAACAGGGGTAAGCCCTCAGATAAGTATTCTACCAAGGGGGCCCACACATAGTCGAATCCCTTGCGGGTGTCCTCTATAATGTCTGCCATTCTCTCCATCGCCCGCCACAATCGAGCGTGCCATTGTGTGAGGGAGGGGCCCTCTGATTTCTTCCAAGCAGCGGCCACTGCCATCTTGGCCGCCCCGAGGCAGAGCCACATTATCAAGCGGTCCCCCTGCGTCTGGCGCTCTAACTTGGTATCCCGGATCCCCAGGAGTGTGTGTTCAATCATGTCTGGTAGAGGGTAACCTAAGATTTGTTTGATTTGAGCTAGGACCTCCTTCCAAAAGGGCTTGATGTGGGGGCAGTCCCACCAGATATGTCTAAAGTCACCCAACTGCCCGCAGCCTCTCCAGCACCTGTCTGAAGCGCTAGGGAAAATGTAGTGTAACCTCTGGGGGTGGAGATACCAATCGAACATGATTTTATAGTGGGCCTCCCTTAGAAACATTGAGCGGTTAAACTTGGGGATATCCCTATATAGCGAGGTCCATTGTTTCTCCTGTAGTGGAGCATCCAATAGTGTATCCCAAAACCTATGGTGCCTCAAGGTGTGCAGGGAGCTCCGATTCTGTAGAAGGGAGTAGAGAAAGGAGATGGTTCCCTTTGAGGAGGCCCTGGATAAGGCAAATTTCTCAATGGGAAGTAGCTCCCGGGTAGCGGCCAGCCGTACCCGCGGTTGCAGAGCCCAGTGTTTAAGTTGTAAATAATGGAATTCCTCAGCAGGTGGGAGCTGAAAAGCCTTGGAGCACTCCAGGAAGGAGAGTAATTTCCCCCCCTCGAACAAGTGAAAGAGCGCAAGGCAACCCCCCTCTCGCCAGACATCGAAGGGACCTTCCTGTAAAGCCGGGGGGAATTCTGGATTAAAGTGTATGGGCGGGGACGGAAAGGTGGTGAGGGGAGTGGTTCTGTTCAAGACGTCCCAGACCCCCAAGGTGGTCGCCGTAGGCGTGCTAATGTAGGCGTTGCGTGAGCGATGTTGTTTGTGTTTCCACAGTAGGTCCCAGCTCGTTCTTCCCGCTATTTGTCCGTCCATATGGAGCCAGAGTCTATCCGACTCACGAAGGGACCACTCCGTGATGACCCTCAGTTGGGCCGCCATGTAGTACCCCAGGAAGTCAGGAAGGGCCAACCCTCCCTCCCCCTCGGTCGTATCAGCATTCGGTTGGAGAGTCTAGCCCTCTGCCCCTGCCAAATAAACTTAGTAACCATTGTTTTCAATTCGGAGAACAGTGCCCTATCCACCGGAATCGGAAGGCCCTGGAAGAGATACAGAAAACGTGTAAGGATATTCATTTTTATAGCGTTTATCCTTCCTATCCACGAAAGGTAGGCCGTCCGCCATCTGGCGAAGTCAGCGTTAATTTGACGCAACAGTGGGGGGAAGTTTGCCCTATAGAGATGCTCCAGCTTGGGGGTAAGTTTTATGCCCAGGTAGCTGATATCTTTGTTGGTACTACGAAAGGGAGTCGTGCCCTCAATAGCCCGCATAGTGTCCTTAGGCACTGTGAGGTTCAGGAGAAAGGATTTCGAGTGGTTCACCTTGAAGCCCGAGGCCCGCTCAAATGCAGCAAGCTCTGTCAATATCGTCGGAAGGGAAGATTGCGGTCTCGTGATCGGGAGGAGCACATCATCCGCGAAGAGGGATATCTTGTGCTCGTCCGAGCCAAACGGGACTCCCCCCTATGTTCGGGTTGGACCGGATGCGCTCCGCAAAGGGTTCGATGCTGAGCGCAAATAGGAGGGGGGATAGGGGGCACCCCTGATGGGTGCCCCGTGAAAGATGGAAAGATTCCGAAGCCACCCCATTTACCAGGACCTTAGAGCGCCTGGACCATCCCGATAAAGGTTGCGGCGAAACCGAACCAGCAGAGAGTGCGGGTCAGAAAGGACCATTCCACCCGATCAAAGGCCTTCTCCGCGTCCAGCGCGAGAAGGACCGTGGGAATCGCTTTCCTTTGCGCTTTCTCGATGATATGGACGACCCGTCTCAAGTTGTCATGGGTTTGTCTCCCCTTAATAAAGCCCGCTTGATCGGCCTGCACCAAGAAAGGCATAATGTTTTCCAGGCATGTAGCCAAAATTTTTTAATAGAGCTTGGCATTCAAATTAAGAAGCGCAATCGGCCTGTAAGAGGCGCAATGGGAGGGGTCTTTTCCTGGTTTGGGGATGACAGATCAGGGCTTCGCCCATCGAGGGGGTCACCTGTTGCGTAGTAGCGATATCATTGAAAAGGGTTACCAGGCGAGGGACGAGATCCGGAGCGAATGTACGATAGAAGTGGGCGTTGAGTCCGTCAGGGCGAGGTGCTTTTTGAAGCTTAAGCGAGTCGATCGCCTTCTGAACCTCTTCAGCGGTGAAGGGGCTACTCAGCTCTTCGTTTGTGAAAGCGGGTACCTGAGACAAGATGAGGTCCCCTAAGTATTGGTCTTGAGCCCGCGAGTCCGGTTGGTCCGCCGTGTACAAAGTGCGATAGAAGTCCCCGAAACCTTTGGCCTTACCCTGTTCACTCTGGTGGAGGACCCCCTCGCTATCCTCTATATGTTTGATGTAGTTCTTCTCCTTCCGTATTCGTAACTGGCGTGCCAATGATGAGCCTACCTTGTTCCCTCCCTCATAGTTGCGTGCCTGGAGGCGTAAAAGAGTCTTTTCGGCCCCGCTAGTTTAGATCGCCTGGAGTTTCCCTTTAACCCGAGTGACTTTACGGAGGGTTTGCATCGAGGGGGAAGTCTTATGGGCGTCCTCAGCGGAGCGAAGTTCGCTCTTGAGGAGGCGTTCTTCTTTGCGTTGCGTCTTAAGCGTGGCCTCTAATTCAATACATTTTCCTCTGACGACCGCCTTGAAGGCGTCCTAATTGTTAGCAAACGAAGTGTGTTCCGGGTCATTAAGGTCAAAGTAGCCCTTAATTGCTTTTCGGAGTTCGTCTCGGAGGAGTCTATCTCTGCACAAGTAATTGGGGAAGTACCACCTGGCAAATTTTGAGCGAGGTGCAGGCCAATCTAGGGTCAGTTCTAATGGCGCGTGATCTGAGAGGCAGATCGGGTGAAACTGAGAACCCACCACCATAGAAAGGAGGGACTGACTCAGAAAGATATGGTCGATTCTGGAGTATGATCTGTGCGCATGGGAGAAGGAGTAATCTCGGGTCGTGGGATGGGCATTTCTCCATACATCTACCAGACCCAGCCCCCCTAACGTTGCTTGCAAAGGTTTGCTGAAAACCCCCCCTGCTGCCCTATGGACGTGTGTGGTATCCAACAAGGCGTCCCATATTAAGTTGAAATCCCCAAGAAGTATAATGTCACCTCTTGCAAATCCCCCCAGGGTAGATAAGAAGGAATTGAGGAAATCGTGTTGCCCTGTATTGGGAGTATAGAGCGTTGCAATGGTACACTGTCTGCACCGTATTTCCCCCCTGACCATCACAAACCTCCACTCTTTGTCGGTTGCAGTGTCTTGGTGTAGAAAGGGGGTCGAGGTGTGAAAGAGCAGCGCCACCCCATTGTGTTTAGTGCGTGCCGAAGAGCGAAAGATTTGAGGGTAAGCTCAGTGTTTTAGTCAGTGATCCTCTGAGCGGGGAAGGTGCGTCTCCTGGAGGGCAGCAATTTTAATCTGGTGATCCTGTAGGAATTTCCAGATCCGCTGCCTCTTGTTAGGGGAATTAAGCCCCTTGACATTCCATGTCAGACAGTTACACCCCGCCATTGGACAGCAATATCAGAGCCGCTAGGCCCCCCCTCTCTCTACAGCCCCTTGACCTTCGCTTTCCCCTCCTCTCCCTCCACCCTGCATCAGCAACCCAATATGAGAAAAAAAAAAGGCAAGAAGACCATGACACCCAAAAACCTAGCTTAGAAAAGAAAGAAAAAAGTCCCAACAATACCAACAACCAGTTGTGGTGGATGAAAACTGGATCGTCGCCGGAGTGGGTCGCCCCACGGCTGGGCATGTTGGAGGGTGACTCAACCGGAGTCCCCGCCCGCACCCATCCCGGATTCTGAAGATAACATCACAGGTCGCCATCGCTTAGTGTTCAAGTGTTGATCGGTACCAGCATTTCTCAGTTAGGGCTTCGGCTAATGTCCCTCTGCAAGTGTATTGTCCCAGCCCTGGGCCCCAGGATGGGGGGAGTACGTCACTCCTTAAGCGGATAGTTCCTGCGGAGAGTGACCTGGTGGTCCCCCGTTCCCGGAGTTCTTGACCCCACCTTATGACCCTTGAGAGGTCGTTGCCCCAGTGAGGACCCCTATCTATGTAGGCTCTCGCAACCTTTATTCGTCGACAGTCCGGAAGTAGACTTCATGTGTGGCATCGATCATTTATGCCCTCCTTTCAGACTCGTGCTCCACTAGCGTTTCTCGGTCTGTTTCCCCCCCTGCCCCCCCCCCCGACGTATCCTGCGTGTTCTCTGTATCTCCAGGGTTGAGACCCTGTATCCGTATTCCCTCCTCGAGCTCCGTGACGTGGTGCATCTTATTCTTATATTCGAAGCTCAGGCCAAACGGATATGTCCATCTGTACTTTATGTGCTCGTCTCGGAGTTTCGTGGTGATGGGCCGGAAGGATTAGTTACTTACCTGTAATCCTAGTTCTCTTCCAGGGGTATACTCATCAAAGTCATAAGCCCTGAATTATCCCCGCCCATCTGCGGGATCCCGGAGCATATAGAAATATACATATATATATGAGTATGTTGGGGTATCACAAGTGCATAGCACTTCCGCGACATACATATATACATGTATATAAATACATAAATATGCAGCCTAACAAATTCCAATAAGGCAAAATGCCAAAATTACAAAGGTTTTCCCTGTACAGACAATCTCCTATATACACTCTGTAATAGAGAACATACACTGTAATAGTGTTATGCAAGAAAAACCTTTATTTTCAGAAAAGAAAACATGTAATAGCAGGCAGTTGGCCCATAGGCTGCATAGCTGAATAAATATCACCGTACAGTAAAACACTGGCACCTTGCCTTTAAGGCTTCCAAGAACTTGGACACTTTGCCTTTAAGGCCTCCAGGAGACCCTCTACTCCCATCATGCACCACAGGTGACAGTTAGGTCAGTTCTTTTTGCACGGTGTACTAACTTGTAACAATTACTAAAAATGCTCGTCCGGGGAGGCGGGAGGGTTGCTTATGACTTTGATGAGTATACCCCTGGAAGAGAACTAGGATTACAGGTAAGTAACTAATCCTTCTCTTCCAGGGGATACTCATCAATAGTCATAAGCACTGAATAGAGTAGCAAGCCCATACCCACTACCTCGCGGACGAGCAAATAGTATTAAAAAACAGATCATCTTAACATGACATTAAGCAAATAAATTCCTCAGTGAGGCTTGTCCCACTTGGGCATCCTCCTGAGCATCTGAATCTAAACAGTAATGGCGAGAGAAAGTATGAACAGACCGCCATGTAGCTGCTTTGCAGATTTCTGCTATAGGGGCGTTCCTGAGGAGGGCCGTAGTAGAGGCCTTTCCTCTGGTTGAATGCGCTTTAGGCCTTCCCTGAAGAGACTTATTAGCTAATTGATAGGCTAGAGATATGCAGGAGACTATCCATCTTGAAATAGACCTTTTAGAGGATGCCAATCCTGTATTAATGGGGCCGTAGTTGACAAACAAGCGGTCCGTCTTTCTTATTACCTTGGTCTAATCCAGATAAAACTTCAACACCCTCTTAAGGTCTAACGAGTGTAAGGCCCTTTCAGGAGGTGTAGAAGGATTAGAGAAGAAGGTAGGCAAAGTGATAACCTGATTAATGTGGAAATCTGAAACCACTTTTGGCAGAAAACTTGGATGAGTTCTGAGAACTACCCTATTTGAGTGAAAAACAGTGTAGGGTTCCTTACAACATAATGCTTGTATCTCGCTGACTCTACGAGCCGACGTGATAGCAACCAAAAAAGCCACTTTCCAAGACAAGTGCTGCAAAGAGGACTTGTGTATTGGTTCAAAAGGTGCGCCCATCAGTTTGGTAAGGACCACATTGAGCTCCCAAGGAGGAGAAGGGGCTCGTACTGGTGGGTATACCTTTTTTAACCCTTCAAGAAAATCTTTCACCACTGGCATTTTGAAAAAGAAACCTGTGAAGGTGATTTTCTATATGCCGTTATTGCTGCTAAGTGTACCTTGATAGATGTAAACTGCAGGCCCGACTTAGCCAGGTGTAAGAGATACGGCAAAATGACCTGTTCCTGCCCTCTAACTGGGTCATGACCATTATTCAAACACCATAAGTAAAAACGTTTCCACTTGAAAGCGTAGGAAACCCTGGTAGAAGGTCTTTTCGCTTCCTTAAGTATGTTCATACAGTCCGCTGGCAAGTCTAAGTGACCATACTGCAAGACTTCAGGAGCCATGCTGTCAGCCTGAGGGAAGGAAGGTTGGGGTGAAACACTCTCCCCTGGCTCTTGGATAGTAGGTCCGGACGACAAGGCAATCTCTGTTGCGGAACTTCGGAAAGTTGTAGAAGATCCGGATACCACCACTGGCGTGGCCACTCCGGAGCGATCAGAATCATCCTGGAGTTGGACTTGTAGAACTTCGTGATCACTGCTGGAATGAGAGGCAGTGGAGGAAAAGCGTAGAGTAAGCTCTGAGACCATTTTATCAACAGAGCATTCCCGCTTGAACCTGGTTGGTGATACCTGGACGCGTAGACGGGGCATTTGGCGTTTGTTGCATCTGCGAACAAGTCTATGTCCGGCACACCCCATCTTTGAAAGATATCCTGAGCCACTTCGGTGTTTAGCACCCAGTCGTGCGCTTCTACGAACTCTCTGCTTAGGAAGTCCGCCTGTACATTTAGGACGCCCGGCACATGGACAGCCGTGATGGTGAGATGCCGTGCCAGAAGCCACTTCCAAATGGCTTGTGCCTCCTGAGACAGAATTCTGGACCTGGTGCCTCCCTGCTTGTTCAGATAAAACATCGTCGTGGTGTTGTCTGTCTGAATCAAGAGGGAGTTGGACTGAAGAGAAGGAAAGAAGGATTTTAGGGCTAGTTGGACAGCCCTCAACTCCAGAAAATTGATATGGTATCCCTTTTCTTTGTCCGACCATAGCCCTTGCACTTGAAGGTGATTCATATGAGAGCCCCAACCTTGCAGGGAGGCGTCTGTCACTATAGTTTGAGTCGGAGTCTCTTGATGGAAGGGAACACCTTTCATTAGATGTGATCGCCTTGTCCACCACACAATGGAGTCCCTGGCAGACTGGGGTAGAGTGATCCGATCCTCCCAGCTGCCCGAAGCTTGCACCCACTGGTCCTCCAGAGCTTGCTGCAGGGGACGCATGTGCAATCTGGCATTGGGAACTATGAAGATGCAGGAAGCCATCGAACCCAGGAGAGAGGACACTTGTCGGACTGTTGGGTGGCGAATCCGCAGGAGTTCTCTGCATTTGATCCTGATTGATGAAAACCTCTCCGCCGAAGGACACACGCTTGCTTCCGCGGTGTCCAGCGACGACCCTAGGTAGTGAATGTTCTGGGTCGGATTGAGAATCGATTTTTGAAATTGACTCGTAGACCCAACTTGTTCATTAACTGGAGACTGTAGGAGAGATGAGACTGAAGCAGGGAAGGAGTTGCACTCTTCAGAAGCCAGTCGTCCAGATACGGGTAAACAAATATTTTGTGTCTGCGGAGAAAAGCTGCCACCACTGCCATGCACTTTGAAAAAGTCCGTGGGGCTGACTTCAGTCCGAAAGGTAGGACTCGGAACTGGAAGTGACGTAGAGCAACCTGAAAACAGAGACATTTTCGATGTTTTCTGGACACTGGAATGTGGAAATAAGCGTCCTGCAGATCTATGGAGCACATCCAGTCTCCTTGATGTAGATGGGGAAAGATCTGGTGAAGGGCAAGCATTCGAAATTTCTCTTTGCGGATGTATTTGTTCAAGATGCGCAAGTCCAGAATTGGTCTGAATTCTACTGTCGGACCTTTTTTTCTGACCAGGAAATATCGAGAGTATATTCCCTGGCGCCTCTGATGAACAGGGACGTATTCTATGGCTTTTTTCTGTAGAAGACCGTTTACCTCCTCGTGTAAAATGTGATGACACAAGCGGACTCGTCCTTCTGGAGGAACCGAAGGAGGTGGGATCTTGAACCGTAGCAAGTATCCATCTTGAACAATGTTCAACACCCATTTGTTGATGGTTATGTTTCTCCACTCCTCCAGATGTAATGCGATACTTTCTCCTACCGGAGTGGAACACGTGTCTAGAGGAAGCACTCCCTCATTGTTTTGATGGTTGCTTTGAGGTAGAGGCCTGCTGTCTATTGGTCCCTCTTCCTCTTCCTGGTCTCCGTTGGTGGAAGTGAGACCTCTGCTGCTGCTGACCCTGAGCCGACCATTGAGGGGTTTGAACCCTCTGTTGGAACGGGCGTTTATCATAGGGACGGGAGCGCCTACGGAATTCCTTCCGTTTTTCGAGACCCACAGCTTTCACCGTGTCCAGCTCTGCTTTCATCTTTGCCATTTCTTCGTCCGCATGCGGCCCGAAGAGAGAAGACCCGTTGAAAGGCAGGTTGGTTATCTTCCGCTGGACATCGGGTTTGAGGCCAGTCAAGCGTAACCAAGCAGAACGCCTCGAACAGATACCATGGGAGTATCCGTGGGCAGCCAGATCAGATGAGTCAGCGGAAGCACTAATCACCTGATTAGCCACTAGACCTCCCTCTTGTAGAATTTCTCTAAAGTCTTGCTGGTCCTCTTTTGGGAGTTTGTCTGCAAAACGTCCCAGTGAATCCCACAAGGATCTATCATACCTCCCCAGCAGAGCGGAGGAACTGGAGACCTTCATGATAGAAGCTGAAGTGTTGCACATCCTTCTACCTAAAGAATCCATCAGTTTACTATCCTTATCCGGAGGCGCTGAGGAGGAAGACATAGCTGAGTGCGTCTTTCTAGCCGCCGCCACAATGATGGAATCCGGAGGAGGATCCGATCTAAGGAACAACGGATCTTGGTCCGGAGCCTTGTACTTTTGGCTATTCGGGAAGGAACAGCTCCCACCGTTGCCGGTGTCAAAAAGTTTGCATAGCAGGTTCGAGAAGGCCTGGGACAAGAGGAAGCAAAGGCCGAGTCGAGGAGCGATGATGAAGAGTCTCAAAAATCACTGAGGAGGTAACAGTCGGGACATACATAGAAATGTTCAGCTTATTCGCTCCTCTACAGAGAACTTCACTAAAAGTGCTGAGGTCATCGATTGGAGAAACTCTTGACGGAGGTGTAGCTGTCAAAGTTGGAGAATAGTCTCTGATAGAGGACCTGGTGGAAGAAGACCGGGTGGGAGACCTATGCCGCCTTCTCTTCGGAGAAGAATGATAAGAGCGAGATCTGTCCCTTGATCTAGCATGGAGAGCATGTGAAGATCGTGATCTGCTTGGAGTCCTCCTTCTGGAAGAAAACACAGTCGGTGATCTTGATCTTCTAGGCGTTTTAGGGGATGGAGAATCCCTGGACAAGCGTGAAGGAGAATAGGTACGGGAAAAATCAGACCCCGGGCTACTGAGGGCCCTAGGCTTCCTGCGCCGTGCATCTTCACCAACCACCGGAGAGCCTTCCGGGGAGATCTGGACAATATGCAGTCCTGGAGAAGATCCCGATTTTGACGATAGAGATGCAGCTCTAACCTCATCCGAGGCAACAGCAGGCTCTTTAGCTCTCGACGTCGAGCGCCTCGACGTCGACCTTTGTTTTTCCCTCGACGTCGACTTCTCCCTTGACGTGGGATGATGTCTAGGAGGAGTTAAGGACTTCGCTGCCCTCGACGGCGACCTCACCTCCCTCAAAGGTGTCCTCGACGTCGACCGTCTACTCAGGGACTTCGACGTCGAACGCACTCGCCTCCTCGACGTCAATAGCCTCGCCGTCTTCGACGCCGACTGGTCTCGCGGCACCCTTGCCGTCGGCAAACTTCTCGACGTCGACCTACGGGGAGGTGACGGAGAGTGCCTTGACGTCGACGGATGTCTCGACGTCGATGGATGTTTTGACGTCGATCGGTCTTTGCCATGGCTATACCTCGAGCCCGAGGTAGCATGCTTCGACGTCAATACCTTTCTCGACGACGGAGACTCACGCCGTCTCGACGTCGGAGATTGTGTCGGTCGCTTCTTCGACGGCGGCAACGACGTCGACGGTGAACAGTCCGGAATCTGCCGTTTCCTCGATGTTGAAGAGGCAGAATGATGCTGGCGTCGATGTTCTTGAAGAGAGGAGGGCTCTTGACACGCAAGGCCACTTCCCAGCCGGGTTTTTCCTCTCTCGATCACAGCCTGAAGGCGAATCCTCTCCCTGTCGCGAAGAGTCCTCGTAGAAAACTTACTACAATGGTAACAAGTGTCAGGCTTGTGACTGGAAGGAAGACAGGCGATACACACAGAGTGTGGATCAGAGATGGCCATCTTCTTTCCACAGGATGGACATTTTCGAAAAAGAGCTGGCATTCTGACAGAAAAAGTTTGAAATTTTGTCAGAGAATGATAATAAAACACTGCCAGCACAGGAAAATCGCAAAAAACCAAAAAAGAAAACAATTCCTGACAGAAAAGTCAGAAAAACTGTCGAGCTCAAGCTCCAGGATCCTCATAGAAGGAGCCGGAAAAAGAACTGACCTAACTGTCACCTGTGGTGCATGATGGGAGCAGAGGGTCTCCTGGAGGCCTTAAAGGCAAAGTGTCCAAGTTCTTGGAAGCCTTAAAGGCAAGGTGCCAGTGTTTTACTGTACGGTGATATTTATTCAGCTATGCAGCCTATGGGCCAACTGCCTGCTATTACATGTTTTCTTTTCTGAAAATAAAGGTTTTTCTTGCATAACACTATTACAGTGTATGTTCTCTATTACAGAGTGTATATAGGAGATTGTCTGTACAGGGAAAACCTTTGTAATTTTGGCATTTTGCCTTATTAGAATTTGTTAGGCTGCATATTTATGTATTTATATACATGTATATATGTATGTCGCGGAAGTGCTATGCACTTGTGATCCCCCAACATACTCATATATATATGTATATTTCTATATGCTCCGGGATCCTGCAGATGGGCGGGGATAATTCAGTGCTTATGACTATTGATGAGTATCCCCTGGAAGAGAACTGTTGCCTCCTAGCCGGCATTGCAGGGGCCAAATCTTGGTAAACGTTACAACGAAAACCCTGGAAGGAGATGTCGCTCTTTGTCCGGGCCTCTTGCAGTACAGCTTCTTTTACCTTAAAGGAGTGGAACTTTGCGAGAATGTCGCGAGGCCGCCGTCGGTCCCCGGAGGACCGTCCCCCTACTCGGTGTGCTCTCTCCAGCTTAATCTTGAGTTGCCGCGGGCTGAGAATCTCCGCGAAGAGTCCCTCATGGAAGGCCTCCAGGTTCTGCCCCTCCGCCTCTTCTTCCAGGTCTCGGATCCTGATATTATCTCTCCTGGCCCTGTTCTCTAAGTCTTCCGACTTCAGCAGTGCGAGATGTAGTTGCTTCTGTAGGTCCTGCAGCTGCTCTTGCGTGTCCGCGGACCTCTTGTCGAGGTCTTGGGTGTGGGTCTCCAGATCCAGCACTCTCGTGCCTACTGAGTCCACATCTTGCTGGAGTGTCGCCACCCGTGTAGTAAGGTCCGTTTTGAGCTGGTCGATGGAAGCTTTGATGTCTTGGTTAAGCTCCGAGCGCAACTCTGTCTTGAACTCACGTAGGGACGCCATCAGCTCCTCTCGCGTAAGCGCCATGGTGTCCGTGTAGTCCCCCTGCACCGATGTTTGTCTTTTCTCAGCTGGAGGGAAATAGTTAGAGACTTTAGCAGGCGTCTTCTTCTGTGGCATAGGTGCGTCCGCAGGGGCCCTTCTGTGTCTGTGAATGTGGCGCTGGTCGCATGAAGCGTTCGCCCCCTCCTTCCTTTTTTACGCCAGGGCCGTGGTCTGATCGCGGTGTCTACACCTTACGCCCCTTCTGTACCCTGGATCAGCCGATATACATTAGTAGCAGTCTCCAGAGATGTACTCTGGAGCTCCCCGTCACCCCGGGTGGAGTCTTGCGTAACGGCGCAGCTGTGGTTGGGGCGCAGGGTTCTGGTTCCCTCTTCTAGTTATTGTGCCATTTAAACAGATATAGCCGACAGGGGGGGCGCCTACAGAACACCCTCGTGTAGCTAGGATGGCGATGTGACTCCGGCCGCCATGTCAGGGTCAGGCGCGCCAGGCAAGGCACCAGAATGCGGTCTCTGCCCCAGGAGTGGACCGCTCCAACAGGATCCGGGGGTCCCCAGCCACTGTCACACCCCCACCCCCCCCCCAGGGCTGCATCGCTTCCCCCCCCCCGCTCACCGGTCGTGCGGGTGGTTTATCTCCCCACCGACAGCCGCCGCCGCAGGTTTCCTAGAGCCAGTCCCTCGGCAGGTTGCAGATTGATGCAGCTGGCCGCAGCTCGACCACCAGTGCCGCGGGAGTGCAGGGGAGGGCTCCTCTTTGCAGCAGGCCTCGCGAAAGCAGCTACCATTAGCGAGTGGGCTTATCTCGCTTCTCCGGTGGTGGTCGCCATTTTGTGTAGCTCCTCCGTCGCGGCCACGCGCCTCTGCTCTTCCATGCGTGGTGAGCCGCGATCCCCCTGCGAGCCCTACTGGGGTCAGGGAAGGGGGTGAGCTCCCCTGTCTTCAGTTTGCCGTCTCGAGGGAGCAGCTCGTTTTCAACAGTCTCCCCCCTGTTCGCCTGTGGCGGTCGCCATCTTGCGAAGCTCCTTCGCCTAGCTCCCGGACCCCGACTCAGCACACCGGGGTGTTGGAACCTCACCTCACTGCATCCGTTTCTTCTCTACACACTCCTCATCAGGTAAGGATCACACCGGGCCGGTTTGGTGGTTAGCGATGGCGCTGCAATGCACAGGATTTTGGCGCGGACCAGGAGCCGAGGTAAAACACATCTACCCGGCCATCTTGCCCGGCCACGCCCCCCCTCTAGTGCAATTTTTATGATTTTTCGAGCCCTGAGTGGTCGTGGACAACAAAAGAGTCCTAGTCCTCAAAAAGGTCATGAAAGCAACATGAGTGATCTTAAGGCAAAAATGTGTTCATCAGAAGTGTTTTCACTTCTCTTTAGGTCGAGCCTAGCGTTGCAGCGCATGCGCTGCTCGCTTTGCGAGGCATGCTGTAGTAGGGTATGTTTTAGAAATGGAGTGGAAGCCCCGCCCATATTTTTTATTGGCTGGTGGCATTGTCTTAGGTAAACGCTGGCTTCCGATTGATAATGAGGCTTCTTAGTCCCTCCTTGTTACCGCCCTGTCTCCTTTTGTGACCGCACATCAGGACTGGATCTTTTACTTGCGGCGTTACACTGTCTCCTTCATTAGTCGGTAAGCACTCTTTGGGGTTCATTCGGCTTTGGCAAGGGCGCCCGCGCTTCACGGGCCGCCATGTACATAACTTAAGAATGCACGGGTGCCGTGCTATAGCATAGCGCTCGCTTTTTTTATTGTCTACTGCTTTCTTTTCAATGTACTTTTTTTTCACGTTGGCGGCACACACGCTTTACCTTTAGCCATGTTAAGCTAAAGCGCGGGTGCCGCGATTGTTGATTTATTTACTTTTTTTCACGTTGGCGGCACACACGCTTTACCTTTAGCCATGTTAAGCTAAAGCGCGGGTGCCGCAATTGTTGAAAAAGTAAAGAAATTGATTTTTTTTTCTATTTCTTTACATTTGCAGCAATCGCGGCACCCGCGCTTTACTTTAACATGGTTAAAGGTAAAGCGCGGGTGCCACGATTGTTGAAAAAGTAAAGAAATAGATTTTTTTTCTATTTCTCTACTTTTGCAGCAATCGCGGCACCCGCGCTTTACTTTAACATGGTTAAAGGTAAAGCGCGGGTGCCGCGATTGTAGCAAAAGTAAACAAATAGAAAAAAAGAGTGGGCCGCCATTTTTTTTCTATTTGTTAACTCTTGTTTACAATGCCATTGGTTACAAACTCGCAATTGCGACACCTATAGCATTGTAAATGCTTGTAATTTGTTTCCCTACGGCCCCGCCGCACCTCCCAATCGCAGGACGCGCCTTTAAGACCCAGTGCAGTGTCTGACTCTTCACCTCCTCGACCCCCGCAGGCTCTCTGAACGTGCAGCAGGAGCGGGGGGCTGCACGCACCGGGTCACGTCTCTGCTGCATGAACCAACCACACACGGTGGGTACCACAGGTCTCACCCACAGACCTCCCCTTCAACGTCCAGATGGACTGATCGTGACCAGGGGTCTAGGGCCCCCTTTGCTTATCCGTTTATATTCTGCTTGTTGGTGGCTGTAGGGCGGTTCAAGAAGATCATGGCTTTAATCCCGGCGCCTGCACTCACCTACTGAACTGGTTGTTTGACCCCTGAATGCCAGTAATATCCACGAGATGGGTGGGGGGGGGGTGAGAAAGTGCCATCTTTCTTGCATGGTATGCCCCCACTTTTTGCTGAATTGCTGATGTACTTTGACTGAGTGTGCCCTGGGCTCCTGCCAATCAGGTGCACAGGGCCTGTGTTCCTTCCCTAAAACTGCATTACAGCCTAAACCCAATTGGCATCTCTGGCCACAGGTAAGCCCCTGGTAAATTGTACCCTAGGTACCCAGGGCACTGTGACCAGAGAAGGCCCCTAAGGGCTGCAGCACTTATTGTGCCACCCTTGGAGGCCATGTACCCTGAAACACACCCCCTGCCTTTGCAGGCTGAGTGTCTTGGTGCAGAACTAAACAGAGTCGACATGGCACACATCCCTGTGTGCCATGCCCACAAACACACTGCCCTGGCATACCTCAGTCACCCCTCTAGCTGGGTGCGCTATGCCAGTGATGTGGGCACAGGTGCATGAGCCCTGTGCCCCTACAGTACCCAGGGCCATTCCTGGGCACTGTAAGAATAGTGATGCCATTAAGAGTATATGGTGCTGGGAGGTTGTCATTACAAACTCCACAGCACTATAATGGCTACACTGAAAACTGAGAAGTTTGGTATCAAACTTCTCAGCACATTAAACCCACACTGATGCCAGTGTGGGATTTAATGTAAAATGCACGACAGAGGGCAACTTAGAGTTGCCCCCTGAACCTAACCCACAATCCACGTCCTGTCTGAGAGGCTGCCTAGGCTGCCCACCCAGCAGACATGTTGCTGGACCCCTGGGTAGAGAGCCATCCGCTCTCCCGGGACTGCAACAATGCACGTCCTGGGCGAGGTGCTAGGCCTCCTCCCCCAGGATGGGCAGGGGGAAGCTTCAAAGGCATTCCACCTTTGTGAGCTTCCCCAGACCACTTGCTGTACTCAGCAACTGGTCCCCACTGGTTCTAGCCCCCACTCTGGCGGGAAGACTGGCGGGAAACACCAAGGGAGGAAAGGGGGTGTGCCAGCCTCTGCCAACCCCACCCCTCAGGTGGGGGGAGGCGAGGTGAAGCACATCTCCGGGCTCTCGCCATCTTGAAGATGGCTCCTGCCCCCCTCCCACTGGAGAGTGGCAGGATAGGGGGTGTACCCACCCCAGGGAAGGGACTCATTGGTCCCTGCTCTTTACCTACCTGTAACGCCCCTAAATCTAGTATTTAGGGGCACCCTGAACCTTCCTTCTTTAGATCCCGATTCTGCAACAAGAAAAAAGAACAAGAAGACGACCTGCCTTGCAGCTGCTAACAAATTGACGACACCAATTGACTTGGCCCCAGCCCTACAGGCCTGTTGATCCTTGAACCTGCTCCTGCTAAACCCCGGCGTCTCCAGCGGACAGCAACCTCGAAAACCCCAGAGGACCTGCCTGCCTTGCTCATCTAAAGACTGGGACTCCCACGAGCAGTGGTTCTGCTCAAACAAGCAACACCCCTGGTGCCAGCCAGGAACCACGAATCCAGCACACTCTGCACCCGTCGAGCCCGGCCTGTGCGAACCAAGACCACGAGGACGTCCCCCCGGCGATTGTGACCTGGAATCCGGTGCCCAAGGACCCTCCTCGACGACCCCGACGACTCCTGCAGCCTCACAACCAGGGACCCCCCAACCGCGACCAGCAGAGGGTAAGATTTCCCGACGCCAAAAGACACCCCTGCACCCGGCGCCCCACGGCCCCCTGTGCCCAACTCCTGGGTGCCTACCTATCCTCCAAGATCCCAACTTACCTCTCGAAGTGGTGGTCGCACCTGAAGAATCTCCGTCCCCGAGCCTGCAGCCTTTGTTCAACTTCCAAGTCTCCCATTGAATAACATTGAGCGCCCGACGGCTCAAAAGCACCCTGCACCCAGCCGCCCGAGTGCCCCTGGCAGTGCAACCTCTACTCTAATCTACTTCCCCGTTTGCCCTGAGCAAGTGACCAGGAGCCCAGCTCCCACAGCCGCATGGCCTGCTAGCCAGCAGCCACCAACCAAAGGCCCCCTGCCACCCATAGGATAACATTGGGCCTAACTCACTCTGCACCCGGCCGCCCCTGTGCCGCTGAGGGTGTAACAACTGTACTTACCTGACCCTGGGAGACCCCTGAGTCTATGCCCAGAAGCTTAACTCTGCCAGTCGAGTACTTACCCAATAGCCGATAACTCACTTTTCTTCCATAGGGTAACATTGACTGGTTTCACTTGTAAATTCTTCTAAGTGTGGAGTTTCTAAACTTTAAAATATTCATCTAAAATCAGCCGAATTACGAAAACAAATTTACTCACCTGTTATCAGGAGAGATCCCAGTGCTGGATCTTGGTGCCCAGCACTGACCCTGAAAAGTAATTATAACTATACTTACCAGTAACTTGAATTTCCTTCCATAGGATAACATTGCCTGGTTTTTGCTGAAAAAGTTTCTAAGTGTCGATTTTTGAAACTTACAAATATTTGCTAAAAATCGCCAGTGTGACAAACGCATTCTTTCAATTGTTTACAGGAGATGCACCAGTGCTGGATCCAAGATCCAACACTGAGTAAGAAAAAGTAACGATAACACTACTTACCTGCTAAGTGAATTTCCTCCCATAGGATAACATTGGTGATTCTATGCGAAAAGGTTTCTAAGTGCCAACTTTTAAAATACAATAATATTCCTTAAAAATCACAACTGTAACCAAAACGTTTTTACTCAACTGTTTACAGGAGATGTCCCAGGACTGAATCTAGGATCCAGTCCTGTGGTAAGAAAAGTAATCCAAAAAGTAATCTATTCCATTTAACTAGAAATTCCCATTGAGCTCAATGTATTATTGTGTTTGAAATTGTGTTGCCTAATGCAACAACTGTAACTACTGTGTTCAAAAGTCTATTGCTTATTGAAAGTATTCAACTACAGCATTTGATTCTGAGAAAGTATTTTGATACCTATTGTTGGTTCTAAAAATAAAACAGTATATTTTTTTATACAAAACAATTGGCCTAGAGTTCAGTTCTTGAGTGTGTGGCTTCATTTGCTGACTGAGCGTGTACATCAAATGCTTTACACTGTCCTCTGATACTGCCTTACTGCTCGACCAAGCTACCACTTTAGAGAGTAAGGTTATATCTAACTTTAGCCTCTGCCAAACCTCTGGGGACTGTGGACTCTGTGCACACTGAACCTTACTTTGGGTGCAGTATATACAGAGCCACTTTCTTACAGGGGGGGCACTTACATTTCGGCCTTTAGGGCCGTGTACACAGTATCCCAATGCAAGTCAACAACTGGACACTTGTCCTGTGAGAGCAGCGTCCCCTCGGATGGTGTCCATGGTGTACAGTGCATCTCCTCTCTTCAGAGTCGCCCATTAAACCCGTGTGTGTCACTGCAGCCGTGGGGCCACTTGTGTGCTCCTCTGCACAGACACCTCAGCTTGGATGTAGATTATCATCCGGCACGTGCGATAAACGTCATGTGCGGATCCTGTTCCAACGGAGACCCGACCCCTGAAGGTACCACCAGCCTTGGACCCCTCAGACCCTGCAAACCTGTGACCCTCTTAACCTCCATGTTTTGTGAGCGACAGACAAAAATGGATACAATTTCGCATATGTTTTTAGTAGGGTTTGAAACAAAGCAGCGTGTTAGCGCAGGTTTGCCATTTCTAAACGCTGTGAATAACTTTTTACTATTACCTGATTCAACGGTACTCTGCTTTTCGACCTCGGAAGGATGATGGGCTGAGATGGCCCTGCAGTATGGCAAACCCAATTTTTCGACCTTGACTCAGTTTGAGGGAAACAAGCCTGTGCCACGTGCAGAATGTCAGCTGTGAGTCTGTAATGTTTGCTTAAGGGTAAAAAGAAAATACTAAGTTGTTCCCTAAGATATTAGGTATATTTCTCAGGTAGGAAATATTGAATGCAGCGAGGTGGTATGTTGAAGAAGCGTCCGCCGTGGGAAGTGTTTGGAAAAGTAGTGGATGAGTGCGTTGCACTTTAAGACGCCCTTAGCCTGTAGGCACTGGGTATACCATGCATCTCCCAGGGCACCAGCCTCAATACAACAGGGCGCATCTGATCGCTTTAGGAGATATCGTCCCTTTGAGGAGCTGTTAATAGCATAGTTACCTGCCCAGGATCACACATTGTGGTCAAACGTGAAAGCCCGGATTGGAACCTAGACACTAAAAATCAAAACACAACTTGACCCTACACTGTGGCCTCCCTGACTTGCCTGGAGCCGAAAAACAGACTTTAAAAAAGTTATAATACTCTGGCTGGGCAGTGCGGCAAAATCGAAGACGAAATAAGCTGCAAGTTGGTGGTTAGAGGAGGGTAACATTTTCCTTCTAAAATGTTGCCATCTTTTATAGATTCGCATGACTCTCCTTACTCATCAAACTGCAATTACTTTCCCTTGGTGTCTTCTCATAGGACTGTGGATTTCGACCTTTCCACTTCTTTGGCTCTGTGCAGAACCTAGCAATGAAGCAGATGTTCTCCAGATATATAGTTTTAATCATATATAGTTTAATACTATTGTGCACAACACTTTTAGAGCGATTTCCACCTTAATGACATTTAATTCCGTTAAGTATTCAAAAAGTAATGAATGGTTTCCATGAATTAATCTCAAACACTGGCCATAAATCTGGCCGCATCCCCAGCCATCGTTATTTTGATCACCCCGACACCTCACTTTGAACACAGCCATATGCAAATCAGTCTTGAAAGATGTACCCGATTGACTGCCGTAACTGGGGCAAAACCAGTCCTGGGTTGCTTGTGTTCCCGTTCACACATAAATAGCCCAAACTCTTGCAAATGCGAGACCTATTGCATTGCCAATGCTTGTTTGAAGGAGGCAATAGACTGAATCAAACGGATTTCCGGAAGCAGAGAATTCAAAACATTTGAGGCGATACCAGAGAAGGCTCTGTAGCATGTTTTCGTTTTATAGAAAATCTGTGGTTTCAGCAGCAGGAAGCTGGAACTGCGCCATGTTCTGCATCTGCCCGATACTTCTCGTTTTTGTGCCAAATACCTTGGGGTATTGAAATGTAAGGCTTTATGAGTCAAGCAAGCAATTTTTAGTTGAATTCTTGCCTCATAAGGGAGCCTGTTCAAGGATTTTAGGTCCGGGGAGATGTGCTTATTTCCTTTTGTTCTGGTGGGGAGTCTGGCAGCAGAATTAAGGGAGTCCCTGAGAAGGGCCAGCTTACATCTAGGCAAGCCTGCGAGTGTAACACTTCCGTAGTCCAATTTAGGCAAGACGAGAGCTTGGACCACAGATTTAAAGTCGTCCTGGGGAAAGAAGGGTTTTAGTGTCCTTAAAATGCTTATCTGATAATTCACTCTTTTGGTGGCAGAACTGATGTGATTCTGAATGTCCAGGTATTTGTCTAGGGTAATTCCCAGAGATCTCGCCGAGTCTATGATGTGAGGAGAGCAGTTGAAGGCCATTAGATGCTTCCTACATAGGTTGATCTTGAGATTGTGGTTGAGAGGGGTAACGAGGAGCAATTCCGTTTAGGCGGCATTGAGTTTGAGGTGGTTGCAAGTAAGCCAATTCTGAGTATTTTGTAGAATAGAGTTGAGGGACATGAAGATTTTCAGATAAAATTGAGTGTCGTCTGCATACATGTGATAAAGAACGTTAGGAGATGTCAAGGCGTCTTCTAGAGGTTCCAAGAATAGGTTGCAGAGAATGGGTGAGACAGCGGATCCTTGTGGGAACCCATTTGTGACCGTAGAGGGCTTGGACAGGGATTGATTGGCCTTGACTCTTTGGGTTCTGTTGTGGAGGAATGAGGTAAACCAGTGAAGGACGGACCCAGATAACCCCATCCTCCGTTCACGTAGTTTTAGTAGGAAGTTGCGGGACAGTATCAAACGCAGACGATAAGTTAAGGAGGATAAGGAGACACGATTCATTTTGGTTAAAAAAATTTAAAACGTCATCCACTATGTGAGCGAGTGCTGATTCTGTGCTGTGACCTTGACGAAAGCCGGATTGGCATTGGTCAAGGAGTTGGAAAGGATCTATGTAGTTGCAGAGTTTGATCTGGACACATTTTTCAAGAAGCTTTGCTACAGTGGGAATGTTGGAGATTGGGAGGTAGTTGTTGAGGTCTGACCAATCAGCCATTGTTTTTTTCCAAAAGTGGGGTTTAGAGACTTTGGTAGATATGTTTTTTAGTTGAAAGGGGGCGATTGAGTCAAGGATGTTCAAGATGGAGGTGTTGTAGTGCTCTGTGAGGTCGTGAACATCTACCATGTCCATCTGAGGAGTCAGAGAGTTGTTGCAGAAGATAGAGAAGTCATTAGGATTTATGTTCCGTAAATTTCTTTTCCATTGTTTTCGCTTCTCTAGTTTAGCTCTTTTTAGGATCACGACCGTAGTGGTGGCCTGTCCAGTCACACAGGACAATAGAATCCAGTATGATGTTGTCCGTTTTTGCAATAATAAGGTCCAAGATCTTGCCCTTGTTGTGAGTAGGGATGTCACAGATTTGGGTCAGCTCGAGGTCGGATAGAAAGGATTTAAAGCTGTTCACATGGTCATTCAGGTCATTTCAGTGAAAGTTGAAGTCCCCAGAAAGATCTGGGTAACTTGGTGATCATCGTTGGTTGAGATGAGTTCCATGATTTGTTCAATGAAAGGTAGATTGTTTCCAGGAGAGTGGTAGAATGCATGAAGTTTTCAAGCGAGTCTATCGTTGCTAGCAATATTGATGCAAAGATATTCGCAATCAGAAAGAGCAGCCTCTGAGTGATTCACAGAGAGGGTGTTGCGGTAGATGCAGGCTACTTCCCCACCAGGTCTGTTAGTTCAATCTGGTCTAATGATGCCATGATTAGGGGGGCAAGGAAGTCTAGAATGGGATGAGAGGAATTGTTTAACCAGGTTTCTGTGAGGATAGGGATATCAAACTCAGGGTGAAGAGGAGGTCATAAATATGAGGCGCATGACGAATACTCGATCTGCAATTGAGGAGCATGCATTTCAGGTGGTTATTGGTGTAGATAGTGTCAGGCTGAGTGAGGTTAATACGCTTAAGAATGGCGTGGTTTAGTACTCTAGGGTTTTAACTAGGTTGCCTGTAAGGATTCGCCTGAATGGATTGGATTTAACCACAATAGACCATGTTGGGATCTGTAATAGTCATGTGAGGAGGAGGGCATGTATGTCACTGTCTGATAGATACTCGGTCAGTCTCATGGGTCGAAAAGGGGTATAGGGGAGGGGTATGATTTTCCAAATAGAATGATGAGTGATGGATGGGGGCAGGCAGCGTGAGAGTTTTGGAGCGAGAAATTCATCAGGGCTCTGTTGGGACTTCGATTAAGCAGCAACTCTGTGGTGATGGCTGTAAGTCTCTGTAGTTCATCCTTGAGATGGAGCAGGTTGAATGAAACCTCGTCAAGGCGATATTCCAAAGAGGCATGGTGACGGTTGGTCATGAGTTGGGGGTAAGGCCAGGATGAGAGGGAAGGCCAAGTGAGGAGGAGTGGAGGATTTGTAGGTCAGGAAGGTCTTGAGAAGGGACAGTCTGTGTGGGGGTGAAAATAGAGGGAAGGTGAGGGGGAGGGATTATGTGCTGACTGTCCGAACTATGAGGCGTGGGGTTAGTCCTGCTAAGGGATAAGGACACCAATGTGGTCGCAATCTGGGCACAGGGTGGAGCTGTGGAAATACAGGAAGGTACTATTTGAAAAGAGGGGGGACACAGGGAGCAATTGAGAGGTCCAGTGACTCGTGCTCCCAAATAGATACCTTTAATCAAACGGGAGTCACTGTTCCCAACAGAGAAGAAAAGTAAGGAGAAATAAAGGTAACTTAAGTCGTTCTCCTACTCTATGAGTGGGGGACAGTGTGTCCTTATCATGATGCCCTCACACACCCCGAAGGATGTCATGCTTCATCATTGGGCTGGTGTTCCTCGTCGGGCTGGCGCTGCAATGCCCTAAGGGTCCCTCTGTCATCGCTAAAAAATGCAAAAGATGTGGTGCTGCTGAGAGACGGATTCCGCAGCAACCACAGCACCGAGACCGCCCTACTCGCCGCCACAGTCGACAACCGCACCCTCCTTGACCAAGGCCACACCGCAGCCTTGATTCTACTCGACCTATCAGCAGCATTCGGCACTGTCTCCCACCGCACACTTGCCGCCAGACTACACAACGCGGGCATACAAGGAACTGCCCTCGACTGGATCGGATCGTTCCTCACCGGCAGAAGCCAAAGGATCAGACTACCACCCTTCCTCTCCGAACCCATGGAAAACAACTGCGGAGTGCCCCAGGGATCATCGCTCAGCCCAACCCTCTTCAACATCTTCATGGCCCCCCTCGCCGCCATCGTCCGACAGCACAGCCTCAGCATAGTATCCTACGCCGACGACACCCAGCTCATTCTCTCCCTCACCAAGAACCACAGCACCATCAGACAACTTCCAGGAAGGAATGCAGGACGTCGCAACCTGGATGAGCAACAGCTGCCTGAAGCTCAACTCGGAGAAGACAGAAGTCCTCATCCTCGGAACCACCCAATCGGCATGGAACAACACCTGGTGGCCCACCGCCCTCGGCAGCCCCACGGACCACACCAGAAACCTCGGCATCATACTCGACTCCTCCCTCTCCATGAACCGACAGGTCACCGCCAGCTGCTTCAACACCCTCCGCAAGACTTTCAAATGGTCCCGCCCCCCCTCCCCCCGTGTCAAGGAAGACAGTCACCCACGCACTCATTACCAGCAGACTGCACTACGGAAACGCCCTCTACGCCGGCATAAACCAGTCTCTACTCCGCAAGCTCCAGACGATACAGAACAACGCCGCCAGACTCGTCCTCGGTATCCCTCAACACGAACACATCAGCCAACACCTACGGAATCTCCACTGGCTTCCCGTCGAGAAGAGTCACTTTCAAGATACTCACCCACGTCTACAAATGCTTACACAACACTGGACCCCAATACCTCAACAACAGAATCACCTTCCACACACCCAAAAGGAACCTCCGATACGCCAACTTCGCCCTCGCCGAAACCCCACGCATCCGCAGAGTCAAAACAGGGGGAAGATCCTTCTCCTACATCGCGGCCAAGACCTGGAACGAGCTCCCGATCGACATCAGACGCGCCCCCTCCCTGAACACCTTCAGGAAGGCTCTCAAGACCTGGCTCTTCGGCTGAACGGAACTGCTGACCCCCCTCCCCCCCCCCCCCGGCGCCTTGAGACCCTAACGGGTGAGTAGGGCGCTTACAATTCCCCTGATTGATTGATTCGATGCTAGTTGTAGTAGGGGCGTAGGGTGCATGCGGCCTGGTTCAAGGTATCACAGGTCGAGTCTGAGACCATGCAGGAGGCATAGAATTGAAGGTAGGAATGGCAGGAGGAGAGATGGGGGAGCCCGGGCTGGCGATGGGGTATGGGGTGGGTGAGTGAGTGATGCAGGGGTAAGCATGGGCGTTACTAGGGGTACAAGAACAATACCAGGGGAGGTAGGGAGACTTTGGCTGGGTGATGAGTTCTTGTTGTTCACAGCCCTTTTGATGATAGGGGAGATGAAATAGTTTCTTACCTGTAAACCCCACTTCACAAAACTCCTTTTTAATGATAGAGATGAAAGGGTGGGATAGAGTAGCCCTCATAGGCTGCCATTATATGTCTTACACTAGACGCTGTGCCTTTAAGAAAACTCAGAGACCACCAGTATCCCATGATGCACAGTCAGTGGCAGTTACTTCAGTTCTTTTTTGAAGGCGATGAGAAGTGAATGCCTATTTAGAACAAAATAAGTCTGTCCATTCCACCGGGGAGGAGGGAGGGTTGCTTATGACTTATCATTGAAATACCCCTGCAAGAGAACTGGAGTTACAGGTAAGAAACTATTCCTTCTCTCGCAGGGGATTTCCATGTAGTCATAAGCACATGAATAGACTAGCAAGCCCATCCCTACAAACAGACGCGGTGGAAGAGACAGAGATTTAAACTGTAGTTTTAAGCAAAGAGATTCCTAAGGGAAGCCTGTCCTACTTGAGCATCTGCCTTGGCATCAGAATCTAGGCAGTAATGTCTTGTGAATGTGTGGACTGACTTCCAAGTAGCAGCCTTACAGATCTCCGAAATGGGTACATTACGAAGCAAAGCCGCAGTAGCTGCCTTCCCTCTGGTAGAATGAGCCCTAGGCTTACCAAAAAGGGGTTTGTTAGCTTTCTGATGACAGAGTAAAATACAAGAAACAATCCATCTGGAGATAGATTGTTTAGAAGTGGCTAGCCCTGTACGGAGAGAACCATAATTTACAAATAACTGGTTCGATCTCCTTATATCTTTAGTTTTGTCCAGATAGAATTTCAAAACCCTTCTTACATCCAGGGAATGAAGCGATCTGTCCGCCGGAGAGGATGGATGCTGGAAGAAAGTAGGTAAAGTAATAGTTTGGTTTACGTGAAAATCCGAAATTACCTTAGGGAGGAATTTCGGATGGGTCCTCATAACTACTCTAGATGTATGAAAGACTGTATACGGTTCTTGACAGCAAAGTGCCTGAATTTCACTAACCCTGCAGGCGGAGGTGAAAGCCACAAGGAAAGCTGTCTTCCAGGACAGGTGCTGAATAGTAGCCTTATGAATAGGTTCAAAAGGCACTTGCATTAAAAGAGAAAGCACCACATTAAGCTCCCAAGGAGGAGAAGGACTTCTAATGGGAAGAAAAACTTTTCAAACCTTCCATCCGCACCCTACTGGACAAAGGTGAAACAGTAGCCCTCATCCTCCTCGACCTCTCAGCGGCGTTCGACACAGTCTCTCACCGCACCCTAATACGCAGACTCCACGACAAGGACCTCGACTGGATCCGCTCCTTCCTCTCCGGCATAACGCAGCGGGTCAGACTCCCCCTTTCCTCTCGGACCCTACACCAACCACCTGCAGAGTCCCCCAGGGGTCCTCCCTCAGCCCTACGTTCTTCAACGTCTACATGGCTCCGCTCGCCCCCATCGTCAGAACCTACGGACTCAACATTGTGTCATACGCAGACGACACCCAACTCATCCTCTCCCTATCCAACGAACCCAACACCGCCAGACAACTTTCGAGTAGGCATGGAAGCCGTTGTCAAATGGATGAAAAACAGCTGCCTACAACTAAACACCAACAAAACAGAAGTACTCATCATGGGCCCAAACCCCGACGCATGGAACGACACCTGGTGGCCCCCTGCCCTCGGAAGCCCGCCCACTCCCACAGACCACGCACGCAACCTGGGAATCATCCTGGACTCCGAGCTCAAAATGGACCGCCAGATCAACTCAGTCTCGTCCTCCTGCTTCCACACCCTCCGCCTCCTACGCAAGACCTTCAAATGGATCCCCCTCGAACATAGAAAGACCGTCACTCACGCCCTGGTCACCAGCAGACTCGGCAACGCACTCTATGCCGGAATAAACAAAAACCTCCCCCGCAAACTACAGAACATCCAGAACGCCGCCGCAAGACTGGTCCTCAACCTGCCAAGACACTGCCACATCTCCCAGCACCTGCGCACACTCCACTGGCTCCCCATCGAGGCTAGAGTCACCTTCAAGATGCTCACCCACGCACACAAGGTCCTCCACGACACCGGACCAGCATACCTGAACAGCTGACTCAAATTCCACGCACCCCAAAGGACCCTACGATCAGCCCAGCTCTCCTACGCCGTGGTCCCCCGCATCAGAAAGACCAGATCGGGAGGCCGCTCCTTCTCCTTCCTCGCGGCCAGAGCCTGGAACGCCCTTCCGCTCCACCTCAGACAGACATCATCGCTTCCCATCTTCGCAAGAAACCTCAAAACCTGGCTCTTCGACAGACCCCCTCCTTGATGGACTGGAACCTGCACCCCCCCTCCCCCCCAGCGCCTGGAGACTCTTACGGGCGAGTAGTCACGCTCAACAAACGCCTGATTTCCAAGAAATCTTTAATAACAGGAATTCTGAAAAAGGAAGTTTGTGAAGGGCATTTCCTGTAAGCAGTCAAGGCTGCCAAGTGAACCTTAATGGAAGAAAATTGGAGGCCAGATTGTGCTAGGTGGAGCAAGTATGGAAGTATGACATCTTCCTGACAAGAGGAAGGATCTTCATTCCTCGCTGAGTACCAGATACAGAATCTCTTCCATTTGTGAGCATAAGCAGAGCGTGTGGATGGCCGCTTAGCTTCCTTAAGAATGTCCATGCAGCTTTGCGGTAAGTTCAAGTGTCTATACTGAACTAATTCAGGAGCCATGCCGCCAAATTCAAGGAGGAGAGGTTGGGGTGTACCATCTGACCTCCGAATTTCGTTAGGTGTGTTTTGCATGGTAGTCTGAGATGAGGACGGATCGACCGGTGAAGGAGGTCTGTGAACCACCATTGACGTGGCCATTACGGGGCTATGAGAATCATCTTGGCCCGTGATTGAGAGCGCTTGATGAGAACTGTCGGGATCAGGGGAATCTGAGGAAAGGCGTAGAGAAATTTGCCTGACCAGTTGATCCATAGGGCATTCCCCAGGGTTCCCAGTTGGTAGAACCTGGAGGCGAAGCTTTGGGATTTGCTGTGTTCTGCGGTGGCGAATAAATCGACCTCCGGAGTACCCCAGTTTTCAAATATGTCTCGTACCACGTCGTCGTTTAGGACCCATTTGTTATTTTCTTGAAGGAGTCTGCTTAGTGAGTCGGCCTGAGCATTTTGAACACCTGAGAAATGTGTTGCTGTTATGATCAGATATCTGGCAAGAAGCCACTTCCGTATCGTCTGGGCTACCAGAGACAGCAGCGTATTCAAAATCTTCCTTTTCTCCGGCATTACACTCTTCGGTTCTCATGCAGATGAGGAGATGGCACGCATGAAAGCAGAAATGGAGACATTGAAGGTTGTGGGTCTCGAGAAACCCAAAGAACAGCGAAGATCCTTCCGTCCTTTTTTAAGACGATATACAACACAGAGGGTTGAAACCCCTCGGTGGTATCAGGGGCGTCAATCTGGTACACAGCAATCGTACCAAAGATCCTACCAACCGTATCAAAAAAGGCAACCTAGGGAAAGGTCAGGACAGCAAACTTCACAAGGAGGCAAGGTGCCTTCTGGTTCCAAGCCCTGAATCTTATCTTCCCCCTCTTCCGTTACCCACTCCGGTAGGGGGAAGCATTCAACATTTCCTGGCAGAGTGGCAAAGTATCACGCAAGACAATTGGGTTCTGAATATTGTGCGCAATGGATATTCTCTACGATTCATCAGCCCTCCACCATCAGTGCCTCCAAAGCAATCAAGATTCCACCTATTGCACTTACAAGCGGAAGTGAACATTCTCTTACGAAAACAGGCAGTAGAACCTGTTCCTTCGCTGCAACGAGGCAAAGGGCTGTATTCAAGATACTTTCTCGTCAAAAAGAAAGACAAGAACGAGTTCAGACCCATTCTCGATCTAAGGGAGGCAAACAAATGGATTCAGAAGGAAAGATTCCGGATGTTAGCATTACATCAGATCTATCCTCCACTACAGCGAGAGGATTGGTTATGTGCAGTAGACCTACAGGATGCATACTTCCACATTCCCATCACAAAGAAACATCGCAAGTTATTGAGATTTGCAGTGGGGAACAACCACTGCCAATACTGTGTGCTTCCGTTCGGCCTAAAATCAGCTCCCAGGACATTCTCCAAGTGCATGGCGGTGGTGACTGCACACTTGAGAAAACACAAAGTGTTCGTCTACCCCTATCTAGACGATTGGCTGATCAAGGCATCCACGTGTCAGGAGGCTCAAACACATTTCAACTGGACCTCCGACCTTCTCTGTCGTTTGGGACTTCACATGAATCAAACGAAGTCTACCTCGACTCCTGTACAGTACTTACAATATCTGGGAGCATCCATCGATACTCGCACGGCAAACGTGTATCCTTCGGAGGAGAGACGCTTATCAATCCTTCGGAAGGCTCAGGCTCTCATGTCAATGTTGCATCCGACTGTCAGGAAAGTCTCATCTCTACTAGGCTCCATGGCTTCCTGCATATTTCTCACACCGAACACACGTCTCCACATGAGACCCCTGCAGGAATGTCTGGAGGATCAGTGGGACCAGCGAATGGGGAATTGGGAGGACCGGTTCAACTGTCACAACATGCCCTCCGTTCCATCAAATGGTGGTGCTCTCCCGTCAATCTCCTACGGGGGACTCCCTTTCACAAGGATATACTGACTCAAACTATAGTCACGGAAGCCTCTCTTCTGGGATGGGGAGCCCATAAAATCACCTTCAGATTCAAGGCAGATGGACACACAAAGAATCCACTTACCACATCAATCTGCTAGAGCTGAGAGCAGTTCACTTGGCTCTGAAGGCTTTTCAACCATCATTCCAGTCCAACTCCCTACTTGTACAGACGGACCAGACAACAACGTTTTACCTCAACAAGCAGGGAGGCTCGAGATCCAGACCATTGTCTCTGGTAGCCCAGCCTTCTTCCGTCCAGTCTGGACACTTATCAAAAAGAGATCGCATTTTTGAAATAAACTGTGGTAATTTCTGTCAGAAAAAGACAGGAAAAGGTAGAGAAGGACCAAAGACGTTGAGTGAAGCTCTAAGAATAAAAGTTCTGACAAGATTTGTGATGAAAAAAACCAAATTTGGTCAAGCTCAATGCTCTAGGGTCCTGTTCGAAGGAGCTGGAAAAAAGAACTGAAGAAACTGCCACTGACTGTGCATCATGGGATACTGGTGGTCTGAGTTTTCTTAAAGGCACAGCGTTTAGTGCAAGACATATAATGGCAGCCCATGAGGGCTACTCTATCCCACCCTTTCATCTGTTATGTTACGTTATTCGGGATTTATAGAGCGCACGGCTACTCGATTGAGTGTCCCGGCGCTAAAACAACCTGGTCGTGACGGACAAACAGGCACTAAGCTTGCTGAGATGAGAGTACTATTGCTGAAATAACCATGTTTTCAATGACTTCCTAAAGGACAGAAGGTCCTGTATCAGTCTAAGTGCCGGAGGGAGACTGTTCCAGAGGTCTCTATCATGAAAAAGGAGTTTTGTGAAGTGGGGTTTTTTCTGGTGTTAAACACCTTTTGAAATTACACAAAACATAGTATTATGGCATCTTTTTCACTTCAAGATGAAGTTGTGGCCTTTGTAGCCTATTTAATTAGGCTGCATTATTGTGTTTTCTATCTCTTAAGTGTCTTTGCAGGCCTTCCTGAAGAAAGGCGAAAAATATCCACTTAAGAAGATATATCTAAGAAGTGCCCGGGGTCCCCGCACGTGGGCGGGACTATTCATGTGCTTATGACTATACATGGAAATCCCCTGCAAGAGAACTTGTCGTATATTGCTAGTTTGTCATTTGAAGATGTCATTAGAATGTTCCCATTGTTCTATAGAGATATGGTAGCATCTGCTCTGCTAAAGGGCGAGGGAGATGAAAACAAGTTACTTACCTGTAAGGATAAGTTACTTACCTGTAATCCTAGTTCTCTTCCAGGGGTATACTCATCAAAGTCATAAGCACTGAATAGTCCCGCCCACGTGCGGGGACCCCGGAGCAATAGCCAATAATATGCATATACCTACATATATATCCATATACACATATAAGTAAATATATATATAGGTGATATGCATAAAACAAACATATATGCAGCCTGATATTATATACTAGGCTCAGAAAACCTGCCTCATTGCATGTAAAACCTTTTAAATTTGAACAACAAATAAATATACCCCATGATATAATCATGATTAAAACAAGTAAACCACTTCAGTTTGCTTTGAAACAACACAACCTTTATTTTCAAAGGTAAAAGGGGTAAGACCATAGAGGCAGGTCAGCCTAGAGAGGCTGCATATAGAACAGTTAGGAAAAAACTGGCGCTGTGCCTTTAAGACCTCTTGGAACCCTCAGGCTCCCATCATGCACTACAGGTGACAGTTAGGTCAGTTCTTTTGGACGGCGTAAACAGTGTGATCACAGTATGGGTAACAGATACATCTCACATGAACATGGTATTCGTCCGGGGAGGAGGGAGGGTTGCTTATGACTTTGATGAGTATACCCCTGGAAGAGAACTAGGATTACAGGTAAGTAACTTATCCTTCTCTTCCAGGGGATACTCATCAATAGTCATAAGCACTGAATAGAGTAGCAAGCCATCCCCATACTCTGCGGGCGAATACCATTATATCATGCCAATCAATCCAACTTATAGTACCCAAATAAGTTCCTCAAGGATGCCTGGCCAACCTAGCATCAGCTTGAGTGTCAGAATCAAGACAATAATGGCGTGCAAAAGTGTGCACCGAACGCCATGTGGCTGCTTTACATATGTCTTGAATAGGAACTTTACTCAGCATAGCTATTGTAGCTGCTTTTCCTCTTGTAGAATGTGCTCTCGGCCTGCCTGAGAGCTGTTTGTGTGCTAGCTGATAAGATAGCATAATGCATGACACAATCCACCTAGAAATGGACCTTTTAGAGGCCGGAGAGCCAGTGTTCAATGATCCGTAATTAACAAACAATCTGTCAGTGTTGCGTACAGTTTTAGACTTATCCAGATAAAACTTCAACACCCTTTTAAGATCCAGTGAATGTAATGCCTTCTCAGCAGGTGTGACAGGGTTCACAAAGAAAGTGGGAAGAGTGATCGACTGGTTGATGTGGAACTCCGAGACCACTTTCGGAAGGAACTTCGGGTGAGTTCTTAGTACCACTCTGTTTGCATGAAAAAGCGAGATAAGGCTCCGACGAGCACAAAGCCTGTATCTCGCTCACCCTGCGAGCAGACGTGATTGCCACAAGGAATGCAGTCTTCCAAGAAAGATGTTGCAGCGAGGCCTTATGTATAGGTTCAAAGGAGGGCCCATTAACTTGGAGAGAACGATATTGAGTTCCCAAGAGGGAGATGGAGCCCTCACTGGAGGATAGACTTTCTTTAGACCCTCTAAAAAGTCCTTAACCACTGGCATTCTAAAAAGGAAACCTGATTGGGGGACTTCCTATAAGCTGTTATCGCGGCCAAGTGAACTTTAATAGATGAATACTGTAATCCTGCTTTTGCCAAAGACAGTAAATATGGTAACAGTACCTGTTCCTGACCATGAATAGGATCATGACCCTCTGCAGTACACCACATGTAGAATCGCCTCCATTTGAAAGCATATGTTCTCCTTGTGGAAGGACGTCGAGCCTCTTTCAAGATCTGCATGCAGTCTTGAGAGAGACCTAAGTGCCCATATTGGATGAATTCAGGAGCCATGCTGCTAGCTTCAGGGACGGCAGATTGGGATGGAACACTTTGCCGCCCGCCCTGGTCAGCAGATCTGGATGACAGGGTAGCCTCCTGTGCGGTACTGTCGAAAGACGAAGAAGGTCCGGGTACCACCACTGGCGAGGCCAGTCTGGTGCAACCAAGATCATCCTCGTTTTGGATCTGTACAGCTTCCTGATCACTAGAGGAATGAGGGGGACTGGTGGAAATGCGTAGAGTAATGTCTCTGACCAGTCTATCCATAGAGCATTCCCCTTGGAGCCTTGTTGTGGGAACCTGGAGGCGAAGATGTGGCATTTTGCGTTGTCTGCATCTGCCAACAGGTCTATGTCTGGTTCCCCCCAGGCTTGAAAAATGTCCTGTGCTACTTCTTGCTTTAGCGCCCAGTCGTGCGCTTCTGCGAAATGCCTGCTTAGGCCATCTGCCTGAACATTTAGGATGCCCGGAAGATGGACCGCTGAGATCTTCATGTCCCGAGCCAGAAGCCACCTCCAGATCGCCTGTGCTTCCAGCGACAGAGGCCTGGACCTGGTGCCCCCTGCTTGTTCAGGTAAAACATTGTTGTTGTATTGTCCGTTTGAACAAGGAGGGTATTGGACTTGATGGACGGAAAGAACGCCTTGAGGGCCAGATGAACTGCCCTGAGCTCCAGCATGTTTATGTGATAGAGCTGTTCTCTTTCCGAGCACAGGCCTTGTACCTGCAGGGACCCCATGTGGGCGCCCCATCCTTGAAGAGACGCATCTGTTACAAGAGTCAGCTTTGGAGGTTCCTCGTGAAAAGGGCTGCCCACGAGAAGATGAGACCTCCGCATCCACCAGCCGATGGAGAGTTTGACAGACAGAGGTATCGTTATCGTGTCCTCCCAGCGATTGGAGATCTGGGACCACTGATCTTCCAGAGCCTGTTGAAGAGGTCTCATGTGTAGCCTGGCATTCGGGACTAGAAAGATGCAAGATGCCATAGAACCCAGAAGAGACGAGACTTGTCTGGCTGTTGGGTAAGGGTTCCGCAAAATGGTCTGACACTTGAGGAGGATGGATGACAGTCTCTCCTCCGAAGGATACGCTCTTGCGTTTACCGTGTCCAGAGTTGCCCCCAAGTAATGAATTCTCTTCGTTGGGTTGAGGATGGATTTTTGAAATTGACATGCAGACCCAATCGATGCAGATGTCGAACGCAGTAAGCGAGGTGTAGTTGCAGAAGTGCTGGGGAAGCACTTTTGAGAAGCCAATCGTCTAGATAGGGGTAGACGAATATTTGTTTCCTTCTCAAGAACGCCGCTACTACTGCCATGCACTTTGAGAAAGTGCGAGGGCTGACTTGAGACCGAACGGTAGGACTGTGAATTGGTAATGGTCGGATTGAATGCGAAACCTTAGAAACTTCCGATGCTTCAGAGAGATGGGAATGTGGAAATAGGCATCCTGAAGATCTATGGAACACATCCAGTCTTGTGGGTGCAAGTGTGGAATTATCTGATGCAAGGCCAGCATTCTGAACCTTTCCTTCAGAATAAATTTGTTCAGTCGCCTGAGGTCTAGAATGGGCCTGAACTCTTTGCCGAGACCTTTCTTTGGGACTAGGAAATAACGAGAGTAAAGTCCTTGATGACGTTGCTGCCATGGAACCTTTTCGATGGCCTCCTTTAAAAGCAGGGCAGATACCTCTTCTTGTAGAAGACTTACGTGATGGGAGGTGGTCTTCGGGGAGGAATAGAAGGTGGAGGTGACTTGAACCGGATGGAGTATCCGTTCCTTACGATGTTTAGAACCCACTTGTCCAGTGTAATTTTGGTCCACTCTTCTAGAAACATACGAATGCTTCCCCCCACCGGAGTGGGTAACAGGTTTAGGGGAAGCAAGCACTCACTGTTTCTGCTGTTGCTTGGCAGCTGGTGCAGACTGCCTGGAGGAACCTCCTCGTCCTCTGCCTGGACGTCGCTGATTGTACTGGGATCTCCCTTGGTGCTGTTGTGTAGACCACTGAGGGGTTTGAACCCTCTGCTGGTAGTTGCGCCGATCGTAGGGGCGATAGCGCCGTTTAAAGTCTTTCCTCTTTTCGAGTCCCACTGCCTTGACCGTGTCCAGTTCTATCTTCATGCGCGACATCTCATCATCGGCATGAGATCCGAAGAGCGAGGATCCATTGAACGGCAGGTTCAGGATCCGATGTTGGGCCTCCGGCTTCAACCCCGTCAACCTTAGCCAGGAAGAGCGACGGGCACAGATTCCATGAGAGTACCCATGTGATGCTAGATCTGAGGCATCCGCTGCCGCGCTGATGATCTGGTTGGACACCAGGCCCCCTTCCTGAAGGACCTCCAGGAAGTCTTGCTTGTCCTCCTTAGGGAGTTTGTCCGTGAAACGTGACAGGGAGTCCCAGAGAGAGCGGTCATAACGACCCAGCAAGGCCGAAGCGCTGGCTACCTTCATGTAGGATGCGGAGGTGTTGCACATCCTCTTGCCTATTGAATCTATGGCCTTACTGTCTTTGTCAGGTGGTACCGTGGAAGACGCTGCCCCTGTCTGGTTCTTCCGCGCGGCCGAGACAATGACTGAATCTGGAGGTGGATCGGATCTCAGAAACAGAGGGTCTGTGTCAGGAGCTTTAGATTTCTTCAGGATTCTTGAGGGAGCAGCACCCACTGAAGCTGGAGTCAAGAACTTGTGCAACGCAGGCTCCAGTAGACCAGGCACCAAGGGAAGTAGAGGTCTGGATGACGCCCTCTGATGTAGCGTTTCAAAGATGATTGAGGTTGTTGGAACATGAACAGGCATCTCAATTTGAAGTTTAGCCGCTCCCCTACACAAAACCTCATTGAAGGTGTTGAGATCGTCAATCGGGGATACCCTACTCGGAGGTGTTGAGGAAAGAGTGGGTGAGTAGTCCGCTTTAGATGGTCTAGATGATGAAGACCATGAAGACGACCTATGGCTCTTACTCCTGTGAGAGCGATGACTAGGTCTAGAAGCTCAACTTCTGGGAGAGCGGGGTGTATGCCTTCTCACCGATGGAGATCTGCGTGACCGGGCTCGTCGATCATGCCGCCCTGAGGAGTGCACCGACTGAATCAATGGAGACCTGGATCTGCTACGTGAATGGACCACCCTGGTAACCTTCCGTATCTTCCACTCCCTTATATCGCCCAGCCATCTAGGAGAGATGTTTGTTACAGGGTGTGCAGGCGGAGCTGGAGAGCGCTCTGGCGAGATCTGTACGATCTGAAGCCCCGAAGAGGAAGAAGCACTCCTGGAGGCCATTTGGATGTTCTCCGTCGCTGACTCCGACCTCCTCGACGCCGACCTCCTCGACGTCGACCCCCTCAACGGCGATCTGGACCTCGATCTGCGGGACCTAGATCTCGACGTCGACCTCCTCGACGCCGATCTTCTCGTTCTCGACGTCGACCTCCTCGACACCGAAGTCCTAGACGGCGATCTCGCTCTCGACGTCGACCTTCTCACCATCGAAGGCGACTTCCTCGGAGTCTGTCTTCTCGACGCCGAACGCGCCCTTCTCGACGTCGAACCCCTGGGCGATGCCTGTTTCGACGTCGAATGTCTCGACGGCGACGGCTGTCTTGCCGGCGTCGACACCAAAACTGCTCTGCTTGACGACGAAGCTTGCAGTACCTTTGGCGTCGGTGGTGTCTTCGACGTCGTTGGAGGTGCTCTCGCCGGCGGGCTTCGACGTTGATGTGCCAACGTCGGTATCTCACCGCCTCTCGCTGTAGGGGAGCCAGATGTGGTCCGCCTACGTGATTCTTGATGACTTGGAGCCCTTGACGTCGAAGGACGTTTCGACGTCGACTTCGACGCTGACTCAGAGCACAACGGTACCTTGGACGTTGATCTGTCCCTCGACGGCGACCGATGTCTTCTTTCGTCATCTTTTTCTTTGCGTCTTGAGTGAGAGGAGGGCTTTCTTGCAGACAGTTCTCCTTTAGCACTTGCCTTACTTCCTCTCTCCAGCATAGAGTGCAGCTTTATCTTCTCCCTTTCCTTAAGGGTTCTTCTGGAAAACTTGCTGCAATGGTAACACTGGTCTGGCTTGTGTGATGAAGGGAGACAAGCAATACAGACCGAGTGTGGGTCCGATTTGGACATCTTCTTTCCACAGGCCGGGCACTTAATAAATAAGGCCGGCATTTTGAAAGGGAAAAAAGTGAAAAATGTAGGGGAAAAACAGCTGAATCTAACAGCTAGTCAGTAAAGACGTCGAGTGAAACAACAATATTCCACTCAAAACCAGAATTAGTGATAAAAAACCACTAACTGGGGAGCTCAAACTCCAGGGTCCTCATAGAAGGAGCCGGAAAAAGAACTGACCTAACTGTCACCTGTAGTGCATGATGGGAGCCTGAGGGTTCCAAGAGGTCTTAAAGGCACGGCGCCAGTTTTTCCTAACTGTTCTATATGCAGCCTCTCTAGGCTGACCTGCCTCTATGGTCTTACCCCTTTTACCTTTGAAAATAAAGGTTGTGTTGTTTCAAAGCAAACTGAAGTGGTTTACTTGTTTTAATCATGATTATATCATGGGGTATATTTATTTGTTGTTCAAATTTAAAAGGTTTTACATGCAATGAGGCAGGTTTTCTGAGCCTAGTATATAATATCAGGCTGCATATATGTTTGTTTTATGCATATCACCTATATATATATTTACTTATATGTGTATATGGATATATATGTAGGTATATGCATATTATTGGCTATTGCTCTGGGGTCCCCGCACGTGGGCGGGACTATTCAGTGCTTATGACTATTGATGAGTATCCCCTGGAAGAGAACTTCAGTTATCCAGTATTGGTATCTTTAATAGATTCACATGCTTGAATCATCCCCGCCATTGAGGTGGGAGTCTCACGGTATAATAAAATAAATACACATAACAGTAATAAAACATAATACAATAGGCTATAATGGACTGTATAGTCACTACACTAGCCCATCCTTGTCTTTTCGTAAAAAAGAACCAAATCTGTAACACAGCCAATCAGGCTCTAGCACCGTTTAGAACACTCCACAGAGAGGCAAGTCCCTCAGATTTTCGAGCACAAGTGACAGTAAGTATAAATTAGTAATAAGGGAAGCCTCTCCGGGGAGGAGGGTGGGTCGCATGTGAATCTATGAAAGATACCAATACTGGATAACTGAAGTTACAGGTAAGTTACTCGTTTTCTTATGCAGTATTGGGGTATTTTTCCTAGATTCACATGCTTGAATCAGAATAGCTAGCAGTAAAAGCCCTTAGTTTTTTAGCGGATGGTGGGTATCATACGAATCACATTAGATACCTTGTAAAAATATACATCAATATATCCACAACACATGCAACACAATGTGAGAGAAGCATTATGCATAAAGAGAAAAAAGACAGCATTTACATGTAACACAAATAGCTTTCATTAGCATGGAATAAAATAATCGCCTCTCAACAGAGGCTTACCTTATTGGAAAAGGTTGCGTAACACTGCTTAACCAACAGCTGATTCAGTTTCTGTAGCCAGATCTAAACAGTAATGCCGTGTAAATGTGTGCACATTTTTCCAAGTTGCAGCACAGCAAATTTTATCCAACGGCACTCCAGCAAAAAGCGCTGCTGATGACACTGCTCTTGTGGAATGAGCTTTAGGTTTGACAGACAGAGGATTTCCTGCTTTAGAGTGACAAAATTGAATCGCTGATGCAATCCACCTTGCAATTGTTGGTTTAGTCACTGCTGTACCTGGTTTTTTCCACCATATGACACAAACAATTGATCCGACTTTCGGATGGGTTTAGTATGTGATAAATTTCAGACACCTCTTTATATCCAAAGTGTGAAGAGCCTTCTCAGCCGGGGTAGAAGGACTGGGAAAGAAAGTACGTAGGATAATAGGCTCATTAAGATGGAAAGACGATGGAATCTTAGGAATAAAGGTAGGATTCGTTCTAAGGAGAACGTAGTCATTGGTAAAACGCAGATATGGCTGTTTAATAGTAAATGCTTGAATTTCGCTGACTCTCCCGGCGGAAGTAAGAGCCAACAAAAGAGCAATTTTCCAGGAGAGATACTTAAGTTCAGCTCTGTGAATAGGTTCGAAGGGATGCTTCATGAGCCAGGTTAAGCCTCCATTCAGGAGGAGGAGCCCTAATAGGAGGGAAAGCTCTGAAGAGACCTTTCATAAATTGCTTGACCAGACGGTTAGAGCAAAGAGATATGCCAGCTGAAGAACGTCTGTAAGTAGAGATGGCGGCCAGATGTAACTTAACCGATGTGAACATGAGGCCAGACTTGGCTAGTGAAAGAAGAGAAGGAAAACCTTGTCTGGAGAACACTCCAAGGGATGTATATTATTATCAAGGCACCATGAACAGAAACGTTTCCACTTCAGAGAATAGGTCTTAAGTGTAGATGGTGCTCTCGCCTTAGCAAGTAGATCTCTACAGTCCTGTGGCAAATCTAACTCCTTGAATTCAGAGAACTCAGAAGTCAGGCATGTAGCTGCAGTGGGGCTGGGTGCGGATGGAGAATCTGGCCCTTGCTCATTGTCAATAGTGTTGGAGACACTGGGATGAGATATGGTCTGCATTCTGAGAGCACGAGAAGCTCTGTGAACCAGTGCTGACGCGGCCACCGTCGGGCAATGAGAATCATCCGGCACGGTTAAATTTTCAGTTTTCTGAGAAGTCTCGGGAGTAAAGGGAAGGGGGGAATGCATAAGCGAAAATCCCCGTCCATCTTATCATAAAAGCGTTTCCCCAAGATTCTTTCTCTGGTTCCCAGCTGGCATAGAATGGGCATTTCCGATTTGTCTCCGAGGTGAAGAGATCCAAGTTGGGCCTGCCCCAGATCTGGAAAATGTGATCCAGGATTGACTGGTCTAGCTCCCATTCGTGGCAAGAATTTGACATTCTGCTCAAGGTGTCCGCTAGACTGTTATTTATTCCAGGCAGTTGTTCCACCTTTATAGAAATGTGGTGAGAAAGCAGCCACTCTGTGGAGTGTTCTAAACGGTGCTAGAGCCTGATTGGCTGTGTTTCAGATTTGGTTCTTTTTTTACAAAAGGACAAGGATGGGCTAGTGTAGTAACTGTACAGTCCATTATAGCCTATTGTATTATGTTCTATTACTGTTATGTGTATTTATTTTATTATACCGTGAGACTCCCACCTCGACGGCGGGGATGATTCAAGCATGTGAATCTATGAAAGTTACCCCAATACTGGATAAACTAATAATCTAAGACCATGAGGTGTTTTCCTGGAGTTGGTGATCCAGAGCAACGAGTAAAGGGTTTTTCTCCATTTGGCACGTCTTTTTGTGTAGAAGATGAGGTAACTAACGTTCCCTTACTAGAGCAAAAATAAAGGTCAAACATAAGGGTTTTAGGGTGGGATTTGGGGAATCTGTATTTGATGCTTTTTGATGCATTTTTGGAGAGATTGGGAGGGTATTTAATTGTGAAGGCGTTAAAACCAGTAGGTTCTAGTTTTATGTCCTTCGCTCTGAGAGAGAATGGGTCCGTGATGAGTGAACAGGTAGCTCCAAACAGGTAGGTGGGGTAAGTACCCGAGAGTAGGGTTCCCAAGCGATCTGGATCGCTCTCCTTTGTCATAGGGTGTGGGAAGAGTTTGGAAAGAGCTTCATGTAGGCTGATCGGATACCTCAAGCAATTTCAGAGAGAAGGGAGTGGTTGTCAGTGTTAACACGGAAGAGCTTATAATGCGTGGGTCGCTTGGCTGGTGCACAATTGCAGATCAAAGAGAAGATAAAACAGGATTGCGATAGTAGTATGAAGATGACTGCTCCCTTCTGAGATCAGGGATTCCTAAAGGTAGAGCCTTGGTCCTTCAATAATAATAATAACAGTAATGAAAAAGAAAATAATAATACATTTTAAATATCTGCATCAAATGTATCACACCCCCCGTGGAATTGTATAGATTCAGGCTAAGGGAGAATGCAAGGTGTGCAAGATGCAGGGCATCTGACGCAGATTTTATACACTTGGCATGGAGCGGCCCTCAAATATATCAGTATTGGATGCAGATCACTGAAACCCTATCTGACATGATACTGGAATGTGTAGAACGGCAACCACATTTATGTCTCCTTGGGTTTGTGAAAGAACTGCAACCAATAGCGCATAGTCTGACAAAAGTGACACTGCTACTGGCTAAAAGACAGTGGCGATTTGTTGGGGCAAACAAAAAATACCCATGACGGAGCAACGGATCTCCGACATTGTATACAATAAAGTACACTTAGAAATATATACCGAGGGACTGCCAGAACCCTCATGTCAAAAAAATATATGGTGCCCCTTCACCGCCTATCTGTCAACTACACCGGGCTCACCTTAGCAGATGCATAGATTATGGGAAAGCACACTGGGACTGAGAAACCTATTATTGCACTTTTTGTGACTGTGGTGCAAGTAGCCACATACTTTTGCCTGTAATGCTGTGGCTCTAGTTTGGACATGAGTGTAGTGACTCAAATTGATGTCCCATAAGTCTGGTTAGGACAATGTTGAGGTTCCACATGGAACCAGAGGCACCCTTGGTGAGATAACCAGTTTGAGTCCCTCCATAAAATCCTAGATGACAGGGACCCTGAAAAGGGAGGTTTGTTGTCTATTTTGAAGGTAAACAGCAATAGCCACCAATTTAAGCCTAATGGAAGTGTATGCAAGACCTGATTTCTGAAGATGAAGCAGATAGAGTATGTCCTGCACTGCTGCTTGAAGAGGGGCAATATGTCTAGAAAGACAGTAGCACACAAACCTCTTACATTTGGCTGTGTAGTAGGCTCTGGTTGTGGGTATACACGCCTCCTTAAGGATAGCCATACATTCAGAAGGTAGACAGACATCCAAACTCTAGGACTTCAGGAGCCGGTTTTCAAGTTTGAGCTGTTTGGGGTTGGGGTGCCCGAGTGTGTGATTTCTGTGGAAGAAGATCCGGCTGGTAAGGTATCTTCAAGTGAGGTATTAAGGACTGCTCGAGGAGGGTGGGGAAACGTGGGACCTGGAGCAGGTTGAGGTTACTAGGATGAGAGTAAGGGATGTTTGCCGAAAGCCTGCGCACCACGGATGGAAGAAGTTCGAGAGGCAGAGAAGCGTAGGCAAATATCCCTGACCAGCTCATCTATAGTGCATTGGCCATGGCTGTGGAAGTCTGGATGCAAAGTTTGGGCATTTTGCATGCTTTGCAGTGGTGAACAAGTCTATATGTTGGAACCCCCAATGGTGGAAGTACACAAGTAGGAATTGGAGGTGGAGTTCCTGTTGGAATGGGTGAATATGAAGTCAATGGATGTCATGATATGTGCAGGCCCGACAATGGCAATATCAATAAATGCAATGTGAATGTATGCCATAGCTTGTGACCACATAACCACTTTAATGCCCGTCAATGCAATGTATACCGAAACTTGCGCCCACACAGCAGTGCCGACATCAGCAATAATGATACCAATGTATGTCATAATCCATGCTCGTACAATAATATTATTGTTGCCAATAAGAACAATGTCAATGTATGTTCAAACCAAAGCAAACATAACTTTGTCAATACCAGTAGGAACAATGTCAATGTATAAGATGACAACTGTATGCGCAATGTTGATAATGTTGATAAAAATGATACCAGTGGCTGCCATATTCTTCTTAGGCGTTCAAATAAACTCACATTATTGCTGTCGGATTCACCCAAGGTGACTCCCCACCGCGAGTCAGAGATATGTGGTCAAGCAGGTCCTGCGACCAACGCCCACGCTATCGAGTAGCAGGTCACAGGTGGGGTCCCCCATCAACTAAAGGCAAACATGTACCAAGGGAAAAGCCTGATCGATTCCACAGATAGATAGTTGCACCACAAACAAGTCCGAGTTAATTGGCTCCAATAAAACATGTTTGGCCAAAGGACCACAATGCTAGGTACCACATGTATATAGGTACACTCAACCAATCAGGACAAGACATGCACACCACATGTAGTGATCACGCGCTCCTCATGTCGGACATCTGAACACACACACTCTGAGCCACATTAGCTCTCCCCGGGGTCGAGAGCCATCTGTGACTTTATAAGATGCACACATTTGATTGATTTACGACTAAGAGGCGCTTTGGTAATGTAGAGATCATTTTGTTGTACAAGAACTGTATAAAGTGGCAGTCAAAACTTTGTACATCGAGAGATTTTGAGCAGACTCACTCCAGGCCGCAGCATTTAATTAAACCAACTTGTTCCCGTTTTGCCAAATGCCTCTTGTCTTTTCATTTATTGAAGGTAAATTCATATCTAGTGGACTTGTTGATGCATCCTGCTTAGCAGGTCTACAAAGTTGTTTCCCCACTCCTGTAATGCACTCTATGAGTAGATGGCTACTGAGATATATTGCCCACCGCCAAATTCTAGGAGCTAGAGCAGAAAACTGCAGGGCGTGTGCGCCACCCTGTTTCTGTAGGTAAAACATGGTAGTTGCGATGTCCATCCAGACCAGAACCACCTTGCGTTGAATGGAGGGAGGAATGCTTTCAGGACTAGCTGAATTACTAATAATTCCAGGTGGTTGATGTGGAGGTTCCGTTGGTCAGGCGTCCACACCTGCCGTACAGTTTGCACTTGAAGATGCGCTCCCCAACCGTAAGCGAGGCATCCATTGCAATGGTCACGTTCGGATTGGGTCCATGAAGGGCAATCCCTGCAACAGGTTGTTGGTATTCCAACACTGCAGAGAGCGATTAGTATGGCCACAGATCAACACTAGATGATCCCACTGACCCTCCGCCTGTGACCATTGTGCCTTGGCAAATATTGGAGACAGCCTAAGGGAGCGAGAGTACCCCGGGGAGATGGGATACATCCCAAGGGAGCCAGAGTCCCAATAGCAATGCAAGAGGCCATCATGCCTAGGAGGCGCATGACCTGCCTGACCATTACCTGGTGAGTCGACTAAAAAAGAGGAAGCAGCACTTGGAATGCTTGGACTCTTGCTGAGCTGGGGAATGCTTTTCCCCCACACAAGAGTCGAGTATAGACGCAAGGGTTGTACTTGCAGGGGTTCGAGGTCATTCATTAGACGGCATTGATGGTATAGCCTAGGCTGTGCAGCAGATGTATGGTGACCTGGGTGTGCGCTAGGCACTGCTGTTGCACTGCGCTCTCGAAAAGTCAATCGTTCAGGTAAGGAAACATGTAAGGAAACATGTGGATGCTGCTCCTTCTGAGGTGAGAGGCTACCAGTGCAATACACTTTTCGATCACACTGGGAGCTGTGGTCACGCTGAAGGGCAGCACTTTGAACTGGTATGCTGGCCACTTACCACAAACCAGAGAAATCGTAGTTGTGCAGGGTGGATGGGGATGTGGAAGTAGGCGTCCTTCCGGTTGTGACATCCTGGAGTGTTACCATGTGAAAGTGCTCCGGCAGCTTTCACTTGTTGAGGGGCCTGAGGGACCCGTCCTCCTTTGGAATGAGAAAGTATACAGAGCATACCCCTTCACATCAGTGTTGTGGCAGCAAGGGTTCTACAGCCCCTTTGCGGAGCAGAGCACGCACCTCGTGGAGCAGACGCTGATGTCCTTGGGTCAGTTTGCGTCTGCGGGGGGAGATGTTTGGTGGTGCTTGGATGAGTTCTAGACAGTACCCCTCTGCTATATCTAGAACCCACTAATCTGAAGCGGTTTCGGGCCATTGAGGCAGAAACCCCTGAAATCCCTGCAACCTTACCCCTACAGGTGTTGGGTGGTCGGGAGAAGGGAAACTGAATCACTGCTTACCTGGTGCGGCCCCTTTTAGGGCTGCGCCTTTCCCCCTGCTACCTTTGTATTCTTCCCTGTAGCAACCCAGAGAGGGCGCTTGCTGCTGTTGCTGCCTAGGGAGGGACATGGATGCCTTGAGAGTCTTGGGTCTGGCTCGGCCATGAAATTGTCAGCGACAAAAGAAACCCTGACCCATGGGGGTCTGCAAGGCACCCATAAATTCGACTGTCTCTGTATCCTTGATTTTTTCCTGCGTCTGGTCAACTTGGGAGTCAAACAGATGCTCGCCATCAAAGCACAAGTTAACTAGATGCTGCTAAACATCTGATTTAGGGAGCGTGGTCTCACCGTAGTGCAAGATGGCCGCGCAGTAGGCGAGCTCTGCCGGCCAAGTATTTTATCTGACAATTAACCTCCGCATCTGGGGCCTGCCGGCCAAGTATTTTATCTGACAATTAACCTCCGCATCTGGGGCGCTCACTCGCTGCACTGACCCACAACGTGTGCCCAAGATCCTCGGCGGCCTTGTGCGGTGGCATTTCGGCAGAGGGAGGCCCAATTCCGCGGCGCCTGCGGGTGCGGCCGCGCGGTTACACGGCCTGCGGTGGCGAGGGGCTTCACTCCCGGGCTGCCGCCGCCTACACTATCTGCGTGGAGTCTGAGTTGGGGATGACCACGCCGGATTGCCTGCAGCTTCAGAAGGAGCGCCATCATGGCATTTTCGGTGAGGAGCAAGCGCTGGTGACCAGGGAGGGGTGGGGGCGCGCGGGTGGAGGCCCGGAGCACCGCACCCCCCTGATAATGATCCTTGCGGCGCAGGCTCTGGTGCGGCCCCAGGCGCCCCCCCCCCCGGCGCGCCCCCACGGCCCATCGGGCGCACTTGCTGAACTTTAAGGACCGCGACACGGTGCTTAGGCTGGCCAGGAAAAGGGTTTAGATCCAGTACAGAGGTGATAAACTGTCCTTTTATCCTGATTTTACGGTGGCTGTGCAGTTTGCCCGGAGGGACTTTCTACCTGCTAAGCGCCTACTACAGCAGGCAGGTGTGCAATACGCCCTCCGCTATCCAGCCAAGCTCAAGATTACGCATGATGGCAAGACTCATTATTACACAGACGCAAAATAGGCCCTCAAGTACGCCAAGCAGAAAATAAAACCAGTGAGATTCCTGGCGGGCTCACCACACTCCTCGACGGAGACACGTTTGAGTGACAATGACTAGTAACTAAGTTCTGAATCCACTAGTACCCCATACAAAAATAGCTAGCATATTGTCACAGCTATGTCACTTTAATGACTGCTTTGCTCTACGTAGGTCATGCAGAATGCATCTAGGCTTTTGGATGCATCAGCTCGGGCGGGTGCGTCCCCCTGGGCTCTCGTTTCTCTCCAGGACAGTGTCCACGTCTCTTGATTCTTGACATAATTGAGATGCCCCAATATACACAAACTCGGCCACCCAGCCTTCACGGTGGGTAGTTAGTTCGGCGGCACCATGCTCCCAAGGGATTATTCCCGGTTAAAGTTGTTGGGGGGGGGGGGTATCACAACCTGATGGGGGGTTGGTGTGGGAGAGGGGATTGTGTTTCTACTGTTGCTAATTTGTTGGGGTGGGTGGGGGGTAGATAGGCTTGTTCTTTGTGGTTGTCCTATATTTACAGGTAGCTGCCTAGACATTGACTCCCATTATAGATCGGTATTCTATGCAACACCCACATATATTAGAGCACAATCTCACTAGCGCAGAGGTACCCTTTCAACTACCCAGCGCTGAAATAAATGGCCACGGTTAAGTTCCTCACGTGGAATATACGCGGGCTAAACAACGGCAGGAAGGTACGGCTTGTACATGCATATTTGATCAGGCACCACATAGACATATGTGTGCTTCAAGAAACACATTTATCCAGGGCTGGTCTCCCTAACTTGCTGACACGGGGTGGGGGATGACGTACACCTCTACCTATTCCAACTACGCAAGAGGGATCTGTATCCTCATACGCAAGGGCATTGCCTGGAAAACGTCCAAATGTATCAGCGATACTGAGGGCAGATATATTATATTAACAGGCACATTGCACAACCACCATATAGCGCTGGCCCCTGTTTACGGACTAAATGTAGACGACCCTGAGTTTTTCACCAAGGTATGGCACTTGATCACTGATACAGGCTCTCGGACAGTGATTTGGGACAGATTTCTATGTCCCACTAGATGACATGTTGGACAAGCGGGGTTGCACTAGGCGCCCACACCCAGCAGCAGCATCCACTTTACATGCAATCATCACGGCTAATCAGCTAGTTGACATCTGGCGGGCAACACACAGGGTCAACCGGGAGGGAACCTGCTTATCTCTACAACATAAAACCTGGTCTAGGATAGATTACTGGTGAGCTACCAAAGACGTACAACAAAGGGCACAATCGGTCACACATCTTTCACATACACTCTCAGATCACGCCCCGGAGTTGCTGACCATACAGCCCCAACTTGCCGTACTGTGCGCCTTTGCGTGGCACCTACCTTCAGGTGCCTTACGCGATACGGCCTTCAGAGCAGAAATACATGCAACTATATGTGAATATTTCGAGCTAAACACAGGACCAGAAGACTCTCCCCCTCTGTGTTATGGGATGCATTTAAATCGGTCATACGTGGCGTCTGCATAGCTAAACAGCACGGCATATTAAAATCCATTCGGGGCACGCTGTCAAAACTAGAAAATGACATTACAGCCTTGAAATCTGACTTCTTCCACACCGACGATCGGGACACGATGGCCAGTATCAGGGAAAAATGTCTACTTATCAGGAAGAAGCCCTTCGCAAAACACATTTTTTAGATAAAGACACCCAGGCCCGAAATTATGGGGAAAGAGTCAGGTCCGGCAGAACCCTAGCTCGCCTCCTTCAGAAGCCGCACGCTTCTACTTATATCCCAGTCCTTTCCGACTCTGAGGTCCAATGCCATTCATCTCCTGCTGATATCTTGCGGACTATGGTCACTTTTTATGAACAGCTATATTCCACCACTCCCGTGGCAGATGCTGCGGATCTCCAGGAGTCTCTAGAGTCGCTGCAGCTGGTTTGGCTATCTGACGCTCATAGGGAATTTTTGAACTGCCCAATCACAATAGAAGTGCACCAAGCAATTGCGGGTCTAGCCCCTGATAAGCCCCCTGGCCTCGATGGCCTGCCTGTCGGCTTTTATAAACAATTTTCCCAACTTCTTGTGCCTAAGTTACTAGACATGTATCAAGACTCTATAAATTCGGGCGCCCTGCCCCCTTCCTTGAGGGAAGCAGTCATAATCACGCTACTTAAGCCCAGTAAACCGGCAGACCAATTCGATTCATACCGGCCACTCTCATTTATAAACACCGATATTACAATATTTGCCAAAGTACTGGCTAACCGCCTCCAACTACTGCTGCCTGTAATGGTCAGACCGGATCAATCCGGATTTACCCCTGGAAGGCCAACAGCTCACAATCTCCATATGTTATTTGCAGCTATGCACTATTTACACCCAGACATATCCGCAGCAGTCGCACTCCTAGATGCGACTAAAGCCTTTGATTCTCTAGAATGGACTTATCTATTCCCCTTATTGCAGACGCTTGGACTGAGCCCGTTACATAGCGCAAATACATTTATTATACACATTACCTACTGCACGGATACGCCTCTATGGCCTATTATCAGACCACGTCCCAGTGGCAAGAGGGACGTGGCAGGGCTGCCCACTTTCGCCCATACTTTTTGCCATCGCCATGGAGCCCTTGGCAGCACGGCTACAGCAGCATCATGCCAATAGGGGGTTGGGATTTACGTCCCGGGGACTACTTATATCCCTCTATGCTGATGATATCGCCCTATACATTAGTGACCCGGTGACCAACTTGAGTCTTCTGATTCGGGAGGTGGTCCGCTTTGGCGGCATCTCTGGAATCCAGGTGAACTGGACAAAATCTATACTCTTTCCACTCACAGAAAAGACGACCCCTTTTGCCACGGATTACCCATTACAATGGGCTATGGGTCCAGTTAAATACCTAGGTGTAGTGATAAGTAGGGACATCGAGGAGTTGTGGCGGTGCAACCTTGGCAGGGCTATGGATTGGCTGGAAGAACGCATTCCAATCTGGTCTAAACTTCCCTTATCTATGGCAGGACGAATTGCCATTGGTAAAATAGTAGTGTTACCCAAATTTCTCTATCTGTTCGTGAACGTTCCATTCCACCTCACCGTTAGCTTTTTTTTAAGCAGCTCTGCTCTAACTTAATTACACTAATATGGGCTGGTAGGCAGCCACGGGTGAAGTATAAACTTTTAACATTACCGCAGTCGCAGGGCGGACTAGGCACCCCAGACTTATCTCTACGCATTATGCTCCCAAGTGCATTTCCTACATTACTGGACACACCCCACACCCTTCCAGCCACACGTCGCGATTGAGACAGAGCCTCCACTTGGCCTCTTACCACAGCTGTTCCTCCCATATAAATCGCCTGCTCCAGACATCAACACTACACAATGCATGCGTTGGGTAAGGGGGGACTTAGGGGGTGTGCGGGCGTTGCGCAGCTCTATGCCCCATCAGTCCCTGTGGCTAATCACCCCGCGCTACCCCCTTTGTAGGACAAAGGCGCAATTAACCGCACACAACGATTAGGCATAACCACCTCCGCAGATTTATATCCAGGCGACTGTTTCCTCGACCTTACTGGGAAAGAGCTGGCCCCACTGGATGCTCTTCTCTATTACCAGTTACGAGCCACATGCCGTACGCTACACGACTCCTTTCCAGGCCCCCCGAAGACTCTACAAGCCCTAGAGCACACAAATACCACCTCCTCGCAACACAAGATGATAACGTCCCTATACAGACACATGCAGCAGAACGCACCCGTGACCTCTCCGACGACACGTGAGGCCTCGAACGCAGACCTAGCAATTATCTTGACAGACGCACAATGGTCGTTTTGCTGTGGTCAGCTGGAGATGTTGTATCCCAATTACAGATTGCGCTTGAGTCATTTTAAATTTTTACACAGACTATATCGTACAGCGGCGCAGTTATACCGAATGGGGTTGATTCCCGATGCCAACGCTGCTCTGCACCACATTCAGACTTTATCCACCTTGTATCGCACTGTCCTGCCATTACGGCGTACTGGGGCGAGGTCTTACGCATAATAGAAGAGATTACGAGGATGCCGATTGGATTTACTCCACTAGTGGGGCTACTGGGGTATGTGGGTGAGGCGGTCCAGGAGCTTTGGAAATTGGTAGCTATAATGCTCCTTCTAGCAAAACGTCCGGTGGCTATGCACTGGGGGAGATCGCGGACTCCCAGATCTCAAGACTGGCTAACAGACATTGCATATTGCCAAGAACAATTGACTGCATATTGGGAACTGCAGCCACAAGGTAGTCGCCCTCATGATATATGAGAACCATTTATAACTTATCTCAGAAGCCGTGACTCTGGACCAGCCACAACACCCATAGATGCAACACTCCCTGGCGAAATATAAGTGTAGATTACACAACTGCACCCCGACATTGACCACTGTACATGATAATGTGCCGACTGTGGAGTTCAGAGAAAGAATTCTTCCGGGATGTGGAGGGTGGTGGGATACTGGGAGGCGCAAACAGTCAGGTGGGAGAATATGCCTTTTGAGATCGTTTTATTGTACAATGTTAATGCATTGGAACACTTCGGCATTGTATTATTACCGATCGTCCATGATTGAACAATTGCATGTAAAAGGCCATGTTATGTTCAACTAAATAAAATTTAATGAACCTCTGATTTAAACAACCAGAAACATGCAGCCAGGCATGCCTACAGAGAAGGATACTGGTACTGACTCCCCGAGCAGCGGTGTCTGCTGCATCCAAGGAACATCTAATGTTGGTACTGGAGATAACTTTCCCCTCGACTACCAACTACTGACCTCTCTTCCTGTACTGGCCTGGGAGGTGTTGCAGTAACTCCTCCATCTCGTCCCATTGGGCACGGTCGTACCGGGAGAGTAACCCAACAAACAGGAATATGCCAATGTGCAGCAGATTGGGCCGCTACCTTCTTCCCTGCTGAGTCTATTTTCTTACTCGCTCGGTTCGGAGGGAGGAGCATATCCCATGCCCTGTGAATTAGCACGTTTCCGTGCAGTATGCATCACTAGGAAATGAGTTGTTTCCTGATATAAGGATGGTCAGAGGGAGAAGCCTTATACTTTGTGTCCACCCTAGGTGTGATGACTAGCACTTTGAATGGCTCCTTGAAGGTGTCAGAGGCTAGTTTGAGATTTACCTTAGGCATCGGGAAGTACTGCATGGACCTCTTTGTGGTAGAGAGTGTCTCCATGAGGAAATCATACTCAGCCTGCTTGTCCATGTCAACTTTGTGGCCCCCTGCAGTACCTCATGGTACGCAGTAGTATCGTCCGGAGGGGGAAGGCTTAGGCAGATATAGGTCCGGATGTGTGTCACCTGGTGTGTCCATGTTCTAATCATCCCACGGGTTATCGTGGGGTTGGGTGTTAGTCATAAGGTGCATCACTAGGAGACCTAGGATGTTCCCCCCGAAAGTCCTGAAGTAGGGGGTTCTGGTGAAGGGTCCACTGGTAGTGGCGGAGAGGATGGGAATGGTCACGGTGAAGGAGAAGGTAAAGGAGGAGGGGGTGAAGTTTGAGGTGGAGCTGTGCCCGAGCCTATTTCTTCTGAGAGCTCCTGATCATGACTCGTTTTCTGCAGCAGAGGCCCGAGAGACAGAAGGAACCAGCTGAGGTCCTATGGACAACAATTACACTAGTGGACATCTGTGCCCCTGCCACGGATCACTAGGCCCTTAGTAATGGACTGAGATCGGAGACTGATATCAGGAGTAGCGACGAGTCAACATAAGTAAATTACTGTGGGAATACATTCCTTGTAACCGACCCCCACCTTGGACCCTTTTACTCACCTGGGGTCATGCTTAACTACGGTCCTCATCTCTCCAATCTCCTGCATTTTGGCTCGAGAACTTCGGAGAAATCATGATCGACGTTCCGGCCACGGAACCCGGAGCAACATGGCCGATGCCCAGTGGAGCTGCCTCGTCAGCTACAGAGGAGATCGACTCCGGTTCTTCGCCCCGGTCGTCACCTACCCAGCTGGACATCAGGCACAGTTCTCCCCGTCTCTCCGCTGTGCCTCCTTCCGCCCCGCCTTTCCGACGCAACCACCGAAGATTTGCTGACGACGGAGCCTATTTTCATTCCAGCCGATGCCTGGTAACGAGGTCTGGATGGCTTTGGTGGGGATGGGTTGGGTCCTCCCCTCCAAGTCGTCCCTCTGCCTCCGGGATCAAACCGCAGCTGTTTAATCCTCCTGCTTCGCCTCCTGAATGACGACTTGAACAAATCTGGTCTCCCCACGGCGAGGTGCAGCAGCGGTGAGTACCGCGACATTGCGGTCCGGTGCCCCGATTTTGCTCTTACTTTTATTCTTCGAGCATGGGAGTCGCGCCCCCGTTGCCCGCTGCAACTTCCCTTCTCCATGGCTGCTGCCTTGGCGCTTCGAGCCGACTTTCCCCTGACTTTTGTGGCATACCTAAAGACGACACGTCTGCACCTGAACCTGTGCACATTAATGACTCGTTGCTGAACGGCGATCTCCTTGCCCTCCATCCTCCCAGACCGGTTGGCTGCCTCCCCTTCTTGCCCCGCTCCGTGGAGCCAGCTCCCCTGTTATTTCTCTTGATTGGATTTTTGGTCTCCCGCCATTTTGTTGATATTGCTATCGGCGCCCGTTGTTCAGGGCCCTCCATCTTAGTAGCTTTGACCTTATCCTCTTGGACGCTGGACTGCTCCCTATCCGCCAGCTTGACCTTCCCCCTTAAGTCTCCTACACCCCTCTCTTCTTGTACTGTCTCCCATTCACTGGTTGTTGAGCTTGCCTTTGCCCAACCGGTCTGTAGATCTTTCACTTTGTTCTGCTTTGTCCCCCTGAAGTACTTTCCCCCTTATTGGTCTGCCTGTTCTGATCTACATTCATTACCCCTTTTTCTCCCCCCCCCTCTTTTTCTATGCTCTAAGGACATGTGTCCTTGTAATTCTATACTCCAGTAACTTATGAAGTATATTTGTTTTACCTTGCTCCTGTAACCCAGGTTTTACTGTGTATCACTGTTTGTTTTTCCTATGTTTCACTATGTTCTAGTAACTGTCATAATTTTTGTAACTTGTAACACGCTAATCCTCATGTAAAGCGCTCTGACACCCAGCGCCTCACAGAAGCGGCTTGTAATCCCTGATCATCGCTGCTCCCTGAGAATGCTACACTGGCTCCCCTCCAGCCATCTCTGAGTCCAGGGTCCTGATGTTCCTTCCAGGATTTTTGGCACTGTGCTTTTTAACCAACTTTAGAACTGGTGGCAACTAGAACTAGCCACTGAGCCATGGAGACTAATAGACTTGACGTGCCTGACTCTAAGATGGCTGCCAAAACCACACTCCTCCTAACTTGCCATCCTCGCCAGCGCCTACCACCCGTCTTTGGTTTCTAGCCTTCTGATCCCCTCCTGATCCTCACTCTTCTCTGGCGGAGCCCTAAACGCATACATGGCCGCTTCCCGGTGGAGCTGCACCGACAGCTATAGGGGAGATTGGCCCTGGCACACCGCTATGGCCGTCACCTACCCAGCCGGATCACGGACATTTGTCTCGTTTTCTTCCCCGCTGCCGTCTCCTTCCTGTGGATTACCTGCTGTCCCTGGTCTTTCCTTTCCTGACTTTTGTGTTCGCTAAGTTACTCCTGTATTGTTTATTTATCCATTATGTAACTACTGTGAAACTTTTGTAACTTGTAACTCGCTGTGTCCTTATGTAAAGCGCTCTGATACCTCCGGGTCTAGCCAGCGCTATATAAAACTCAAGTAAATAAAAAAAATAAAAAATAAAAAAAGTAGATGTGGCACAGGAAGTGCTGAAGATGTGCTCTTATCAAGGCACCAAGGCTTTTTAGGCATCGACTGAGGATGGATTTATGGTTCATTTCCTCTTTGGAGGGACAGTCTTTTGCCTGGAGGGCATGCTTATCCACAATTCGTACAGTCCCAGACTTGTTGGCTGGCATCAAGCTCTTCTTGGAGACGCTGGTGGATAGGTTGATCCTGCTCCTTAGAAGCGATTGAGGATGCTGCTCTGGAAGTTGGCTTTCTGGGAGCAGAGGACAGCCGCTGGTCTGCCGGTACCTAGCCTGACTTCGGCTCTGAAGGCTTCGACGACGTCAGAGCTGAAGAGCCTCCCGAAATTGAAGGGCATGGCCTGGAGGTGGGCTTCAACGCCTAATGATGTACGTGCATCATCTCCACCTGAGTGTCGCCCATGGCATTGCAGCAGTGGCGGACCGGAGGCCTCATGGCTAGCTGTGAGAGCAAGGCTTGGATTTCAAGTGGTGTTGAGGGATGGGCTGTGGGGTATCGGTACTCACTGGGGCCGCTTTTGTAGCTAAACACTGTGCGGGTGGAGATTTGTCCACGTCGGAGTCCAAGTCTTCCTCCAACTCAGATACCTGAGAGTCTGAACCAAAAGCCTTCAGTTGCAGCTTGCCATCGGTCTCCTGTTCACCGAAAAGGTCCGGGGTATCTTCCAATTGGTGGAGCGCCATCTATGCTGATGAGATGCAATGATTCTAATGGTACCTGCGAATCTTTTTGTTTAGGGAGGCGAGGCACACTGAGCAGAACGACTCGTGATGTTCTGGGGACAGTCATAAGTTGCCCACTTGATTTAGGTCTGTCCTCAGGTACTTCATTCCACACTTCCAGCAGTATCTGAATGGAGTCCTTTCCATTACGGTGCATTCTCCGGTGCTGATGAGTGGATGGAGGCCTGTACGAAGCGTTGAAGTATAAAACAGTGGTACCGAAGCGGAGGAGACTCGATGCCTGGAACCAACGTTAGATACACTGTTTATTCAACCAAAGAAGTAGCGGGAACCGACCTGGCCCATCAAAAACACCATGCGCAGTTAAACTGGTGCTCGAAGGAACACGTTTGAATCAGACGGCGGAGAAAAAACAATCTAACAATGGAGGCCATGCGCATTACCAATCATGGGTGAAGTCACTATACCACGTGACTCGAAAGACTTCTTTGAAGAAAAACAACTTGCACACGTTCGAGCCCAACACAAGAAGGCAGGAGTAGGCACAGCACGTGTATCTACAGCTACACATGCCACAAAATAAATATATATATATATATATATTTACGCCACACTTACAATTAAATAGTTTAGTGCTCCAGGAACCCCAGTGCTTACGATTAACAATGGCGACCGGCTGACAGAGAAACTTATTGCACTCATCCATTATCTGCACTTACCTTGTAAAGTAGTGTTAAGGTTAATGAGTGCAATGTAACTGTAGGGCAATGTACTGTAGTAGGGGTATACCACAGAAACATATTCCAGGTATTACATGCATGCGGCAGCACCATACCTGTAAAACAAAAGGGGAGAGAAGAGACTATGTATCTGAAGAAACAACCAACCAATATTTACCAACCTACCAATAAAGCTTCAAAAACACAGGTCAGGGAACCAACAGAAAAGCGAATTAAGCAGGAACCAATGATCTGAAGGGAGTCGATGAATAACAAGGCAAGCTATTGAGAGACCTTGTCCTATCTGATAAACGAGACAGAGACTCAGTCTAGAAACCAACTAATGAAATCTTTAGGAAACAAATCAACTAATAATGAAGACCAATATGGTGGATCTGAAACCAACCACTGTAAGCCAATGTAGGAGACAAAGGCCACATATCAATCAGAAATCAACCAATGAGGGAAAAAGCGGTCCCATATTTGAATTCAACCAAAGGAGGAAACAAAAACACTGGAGAAAAATATCACACTGTAACACCCACAAAAGACATTAAGTTTAGTGAACTGAAACCAATCAATGAATCAGACAAATATCACAGATCTGAAAACAAATACGGAAAGAGGTAACTAGCAAGGAGCAAACAGCCAGAGAGGAGAGCATAGAACCAACCAACATCAAAACAAAGGATCCAGAAAATCAGAGATATGATGAGCCAATTAACACCAAGGCACAGCTCGGAAACCTGAAAACAACTAACGAAAGGAGACACTGGTAATAGATTAATAGAGTAATTAATTCACCGAATGAAAAACTAACTATCACTGGTCTGTAACCAATAAAGCAAAAGAAAGAAAACAATAAAACAGACAGTGACCATGGATATAAAACCAACTAATGAAGGAGATGGACACCAGATATTTGAAATCATTCAACGGTGAAGACAGACCCTATAGATTTAAAATTGAAACCCTCAATCAGATGTTGATAAACTCTAGTGATTTGAGTATGGTCCAGAATAAAGGTGATAGTGGGACAAGCGATGCTCTGAAGACTGTTCTTCAAAAGGTGAGCCAGTTCCTGCCTACCACTTCAAGTACTGCTTTGTTACTCTTAAGTCAAGCAAGTGAATTTAGAAGAAAAAAAAGTTACTGCGACTTATCTCTCACAGATTCAATGTGACTCATCTTCCTACCCTTTCATGAGGCTTCAGACTCTATGTAAAGGTGGAGCTATGAAAATCTGATAGTTTGTGCCTCTGGGGGAGTTGGTCGCTCTGTCTTGCCACCTCAAAGGCCAGAGTTACATAATAAGGTGGATAGTCTCCATTAACGTGCAATACTCTAACAATGGCTACAGAGTATTCCCAGGCAGTCAACAGGGAATAATTCAGGCATGTTAATCTATGATATATACAAAGCTGGAGAACTGTAGAACCCCCATTCAAAGTGCAGAAGATGCACAGGACTCATACGGGTAACAAAACCAGCAACCAAACACCCAACAATGATCAATGAGCAAAAAAATGCTCCTGGGGAGGAAGGAGCTTTGTGGTCGGCACAACGAAACTGTGGAACTCTCTACCACTTGGGCTGAAGCAAGAAACTAATCTGCTGGCTTTTAGAAAAGCGTTAAAGACCTGGCTGTTTAATCTTTGATGACTATCTGGACCGTCCTCTGACTTATGAATGACGAATTTAGCGCCTTGACGCCTTCGGGTGAAAGTTTCGCGCTCTATAAATTTCTTTTTCATTTCATTTCATTACATGTATGATGGAAGCTCAGGCGTATTCCAATCCCATCAAAACTGCTTATTTCGGGTACTAGCTCATAAAACAAGACAAGCGAATTCCAATACCACATATTTCAGTGCTTGGGAAAAGCCACAGTGTAATCTTATTCTGATTTGTCTCTACTACTGATCTCATTCCAATTACGTTTTCAAAATGAGTCCAAATTACAATGTCTATCCACTGTTACTGTCAAAGACATCTTCTTCTCTCCTTACTCAATTCAGTTGTAAACGACACTATCTCTCCTGCTCTTGCTTCCTAAGTACGAAGGGCAAGGGTTTGCTCTTATTTCACTTTATGATACCTTTAATCCTAATCTGGAGACCTTTCAGCGTTTAGGATGATTCACATGCTTCAGTTAAGTCCTTTATGGATGATTTTTATGGCAGAAAAAGTGAAATGAAAATGCTTCAGAAAAAGAAGCAAGGAAGTCCAAGACTGCAAAGTATTTAAAGTTTAATTTCCGGGTTTAGAGCCTTGGGGCTATTTTTAAACTGACAGACGTTCTGTGATTTTTCAGTTCAGAGCAATCCTGGAGCGTTCTTGCAATCAGTTTGCTCTTGTTCAGACTCCAAATATACAATTTGCTACTATAGCTTGAGTTTAGCCCACAGAGTTGGGAGAACTAAATCAAGCAGATGCTGCAGAGCACCTTATTTACCTACTACTTCAATGTTGTTCTTGTCCACAAAATGAATTTGCAAAATATAAAAATGCAATTTTAAGACTTCTTACACAAAAAAGTTAAATGAAACTCTAGATACACCCAGTACCACAAACTCTTAACTCCTGCCACCTTCGTAATTTGGGTTACCTACAGTACCTCCACTTTTAAGCATGTGCCAAAATCATAATTTGCCATATATTCGGTACCTCCAGAACTTGCATTTTGGCATCTTCATAATTTAGGATACCAGCAGTACCTCCACACTTCATCTCATGCCACATTCAGAATTTAGGCAATCTCAAGTTTTACCCTTGTGCTGCCTTTATAATTTAGAACACATCCAGCTTCGTAATTGAAGACAGATCCATTGTCTCCTGATCTCACCTTCTACATCTTCATTAACTAGTCCTAGACCGATACCACCTACACAATTTACCATATAACCTGCCCTATGCTCAAGCCATTTAAGATCCCATCTGCTTAACACCATTTAGGATAACTCCAATACATATGTACTAAGTCTTCCTTTTATAGTCGAGGACACCAAATTACCCTTAATTTGTCTTCCAGACAGCACTTACTCTCCAGGGCCCCCGCAGTAGCAGTAACACTTCTGTTGATTGCTCTGATGCAGCGGATCCCAATCTAGTGCTTTTAGCTGGTAAGGTAGTACAAGCTTCATGTGCTGCATGGCCCTGGCATAGGGTCCTTTCTTCAGTGCTCCACCCCTCTGTGCAAAAACACAAATACAGGGTTTAACCTGAATTCAGATTGACAGCAAGAGTTGAACATAACAAAGAACTGATAGCTCCATGATGTCTGAAGACTGCATTTTAGTGTGGGTAACATTAGGAAGAGAGCAGGAGTATACAGAACCACATGAAAAGAGGGATACATGAAGAAGAAATGGTGGCTATGAGGGATGGAGAGGAGAGAAAGACACAAAAGAGAATAGCAGAGAAAGAATTGGTAGAGAAGGAGCCAGAGAGAGAAATACAGAGATAGGGAGACTGTAGGAATGGGAGGGGTGGAGAGATAGAAAGACAGGGAAAAGAGAGAGGTACAGAAGAGAGTGTGTGTATGTGACATAGAGAGAGAGAGAACGAGCAAGAGAGGTCGAGCGAAAGCAAGACCGAGAAAGAAAGTATTCAGAGAGTGCGGAAATTGTTTGCAATGGGCTTCAAGGTCTAGCTCTGTCCATACACCCAGACAATGAACAAAACGTTGAAAAACCTGTAAACCACTTAAAGAAGACTTTGATAGTACAGCTGAAATTGCCTTTGAAACCAAAGTTGACATATGAGCGAGTGGGCTATCTATTTTCAGACCCATGAATGGCAAGATATTTATAAATTGACAGCTCTCTTGAGGATTCACAAATTTCAAAATTTTCTTAGCCACATGTAGTGTGGCGCTGCAGTAAGCTAGGGATCGCCAATTGGTAGGTCTAGATTGGATACAAGAAGATCCTAGGGAGTACTTAAAGGAATGGGAGTTTATGTAGATGAAAAACATCAATGTAGAACTGCAGCATTGCATGTCCCATTCTGAAAGCAGGGTGACATACCCTGAAACCGGTCCCAGGATGCTCGTTTCCGGTCCAGGGAGGACCTGGCCTGGCAGTTCGGTCTGGACTGTTCCCATGGGGCACAGGGTCAAGACTGATTTGCATATGGCTGGGTCCAAACTGGGAGTGGCGTAGTGGGCAAAAGAACGATGGATTTAACCCAGATCTTTTGACTGGGGGAGAATGTTTGCATTGTCAGCATTCCGTCCATCATTTGTTTGCTGTAACACTTTTCGCCCTAAGTGGGATGGGTATGCCCAGACGTGGGTCCCTTGCTCACTGTGCCACTGGATTCAACCTAGTCTGGCTGAAGAAGGGTGACATACCCTGAAACCGGTCCCAGGATGCTAGTTCCCGGTCCAGGGAGGACCTGGCCTGGCAGTTCGGTCTGGACTGTTCCCATGGGGCACAGGGTCACGACTGATTTGCATATGGCTGGGTCCAAACTGGGGTGGCATAGTGGGCAAAAGAACGATGGATTTAACCCAGATCTTTTGACTGGGGGAGAATGTTTGCATTGTCAGCATTCCGTCCATCATTTGTTTGCTGTAACACTTTTCGCCCTAAGTGGGATGGGTATGCCCAGACGTGGGTCCCTTGCTCACTGTGCCACTGGATTCAACCTAGCCTGGCTGAAGAAGGGTGACATACCCTGAAACCGGTCCCAGGATGCTAGTTCCCGGTCCAGGGAGGACCTGGCCTGGCAGTTCGGTCTGGACTGTTCCCATGGGGCACAGGGTCAAGACTGATTTGCATATGGCTGGCTGGGTCCAAACTGGGGTGGCGTAGTGGGCAAAAAAACGATGGATTTAACCCAGATCTTTTGACTGGGGGAGAATGTTTGCATTGTCAGCATTCCGTCCATCATTTGTTTGCTGTAACACCATTCTGAAAGCACAGCAGGTTTTAAGAAGACTTGTGTACAAAGTACACCGGTCCTCGTCCATGGGCATACAACTATATGTGCGTCAGTATGTGGTGGTATCTGCATACCACATACCTAACTCAAGAGTAACAAGCGCTCAACGGGTCAGCATGGCCCACGGAAATATCAAGTTATTAGGGAAGGGTCGACTGTGTGGTCAGGAGTAATGTTCCCTGAAGAGGTGCAACTTCAGCATGTCTTCTGAATTGTAGGAGAGTTGGTGCTGATCTGATGTCAATAAGTTTTCTGTTCCACATCCTGGGAGCATGAACAGAAATGGCCTGCCTTCTGTTTCATCTCTTTCTTGCAATGTTTTGTCTCCAATCTGGTGATATGCAGGCACTAAAAATGGTATTGTCCCCCAGGTGTAACTAGTTTGTCAGGTAAGCGGAAGTCTTGTTGTTGAGAACTTTATAAGCGATGCAGCTCGTCTTGAAGGTGATCCAGTGTATGTCTTTTAAAGTTGGTGGCTGAATTTCTTCGAACCCTTAATGAACCATATCCAATTGGATTCTCTTCTGGACTGCTAGTGCGGTATTGGGGAGACAAATGAGCAGAACGTTGCTTCTGTCCAGATGGGAGAGGACTAAGGCTTATACAGTTGATCTTAAGTCATCTTTAATAAGAAACGTGGGCACAAGGATTACCGCGTGTTTACTTTTGCTTGTTTTCTATATTGTACATATATTGCACATGCACTTTAATTAAGTTATTGGGTTTCGGCTGGTCAAAACATATTTTGTTTCCATGTTATATTTACGTGATGAACATGCACTCCTGTGAGATGAATCGATTTCCTTTTATTATTTTATCTTTGAATCAAATGAAATTTATTGTATTATATACATACTTTTATATGGTCACATTGGCCGAAATAAAGTTTTCTGAATAAGAAACAGTTAGGAATGTGCGGTTAGATAGAGTGTCCACCACAAAAAGCTTTATCAAAAGGTAAGTAACTTGTTCTTCTGATGGATACTTCTAACCGCAGATTTCGCACCTTAGAATAGATACCAAAGCAGAACCTTCCCAAGTGAAGATACTGTAGAGTGGGCTCATACCTAAAACTCTTGCAGGACTAAGCGGGAGTAATGTCCCTTCCGCTGGACCTGGCTGTCAAGGCAATAATCCTTCATGAAAACAAGCAATAATGCCCAGATCGCAGCCTAGCAGATGTCAAGCATAGGTACTCCCCATGCCAAAGCAGTGGTAGCAGCCTTAGCCCTGAGGAAATGGACTCTCAGAACTTCAGGGCCGGCTTCTTGGCCAATACATAGCCGACCTTAATGTAGAGGACTATCTACCTCAACAAGGTCATATCCTACATGCCTTCCCTTTCTTTGATCCAGAGAACCCCACAAAAAGCTGATCGTTCACTCAATGGTCCTTAGAACAGTCCATAGAAAAGCTAAAAGCCTTTTTGTGATCCAACCAACTGCAGCATCTCCTTTTTCGAGAGGTATGGGGAGCAAAGAACGCTAGTAGTACTCAATGTGTATTGTTATGTTAATGAGTTTTCTAAAGCGCTTGATTACCCAAGGGTTCCTTGATGCTGGCTTTGATTTAGGAGAAGAATAGCAGGGAAATGGAGTAAAGAGCTAGCAGGTGTTGAAAAGCCAGGTCTTCAAGAGCTTCCTAAAGGTCAAGAGACATGGTGCACTCTCGATGTCCAGTTGTAAAGCATTCCAGGTTTTTGTCATTCCCAGAAAGAAACTCCTGCCACCGCAGGTGGGTCATTTGAATCTGGGGACAACAATATGTTTGGTCGAAGCAGAACAGCCAGGGGTGTACCAGTTAAAACTTTGTTGAAAAAAGTCGGGGCCTAAGCCATGGAGTGCCTTGTTGGTGATACAGGCTAGGGGAGCTGGCGCACGTAGCAATAACTGTGTTATGTATGATTAGTTGGTCACAACAGCTGAGGCAACTAGGTCTCATATTTACGGAGATTGCAAGACAGTCAAGTTTAGAACAATCTGCGTTCTTACCTGGATGCAAGTTAACCAAATCATCCCGCAAATATCTTTGTATCGTTAAGTCTGCCTCAGGTAGACCATGGGGGGCACGCACTAGGCGCGGTCCGGGCATGGACGGGTGCAGACAGGCTTGCTTTTGGCGCACCCGCAGCGGGTCCACTGAGCGGACGCACTTTGGTGGTGATAATGTATCCCGTCATGTCAAGGGGCGTGGCAGGGGTGTGGATAGTGCGCTTGACAGCACTTCAGCAGTAACAAACAGGAGAGAGCAAAATCAATTGGACAAATTAAAAAAGAAACCGGGGTCCAGCAACCCCTGAAATTAGTTGCAGGCTCCCCTACAAACTAATAACTACTGGTAAATTAAAAACAGTTGGTACAACAATTCTCTTTTTGGGTCCAGCCAATGGAGTCTCTCCTTGTCTTTTGAAAGGTGAAGCAGAGCATAAATGCTAGGCAGGGTGAAGGACTGGCCTACATGAAAGGGAGTTACCCCCTTCGGTAGGAAGAATTATCTAGTACGAAGGACCAGTTTGTTTGGGTAGATGGTAAGGTACGGAGGCTGAGATGATAGTGCTTGTAGCTCACTGACCATCCAGGCAGATGTTATCGCCACTAGGAAGGGCGTTTTTAATATAAGGAGCCTGATAGGGCAGTTGTGGGGGTTGGCCACAAAGGGGAGGGAGTAGACCCTTTGGATGAGCTGTAAAATCCAACGGTCAGATGTTATTGACCTCCAGTGGTGCAGTTGATGGCGTATCCTGCCACCCACCTGGATGCCCATGAAGAACAGAGGGCATACTAAAGGGGTTTGCAGCAGTGCTTAATTTGCCCAAAAAAATAAGTCCTGGGGCCCAACGTTTTTGGAAATGCAATGTGCGTGTGGGGGAACACGTCCTGCACGCACCATACCCAGCCGCTAGGGCTTCTGTCTCTCGCTGCATACATAGCCAAGCCTGTTTAAGGAGGACCTGTAGGGAGGAGACAGAAAGTCACTCACCGGCACGTTCACAGTGAATTCCGTCTCAAAGGCCCCGTCCCGCAGCAGCACCCTACAAAAGAGGGCCAACTTCGTATCAGGCCCACGCTTTCCAAGTCTGCTCAGTCGCCGCAGCTCAGCCATGAGCTAGCCCCCAGATATAATTATCCAATGGGGAGGTTCAGGCAGGGCGCAGGCGTAGTGACAGAAATGACGCTTCGGAAGAATACATTGCCCAGCCACCTGCATTTATGTTTTTAAAAAGTTATCTGCAACTCTGCTGCTCATGATAGAAATCTATAATACTGGCCCTGTCTAATAAATGCCGGTGCTTAGCACCAAACAACATGCACAAATTAAGCACTGGTTTGCAGGCTGTGGCTGCTCGAGGAGTGGTGGACTGGCATGACCGCTGTCTGTCTGACGTGGTTTGTGGGAACCGCGTCCCCAGTCACGAAAAGATTGTGCAGTTTCTTGGCCGAGGTGGCTTGGCGTGTGAAGACGCGGTTGGAAGCCCCTCCTGTGGCTACCAAAGGGACGAAAGGCGGACTGGAGTTGGCGAGGGGCCACGGAAAGGCCCAAGGACCTGGTTCTAGCTCTGCCGTCCTTAAAGAGCTCTAGAGCGGAGTCTGCCTTCTCTCCAAACAGCAACCTGGCAGAGCCTACATCAATCCAGGGCTGCTCTTACTCAAAGAGCTGTGGAGGCAGTGTTTTTATTTGCGAGAAGGCTGGGACACAAACCAGTCAAAGAACTAAAGGCGATTTATAGGATCAAAGGTGTCTCTGTGACGACATATGGTGCAGGGGTCTGGAGCTAAAGAGGTCCCGGGCCAATTCAGCACGTAGAAAATAAATGTGTGTGCAGGCTGCTGGCCGCTCCCTAACCATACCCTGCTTTTATGTGCCTTTCAGAGCTGGGCCTAACACCCGTAGGGGAGAAGATAAAGATGGCACCACTACTCTTACTGCTGAGGATTTGGGGGAACCCTGACGCCCAACGCTCAAAGTACGCACTGGAGGATTGACTTTCTCTGGACAATACTCATACCATGGCTCAAATATATTAAAAAAAGAATACCTAGAGCTCGGTCTGCAGGAGTACGCCAAAAATCCTGCAAGTGTTGACTCCAGGGCTATATCCAGGTAAAGGAGGCTTATCGGTACGGGCAAGGCAGAGCCCACCAGGCGGCCTTTGATAATCTGCTTGTAAGCCACTCTTACAATCCGATCAACTTGACACATGGGTGTGAGCCTTACCTCTCTTGGTTTCTGAATGGAACCTTAGGCTTTATTTAACAAGATTGCGATTAAGCCTATTGCACCTGATAGTTGCTTTTCCTCTGAACATACTCTGGGGAGAACCACTGCCTAGATGCCCGTGCAATAACACTGCCACTCAAAGCACATTGCACTTTATTCTATTTTGCGCTCTATATGCTCATTTAGGAAGAGATTTTTATGCCTTATTTTTTGCTCTTTTAACACAAACTCCTAAAAAGAGGCTTATGAGAGACTGCAAAGGCTGAAGAATGAGAAAAATTGCATGGCATTTATGTATGTTATTATTGGCAAGTCTTCTATGTAGTGTGTTTTTCATGAAAGGATAAGTTACTTACCTGTAATCCTAGTTCTCTTCCAGGGGTATCCTCATCAAAGTCATAAGCACTGAATATTCCCGCCCACGTGCGGGGACCCGGAAATATAAAAATTATATATGGAAATCACATATATACAGCTCTACATATATGCATATACATATATCATTTTTTCTCATACCAATGCAGCTCTCAATAGGAGGCTAAACAATGTAATTACACACATAAAAAACTACATTTGCCAATATATAAAAACACCAGAGGACAATTAGTACTTGAACTCTGTTTTTAATGAGCAAAATACTCATAAAGAGTAAAAACTGCAAAATAAGTAGACATTGTTAGCCTACAGGCTGCATTGTAAACCAATAGCATAGAAAATGAAAACATTTTCAACAAAAACTGGCACCGTGCCTTTAAGGCAGCCATGACCCCTAGCTTCCCATCATGCCTCAGGGGTGACAGTTAGGTCAGTTGTTCTTTGCATAACCCTGAAGGTCAGGGCACAAAGATATCCTTTAACACTTTAGAAATCCCTCATTTACCTGGGGAGGCGGGTGGGTTGCTTATGACTTTGATGAGGATACCCCTGGAAGAGAACTAGGATTACAGGTAAGTAACTTATCCTTCTCTTCCAGGGGATCCTCAATAGTCATAAGCACTGAATAGAATAGCAAGCCCATCAACCACCTGCAGGTAAATGAGAGTAAAGTGACCCAACAAAAAAAACATAACAGCCGAAATCAGCTGTTGAACAGATTCCTCAAGGAGGCCTGGCCTACTTGGGTGTCTGCTCTGGTGTCTGATTCCAGACAGTAGTGCCTCGTAAATGTATGGACGGACCTCCAAGTTGCCGCCTTACAGATTTCAGACATGGGCATATTCTGAAGAAAAGCAGTAGTAGCTGCCTTTCCTCTAGTAGAATGCGCTCTGGGAGTAAACCCCAGGAGCTTCTGCGCTAATTGATAAGCAAGCTTGATACATGAAACTATCCATCTGGAGATGGAGCGCTTTGAAGCTGCGAACCCAGATCTGATCGACCCATAGTTAACAAATAATTGATCAGATTTTCTTATAGATTTGGACCGATCCAGATAGAATTTTAAAACCCTTTTGAGGTCCAGAGAATGCAAAGCCCTCTCAGCTGGAGTGGAGGGATTGGGGAAAAAGGTGGGTAGAGAGATGGTCTGATTCACATGAAAATCCGACACCACCTTTGGAAGGAAAGAGGGGTGCGTCCTCAACACAACCCTGTTAAGATGGAAGACTGTATAGGGTTCTTTAGAGCAGAGAGCCTGTATTTCACTCACTCTGCGAGCTGACGTGATCGCTACCAAGAAAGCCGCCTTCCAAGAAAGATGCTGCAAGGTTGCTTTGTGTATGGGTTCAAAGGCGGACCCATCAATTTTGATAGCACCAGGTTAAGCTCCCAGGGTGGTGAAGGAGGCCGTACCGGAGGATAGACCTTCTTTAAACCCTGCAAAAAATCCTTAACAGCCTGTAATTGGAAGAAGGAGGGTTGAGAAGCTGAACGCCTATATGCAGTTATAGCTGCTAAATGCACCTTAATGGAAGAAAACTTCAAACCTGCTTTCGCCAGATAAAGTAGGTAAGGAAGGATGACCTCTTCCTGACCTTTGATTGGGTTACAATTGTTCTGCATACACCACATGTAAAACCGTTTCCACTTGCATGCATACGAATGCCTCGTGGACGGTCTTCTTGCTTCCTTCAAGATGGACATGCAGTCCTGCGGTAGTCCTAAGTGGCCATACTGGAGGACCTCAGGAGCCATGCTGCCAAGTTCAGTGAGGGAAGGTTGGGATGATGAATCCTCCCGTTCATCTTGGACAGCAGGTCCGGTCTGCACGGCAGCCTCTTGTGAGGACACTCTGATAGGTGCAGAAGGTCCGGGTACCACCATTGTCTCGGCCAGTCCGGGGCAATTAGTATCATCCTCGTGCACGAATGGGACAGCTTGGTCACCACCTTCGGGATCAGCGGAAGGGGTGGAAAGGCGTACACAAATGCCCCTGACCAGTCTATCAAAAGGGCATTCCCTTTCGATCCTGGTCGGTAGAACCGTGAGGCGAAGTCTCGGCATTTGGTATTTTCGTCGTCCGCGAAGAGGTCGATGGTGGGACGACCCCATGTCTGGAAGATGTCTTCGACGACCTCGTCGTTGAGTACCCAGTCTTCTCTGTCTTCGAAGTGACGGCTGAGTGCATCCGCTCTCACGTTCTGTTCTCCTGGCAGGTGGACTGCTGTGACTGCCAGATTCCGAGCCAGGAGCCAATGCCAGAGTGCTTGAGCTTCCAGGGAAAGTGTGCGTGAGCGAGTTCCCCCTGTTTGTTCAGGTAGTACATGGTGGTGGTGTTGTCCGTCTGTACTAACACTGAGGTTGCCTGAATCGAGGGAGGAAAGCTTTGAGGGCTAGGTGAACTGCTCTCAGCTCTAGCATGTTGATGTGATAGGATCGCTCTTTTGGAGACCACAGTCCTTGAGTCTGGAGAGAACCCATGTGGGCTCCCCAACCCTGCAGTGAGGCGTCCGTGATCAGTGTCTGAGCAGGCGGAGGTTGATGGAAAGGAACTCCGACTTGCATATTTTGTTTTCTCATCCACCAAGGTATGGAAGCTCGAGCCGCGTTTGATGGACTTATTTTTCGTCCCAACGAGCGGTCTGCTGGTCCCACTTGTCCTCCAGATCCTGCTGAAGAGGACGCATTCGTAGTCTGGCATTGGGAACCAGGAAGATGCAGGATGCCATCGACCCTAGCAGGGAGGCAATCCGACGCACAGGCAGTTTTCTGTTGCGCAGAACCAGCTGGCATTTCTGTATGAGGGAACACTGTCTCTCCTCCGAAGGAAACACTTTTCCTACCGTGGAGTCTAGCAGAGCTCCTAAGAAATGTATTTTCTGTGTTGGCTGTGAAGTTGATTTGACGAAATTCACATGTAGGCCCAGTCGGTGACACAGCTCGAGACAGCTCAAGAAATGACTCCTCACACTGTCTGTGGAAGGACCTTTCAACAGCCAGTCGTCCAAGTACGGGTATATGAAGACACCCCTGCGGCGCAGTGCGGCTGCCACCACCGCCATGCACTTCGTGAACACTCTGGGGGCTGACTTCAACCCGAAGGGTAGAACCTTGAACTGGTAATGAGCGGATCCCACTAGGAATCGCAGGTACTGTCTGTGATACTGTTTGATCGGGACGTGAAAGTATGCATCTTGCAGATCCAGCGAACACATCCAATCCCCCTGCCTGAGATGTGGATATATTTGATGGAGAGCCAACATGCGAAACTTTTCCTTTTTGATGGATAGGTTGAGTGACCGCAAGTCCAGAATGGGTCTGTACTCTGCTTTTTGGCCTTTTTTCTTTACCAAAAAATATCTTGAGTAAACCCCTTTCCCTCTTTGAGATACTGGCACCCTCTCGATGGCTGACTTTCTGAGAAGGGTGGCAACCTCTTTCTGCAAGAGTTTTAACTGGTGACACGACGGAGGAACTGGAGGGATTGATGGTGGGCGATGTTGAAAACGTAGAGAGTACCCATTCTGCAACGTGGCTAGCACCCACCGATCCTTTGTGATAGCTCGCCACTCTTCGAGATGATTTGCGATACTTCCCCCACTGGAGTGGTGAACGGCGACAGGGGAAGTGAGTGCTCATTGTTTTGACTGCGTCTTGGCGGAATTGTTGCCCTGATGCTGGTTTCTTCCTCCTCTGGAGGAGCGTCTGCCCGATACTGCGTTTTTTGCTGGCCTTGCTGATCCTGATTTTTCTGCCAATGAGGGGTTTGAACCCTCTGTTGGGAGGATCGTCTATTGTAAGGACGGAATCTCTTACGGAATTCCTTTCTTTTCTCCAGGCCCACCGCTTTAAGCGTGTCCAGTTCCGTTTTCATCCGTGTCATCTCTTCATCCGTGTGAGTCCCGAACAAAGAGGAACCAGAGAACGGAAGATTGAGGATGCGTGACTGCGCTTCTGGCTTGAGTGCTGTAAGACGTAGCCATGATGTTCTCCTTGCGCATACCCCATGAGCATAAGCATGTGCCGAAAGGGTAGCTCCATCCGCCGCAGCACTGATGACCTGGTTAGACACCTGACTGCCCTCTGTTAAGATTTCTTCAAAATCTTTACGGTCTTCCTGCGGCAACTTTTCAGTGAATCTCTGTAGTGAGTCCCACAGAGATCTGTCGTAGCGGCCCAGGAGTGCCGCTGCATTGGAGACCTTCAACATGGAGGCCGAAGTGCCACAAACCTTCTTTCCCCAGGAATCCTGCATCTTGCTCTCCTTGTCTGGTGGGACAGTGGAGGAGGATGCCACCGCATGGGTCTTCTTTGCCGCAGCAATTACGACTGAATCCGGAGGAGGATCAGTCCTGAGGAAGAGCGGGTCGTCCTCTGGTGAACGGTACTTTTTAAGATCCTCGCTGGAGCGGTCTTAACACTCGCTGGCGTGAGAAAGATATCCATCACTGGCTCTATGATGCCTGGTACCAAGGGAAGCAGAGGTTTAGCTGCTGCTCTTTGGTGTAGAGTCTCAAAAATCACAGAGGACTTGCTTTGACGAGTTGGCATAGGGATACCCAGCTTTACAGCTCCTCTGCCAAGAATGTCCTGAAAAGTGTAGATGTCGTCCACCGGAGAGACCCTCGACGGTGGACTGTTCGTCAAAGTAGGCGAATAGTCTCTATGGGATGTATGAGTGGAAGAAGAGGACGGAGTAGGCGATCTGTGTGCTCTCCTGCTTGTTGATCTAGACCTCCTCCTGTGTGAGTGCACAGGGGTGCGGCTGCGAGCTCTTGTTCTTGAAGGAGATCGCTCTTTATTCTGAATTAAACGAGCCAACGGGGATCTGTTCTGAGGGTTCGAGTAATTCCTGTTCGTAGCCCAGTGATGTAGAGGCCTGTGCCATCGTGGCGATAAATGGATGGAAGGCGATCTGCGGCTCTCTCTTTCCTTAGGAGACTGAGCAGGAGGCGTGAAGCTCAGCTCTTCATGCCTTGTTGGGGAATCTTGGTGACCCCCTGACACTGGACTGCTAGACGTCGAGATAACCACCTCCGGGGATCTGGACGTTGACCCTCGGTGAGAGTTGGGCGAACCTGAAGGTGACGAAGACAGGCTCACTGGAGGTGAGGCGTCTCCAGAAGGGCGCTTTGACGTTGATCTGGAGCGTCTATGCGTCGACTGCCCTCTCAACGGAGACGTATGTCTCGACGTTGACTTTCTCCTCTTAGAAAGTGGACTTCTCAACGACGAACGTCTCTCCAACACTGGTGCAGTGTCATGCTTCGACATTCCCTGCACCCTCTCAGGAGATTGCTGTCTCGACGTCGACCGGCGTTGGACTGCCGGCGACGGAGGTCTTGGTCTCGACGCCGAAGATCCACTCGGCGGAGTCATCCGTCTCGACGGCGTGGAATGATGGATCGACATTGGAGTCTGCTTCGACGCCGAAGGAGGTGTCCTGTGTCTCGACGCCGAAGATCGTTGCCTTGATCCCGGCGGAGATCTGTGCCTCGACGTCGATCGCCGATGAGGAGGCGACGACGGAGAGATGCGCCTCGGCGTCGATCGCCGCTGATGAGACGGAGATGTGCTTCGACGTCGATCGCCGTTGATGAGGCGACGACGGAGCGCTGTGCCTCGACGTCGATCGCGCCTGCGGCAGACGGAGCGGTCTGCCTCGGCGTCAATCGCGCCTGCGGCGAGCGGAGCGGTCTGCCTCGACGTCAATCGCGCCTGCGGCGACGGAGCGGTCTGCCTCGGCGTCGAACGCCCACCCGGCGCCGACGGAGACCTGTCTCTCGACGTTGAGCGCCGCCTGGTTGACGTCAACGGAGGACCTGTTACCTTCGTCGACGAAGATTTCGTAGTCGAATGATGATGCGCCGGCATCACCGAAGTCTTCAACGCCGATTTCTTCGTCGCCGATTTCTTCGACGTCGATACCGACGCCGACGGAGAACAGGTCGGGACTTTTCCTCTCGACGTCGACCGAGTTCTCCTCTTCTTCTGCCTCACAGGAGACCTACCTCTTTCAGAGAGGCCATAGAGACGAATCCTGTCCCTCTCCTTGATAGTCCTTCTTGATAACTTCTTACAATGCTGGCAGTTGTCAGAAGAGTGGGACTCGGGGAGGCAGAGAATACACACAGGATGTGTATCTGTTCTGGCCTTCTTCTTGCCACAGGACGGGCAAGGATCGAATAAAGAAGGCATTTTATCCAAAAATAAACCTTTTCTGTAACACAAAAAGGTGTTACTTGCACTCTAGGACCAAAAGACGTCGAGTGAAAGTAGAAAAAACTAGATTTATACAGATATTTTTTGACAGAAAGTCAAAAAAACAAGAGCTGAAAATCCAGGGTCCTGACTGAAGGAGCCGGAAAGAACAACTGACCTAACTGTCACCCCTGAGGCATGATGGGAAGCTAGGGGTCATGGCTGCCTTAAAGGCACGGTGCCAGTTTTTGTTGAAAATGTTTTCATTTTCTATGCTATTGGTTTACAATGCAGCCTGTAGGCTAACAATGTCTACTTATTTTGCAGTTTTTACTCTTTATGAGTATTTTGCTCATTAAAAAACAGAGTTCAAGTACTAATTGTCCTCTGGTGTTTTTATATATTGGCAAATGTAGTTTTTTATGTGTGTAATTACATTATTTAGCCTCCTATTGAGAGCTGCATTGGTATGAGAAAAAAATGATATATGTATATGCATATATGTAGAGCTGTATATATGTGATTTCCATATATAATTTTTATATTTCCGGGGTCCCCGCACGTGGGCGGGAATATTCAGTGCTTATGACTATTGATGAGGATCCCCTGGAAGAGAACATGTACTTTATCCCCTGATGTGTTTTGAACTCTCTAATGCTGCTATATTTATGAAACATTTTTATCATGTGTACTTTTATGGCCATGTTTGGCAAAGTTTTGTGACTGACTGACTGATAACTGCTTCTTTGGAGTCCGCACCTAACCATTTCATAGCTTGTTTTTCATGCTGCGTTTAAAAAGAAGCTAAGTTTATACAAAACAAAGCCTTGAAATTGTAGGGTGTGGCATGAATTACCTTTGTTGCCACAGCAAACACACACTGCCGGCACATCCAAGAGTTTCCCGGCCATTCGACTTCGCAGGCGATTCTTGGGAGGTGACATTCTTGGTGGTATGCTGAGCACAGAGACAAAAAGGCATGTCAGCTACTGTCATTAATTGTGCAACACACAAGAGATTTTGGGATGGATCACACTCACCGTGCTTACACTTTCCACAGTGGACCAGTTTATTCTGAAGGGATACTGCCTGTTCATTACAGGCGCAGCATACTTGTTCCTTCCCAGGCACAGCCGCTGGAGATAACAAACGGCAATCAGCATTTGCATATGGTATACATCCAGCTACACAGCAGATAAATAAGGAATGCAAACAGCACACAAATGTTTGCTTTCACTCAAAAAAGTATGTAGACACAAAATGCTAACAAATATTTGTGAAGCATGACCATGGCATAAAACACATATATAGACCAAGAAGCCCTGAATCCAGATTTTAATTTTTATTTTGACATTTGCAATGTACACTACTGCGCGGTAATCAAGCACCTTGAAAAAATGGAGAAAATGAAAGAATGTGGAGCAGTTGGGTCTCTAAACATATGGATTTAAAACAGTGGTTTTCAAGTGTCTTCAAAAGACAGTTGTAAGAGATAGCTCATGCTTTTGGGTTGATGAGCCTGCCTCCGAATACAAACATTTTGCAATTGTTTTCCACCAAGAGATTGAAAGAACTCTGTGTAAGCAACATACCTGAAATGAGAGGGTTCAGCCAGTCTGAGATGGACTTGGGGAATTTCAAGTTCTGAGTCTCAGCCACAAAGTGCCACAGAACACAATGAGAACATTTGCAAAGGTATCGAGTATACAGTCTTTAGAGGAGGTTGCATGTGATTCCGCATCCAGATTTAAAGATACGCTGTAATGCTATGCTCAGTAGGATTTAAGGCTTCTTAAGTAGAGGGATATTACAAAGACCCCAAAAGGAAGTGCAGTTGACAAGATTGGGGTGCTTAGCAAATTGGGTCTGCAACAGAGAGGATTTGCTTAATTTTAAAATAATAATTTAGAGTGAAGTTGCCAGAGATCACATTTTTGATGGACATTAAAGGAGAGGGATTGACCAGTGCAATATCAATACTATTTGCTTTTTTAAGATGTTATGATCGATGATGACTACTTTAGAGAAGGAGAGGCTAACAGAAGGTACTATGAAGCCCAAGATAATGCAGCATAGATGTTCATAAAAGTGAAGGAGACCTGTTTCGGTAGGGACTTGCCCTGGCTTGAACCTGCCAGAGGTTGTATGTATACTTTAAAAAGAAGTGAAGAAAAAAGTGGGCTCTCATGGACTCTGCAGGCAATCAGGATAAAGAGGGGACAGAGAAAAGCTCTTGGCAGGTGCAGGATTTTATTTTGTACTGGAGAGGCCCTCGCTGTTTTCTGGCTCCCTCTAGTACTGTTCTTTTCTCCTTATTCACTCAGCCTGGGCACACCCCACACCCTCTGTGTGAGATAGATATATGTATTGTATTGTAATTGCATTTATATAGCGCTTACTACCCCTGACGAGGCGTCGAAGCGCTTTTTCGGCGAGTAGCACGCTACTCCGGGACCCATAGAGGATTAGTGTTGAATTAGTATAGTGAAACATGCAAGTACATTTTAAGTGGTGGATAGGTTAGTCAGTTATTTGGATTTGGAATGATAGCAGAAGGATAGAGGAGGAAAAAAGGTTTGTATTTATATAGCGCTTGTTACCCCTGATGGGGTGTTGAAGCACACTACTCCGGAAGCCCATAAAGGGTAGTGGTGAATTAATATGGTGAAATATGAAAGTAGTTTCAGTGGTGGATATTAGTCAGTTATTTGGAGTGAGAAGGATAGCGGGGGGATAAAAGGGAAGAAAGGTTTGCATTCATATAGCACTTGCTACCCCTGATGGGTGTTGAAGCGCTTTTCTGGCGAGTAGCACGCCACTCCGGAACCCATTAAGGATTAGTGTTGAAAATTAGTATAGTAAAATATGAAGTAATTTGAGTAGTGGATATGTTATTCAGTTATTTTGGTAGAGAACAGTAGGTGGCGGGATAGAAGAGGGAAAGAGGTTTGTATTTATATAGCGCTTGCTACCCCAGATGGGGTTTTGAAGCGCAAGTAGCATGCTACTCTGGAACTCATAAGTATTAGTGATGAATTAGTATGGTGAAACATGAAAGTAATTTTAGTGGTGGATATGTTAGTTAGTTATTTGGATTGAGAAGGGTTGGGGAGGGTAGAAAAGGGAAAAGGTTTGCATTTATATAGCGCTTGTAACCCAGATGGGGTGTTGAGACGCTTTATTGGCGAGTAGCACGCTACTCTGGAACCCATAAAGGATTAGTGGTGAATTAGTATAGTTGAATATGGAATTTGAGAATTGAACAGGTTAGTCTGTTAATTTTGATTGAAAAGGATAGTGGAGGGATAAAAGAGTGAATGATTTTTTTTTTTTTTTATGTCTTAGCAGTAGGAGGAGGCTATTGGATGAGTAAAAGGGAGTTTTGGAGGGGAGGAGTCAGAGGGAAGAGTTTAGAAAGGTTTGTTTTAGGGGATCGGTATAGTAAAGAGGTGTCAGATGATGCAAGGAGGGTTAGAGTAGGAGAGAGTCTAGAAAGGGTTATTTTGGGGATCATAGTAGTGGTATGGGGTTTGGGATAAATGAGTGTGGATGTAGAGGATATATTGATAAATGTATATGCTGAGAAATAGGGTAGTGCCTTGGAAATGCTAAATTAGAAGAAAGTGATAAATATATAGATCCTTAAGTACATTGAAAGTGTATAGATACATAAAGGAGCTAAGTATATGTAGATTAAAGATATTGATAGAGGCACAGGATGAGAAATAGGGTAGTGCATTGGATATGCTTTTTCAGGAGAAAAGTAACAGAGACACAGATCCAAGTACATGGAAGGTACACAGATGCACAATGGAAGTAAGTACATGTAGACCAAAGATGATTTTTATTTATTTATTTATTATTATTATTTTTTTCTCTCAAGAACATAATTATTCTACATGTTTATACAAAGCAATACACAAAGATAGGTACATGTCTATAGTGAAAACAGATGCTTATATACAGAGGGATATGCTGTAAATTTCTGTTTGCGTATGGTGCTTATGTGGGGAAGAGCCAATTCTTGAGTAGTTTTCTGAAGGTAAGGTGGTTGTCGGTGGATCTTATGTTGGGGGGTAAAGAGTTCCATAGTTTGGCTGCTTGAATAGAGAAGGATGTGCCACCCATGGTTTTTTCCTTAGGATGCGATCCAGTCTAGAGCAGTTCCCTCTATGCCGGCTTCATAGTCTTTGTTTCAGAGTGTCATGGTCAACCGTGTCAAAGGCAGCCGAGAGGTCCAAGAGGAGTAGCGCAGCAACTCCGTTGCGGTCAACTGTATTTTTCAGGTCATCCCAGATGGCAAGGAGGGCAGATTCAGTGCCTCTTCCCGGACGGAATCCTGTTTGGAAGTCTGAAAGTATGTCATTCTCTTCAATGAATTGTGACATCTGGGCGAACGCTGCTCTTTCTATCAGTTTGCCAAGGAAAGGTCCATTTGTAATGGGTCTGTAGTTGTCAGGGTTCAGCGGGTCCAAGTTTGTTTTCTTCAGTAAAGGGCGGATGTGTCATTTTTCGAGTTCTTCTGGAAATATTCCGGTAGTTAAGGAATCGTTGATGATGATTCTTACTGGAGTGGCAGCAGAGGTTGTTAAAAGAATTGTCTTGAAAGTTTGTGGTGGACAGGGGTCAGAAGGGCTGCCGGCAGGCCTGCTTGCTTTGACCAGGTCCATAAATTCATCGTGTGAGATGTGTTGGAAGGAACGGAGAGGAGGTTGTACGGTAGAGGGGGTGGTGATGTGTTTATGAGTAGAGTGTATGATGTGTGTAGGTGGCAGTGAAGTAGAGGTAAGAGTGTTTGTCTTAGACTGGTTTGTTGCAAGAGTTAAAAAGTGTGGTGGTCTGCAGTGTGTGTGTTGTACGTTAGTGTTATTATGGTGGAAGGGAGAGGAGGGTGTTTGTTGGACAAATGATGGAAGGATGATTATATGTTTGTTAGTGATAAAAGGTGGTATGTTAGGTGTAATTACAGCAGGGAGCGTGTGTCTGGATGGGATGTAGTTATGTATGGTGTCGATTGGCGTTGTGTTAGTGATGAGTGTATTGGTTAGTGGTATAGGATAGGGTTGTGTACTGTTTGTAGGTGATGGTGGATATGTGTGGCAGTTGGGATAGTAGGGTGTATAGATGTGGTTTGGTTGGGTTAGTAGTGCATGCTGGTACATTAATCTGTGCATAGTGTTGTGCGTGGTGTACCTTTGGTGTGAGTGTGTTGCTCTGTTTGTGGATGTGGATGGTGTGGGCTGGGTGTTGCTTAATGGGAAAATGGGCAGCATTCCTGGCCCTGGTCAGTCTCAAACAGGCTCAAACAGGCAACTGCCCTTGTCCTCTCTGCCCTTAACAGGCTCAAACAGGCAACTGCCCTTGTCCTCTCTGCCCTTAGCCTCGACGCCCGGGCTGAGACGCCCTAACCCTGGCCTTTTATAGCCCTAGAAATCAGGTGACCCCGTCAGCCAATGGGAACCTTAGCCCTAACACTATCCAATCACAACACTAGCCCTAAAAATCTAGAACCAATAGGAGACCAGGACCTTACAGCCAATATTAGCCCTAGTCCAAGCACCCAATCAGTTCAAAACCCTGATCTCTACGTCCAATAGAGGCCCTAGCCCTACCAGTAGTCCCAACCCTAGACCAAGCAACCAATGGGACGGGAAGCCCTAGTCCCTACTTCCAATAGAAAGCCTAACCCTACTCTTAGTCCCACACCTAGTCCAGCAACCAATAACACCAGAAGCCCTAATCGCTACTTCCAATTAAAGGCCTAACCCTAGCCCTAGTTCCACCTTAGTCCCAACAACCAATAACACAGGAAGCCCTAGTCCCTACTTCCAATAGAAATCATAACCCTAGCCCTAGTCCCAACCCTACATTGATTGAATCACAGACCCAGAAACCAATAAGAACCCTCAAATACCCAACCAATGAGGACACTAACTCAATCCAATAGAAACATCAGATACAACCACCAATCAGTGTATACATGTACCAACCACTAGCAGACTATATAAGGTCCCAGCAACCTCAGACAAGGTTTGCTGCCCAGGGAGTTGGAAGCTGCTTCTCCTGTCCAGAATCTCCTAGGAGACAGACAGGCTCAATCCACACTTTGGATTTCTGCAGGTAAAGGCCTCACAAACTTGAAATCTAACAATACTGTTTGAATACAACTTTACTCCCTCTCCTGGCCAAAAAACGAAGTGCACTGTCCCTATTAAACACAGTTTAAACAGCTCACAGAAGCACCCTCTGATGTAGAATATCCCTGTTGCCGTGGTGGGGGAGGCGGGGGGGGCTGGTTTCACTGGCTTGATAACACAAAATGGTGGCTGGGGGTGCACTGTTTAACATACAGGTCTTAGCACAGAGCAAAGGAGAAATTTGGAGGGGAAAACTGAATAGTCACCAGGAATGAGAGGGACAAACTACAGAGTTTGGACTGCAAATCCCACAATTCAACACGTTAAATGGAAGCAATCATGGGCAGGAAAACCACAAGTTTAACACACAAAACAGGTGATAAAATATGCAATCACACGCAGGTTAAAACTACATTTTTAAACTGTAACAACCACAGGCAAAGACAGTAATCACAGAAAGGGAAAATCGTTTTTTTTTAAACTTTTTTTGGGGGGGAAGAGACAGCACTAGTCTGCCTCCTTACCACTTCCTGGACTCTGCTCACTGTAATCTGGGGCACAGGTAGACTGCAACTCACAAAATGGAGGAGAATATATATATATATATATATATATATATATATATATATATATATATATATTCGTAGCTAGAGAGAGCTACTCTTTATGATCCAATCTTTCCCGCTGAAATAAACATTTCAGTTGCAATCGAGTAAAACCCCTGGTCCTTAATAGGCTTCGTATAGAATTTCTTAAGAGGAATTCCACAGCCAATACACTGCATCTGGTTGCAATGCAGAATACTTGTATTGTATTGTATTGCGTATTTATAGAGCGCAACTGTCACCCTACGGGTATCCAGGCGCTATCACATAACAGAGGAATTCATCAGTCTACAGAGCATCACACGTTTAGGGAATGATATTGACATTCCTGGGGAAAAGCCATGTTTTCAGATTCCTTCTGAAGCATAGCAGAGTGTCAGCTTGTCTGATCTCTTGTGGGAGTTCGTTCCATAGGTGAGAGGCCGTGTTGCTAAAAGCTCTTCCTCCCATCCTGGATTTTTTTAATCTGTTGGTATTGACTAGATTGGCACCAGAGGATCGAAGGGATCTGGTCGGTTTATACCACGTGAATCTATCCTGCATAGGAAGGGGGCCCAGGCCATGTGCCGCTCTATACACTATGCATAGAGATTTAAAACTCACTCTTTCCTTAACTGGTAGCCAATGTAGTTCTCTTAGAGCCAACGTAGTAGAAGCCCTACGTTGTCTTCCTAGCGCCAACTTGGCTGCCATAGACTGGAATACTTGCTTGGACGAGGGAGATTAGAGGCCTCAGGTTTACTTGCAGAAAATAAATAATTAAGTACTGTCAAAGCGAAAGCATCCAGCTGACAAATGAAAGTCTTACAGTCCTTCCTTTTCAATACAAGAACTTTTGCCTGGAACAGAATTATTTATTTTCAGTCCACAAGAGGATGAACCTGCGTCCCGTGAATCAGGAGTGGAGTCCCTCAGGGTTCCATGCTGTCCCCACCACTGTTCAATGCCTAACTGGCATCTCTTATCTACATAATCCACTCCATCATGTCACGCTACAACTATGCCTATAACACAATGAACATCTTTAATGTGTCCAAGCTCCCACTATCTAGGAACCACCTATTCCATGGCTGTCTCCATGAGATTAACTGCTAAATGTTCAGAAAGTACCTCAAACTAGACCCTTACAAAAGTGGCAGCCTAGTTGGTGGCAAGATAAAACAATGGCCCTACGCTGCTGCCCTTGCCGAACACCATGGAACATTTAGCCAAACGCACAAAATTATTTAGAAAACCTAAGTGTACTCGTGGACTTAGGTCGTCCACATATACTACTTCCACTTCCACAAATTAGGGCATACCACCAAAAGCTGCAGGAAGGGATAGCATTAATACTTTGACACCTAACTACATCAATGCCAGTTTTCTTGGTCTCCCTGCATACCTCACAAATAGATTACTAAGGTTACAAAATGCAACACTCTGAAGTCTGTTAGACATCAACCCCAAAGAACATACATTTCCAGCACAACACACGCTAAACTGGCTACCAAAGAACTTGTGAGGTTCACAACACTATGCATCATGTATAGAGAGGCCTCCAAGGCCCGGCCCCAAAATTCTTTAAAAAGCCTAATTTCTCAAACACAAGCTTCCATGGGTCTTAAGATATAGTAACTCCCTGATAATCACAAAATCACCATTAAAAAAGAACAAACAAGAGGCACAAGTTCTCCCATCCTGTCTGCTAAACTATGTGCAAAGGATTACTAACAACAAAAGACCACTTGTCTTTCAGGAGAGGATTAAAAACCTGGCTTTTTAACCTCCCTTCTTAATGTCACTGTGGCTAGCCCATCAGCTGACATTTATCACCACCCAGATAATATACATCATTTAGTTAATAGACACCTTTGTGACCCTCTCTTTTCACACTCACCAAATCCAAGATAAATTGAAATACACTATTCCCTCTACTCAAACGCATCCATGTAGAACAACATGCAACACACAAATACATGAGACTGCAAACAAAAGCACATCTACTCAAGGGGCGCCTCAAACTCCTAGACGTTCCCCAGAGCACCCCCTATTTTCCATTACTTTCATACCCATCACTCTAGCCTCTCTTACAGATGCAATAAAGACTGGACATATAAATGCCCCATGACCTAAACACACTGGTCAACACTCACAACACGTGCATTCATCCCAGCCTGCTTGCTACACAACACCTACCTATTTTCGCAGTTACTCCAATCCCTCATACCATCCGCCTCCACTCTAAAGTCTACCTACTTGCATATTAGATACCTATGAATATCCCAGGCATGACTAGATCTGGAAACTTATGACATAGCTTTTCAGCGCCGTTAGGGGGCTCTGACTTCATGTTGACACTAGAAGTGGATTCGTAATGACTTCACTGAGGCCATAAAGTGCTCACCCCCACATCTTGATGTCAGTTCTGATCTGTTTTGGTGCTGTACCTTTCAAGACGAGATGAGAAGAATTTCAAGCACAGTTAGGTGCTATCCACCAACTAACCTGAAATCTGCAGGTATCCAACAGAAAGAAAGTTACTGAAGATAAGCAACTAGTTCTTCTGATGGATACCTCTACCAGCAGATCTCACATCTGAATAGGGGGTTAAAAGGTGGACCGAGCGATGAATAGGCCCAACTTAGGGAGGAAAAAACGCTTTAGTTTGTAGGATGAGATTGTCCGGAAAGAAGCATTGTTAATGGCGGGCAGACGCTTACACATTACGCATCGCGCCGATGTAATAACAACCAAAAACACTGTCATGATGGTCAACAACTGCAACTGGCAACTATGCAGAGGCTCAATAGGAGCACCCATCAAAAAGGTTAAAACCAAATTCAAAACTTATTGGGGCAAGATAAACCGTGTTGGAAGAAACATGTTTGACATACCTTTAAAAACCTAACAAACACCAGAAATATTTGAATAAAGACTTCTGATCCAGCAGAAAGAGGAAAGCCAATAAGCCCGCTCTGTACCCTTTGCCCATGCCCACTGAAAAACACTGCCAGACCAGGGAAAGTGCAAAATGGCAGTTATTAGATAGTGTAGCTTTCAAAGGGTCCACACGATTTTCAGAACACCATGCCATAAATTAGTGCCATCTTAAGTCTAGACCGATTTAAGAACTCAGATGCCCCTACTTAATATTCATGCAAGAAGGTGTAAGCTATAGAGACACGGGTGTAGAATGTGTCCACCCAACTGGGAGAGAAGGTCTACCCTGAGAGGAAAAGGGAGCACGGCAAACAGAAAGAGGTGTATAAGATTTGTGTACAATTACCTTCTCGGCCAAACCCGGGCAATGAGAATGACCCAGCCTTAGCAAATTTCTGTCAGAACCTGAGAAATCAAGGGTAAAGGTGGAAACCACATAGTGAAGCTGAATCCTCCACTTGAACTGCAACAGATGCTAGAGGGCACAGAACATCTGGCAATGGGTGTTGGCTTATGTAGCAAAAAGAGCTCAGGGAGGTGCCCAGTTGGAAAAAGACGTCCACCTCCAGATGGAGACACCACTTGTGGTCGGCAAAGGGATGCATACACGGACTCTGGTGTTCAGCGAACCAGGCAGATGATTGGTCACCATCCACAACCCCTGTTGATGTGCCCAAGCCCAGAGCCTTCTCAGAGAGAAGTTGAGACCTCGTACCTCCTTTTGATTGATGTTGTATCACATTGCAGTAGTATTGTCGGTTAACAATGAAGGGAAGGTAGGAATGCCTTGAGTGCCATCTCAGCTCCTCTGGCAACCAGATGCCTCTGTTATCCATGTCCCCCAGATATGCGCCCCACCCAAAGGTGGGCATCTGTCACCACCGTGGTCACTGTCAGAGGGGGACAGAAGAACTTCCCCTGTGATAGGTTCTCCTGGCACCCACCAGAGCTACTCTGCTACAACGTTCCTGGAGATCACAATGGAGTCTGCCAGTTTAGTGTTTGGACCATTGACCGCTGAGGCACCACTGGATGGCTTTCAAGTTCCAGTGTGCATGCGTGACCACAAGGAAGCAAGAAGCCAACAAACTGAGCAGGTGCTGGAATCCATGCTCCCAAGTGAAACATCCGATTATATCCTGGATGTCCAAGATCCTCTTTGGAAGAGTAAAGTTTCAGAGTAATGTGGTATCCAGTACCAACCCTATGAACAGGAGGTGCTGCGAGGTCTCCATGCGAGACTTTGACATGCCAAACACTTGCAGGTGGTGCGAAACCATCTGCGGAGACCTGGCTTCGAACTACAAGACGGCCAGGTACGGAAATATTGTCTATTTGCTGCCTAATTCTCATAAATTCTAGCATTCTTTTTGGTTTGGCTAAGTACCCTTACATGAGGGTGGTCTTAATGTTTTAGTGGGTGGGTTTCACCTATACCTTAGCCTGTAGATATACACCATTTCATGACAGATCGTCATAGCATAGGTATTTGTGTGTTATTTCTTTGCACGCTACACTTTGTGCGCAAGAAACTCTTTTGTTACAGTCCGCTCCGGACTATGTTTTCTAAGTATGTTTGTTTCAACAGTCATGTGTGTCACATGGCTATGGTGACACATACTCGTATAGCTGTAAATGTCATCTAATGAAATGTTAATGTAATATTGTATTTTGCATCTATGTTTTGACTTGAAGTACATTTTCATTAAGTTACTGTTTTTCTCTACTTGTATCCTTCATAGGATTGTATGGTGGGTTTTGTTGGGCTCAACATTGTACGTACATGGACCCTAGGTACACACCGTCAAGAGTTCATCTTTTCAATTTACATGCATGTATGCAGTCTTCCCTACGTAGGGATGGCAATGGGTTTTAGTCCCATTTGCTCAGTGTACATTTGCCCACTTGTGCTACTTACGGTTTCTACCCTCACACAGGGCACTTGTGTATGGGTGTTAGTCCCATCCACAGCAGTTTATCATACCTATTTCTGGGAATAGGTCATGGGTTCAGACCCATATACAGTAGCTAACCATAGCTAATCTCCCTTATGCCTCGGGGTAGATCTTAGGTTTCAGTTTACTTTCTCTTATACGGTCACCCCACACAGGGTGTGTCGTATGGGTTATAGTCCCATTACTACATTACACAGTATGTGACCTCTTCACAAGGTTGTCCTTATACGGGCTGTCATTTCATGGGTCCCAGTCCCATTCACAGTAGCTCCTCACCCTTTTTAGGTCGAGCCTAGAGCAGCGCATGCGCTGCTTGCGAGACTTTTAGTAAGGGGGTTTGGAAAGCTGACCAGACGCTCGTGCGTCATGGCCTTTTTCCTGCGGTTACGCGCGCAGGGCCGACATCTGTTTCCCATTATCGTGCCCAGACGCAGGCGCGATAATTGGAAACAGATCGCTCTCTGTGGCGCGCGCGCGCACCACTCGCGTCGCCCCCCCCCCCCTTCCCGCTCATGCTGGTTTCTGCTTTCAATTGGTGCCTGCTGTACTTTTATCTCTATAGACCAGCAGGGGCGCAGCTATCAGGCCTGCAGCGGCACCAGGCTTTGAGGGGCCCACAGTAACCCAAAAGTTGTTTTATACACCCAACCTAGGATTTGGGGACCCATTTCGCTTGCTTACTTTCGCCCGTGGACGTACAGCAGACCTCTAAAAGTGAAGGAATTAGTAAAGCTACCCTGACCGCTTTACTCGAGTGTAGGGCGGGAGATTACAAGTGACCCCAACCCCGGAAAGAGCGTGCCCTGCCTCGCAGGCGCTGATCCGGCGACAGTGCAAATCCGAGCAGAGACACTAAAGCGCGCTCTTCAGCGGAAACGGCAAGCAATTTCCACTCTATCGATCGGCTCCGGGCGCAGGACGCGCGCGCGTTCAGTCAGGGAATGACATACCAGCTCGTGTCGCAGTTTCAGGGAGCACGAGCGATGTTATCTGACGTGACTTCCTCTTGTTCATTAGGCAACCCAATGGTCTTTTTTCCCCTTTTTTTATATTTTGCTGAAAAGCAGCACATTTCAGCCTAAAATGTCTTCTTGTCAAATACGTTATACTCGACCAACACAGTAGTACGCACTTGCGTTCTGCGCAACTTTATTGAATTCCTGCATAAGAATCGCCATTTAAAAAGGGGCTACGGGGGCAGTAGCTGCTCTTTGGCTGACACGCAAGCGTTAAAGCCGGACTCTTGTTCGAGGCACGCCGTCGAGTTAAGACTGTTCTTATTCGTGGTTGCATCGGACATCAGGCGCTCGCCCATCTCACCAAGAGTGCACTGACTACTAGTAGGTCCAATAGCAAAGTGTGGTCAGAGGCAGCTCCTGATTGGCAGGACACACCAGGGCTCATGCACGGGTGTCAAGCTGGGGTAGTCAGGTTAGTGCTTTAGGGGACTATTCAGACGCCTGCACAGTGGCAGCTGATGAACATTTAAAGTGGTGGGGTGTAAGCCTTGGCCCAAATTGCAGTGAGCAAGCCTGACTTTCGCTAGGTGGGTTCACTCACACTCGCTTCCACTCAGTCTTACTCTCTCACATGTTCTCATTCACTTACCCTCACGTTCACTTACTCTGACTCACCCAGTCTCACTCTGACCCACTCAGTCTCACTCATTTTTACTTACTCTCCCAGTCTCTCCTGACCACTTAGTCTCAATCTATCTGTAACTCAAACATTTTTACCCAGTCACATTGTGACTCACTCACTCCCATTCAATCTCACTCATTCTCACCTAGTCTCCCTAAGTATACCCCTGGCTCAATTGCTCTCCGATTCACTCAATCGCATTCATTCTAAAAAAATAAAATCATGTTTACAAAAATGCTAAGAATTCTTTTGAAATTAATGCTATTTTTAAAGCAGATACTTCACCCAAATAGTTTTCAATGAAATGTCGTTTTCATTTCAAGGTATAACAACATTTGCCTTTTTAGCTATTGGATCTTGCTCTGGGGGAGGGGTTTTCCTGGGGCAACCTGCATTTACAGCATAGCCAATAGGTCTCGCCTTTGGGACCTTATAAGTGTTTAGCCATGCAACAGTTGATGTTGTTGCACCAAGGATATTGTGCTGCATAACTAAATACTTATAAGGTCCCAAAAGCGAGACCTATTGGCTATGCCAATGCTTGTTCCTCGGGTTAGGGGTTGGTCATGAGTTTTAGTCCCATTATTACATACGTTGCGTACATTTTTACTCTTTTATAGGGTGTGTTTCATGGGTCTCTGTCCCATGTGTTTTGTTTCCTCAACTTTATGCATTGTAAATTTTGCAACGTAACGTTATGTTTATATTATATTACTTTGTCTATTTTATAACGGGGTTGGATGAGGGATTTTGTAGTTTCTTCTCATCTTCTCTGTTTTCTCGCTTGTTCAGTTTTCTCGTGATGTCTTTTCTTCTGGTCATCTGTGGATTCTGGACTTTATCCTTGTTGTCAATCTTTCCTTGTCTTCTGTCTTTCTCTTATCGTAGTGTGCTTTGTTGTGTTGTGCTATGCCTTGCTTTCTCGCTTGCCTGCCTGGCCAGTAGGTGTGTCTGAGGGGTAGTCATTGGTGCTTACATGTTTTGTCTGTTCCTCGTTGTTTTCTTTCGCTGGATCTTCCTACTATTTCTGCTGTTATTTATAGAAGGGAGGATGGGTTATATTTATCATCTATCGCTTCCTTTGTTTCTACTCCCACCTATCTTTCTTCTCTCTCTCGGTTGTTCACTTCTTTGCATCGTTTAGGTTTCTTTATTCCTCTTATTCTTTCCTCATTTATGGTTCTCTCTTTTCTGTTTACCATCTTAATTGTTTCTGTTCTATAAGAAAGGGGGATATGTAGTATCCTTGTATACTGTTCATGTTATTGTTACTCCATGTTCACCACCTGCTCAGCCAGTGGAATGTTGCAGTGATGATGCGCTTAGGAATGTTGGGTGTCTGTGAGGAGAAGTTACAGTTGAGATTGGGGTGAGCAGCATGCCGACTGCTCCTGGTGGGGCTGATCTACAGAACATGTAACTTACATCAATAAAACCTCCTGAATTACATCAACCAGCCTGGACCTCATTACTACACATTGGTCTGAGGTTATGGCCTTCCGGCCTGTAGAAAAGAGTATATCCATTCTCCCACCACCTACATTTGCTCCTTCCAGGATAAACTACTGCGTTTTCACTGGTGGGGTAGGGTAGGAGATGGAAGAAAGCCGCTTCTGTTGACCACATCCTTTTCCCCTGCCCTTATATTGGTGTACAAACAGGTTCTGAAGTGGCTGCTGGGCGGCTGGGACTAATGGACGCCACCTATAATGAAAGCTCTTAGAGAAGCCCTATAACTTAGCTGGAAGATTGTAATCCCAGCTATGTAGCTGTGGCTACACCCTCCTTGAACCGTTCCAATGCGGCATCTGCCTTCTGCCATCAAGTGGCATGTCCATAAAAGCGGTCTGGCCATCGCCAGAGAATCATGACAAGCTCAATAAGGCATCCCTGCGCAGAGGCACCATAGAGCCCATGGCTCTGGCTTTGCAATAAGCTGTATCCTGACCTGCATTAAGTTGGGATGGGATGCACGTGAGAAATGGCCCTGCAAGTACTGTGGGAAATTAGCTAGGACAATTGCGTTAATATCCCACGGGGTATGGGAGTAACATCCAACAAGTCATGCAGCATTAGGGGAGCGTAATGCCAGATTGTCTGCGGAGAACACATTCTTACCAGTTTCCTCAAGCTTTTTAGATTCCCTACCCCCAGGATGGGTAGGAAATGCATAGAGGCCCGAACCACTAAGCTGTCCAGTGATAGATGAACAGACAGAATGACCAGATCTACAATCGCCAGCCTATAGTGCCTCACCACTGTACGGCTTACTGTGAGACATGTCATAGGCTTAGGCCAAGGCTCCTTAACGGCCTCCAGGAGGGCCTCATTAAAAGGAAGCAATGGCTCCACTGACGTTGCAGCTGATTAGAGGAGTCAGACCGAATGAAGAGGCAGCATCAAACCACTGCCTTTTTAAGGACGGCGTGGAACAATGCGCCAGGCGCTTTATAGTTCAGTGATGTCACTAATTGTACTTCCAGCGTCACCATGGAGCCGTCTGACCTAACAGCGCAACAGAGCGGTGTAAAAGTTTCCAGATCCAGTATGGTGCCTCAGATATTGAAAGATGAGGAATCTGCAGGTAAAGGTTTTATGAAAATATCCTCTATTCCTCACACAACACAGTCACAACCACCCCTTCGACTCCTTCAGGCCCCATATTACTTCCCACCTCTATGTAATCTCATTAATCTACTCAAACCACTCCTTCTCTATGTACATACTTCCACCCCTTTACCCATTCACTCTTCTCCATTCCCAGCCATCTCCCCTTCAGCTCCTGCACTACCCGTTTACCCCCGTTCCTCGCTCTCCTGTCTCAACCTGCCTCATCCACTATTTCTCTGTACACTCCTTTGTTTTTTTGTACCCAGGCTGCTTCTCTGCCTTTCAAACAAATACTCTTCTTCCTCACCCCACAGTACCTATGTACTTTCTCCTCCTCATCCCCATGTATCTACTGACACTGCACGTAAAAATAAGCCACATACAGATGAACCCCACAAGTGCAAAACATTAAATAACACCATATCAATAAGAAAGCACACCACACACATAATGCAAACCAATTACACAAGCACCACACAAAAGAAATCTGCACCTTACATAAAATCAAAATGAAAGAGTAATGGTTGTACTTACGAGGGTTAATGTCCTTCCAGAGAACAAGGAACTGTGAGTTATCTTCGAATCTTACTAAACATGTTTCCTGCTCGCTGTCCACCTGCATGCAGGGTGAGAAATAGATCAGATGTGTGAGATGCGAGCAGCCAGGTATTCGCTCTGGCAAAAAACAATTGTTTCAAAAGGCAAAGGGCGCTTGGGCTCTCGAAAGCACAATACGGGAAGTGGAGTGAGATGCAGCACATGCAAGTTTGTGCCCAGTATTTTGTGCTTGTCAACATCACATCTACAGCATTTGAGAGCATATTTTATTGCATTGTACAGCACACACCACAAACAAAGCTGTCCTAGATTTCAAGGTTGAACAGTGACACTAGTGCTGTGACACATGCTGCACTAACTGAACTAGAGACTCAAGTCTTCCATAGCAGTGGAAGCATTTTCCCACTGTCTTGGAGCCAAGAGGGGCACTCAGCCCCTCGGATGAGACTGCCAACACAAGCAAAGGATCTGTGCATGCCACCAAGTGATTATGTGGGAGGCAATGCAGGAGTTTTACTAATCCAAATCCTTTCAGCCTAAGAATTGAAAGTCCTTAAATAAGAAGATTCCAAAAAGCTGGTTCCCAAGAACTCGAAGACCTCTGATGCATAGCAAGGAGAGTCCTTTGAGTGGATTTGTCAGGATTGTTTAGTAATGGTAAAGTCTAGAGCAATTGCTCAGTAAGGAATAAAACACAGCAAATTCTGAAGTAACTGCTTTCAAGCATCTGAAAAATGCTTTCAGGACATTGCCCAGGTTAGATTCCAAAAGCCATTCCAAAATTCCAGTACTTTATAGATTGGTTGTAGGAATTTCAGTTATCATTTAAAAAAATAAAATAAACTGGTGGCTATGGTTTTTAGGGCAGATAACAGTGAGGCAAAATGCCTTTCGGGGTCATTGAAATTTTGGAGGTTGTAGAGCATCCACCAAAAAGCAACAGATGCCCTTTCAACCAGACTTGCTGTTCTCCCATTCTAGTAAGAGTTGGGGGAAGCACCAGGTTTTTGACGGCAGAGTCTAAATAGTCTGCACTTGTGGAAACCTTTGACCGACGCCACATCTACCAAAGAACTGTCAGAACATCCATGCTAGTTAGGGTGGTTGCCTAACATACTTTTTCTGTTTGGGACCCCCTTCCCACAAACCTTGTAGAAAGAAAACTCTCAGCACATCAAGTCCATTATTTTTTAACTTTTCACAGACACCGCAACGGCAAACGCAAAAAGACTACCAGAATGTCCAGCTTTGAAGTTGACATCGGGGCCACTATATCTGTGCCACCTCCATGCGCTGACGTTGGTTTCTTCCTAATCTCTGTCCACGTCGTCGGACGTGGAGTGCATAGAAACCAGAATGAGCTAGGGATCTTATGAATGGATCATTTGAGTCCATTCCACAGAATAGGGCTGAGGGTAGGTGGGGAATCTGAAGTTAGATGGAGTCTCTACTAGAAAAGGAGTTACCGAAAGTAAGAGACTTATTCTTCTGATGGAACTTCTAACCACAGTTTCCTCACCATGTAAATAGATACCAAAGCAGTACCTCCCAAGGTGGGGGGTCTGTATAAAGGCTCAGACCAGGAAATCCTGCAGGACAGACCATGTTAAGTGCCCATCCCGCCAGACCTGCTGCCCAGGCGACAGAGCTTCGTGAATGCGTGGAGAATCGCCCACACAGCAGCCTGGCAGATGTCCAAGACTGGCACACCGCATGCCAACAAAGTGGTAACAGCATTCATTCTGGTGCATTGAGTGTGTAAGCCTTCTGAGGCGGCTTCTGGACTAGTCCGTAGCGGATCTTAAAGCATAAAACAATCCACTGGGAGATGGTCCTCTTTTGTACCATTTTCCCCTTCTTTGCTCCAGAGAATGCCACAAAAAGTTGATTGACCAGTTGATGGTCTCTAGTCCAATCAATGTAAACACTGAGGCTCCGAGGATTAAGACGGTGAAGCCATTCTTCCTCCTTAGAAGGGTGCAGAGTGCAGAAGGCCAGCAAGGTGATGGACTGCCCACTGCCCAGGAAGGGCGTAACTACCTACGACAGGAATGCCGCTTTTGACCAGAGGACCAATCTGTCAAGGTAGAATGATGTGTATGGCTGTTGGACTGACGGGACCTAGAGTTTACTCATTTGCCACCTGCTGATGTAAGGCGTAGAGGACAGGTGTGCATTGGTTCAAAAGGAGTGCACATTAGGTCAGAACCAAATTAAGGTCCCCCTAAGACATCAGAAAAGGTGTTAGCTGGAACATGTGGATTAGCCCTTTCAAGAAACGGATTACAACAGGTGTTTAAAAACTGATGGCTGAACTGGCAAATGTAAAAAGGCTAAAAGGGCCACAAGATAACGTTAACTGTTGCCACAGCAAGGCCTTGCACATAAACAAAACAACAAGATGTCAGACAACTTTGCATCTAACAGTTGGGTGTTACGGTGGGAACACCAGACAACTAACTTCTCCCAGCATCTTGCGTATAGAGTTTTGGTGGATAGACGCCTGGCTGCCAAAATGATTTCAACCACTTGTTGAGCGGTGAAGGGCCAGATGCAGGACCAGGCCCTGCTGCTGCTATAGGACATCTCACTGAAGGAGCAGCCGCATCAGAAGACAAATGCTCAGGTAAAATCCAAAAGAGGGGGACGAGGGGCGAATGAAGGTCCAGCATACACGCCCCCAATAAGGCTATGTAGGTCAAAGGAGTATGCAGTTTCTAAAGAGAAACAAATAAAGGAATGGACTGAATAGGTTGGCGGTAACCTGAGACACCAGATTCTGGGATCTGATTGCTCAGGAGCAAGAGCCCTCACAAACCCAGATGGATGTCATGCTTCATCAGCAGACAGCTCCTCGTTGGGCCAGAGCCGCAATTCGGGCCCCATGAGACAGCCCTTTGCCGGAGTTCTTTTGTTTTATTTTTGCAGTTATGAAGAGTGAGATGAAGTGTAAAGCGTGAGACTGAGTAAACTGCTGTAATATGTGGTTAAAAATAACTAAGGGATACCCAAATTTATTTAATATGTAGGTTGCCTTGTTATCATTAAAAAGTAATAATTGGCTAAGAATGGATGCAATGGTCCAACCTAGCTCAGGAAGTGATGTTTAAGAGAAGGTCGACATGTTTCTTGCCTATTTATTGTCAAAACTGATCATGGCAATTCATCAGGACTGGGATCCTAATCTACTTCCTAAGATTCACTAAGAATATCTCTGCTGAGAGACTCCCCTTCCTTGATCTACTGATCTCCCTTGAAGAAGGACGGCTACATACCACCAGCTACAGGAAGCCGACAGACTGTAACAGTCTGTTCCGGTATGACAGCCATCACCCTAAACATTTGAGAGACAACTTGCCCTTCGGGCACACATAGTTTGACAGAGAAGTCACATTCTAATTGCAATTCCAAAAACTGCATCTACATTATCACCTGCCCTTGTAACAAATGCTATGTAGGCATGACCAACCGAGCAGTGAAGCTCAGAATCATGGAACACCACAGCGGCATACGCTGTAAACAGACCACTACCAGAATAAGCATTCATTTTATTGACACACAGCGTACTCCTGAGGATTTGCGTTCGACAGTCTTGGAGGCACACATCCAGATGAACAAAAACACCCTTTTTCGTAGGGAACAAAAATTAATTTTTTTATTGGCTACACATAAAACAGGGCTCAGCGATGATATCCCCTGAGGTGAGTTAATTGCTTAAAAATGCAGTCAGGACTCTCCATATACCTCTCTACACCTTTGATATCGAGCTTTGATAAGAGCTCTTCTGTACGCCCTTACACTACCCCCTGATGAACATACACCCAGACAGGGTCTTCTAGGACACTGTCCCCACACTGTCACTGAATGAACATATACTTAGACATGGTCACGTAGGACACTCTCCCCGTGTAGGACCTTTATTGGTATTATGGTTGTAGTTGGTAGTGCGCATTTCAGAGACCAGTGCTGTGGTACTTCATTGGTGCTTAATGGCAGACCATTCCTCACGCTATCATATTGCACCATGACTCCACTTCCAATATGTCGCTCACAGACAGATGGACACACCGTCACTAAGCCCAGTATTGTGCAGCATTATGATGGCCGCGGAAAATACCCACCTGTTCTCTGTGTATATTTGCTCTCTTTTAGGTGGATATTAAATCGATAGATGCCATAATCACGCATGGATGACTTATTTGCTATAAGCCTCGGACTGCGCCATTTCTTTATTATTTTTTACTTTTCCTTAGACCCGCACTACTTCTAAGATGGCGCTTGCACTGGGACCATTGCTTCCGCGAAGTCCCACAGTTTACAGCATCCCAACACCTGTCCCTAATTAGCACTCGCATGTTTGCTACTAAACGCCGCCCTGCTCTGTCTACCAGTTACCTCCGTGGTGGCAGAGGACAGGGTAGGTCATTTGCAAAGTGCGCTCCTGATCACAGTGAGTACTGGACCAGTTGCTTACTCTCCCTTTGACGCGCTAAGAGCCTGACTCGGCCCTTGAGTAATCGCTGTCCATTTTGTGTACTCTTTCTCTCAGGTTGCTTATACGCCAGTGAGCATCTTTCCTGCCACTTCCTGTTGGGGTACAACAACCCTCCTTATATGGTAAGCCTTACTGTTTGTAACACAGGCCTTTCACCTGCATTACTGTCCCTGAAATGTGCACTGTTGTTTAGTCACCAATATGTGTATGTGTCTGTTTTCTGTACGTGTGTTTATATCTTTACGCGAGATCCGGACGTTGGGTCAGTTCATACCTGAGCTATTAGGGTGGACCTGACCCCAGCATGCACCTTCTTATACTGTACAGTATGCTACTGTATGTCAAGACCTTTACTTGATTTATTTGTTGTTACTTTCTCCTTCGTTTTTTAATCCTAAAGGAATACTATATACTTATGTTAATGCCTTTGGATAAGATGAATATATTGTGCATCCTTTGGCAACCTACATCAGGAGTAGATTTGAATCCCGGTCCTGATGAATTGCCCTGATCAGTTTTAACAATAAATAGGCAAGAAACAGGTCGATCTTCTTTTAAATATCACTTTTTGAGCTGGTTTGGACATTGTATCTATTCCTAGCCAATCATTACTTTTTAATGATAACAAGAGAACCTATATATTAAATAAATGTGGGTATCCCTTAGTTATTTTTAACCACACATTACACCAGTTTACTCAGTCTCACACCTGACACTGCACCTCACTCTTCACATCGGCCAAAACAAAAGAACTCCGGCAAAGAGCCCCCTCGCAGGGCCCGTTGGGCATTGCAGCGCCAGCCCAACGAGGAGCTGTCCGATGATGAAGCATGGCACCCATCTGGGTGTCTGAGGACTCTAGTTCCTGAGCAATCAGATCCCTGGATCTGGTGTCTCAGGTTACCCTAACCTATTCCGTCCCTTCCTTTTTTCTATCTCTTCAGGAACTGCATGCTCATATGACCTACACGACAAATGCTCAGGGACAGACATTCCACACCATCCTTGCCCGGTAAAGAGCATCTAAGATGACTTGGGCCCGGTCTTTTTAATGCTCTGGACAGGAGAGGTAGAAGCAGAAAGGTATACACGAGTCCCGAGCACTAGTCCAGATGGAAGTCCTCTCTATGGGAGAACAGCCTTGTGAACCCCAAGGTGCAAAAGCTTAGGCACTGCGCGTTCTCTGCGGTAGCGAATAGACCGAGCTAGGGTTCTCCCCACTGCTGGAAGGTGCCCTGTTCTACCTCAAAGTGTGACCACCATTCATGATCCCTATGCAACGTCAACTGAGTTCATACACCTTGGCATTTAAAGATCCTACCAGATGCTGGGCATTCAGGGAAATGCCTGGAGCATTCCGCCACCTCCAGAGACATAGAAATTCCTGGCTCAGAACCCCGACCCCACTCTGCAATGTTTGTTACAATGCCACGTGGAGGTTGTGTTGTTCGCGACAACCTGTACCCATTTCCCATTGATGGTCTGAAGGAACGCTTACAGTGCCAAGCAAATCGCTCACAACTTCAGCAGGTTGATGTGGAGGAGGAGGCGGCAAGTCCATGACGACACCAGAGTCCTTTCAACTCTACCTCTCCCAGGTGGCCTCCCCAACCCAGCAACAATGCATTCGTCATGACAGGTAGCTTTGGGTGGTGCAGAAAAAGGTGTCTGCCACTGGTTGAGCAGCCATGACTGCAGGTCTTTCACAGCCTCCTCCGACACCTGGATGGACTCTAATAGGTCTCTTGGTGCTGAGCCATTGAGACGTCAGATACCACTGCAGAACCCGCATGAACCACCTGGCATGGTCCACGAGCAGGATACTGGAGGACAAGAGGCCAAGAAGCAGCTCTCACTGAGACCCAGGTCAAGGGCTGAAACATAAGGTTCATAGCCCAAATGTCCTGAGCTCGTTGAGGCAGGGGGAAGGCTCAGAAAAGCACTTTGTCCAGAATGGTTCCAATGAAGAGGATCAGTTGTGAAGGAGTCAAGTGTCACTTTGGCTTGTTGATGGAAAAGACCAGCGATGTCAACAGGTCGGCCATGGTCTGGACTGACTGGGGCAAGTCAACCTTTAATAAATAGCCAGTCGCTGAGGTGTGGGTAGACTGGTATGCCCGGCTGCAACCACTACCATCACCTTCATGAACAACCGAGGGACACTGGTGAGACCAAAATGGAGCACGGAAAACTGAAAATGCTCATGGCAAGAGACAATATCCCTCCCCTACCGTAAAATCCTTAATAATTCCCCTGAACTTCTGAACACACTCCGGGAACACTGGGAGAGAGACACGGAACACTTGGATGATGAGCCTCGTTCTTTGCCGATTTTCCACACCTACCAGCAGACCGGATACAATAAGATAGCAGATGCGCAGACGCGCCGCTGGTACGCCGAAGGGCCAGCGCCAGGGGTCATGCCCCCTGTCAGTTATGCCATTACCCATTGGCGATATATGGCGAGGGAGCTGCTACTACTTTCTCCTGCCATTCAGAACAGTTATAAGCACTATATGGATGTTCTACTGAGCACTGGGAACTGCAGTAATTATGGGTTTTCTTTTAAAACGTCAACAAGATCAAATCCCGCAAAAATTAAGCTTTACTCAAGCCTTAAGACTGCACAGTGTTTCCTTCTAAAATGCCGCTCCCTACTAAAGCACAAAATGAGATTTCAGAACTTCTGTCTGACTACCAGCCTGAATCTCTCCTCCTTGTAGAAACTTGCCTCACGGCTCATTCAGCCACCGATGCCATAGATGTCGGCCCGAAGGACTGTGCCATCTGGAGACTAGATAGATACAACCAAAAGGTCAGGGGGGGAGGTTGCCGTCATCTTTAAACACCACCTGTGATGCAGCTTTGAGGAAGTAAATATCGTCGGCTGTAAAGCGGCCTGTTTCTCCTTAGGGTTATCCAACAATTGCACTTTAGCAGGCTTTTTGATTTACCATCTGTCCGGTCCTGCTTCTCAGTTTGTAACCTTCCTGATGGATTCAATACCTGCCTATGCCCTTCGCTATTCTAATTTTTTTTATCTGGGCGATCTTAATCTACATTTTGAAGACACCACTTGTCGCACTGCATCCTCTCTTATAAAAGACCTTATGCTGTTATATCTCAATCAGCTGGTTCAGGCTCCTACCCACATACAAGGTCACATTCTTGACCCTATCTTTGCAAACTCTCCCCACATCAGCTCTGCTCTTCCCATACCTGCGGTATGATCGGACCATTCTCTTACACCTTTCCAAGTAACTACAAGCTTCCCTGTCAGTTTCCGGAGCACATTGCATTAAAACTCGCAAAAGGTCTTTGCTCTCCCCTTCCGCTTTTACATCTGCTCTTAACTTAAACCCTCCATCATTGATTAACTCCCCCCAGGTAGCCAATCTCCAGGTAGAAGCCTGGATAAAGGAGGCCTTAGATAAGATAGCACCCCTGAAAACCTGTAATACCACAAACGCCAAACCATCAGCAGAGTGGTTTACCGACGACCACCGGCTGTTGAAAATGTCATGTAAACATTTGGAACCTTATGGTGCAGGGAATACAACCCCTCAGCCAAAATGACATCTCTGTGCCCTTAAGAAGTACCACAAACAAATCAGGAGCACACTGAATCGATTTTATGCTTGGAAGATTGAGTTGGTAAATAACTCCTCAAGGGAGCTTTTTCACATTGATAAATCCCTTACCTCACTGGAACGGGTGTCGGCTTCTATTACTCCTTCGATTACCAACTGCAATAAGATTGCACATTTTTTCTCAGATAAAATTGCTAAAATCTACACTTAGTTCTCGGGCAAAGCCTAAAACTACTCGCCCCAACTGTGTTGCCCTTATCCCCCATCTCCTCAAAGGGCTTCACTGAATATACTTACTTTATCAGTAGCCGAGACGGGCACGCTTGCTATTAAAGTAAAATCTGTCTCTCCTCTGGACCCTGCCTCATCTGCCATGTTAGGATGAGGAATGGAAGCTATGCTTACTATTCTCTGTGATCTGCTCAACCTGTCTTTCAGCACAGGTCAGGTCCCTGCTAATTGGAAGCACGCGACTGTTGTTCCTCTCCTGAAGAAGCCCTCCTTAGATGCCTCCAAACCAGAGAACTTTAGACCTATGTCCCTGTTACCTTTTTTTGCTAAAGCTGCAGAAAAACATGTCAGACAGCAGCTGATGACAGTGACGAGATAGAGATCCTGAATGAAACAGTCAGGATTTCGATCACATTTAGTACAGAATCCGCACTCCTGTTGTCTTCAGAGTCTGAGACTTATTGCTGATGAGGGCAAGACAGCAGCCCTGATCCAGTTGAGCCTAAATGCGGCCTTCGATACCGTGTCCTGTGGCCTCCTATTAGATAGGCTGTGGCAACACAGCATCGGGGGTCATGCTATTAAGAGGCTGGCAGATTATCTCCAGAACCGAACTTTTTAAGTGCTACATGCACCTCTGAGATTCTTTCTCTACAGCAGGGAGTGCCACAGGGTTTGGCCCTGAGCCCGACCCTATTCAACCTCTATATGCGCCCTCTTGCTGAGGTCAAAATGGTGTCATACACTGATGACACTTAGTTAATCATCAATCTGGCGCAGGATGAAGACAATGCAGCAGCCAGCTTTGATCCTACATGGTGGATCTAGCCGAATGGATGCATCTCAGCTGCCTTAGACTCCATGCTGAAAAAACCAAAGTCATGGTGGTGGGGAAACATCCCTCAATATGGTCTTCGGACAGGTGGCCAGACGATCTAGGCCCAACACCGACCCCCAAACCAAAAGTAAAAATTTAGGTACGGTATTTGACTGCACCTTGTCTTTTGATAGTATGATCTTTGCCCTGCTCCGTACCTGCTTTGGTATTCTAAAAATGCTTAGGAAGATACTGGGTTTCTTATCCGAGTCAGTGAAAAAGACAGTTGTCCAGGCTGATTTGGTGTCCAGACTGGACTATTGCAATGTGCTACATCTTGGGGTTTCCCAGGGTAGACTGAAAATGCTTCAGAGAGTTCAAAATGCGGCAGCACCGCTGCTTTTGGACATTCCCAGGTACTCTTGTACTGGTTCAGCTCGCTCCAAGCTCCATTGGCTACCTAAGAAAGGAAAGAGTTTCATTCTAAGCGCTTTGCTTTTGTCAGAAAATTCCGATTCAGAAAGGTCTACATTATCTTTTTACCTTGATTAAACAATACCTTCCCAGTAGGTGACTCGGATCCTCTGGGACAGCACTGGTTGAGGTCCCCAAGGTAAAGACAGCATGCTTGGGTGGCAACTCTTTTAGATATTTGACTGCTAAACTTTGGAACTCTCTCTCGTTGGAGCTGAGACTGGAACATTCAGAAGTCGTTTTTCGGAGAAAAAATTAAAACCTGGTTGTTTAAACAAGTTGTGTGAATAGAGCGAGATATGGTTGACCTGTAGGTTTTATGGAAGTCTAGTGCTGGGACACTCAACTGGAGTAACCATGCGCTTTACAAAATTTCCTAACATAGCCTTTAGCATGGTTCAGAGTTTATAATTTCCCCCTTTGTTTTCTAAGTCTTAAAGTTAAAATCAAAATGTTAGTGGCGGATTTGACTTTATACTAGAGATGGCAAGATTATGCTACCAGTCTCTGTTCCAGTGTTTGAGGAGCTTGGTGCACTCTTGGGGCATTAAATATGTGCATTTATATGTGCTAATGCAGAGGAATAGTATATTCCCAGCGATCTCAACTGGTTACGGGTGAGATATCGCGTGGTAAAAATTGCTACCTCTTGCAATCGGATGCTCACTGCTAATTATGAAAACTGGCCGGATATACAGTTAAGATGGTCATTTTGCCGGAATTTGATTTCCCTTTTCAAGCTCGCCCTCAACATATTGGTCCAATATGGTTTAAGAAAATTCAGAATGAGGCCTCAAAATTTGTCTGAGTCTCTAAGTCACCCAGGTGAGCATGGAAAAATCTGTGTAGATCATTCTTCTAGGTGAGAGGGGGTTTCTAGACATAAAATTATATTACTGGCCGACTTGAATTAAGCAAATTATATTTTTCTTAGTAGAAGAGAATACAGAAGGCCCTTTTTGTACTATTTATAGTGTAAGAACATCCCCTTTCTAAGCAGATGGCTTTCTATATTGGTTCAATGATTCCTAATGTTCCAGAAGAATTGTGTTACTTACTCCTGTAGGCACCTGTTCATCGCATGTAGTGCTGTAAATTCACATGCTCTGCATACTCCTGCCACCTAGTGTTGGTCTCGGACTGTTGCAACTTTTTTTGCTTCGCAGACGTCTTTCGAGTCACAAGGTATCTGTGACTACTCATGTGGTGAACTCACAAGGGTACCGACTACAAATATTGTTTTCCGCACAGTGGGTGAGAGTAGGTATGGAGTAGTGTATATAGTATAGTGACGATGCGTGTAATGTAGAGAAATTATAGAGAATTATGTAGGTTGAAGATATCTGTAGCAAACACTGGCTTCCATGACATTGTTTGGTTAATGTGAAAAGGGCTATTGGAACAGACACCAAAGCATAGAACATGTAAGATGGCCTACAAACTGCTACAATTAGTAATGGTGCTTGCCAAACGGCAGGTAGCTATATATTGAATGAGCCTAAGAGTACCGGCACTAGAGGGGTGGATGAGGGATGTGGGTGAGTGGTCACTTGCTGAAGAGCTGCATATAAAGACTTGTAGAAAGGATGCTAAACTCGAGAAAAAGCCTAGTGATGACTGTATTGCAGACTTGTGTACAACCAACCAGTTGGAGATTAAAACTAAATAAAGTTGTTAAAAAAAAAAAATTGAAAAGGGGCACATCACTGGGTAAGAATTTTGGGTTAGGTTTAAGGACAACCGTATCATTGTGGAGCTGGATGAAAAGCTCTTGCAGTGTAATTTACTAATACGCCTAAGGGAAGTAATTGGTCCCTAGAAAGGCCGTCTCCCAGGAGAGGAACTGTAAGGGGCAAAGTGTAGTGTTTCGAAAGGAGGGCCCAGAAGTCTGGTGAAGACAACACTGAGGTTCCAGACTGGGGTGGGTGGCATACTGAATGGGATGACACGTTAAAGGCATTCCATGAAGGCTTTGATGGCGGGGATCTTGCGCAGTGAGGAGTGTTCCCTGTTCTGCATATAAGCGGTGATGGCAGCTAGGTGTAGCCATATTGAGGCTAGTCCTAACTTCTGCAAATGAAAGTTAGCAAAAGATGTTTTGGACCATTGGAATAAAAGAGTTTAAGCGGTTTAGGGTACAGTAGTGGAACTTTTTGCACTTTGCGAATTGGCGGTAGGATGTTTGGCTGCTCTCTTATAAAGTTGGGGCAGGACTAAGAGAGGTGGTGAAAACGCGGGCTGTATCCTGAAGGAGAAACACAGCCCTTTATGCTCAAGGCCTAGGAGTATTGCTGCTTCAAACGCTACTGTAAGGACCATTACCAGAGCAAGAAGTAGCCTGAGGCTGGAGACCTACTGCTGCTTTCAAGCTTGAACCTAATACCGTCATCGCTGACAATGCAGACTGTTAGCTCAATCACAATATTTTTAAGACAAAGAAGAACCGCTTTTGTGCTGGGGGAAGGAGAGTTTAAATAGCCTCTCGACCAAGTCTTGTGTGTTGCCGTGGAACACTTCATCCTTCTGTGGTCAGATTACCCTTTGTTGGTACATCACACTGCCACAAACCATGCTCAGCTCTCACTGTGGCACCAATCCACTTGCCTTTCTCGACCGTTGAAGTTGCATCACTACCCCAAAAGGGCACCACTGCCCTCTTCTGCTCAAGGAGTGGGTGAAAGTAGGGTTGCTTGTGTTGTGTGTCACAGCCTACTCCTTCCTTCTATAGGCTTCTCATGCTGCTAACTGAAGTAGTCAGACTAGATCTACCAGACTTCGGAGGCCACACAGAATCCAGATTTAAGTTCTAGTAAAACATAAAATATTTTTGCAAAACACCTAAGGAGTATTTGCTGACTTTCCCTTAGAGAGGAGGACAGCATTCTTCTATTAAACCTGCTGCTAGTGTACATATTGTCTCCTGCATGCCTAAAGAAACCAAATTGGTCACAAAATGCATGTGTTTAACCAAAAGAACTTAAGCGCTGGATTCCTTTAGTCTATGGGCAATTAAACCTTCCAAAGAAAACAAGTAACCCTTACAAGTAATGATGAAAATATCAATTAGAAAATAGTACAGCAGCAAGTGGTTGACTTTGCTGCTGGGCATTGAAAACAGACCTGGATTACCTGTTGGACTGTCCCAATTTGCCTCCTTTCTTGTGAACTCAGGAATTTAGGTAGATTCATGCAAGGATTAGGATTTAGATGTAGATTCAACAATTCAAAGACAAGAGCCAAGTATTGTTTCTCATTGGAGCTTGTATTTTCAGTCAGGAAAAACAGCCAGTCAGGAAAAAATAGCCGACAAGTGTTTCGGCACACCAGTGACTTTTTCAAGGCTAAAATCGGCGGTTAAGTACAGCTGGTCCTGTATGGTGGTCAAGTAGGGACTATTCGTGTGTCATACACGACAGCACTCTTTAAGCCGCTTCCACATACTCAGGACATTACTCAGAAACAGCGGATTAAATCATATGCACGGGAAGGGTCTCTTCGGAATATACAACTTCATCCTTTATTACACCGTGGCCTTTCTACTTGACCGCCATACAGGACCAGCTGTACTGAATCGCCGATTTTAGCCTTGAAAAAGTCACTGGTGTGACGAAACACATGTCCGCTGTTTTTTTCCTGACTGAAAATACAAGCTCCAATGAGAAACAATACTTGGCTGTTGTCTTTGAATTGTTGAATCTACAAATTACTAAGAGAAGTGGAAGTACTTCATGTTGATTGTTGTAATGAGTGCTATGGTACCCGTTCTTCACTTTGTAGACAATGCCTCTTGACCAGAGATAGAGGTGACTCCTGTCTCCTGCTATTGCTGAACCTCCGAGTTGTTTTTGGCACAGTTGACTATCATAACCTCATACACACCCTCGAGTCTAGAACGGGATTCACCGGCTATGTCCTCCACTGGTTTGCCTGCTACCTTTCCCACCGACACCAGTTTGTCCACATGACTGCCTCCAGGTCACAAAAGATCCCCATCTTGTGTGGAGTCCCTAAGGGTTCCACACTGTCTTCCGTCATCTTCACTCTTTGTATGGAGCTGTTTGGTGCTCTACTGACCGATAACAGCATTATCAATATGCTGATGCCACAACTCTCCTTTATGGAACAATTCTTTTTTATTAAGGTCCGCTGAGCTTCAACACAGCTTTCCGCCTTCAACCATTGGCCGGCAGCGTGCAAAGATGAAGGAATTGGTACACAGATCTCTACCCACAACCCGGAGGCCGGCAGCGTTATGCGGACTTCTGAATTTTGTCTTTTGAAGAAACATGAAAAGGAAGAAGAAAAGGATCCAGGGAAATACAGACCGTGATAGAAAAACCCACCCAGCCTCCCCCCACCCTCCCCCAACTCCTCCGCACCAAGGCGCCATTGTCACAATTCCCTAGGATGAAAGATGAAAGCTAAATGAGGGGCTGGAGCAATTGACCTCCCAGGCATCGGTCTGGATACCCTCCTTAACATCCCCCTGCAGTAGTCGCAAATATTTCTGGCAGGTCACTTCCCGAAACTGTCAACAGTATTTTAATGAACGGGGCCCATAACTCTGGATATTTCGCTACCCAGTTGTTCGGCATCAGTGCAAGCGAACCCATAATCTATGAAGCCACGCCACATGGTCTGGGATCTCCTCCGTGCCCCATCTTGCCAGGAGGACTTATCGGGCGGCACTCAAAGCAAGCGCCATTTGTCTGCCTCTAATCGACCATAGGGGAAAAGTCAGGAGGGTAGATAGGCCCAGAGTCGTGTATGCAGGGAAGTGGGTTATAGTCGTGTCGAATGCTCGGTCGATGTCATTCAAGACCCGATCCCAATACCTGGCCAGCTTGGGTCAGTGTCACAGCAGGTGTAGGAGGGAGCCCATCTGTCCACAGCCCAGCCAACACTTTTCGGAATGCCCTCAATTCCAGCCATGTATTTGTGCGGGGGTTAAGTACCAGTAGGTGGCAAGTTTCTAAGTTGCCTCTGTGCCGGACATGTCATGCGCTTTGTGGTGTATCCTATAGTATGTATCCTGCCATTCTTTGACGGAAAGGGGGCGCCCCAGTTCCTCCTCCTAGCGGAGCAGGTCCTTGGTCTTGGAAGCATTGGCCTCGTCAGAGAGGAAAGCATAGAATTCAGAAATAAGATGTTTATATCTGTGTTTGCATACTAGCCATTTTTCAAAGCGGGTCAGAGGACGAGAAGATCCGGATTCATAGCTCGGAGAGGTCACCCAATGCCTCACCTGCGCGTAGTGGAACAAGTCTGTCGCCTGTAGTGAGTAGTCCTGTTGCAGCCGGTCAAAAGGAATGACCCCAGAGGGGACAAAGAGCAAGCCCACCTATTTGCAGCCATGCTTGCCCCAGCGCTGAAAAACCTCTGAGCTTATCCCTGGGGCGAAGTCATCGGAGAGGGAAAACGTTGTTAGTTTGTGTTTGAGAGCCACCGTGTCCCAGATTTTCAAGGTCGTTGCCGTTACTGGCAAAGAGTATAGCCTCCAGGCTCTATGTTTGCGAGGCAGCCAGATCTCCCTCCAGATGCTGGCTCCAGCTATCGCCTGGTCCGTAAAGAACCAGTGCTTTTCTGTCAGCTGTCGATTCCTCTTCACAATAAAGTGCATCTGTATGGCCTGGAAATACCGCGGGCTCAGGGGAAGCGTCAGGCCTCCCTCCGGTTTGGGTCGGCTAAGTTGCTGTTGGCGAAGACGCGGATTCTTGCCATTCCAGATGCACCGGTTAATGGCGAGTTGTACGTTACGGAGGATTGCTGGCGATGGGGTTAGTGGTATGGTCAGAAATATATAAAATGTGCAGGAGTATTGCCATTATGACGGCCGCAAAACGGCCGGACCATTGACAACCCTGTGCGGTTCCATGTAAAAAAGCGTTTTGTTGGTCTGTGTGAGAAGGGGACCGTAATTAGCTGCCAGTATCCTCGCCGGCTTGGGGGCCAATAGGATGACTAGGTACGGTATAGTCTCCCCCGCCCACACAAAGGGGAATTGTGCTTGCAGGGTGGCTACCAAGGGCGGAGCGACCGAAAGGTTCAAGATCTGAGATTTTTGGAGGTTGACTTTGAATCCTGATACTTCGCTAAACGCCCGCAGTTCCTCAAGTAGGGACGGGAGCAAGGTTGACGGGTTTGTCAGGGACAGGATAATATCATCAGCATATAGGCTAATTGTATGCGTGTCAGCTCCGAGGCGAATCCCCAAGACACGTGGGTTGCTCATCACTCAGGGCTCCATGTAGAGGGCAAAAAGGCGCTGGGAAAGGGGTCAGCCCTGGCGGGTTCCCCTTGCTATAGGGAATGTTGAGTACGAAGTCCCGTTGACCCGGACCGAGGCCCTGGGAGCGCTATAAATTCAGCGTATCCATGCTATGAATCTGTCCCTGAATCCAAACTGGAGGAACGTGGCAAGCAAGTAAGGCCAATGTACGCGATCAAATGCCTTTTCAGCGTAGATGGAGAGGAAGAGGGCCTCCCTTCATGATCGCTGGATAAGGTTGGAAAGATGGATGAGGCGTTGCGTATTGTCCCCACACTGCGGCGCCTGTATGAAGCCCGATTGGTCAGGGTCGATTAGGCCTGGCATGATAGGGTTGAGTCACGCCGCTAGGATGACTGCAAAAATGTTGGCATTAGTGTTGAGCAAGGAGATGGGCCTATAGGAGTGGAGAAGTGTGGCTCAATGGTTAGAGCGGCAGACCCTGATGCAGAGATCTGGCCCGGGACCAGGGTTCAATTCCTGCCTCGGCGGGTCTTGGGCTCAATTTCCTCGGACCTGATAATTCTCGCCTCGGTGCCTATTCTAATCATGGGTCCCACTCTGCAACTCTGGGCAATAGCTTGCTTAATCTCCACAACGGCCCCAACAGCGCTGGGATGCCTGGCTTCACCCTGGGGGTGCCCAGGAGTGGACATTTCACAGGGAAAAGCCAGGAAGGGTTCCACAGCGGTATGCGTACAGCGCCAGGACACCTCTTTGGGGGTATAAGTGCGCTTTACAAGTACAAATTTCATTCATTTCAGTCTCTGGGGTCCTTCTGAGGCTTAAGAATCACAGAGATGGACGCCTCTAACATCGGGTCGGTAAGGGAGCCAGAATTTAGAAAAGAATTAAACAGCCGTGTCAGCAGGGGAGCTAGCTCTCGGCAGAAAGATTTACAAAAGAGGGAGATGAATCCATTCGGGCCCGGCACCTTGGAGCGTTTGAGGCGAGCAATCGCCGCCATCACCTCAGCTATTCGAATGTGTTGATCTAGCTGGAACACAAGAACCGGTGGGAGGCATGTCAGCAGGACCTCTCGCAGGTAGGCCCGAGTCTCCGGTCGGTGCATCTAAACCGGCATATAGGGCGCTATAGAAAGTCTTAAAAGCCTCAGCTATCTCTAGGTCTGTATGGACCTCCACCCTATTCAGAGTGTGAACAGAGTCAAAAGACCCGGGCAGTGCCTTGCCACGCAACCTATGCACCAGCATATGGCCGCAACAATCTCCACTAAAGTAGAATTTATGCTTAAGTCGCAAGAGGGCGTATTGCACCCGATCAAGATCAAGGCGTTTTAGAAGTCTCTGCTTCTCAAGTTCCCGCCAGACCTGTGGGGCCCCTGTGCGTTTGTGAATCGACTCGAGCTCAGAGACCACTTGTTCAAGCTGTTGTCGCTTTCCCGACGCAGTTTATTCTCGGCCGCCATGGTAGTGATCAACTCGCCCCTGAAGGACGAGCTTGAGCGCCTTTCACACCAAGGAGAGACAGGCCCCTTCAAGATCATTATTACGGAGGTAGTCCCCTATGGCCCAGCAGATCGCCGCTACCGTCTGAGTGGATTGCAGCATAGTCACGCAGTTGCCACCGTGAGGGGCAGAATTATGCGGTGTTCAATTGTAACGTCAATGCGAACGGGGCATGATCTGACAGAGATCGGGGATCTATGCTTGCCTCTTTGACACAGGCTGTGAGGGCTGAGGACGTGAGAAAGTGATCGATTCATGCATATGACTTATGGGATGCAGAGTAAAATGTGTAATTTCTAGAGGAGGGGTGGAGATATCTCCAGATATCGCAGAGTGGGCCATCCGCCAGCCACTGGAGGCCAGCAGCTGAGAAGGTACTCGTCTTGGAGGAACGCTGACAAGAGAGGTCTATGTCAGGGTCCATCACTAGGTTAAAGTCTCCCCCTATTAGTATGGCCGAGTTGGGGGAAGTAAGGGCCGTCGCCAGGGCATTGATGATTAAGGGTTCTTGCCGGTCGTTGGTTGCGTATATGTTAGCTAGGGTGAAAGTGACAGCGCCCTATTGCAATCTAATCACCAATACCCTCCCCTTGACTTCCATGAATGTGGATATTAACTTGCCATGGAACTTCTGGGCGACGAGAATACCGTTTTTCTTTGTCGTGCCAGAGGACCAATACTGTCGGGGGAACCAGCGCGATCGCATGCAGGGGTATCTTTGGCAAGTAAGTGCGTCTCCGGTAGCAAACAGATATCGCCGCTAGACTGCTCCAGGAGAGACAGCACCGCATCACTCTTTACCGGGCTATTTAGGCCCCGGACATTTAAACTGACAATGCGCAGATCCTGGGTCATGGGGCTGGGGCCTGAGTTGCATACGTAAGTCCACCCCCCCCCCAAAGTCTCATAGTTAGGACGTCAGATTTGTGGATGGGGGGGGGGGTCCTGTCGAGGCGCAGCTGCATAGGCCTAGGTAGTAGCTGTGGTGCAGAGGAGTGAGAAATGAAAGACAGAAAAGACCCCAAGGAAAACAATTTAGTAACATTTGGAACAACAGAAAATGACCAAATTTAGGGCTGGGCATTAGGAGATGCAGTCCTGTAGTGTCCCACTCTCCCCGATGCTGCCGCTCTGTTCTCCGACAGCCCCTTGACTGAAAACCACTTCAACTGTTTCCCCCTTCGTTTCAAGACGCTTCCCAGAGGGTGGATTCCTCTGAGAGCGCCTGGAGCACCGATTGTCGCTCTTTGTTCATGGTGTCTGCGTCTAGCTTCGTTCTGATAGGGGTACCCTTGACCCGCTTCCAGCCTTGTTGCTTCTGTCTTCCACGATCAGGGGAGCGGGCCCATCCCTACGTTTCAACAGGGACTTCGATATGGAGCAGGGCGCAGGCTTCCCTAAGGGATCTTAGTTGGTGCAGAGTTCCATTGTGGCAAAAGATGATATGGAAGAGATGACCCCATGACTATGTTATGGCTGCACTCCGCCAGTGGTAAATGACCGGGCGAAATTCTCTGCACTTTTGCAGGGTAATCCGTGAGAGATCCTGGTAGACTACTGGGGAGTGGCCCTGGAACTGGAGCGGGTGTGCCTCTCTGGCTCTCTTTAGGAGGTCCTCCTTTGTTTGAAAATCATGTATGCACACCAGGATATCAGCAGGGCGATTCTTTTCTGATCTGGGGGGCCATTCCCTATGGACACGGTCAAGCTGTAGTTTTGTCTCTCCTGAATGACCAAGGAGGTGTCGAAAGAGTTCTACAACGTAATCCGGAAGGTTAGCTCCCTCAGCATGTGTCGGCACCCCCCTGATGCGAATATTATTCCTGCGGGAACGTTTCTGTAAATCTTCACTGTGTGCCTGTAAGTCCAGATGTTGCTCCTTAAGACGCAGGACTTCTTGCTGCAGCCACTCCATCTCTTCCCCTCGGCTCCTTTCTCAGGCTTCTAGTGTGGCCACTCTGTCTCCTACCTCCTCAAGATCACGACGAACCACCCGAAGGTCCGCCGCCAACTCTGTCTTCATGGATTGGAGGTCTCCTCTAAATGATGCGAACAGCGATTCCAGGATGGACTTGGTGACAGGGTCCCCATCATCAGAATCCACCTTGTGTTCTCCTCCAGTCGCTGTCTGTTTCTCATCTGGCGCTGCTTCCCCGTTTCATGAACATGTCTTTAAGGAAGCAATCTTTTTTTGCTTGGTTCACGGACATGTCGCAGGCCTGCTGGAGTGCACAGCCAAGAGGTTCGCTTTAGCGGCGAGTAAAGGGCTAGCGGCCTTGATGAGCTCCCCATCACCACCTTCCTTACGGGAGCCGGGATATGACCCACAGCAGGGCGCTCCGGCACCGGACCCAGCCCCACCGATCCCAGTGTAGAACTGCACTATCGCAGCGGCCGGTAGGCAGGGAGGCCCCAGTATCCTAGGCTGCTATTTCGGGGCCAGTTACAGTGGCAGGATCCAGCAGCAACCAGAAGTTGATGCGGGAGACCACATGGGCCCCTCTTTCAGTACACTCTGTAGGACGGTCTAGTCCTGCAAGGCTGCCACAGGCTCAGCCAGGGGAAGAAGGCACGGGGCCCCCGTCCGCCTCCTCACTTCCTTGCCGTCTTCCCCAAGGGGTTTGTTGCGTCGTAGTGGGGGGAGAGGTGAAGACAGATATTTCTCCCAGGCCTGCCAGCTGCTGGGGGAGGTGGCCGCGTCGCCCTCCCCCCCCCCTCTGCCCAGGCGCTCTCAGTTCTCAGGAGCACCACCAGCGCCCCAGTCTCCTTCCCACTCTCAACACAGAGCAGTAGGGGGCCCCTCGTCCTATGTCCCTGCTTCAGCACCCGGAATATCAGTCCTGCAGGTGGTCGTAGTAGGGGTAGGGCCCAGCCAAACATCCTCCCCGCCAGGCACTACCGTGTTCTCAGGGCCTCGGTCGTGACTCGCCAACGTGGAACTGGGAAGCTCCCGGGCCCTGATCCAGGCGCGGGCCACGCACCCAATCTCCGCAGGGGGGGACCCTGACCTTAGCCCCCCCTGGATCAGTGGGGAGGAAGGGGACCGGATCCAGCCGCTCCCCTGTGCACAGCCCGGCCTCCTCATCTTCCTGCTCTTCGGGATCGCAGCTATCGGGGCACTCCGCAGGGGCCTCCTGTCGTGGGCCTGCCCCTCGTCTCGGGCCTCCGGGTCCCACCCGTCCTGTTGTTCTCGGCCACTCTCCTGAGGCAGCATAGGGCGAGGGCGGGCCCACATCATCGTCCGCCTCGCTGGTGCTCATCACAGCGCCTCCGCTAGGCGCAGCTGCGCCCTCGCAGTGCGGGCTGGGTATGTCCCCTGAAGGTTATCCTCTGCTTCCCGCTGTTCTGCCCTTATGAGTCACCGCGAGCCCAGCCAGGCCACTGTAGATCAGCGTTCCAGCAGTCGGCCGCCGCACAGGCCGGCGGCCCACGGCACGCTCTTCTCCTATCAAAGTCGGGATCCAGGGCTATCGGCCAGCGTCTCGGTCGTGATGCAAGCCCCCCACCACCGACAGCTGCGCTGCCCCTCGGGGATCGTCTAAGTGGGGCTGGCAGGCTAAAAAGAGGTGTTATAGTGGCAGTGGCACGGGGAGACCGAAAAGCACGTCTCAGCCGTCTGCCCCCCCCCCCCGGAAGAATCCCACAACTCTACTTTAAAGTCTCCTCTGCTTCAAACACCCAATGCCTCGAACACTTGCACATCACTCAGACCTGGCTGTCCAGTGCATACCTAAAATTGAAAACCATTAAGGCAGAATTTCTGTTATTTGCCAAGAACAACAAACAAGATACAGGACAAACCTGGCTCAATGACATGAACCTTGACTGCTTCGAACCTCAACTCTCACCAAATGCTTATTCACATGGTTTCACCCAGGATACCAGCATCTCCCTCAGTGAGCAGACTGGCAAAAATAACAAAGATGACCAGGTACCACCTCACTCTTCTAAAGAAAGCCAGACTGTTTCTTTCAGAAAGCAATGTCAAACTGCTGTTCAAGGGCCCGTACACTTGTATCTGGATAAATTCACAATTGTAGGAATAAAGGGCTAAATATTTTACTGTGAGTAACTTTACTTTAAGAGTGAAAGCATGAATGCTAATCCATGCTGGATCCTTCCCTCCATGTTAAGGGAAACTGGGTGACTCACCTTTTTGATGATACCAAGGTATAGCAGGCCATCAGTCCAGCGGGCCAGCACGTCTTGCCCCTCCCAGAAGCGCGTCAGGGTTTGAAAGCGGGGCCGCTTCACCTGGCTGCAGGATGCCTTGGGGCTGGTGTGTGAGCTGCGGCACAAGGGGGATGGTGAGGTGTCCTCCATCACATTGTAACCATCCTGGAGAACAAAAAAAAAATTCAGTGCATGAGAGAGTGGGAACAGCAATAGGAAAAGTATCTTGAACTTTTGCAAAACCACCAAAAAAAAGCAGCAACTACTAGCATCCAAACAGCACAAAAGCGAAGTCATGAGAAAGGTTCTCCTTAGTCATCTAATAGAACCACACACAGAGCAGACATAAGAAGGGCAACCAGACCCTGCCTATAGCTTTCAAATACAGAACCACACCAAAACACCTACTACAACCTGGACAAGAGAGGGACTGAATATCCAACACCGAAGGTATTGCAAACAGGATGGACCACACAGGAGAAGACCCAAGACACCAAGAATAGCCAGAGCTGCCACTACATGGATAACACTCAGGATGTTGTGCAGAACACCAGATGCAAGAGAACGGTTTCCACAGGAATGGTACACCATGCACCAGGGATGGGATGTTAAGCCAAGTCCCCCACGACTCACATCGTGTGGCTCCTAAGGAGAAACATGCCAACAGACAATAAAAGACAAGAACAGGAGATGTATCAGTCATAACTCTGGCACTGTACTGTTACCACTCAGAAAGAGGCCATTCTAGCTGTCACCATGACTCAATCTGATCACAAGTCTCAAAATGAGAAATGTGGTCTATGCAAAAATAAAACATCCAGACACCTAAACACACAGAAGAAAACTATCACTTACTGTGCAGGATATACGCAAAACACCATTGGATATCTCACATAACCAAATGGAGGATAAAAATTACCACAGATGGAATGAAACAAACGCCTAACATTGATTGAATAACCTGTGGCATTCAAAGGACACTGACAAAGATAGAAAATACCCTATCAAAAACAACCATACATCAACAGAGGACAATGTAGTCTGGCAATGATGATGTATGGCACAAGGCAGGGCTCAACATTCATCAAAACACCTAAGTGCCCAGTGGAGAGCAGCAATGCCAATTCCTCACCAAGTAAAAGACACACAGATTATGGACACAGTGCAGAGCAAATCAAACATTCACCCCCAGTCAAGAGATCTGGGTTAAATCCATTGTTCTTTTGCTCACCATGCCACCCCAGTTTAGACCCTGCCATATGCAAATCAGTCTTGATCCTGTGCCTCATGGGAACAGTCCAGCCCAAACTGCCAAGTCAGGTCCTCCCTGGACCAGAAACAAGCATCCTGGGACCGGTTTCGGGGCATCACCCCTCATCAGGCAGGCTAGCTTGAATCCAGTGGCACAGTGAGCCTGGGACCCACATACGGGCATACCCAGGGCACTTAGGGCGAGAAAGCAAAAGACACACAGATGATGGACGGAATGCAGAGCAAATCAAACATGGGGAGCAAAAAAACGATAGATTTAGGCCCAGATCTCTGTACTGGGTGAATGTATGACATTGTTCTGTATTCTGTCCATCAATTGTTCTTTTTGCATTTGTCACCCCTAGTGGGACGGGTATGCCCAGACGTGGGTCCTGTGCTCTCTATGCCACTGGAGTCAAGCTATCCTGGCTGATGAGGGGTGAAACCCCAAAACCGGTCCTAGGATGCTTGTTTCCAGTCCAGGGAGGACCTGGCCTGGCAGTTCGGGCAAGACTGTTCCCATAGGGAGCAGGGTTAAGACTGATTTGCATATGGCTGGGTTCAAACTGGAATGGCATGGGGAGCAAAAAACGATGGATTTAGGCCCAGATCTCTGTACTGAGGTGAAAGTATTCTGCATTCTGTCCATAAATTGTTCTTTTTGAATTTCTCACCAAGTAGCATAAGAAAGCGCAAACCACACATTAAACATCAAACAGCAAAAAGGGAGTGTGGAAATGATCACATTTAACATGAGAGTCTTTACATCTACTCAATTCATTTCAGGTTGGATTTTGTCCAGGCAGAAGTACTGAGTTGGTGGACTTTTTAGTAGTTTATGACCCGTGGAAGCTTGTGGACAGCAGTGGAGCTGAGGCTGCATTTGTTTTGGCGTTATTTGCGGCCTTCTACACTTTCGATCATAGCAGTCTTACCATCAAGCTTACAAATGCAGGTATCCAGGCATCAAATGTACTGAGCTTAACTGGCCAATCACTTTCTTGACAGACCATCAGTCACGCTACCTTTATTCAGGTCAAAATCCAAAGCTCTCAAATTCTGGTGTCCTCAGGATCGATACGCTCAACTCTTTTTTAACATCTACAATCTCCTCAATCACACTGGGGCCAGATTCTCGGTGTATGCTGATGATACCCAAATGATATTTGGATTGCCCCTCACCACACAAACTTCTTCTGCCTCTGGCAGAGAGACTATTGCTGACCCGTTGGTGGATGTCTAAAAATGTTATGATTTTGAATCTGGCTAACCCACCCTCATTATCATTGGACAGGACCAAGCAGCTCAAGAAGGCCTACAATGGTCCTCTATAATGGGCCCTTCTCCCACTCCAGACTCATCTTATTTTTCTTTTCTTTTTTTTTTTTGTAGAGTTTTATATAGCGTGAACTAGACCCAAGACATCTGGTATCAGAGCGCTTTACATGAGCACCAGTTTCGTTACAGATGGGCACATTCATTTTTGGTAGGTATGGGGAGATTAAGTGATTTGCCCAGAATCACAGGATGTTGAGCGTCGTTGCCGAGACTCTAACCCGGTTCCCCAGCTTCGAGGTCGACCCCTCTAGCCGTAAGGCTACAGCATCTGTTTGCAATCTGTGCATTTACCTAGATTTTAATCTAGCATTGGATACTAAGGAAGCTAAGATGGTCAACTCATGTTTTTCCCAACTGAAGATGCAGCAATCTCTCTTCCCTATTAAGAAAAAAGTCTTCATGGCCCTGTAATCAGTGTGCTGATACAATCACAATTGTGTTAGACAACACCATCTACCTTGTTGCTCATGAAACAATCTTAACACACCAACAGCTAATACAAAATGCAGCTGCCCGGCTTATTAAGGGCCCTTAAAAGTGTGATCTCTATTGTAGATAGGCAGCTACATTGGCTGTGTATACACAATGGGGTAATTTCCTTCAAATGCAATGACCATCAACCACAAATTTGTTCACCAGGGTCTTCCTGACCTTTTGACCTCCAAATTTCGAGATCCTTAAAATTTACAAATGAAAAGTTCAAGATCCTTAAGGTCTACACATTTATTTCTATGGTCTATCCCTGGAGCGAGAACAGTTGTCTTTGGGGATCAGAGTTTTTCCACTACGGTGGCAAAAACATTGAATTCCCCCCCACTTTCAATCATCTGTGAATCTTTCTTGCTCCATTTCTGAAGAGCAATAATCTGTTCGATATGCAGCCTGGGCAGCTAATTAGAGGTTACTTGATCATTTTACACCAAGAAACTTAGCTGAGTGCGTGCTTTAACCCTTTCGATGCTTATGACGAGCTGGACTCGTCATGGCACACAGTGGACGTGTGCTCATGACGAGTCCAGCTCGTCATAAGACCCACCCACGGGGGAAGCGCTGGCGCTCCCCACGGGTGTCCAATTTCGCCCCCACAAAGGGGGATGGCAGCGGAAGAGTTTCCGCTGCCACCCCCGACCCCCCCATGGGAATCCCATGACGTCAGCGCGCACAGCGCACGCTGACGTCATCAGGAAGTCCCAGACGCTCGGGAAGCCATTTGCTTCCTGAGCGTCGAGGAACAAGGTATGTTTCCTCGTTCCTGGGGGGGGTTTAGGGAATGCATAGAGGCATCAGGGGAGAGGAAAGAGATTTTCCTCTTCCCTGATGTCTCTTTGCAGGGCATTTCTGCTTCACGATCGCGCACAGCGTCGCGATTGTGCAGCGGAAATGCCCCCACTAGCACCAGGGATTTGTTTACTTGAGTAATGGAAGCGACCCCTTGGGCAAGGGTCGCTTCTTTGGGGGTAATTTATTTTGAATTGTTTTTCTGCCCCCCCCCGGGGGCAAATCGGCCCGTTTTTTCGGCCGTTTTGCCCCCAGGGGGGGCAGAAAACGCCACTAGGCACCAGGGATTACTTTGGGGGGCATTTTTTTGTGTATGGAAGCGACCCCTTGGGCAAGGGTCGCTTCCTTGGGGGGCATTTATTTTGGAATGTCTTTCTGCCCCCCCTGGGGGCAAATCGGCCCGTTTTTTCGGCCGTTTTGCCCCCAGGGGGGGCAGAAAACGCCACTAGGCACCAGGGATTACTTTGGGGGCCATTTTTTTGGGTATGGAAGCGACCCCTTGGGAAAAGGGTCGCTTCCTTGGGGGGCATTTAATTAGGAATGTTTTTCTGCCCCCCCCTGGGGGCAAATCGGCCTGTTTTTTCATCCGTTTTGCCCCCAGGGGGGGGCAGAAAACGCCACTAGGCACCAGGGATTACTTTGGTGGCCATTATTTTTTTATGGAAGAGACCCCTTGGGCAAGGGTCGCTTCCTAGAGGGGGCATGTAATTAGGAATGTTTTTCTGCCCCCCCCCCCCCTTGGGGCAAATCGGCCCGTTTTTTCGGCTGTTTTGCCCCCAGGGGGGGCAGAAAACACCACTAGGCACCAGGGATTAATCTGGGGGCCATTATTGTTGATGGAAGCGACCCCTTGGGCAAGGGTCACTTCCTAAAGGGGGCATGTGTTTTGTAATGTTTTTCTGCCCCCCCCTGGGGGCAAATCGGCCTGTTTTTTCGGCCGGTTTGCCCCCAGGGGGGGCAGAAAACGCCACTAGCCACCAGGGTTTCCATTTGAGGGCATTTAAATGTACATGGAAGCGACCAAAGGGGAGCATTTTTTGTTGATGTTTTTCTGCCCGCCCCCCTTGGTGGCAGTCGGTCTTTTTTTTGTCCTTACTGCCCCCGGGTGAGGAGGGGGGGGGGCAGAAATCCCCAGTAGGCACCAGGGATCTATTTTTTTTTCCAGGGGGCGACAAATATCTGTCTGTTTTCTGCCCCACCTGGGAGATAGAGTGGCTTGGTGGAAAACCTCACCTAATCCCCATTTTTCTCAGCCCTATTTGAAGGCCCATGTGGCCGAATGATCATTTGGGTAGCGACATTGTGTGTTATAATTTTAATTGTCATATTGTTTGTGAAATGTAACAGTAATTTTTTTATTTCTCTATTTTATTCTAGTTCAAGGCTTTTGCTGTTTACACTGTTCCAGGTTGCGGTTTTGTTACTGCTGGTTTTGCAACTTGTGTTGTTGCATGTGCTTGGTAAGCAAATTTATTTCGTACTATTTACTGTAAATTAGATTAATTTCCCTACATGAATGTGTTTTTTGCAAATGGTGTAGTAATAACAGTATGTTTGGCTTCTGTGTTTTGAGTGTCAAAATCTTTTTGCAATAGTGCTTGATGTGTACTTTGTTGTCTTATGAGTAATTGGTTTTGTTTTTTCTTTCTAGTGGGATATCGTTGATTTTTGCTGTGTCTCTGCAGAGTAGGTGCTGGTGGGTGTAGCTATCTTTGGTAAGAGTTATATTGTTTTTGAGTATATAGATCTTTGTGCTAAAGCCACACTTTGTTTACTACTTATTTTGCACAGTGTTGGTTGTTGTTGACTTGTTTGTGCAGTCTCCTTTCTTAGTAAGGATAATGGCTAGCCGCAGGATTACTGCTCAGCAGGTTGTTGGTATGCTTTTTGAGTGTTCCTCTGACCGTAGTTCAGAGACTGACTGATTCTGAGGCAGAGGTGGGAGGGGATGATTCAGGCAGTGAGTTTTCTCTCCACATGGAATCATCGGATGATGAAGCTTCTCTCAGTGCGGATGAAGTGCCTGTGTTAGAAGAGGACATTGATGTGCCGATAGTGCGGCAAGAGGCATCTGGGCTGCAGCGTGCAGCTGCAAGGCTTCACGTTGCTGTAGTGCGGCAAGAGGCATCTGAGGCTGCAAGGCTTCACGTTGGTGTAGTGCGGCAAGAGGCATCTGGGTTGCAGGCTGGGGCTGCAAGGCTTCCCGTTGAAAGTGCTGACCTCTGGGTTGCCCCTGGCATGGTGCAGCCGGCATTGCCAGACTTTACTGGTGTTCCAGGGTGTAGAGTGAATACTGAGAACTTTTTGCCGATACATTTTTTTCAGTTGTTTATGGACGATGTGTTTTTGGTAGAGATTGTTGAGCAGACTAATTTGTATGCCGAACAGTTTTTGAGGGACAACAGTGCCAGCCTTAAGCCCTATTCTAGAGCTACCCGGTGGACTCCCACAAATCTTGCAGAGATGAAGAAGTTCTTGGGATTCACTTTTTTGATGGGCTTGCTAAGGAAGCCATCAATGTCTTCATATTGGTCTACTAGTCCCTTGATGGCAACGGCTATATTTCCGGCAGTCATGAGTCGTGATAGGTATTTGCTTCTGCTTCGGATGCTGCATTTTGTCGATAATGGTTTAGCGTTGCCACGAGATCACCCTGATTGTGACCGTCTTTTTAAGATTCGGCCTGTCCTTGATCACTTTGTTGATCGATTTTCTGAGATCTATGCTCCAGGAAAAGAAATAGCAGTGGATGAGTCTTTGGTGTTGTTCAAGGGGCGCTTGGTTTTTAGGCAATACATTCCTAGTAAGAGGGCACGCTATGGAATTAAGCTGTATATGCTGTGTGACAGTGGGACTGGATATGTCTCTAATTTCAGGGTGTACACCGGTAAGGAATCCAACATTAACCCCCCTGGTTGTCCGTCCACTTTTGGAGTGACTGAGAAAATTGTGTGGGAGCTTGGTAGAGGATTATTGAACAAAGGCCACCATTTATATGTAGATAACTTCTACACTGGTGTGCGGTTGTTCAGGGAATTGGCCAAAGTGGGCACTGTTGCTTGTGGCACAATCCGCTGTAACCGTAAAGGTTTCCCAAAAGAACTTGTTTGTCAAAAGCTTGTGCGGGGACAGTGCAGTGCGTTGCGTTGCGAGGAGCTTCTAGCTGTGAAGTTTTCAGACAGGAGAGATGTCTACATGCTGACTACCATCCATGATGAAAGCACTGCACCTGTGACTGTTTGGGGTCAGGTTGCTGAAGTGCGCAAACCTGTGTGCATTTTAGACTATAATAGGCACATGGGTGGTGTTGACAGAGTAGATCAGAGGTTGGAACCTTACGCTGCTCTTCGTAAGGCTTACATTTGGTATAAGAAGTTGGCTATCCATCTTTTCCACTTGGCAACCTTTAATGCTTTTGTTGTGTTCAAGGATTCTTGTCCTGAGTCAAAGATGACTTTTGCTAAGTTTCAAGAGTCTGTAATAGGCAGCCTTGTTTTAGTGGAACAGGCAAGTGTTCCTAGAGTTGGAGTGGTGGAGGATGTGGCTCGATTGAAAGATCACCACTTTCCTGATTACATTCCTCCCACATCTTCAAAAGACTTTCCCACTAGGAGATCTAGAGTCTGTTGGCGAATAGGTTTGCGGAAGGAGACTCGTCTTTTCTGCTCCGAGTGTCCTTCTAACCCTGGGCTGTGTGTGCCTGCTTGTTTTAGAGCGTACCACACGCAAAAGAATTTTTGGGAGCATCCATGAGTGGTAAAGTGAACTGCCTGGTCTGTATTGTGTAAAAAAAATTATTCTGTTTCAAGGTTGGCATTAGTGCAATGTATTTAGTTTCAGATTTTGTGTTAGTAGATTTGTATCTATTTGCAATTTGTTTGTGGTTTTTTTTTGTATAAAAAAATCCTAAATGTGATGGCGGTGTGTGTAGGCTGGCGCTTGGCTGGCGGTGTGCGTGGAGTGGCGCTTGGCTGGCGGTATGCGTGGAGTGGCGCTTGGCTGGCGGTGTGCGTGGAGTGGCGCTTGGCTGGCGGTGTGCGTGGAGTGGCGCATGGCTGGCGGTGTGCGTGGAGTGGCGCATGGCTGGCGGTGTGCATGGAGTGGCGCTTGGCTGGCAGTGTGCGTGGACTGGCGCTTGGCTGGCGGTGTGCGTGGACTGGCGCTTGGCTGGCGGTGTGCGTGGACTGGCGCTTGGCTGGCGGTGTGCGTGGACTGGCGCTTGGCTGGCGGTGTGCGTGGACTGGCGCTTGGCTGGCGGTGTGCGTGGACTGGCGCTTGGCTGGCGGTGTGCGAGTAGTGACTTGCTGCTGGTCACTACACACACTGCTAGCTGAGCGCCACTCCACGCAAACCATCAGTTTGTGTAGTTGCTGTGTCAGGAATGTGGGCGTGTGAAAGTGATGGGCCCTTGAATGGCGCTGTCTGCGGGTGTGAGTGTTGTAATGTGATGGGCCCGCGGCTGGCGGTGTGAATGTTTTGTATGTGTCACACATATGAAAGGTGTATGAATGGCCTGTAAAGAGGTTGGTGCCTTGACGTGGCTTTACAGCTCACGAGCTGTGAGTCAATGGTTCAGTTTCTCGTCCTTTCAATTATTAACAGTGCATTTCATTTTTGTGAAATCACTTGCTAATACAATTGTATATACTGAACCATCACTCACCCTCGTGCCAAATCCAACCAGTATGTGTGTGTGCTTGAGGATTAGATGGCTGTGCAGTAATATTTGTCTTTTTTGTCTTTCTGAAGCAGGGTGTACCTTGTCCCTTTTTGTGAATGTTGTGATGTGTTGGTTTTGTGCCTGGTGGTGTGAATGGTCTTGTGTGTATCACGTATGAAAGGTGTGTGAATGGCCTGTAAAGCGGTTGGGGCCTTGACGTGGCTTTACAGCTCACGAGCTGCGAGTCACTGGTTCGGTTTTTTGTCCATTTAATTATTGACAGTGCATTTCATTTTTGTGAAATCTCTTGTTAATAAAAATTATATATACTGAACCATCACTCGCCCTCGTGCCAAATCCAACCAGTATGTGTGTGTGTTTGAGGAATAGATGGCTGTGCAGGAATCTTTGTCTTTTTAGTCTCTCTGCCAAGGTGTACATTCCATCTAAGAATAACCTACCAACTGTAGATAATGTCGTAAACCCATGGGAGTACATGGTGATGTCTCTCTTGTGAATTTCAACAAGTTATTTTATCCACAATGTCCTGCAAACCTCAAAATGTCTGTCAGATTCCCCTTGTTCTCCCGAGTAAAATGATACCTCACTTGTGTGGGTGTCCAAAGCAGAATTGGCTAAAAACGTATTTTTAAAAAAATGTAGCGCTTAGAATTCTCTGTGCTATACTCTAAATCCCTATGTTTTGGGCTCTTCCTAGCCACAGGCCTTTAGCCCACCTACACAAGTAAGGTATCATTTTACTCGGGAGAACAAGGGGAACGCTGGGTGGTAGGACATTTGTGCCGTCACGGTGATTCCACACAAACATATGTGGCAAATGTGTTTTTTTCAGCTAAATTTGAGGTTTGCATGGCATTCTGGGTAGGAAAACGTTGGGGGATCCACGCAAGCCATACCTCATTGGACTCCCCAGGGTGTCTAGTTTTCAGAAATGTTTGGGTTTGGTACTTTCCCAAGATGGCCGCCGAGCCCGGGGCCAAAATCTCAGGTGCCCCCCCCCCCCCAACCAGTTTTGCTGTAGGTAATTTTGAAGTCTCCACAGTACGATTTGGGCCATTTCCTTTTGCAGCCACTATGCCTACCCACACAAGTGAGGTACCATTTTTATCGGGAGACCTGGGGGAACGCTGGGTGGGAGGAAATTTGTGGATCCACGCACATTCCAGAACTTTCCCACACAGAAATTTGAGAAAAAAGTGAATTTTTCGGCAAAGGTTTGAGGTTTGCACGGGATTCTGGGTAGGAGAATGATGGGGGACCCACGCAAGCCATACCTCGCTGGAATCCCCCAGGTGTCTACTTTCCAGAAATGTGTGGGTTTGGTAGGTTTCCCTAGATGGCTGCCGAGCCCCGGGTCAAAAACTCATGGGACCCCCCATGCAAAACCAGGTTGGTTTGTGGTAGGTAATTTTGATGTCGCCTCAATAGGTTTTGGGCCCTTGCCTGTCGCGGGTCCTTCACCCACCCACGCAAGTGAGGTACCATTTTTATCGGGAGACCTGGGGGAACGCTGGGTGGGAGGAAATTTGTGGATCCACACAGATTCCAGAACTTTCCACCACAGAAATGTGGGGAAAATGTGTTTTTTTGGACAATTTTTTAGGTTTGCAAGGGATTCTGGGTAACAGCACCTGGTGGGAGGCAGTCAAGTCACCCCATCCTGGATTCCCCTGAGTGTCTAGTTTTCAAAAATGTATAGGTTTGCTAGGTTTCCCTAGGTGCCGGCAGTGCTAGGGTTCAAAAACTACAGCTAGGCACTTTGCCAAAAAAGAGTCATTTTTCACTGCAAAATTGAGGTATGACCATGTTGCGTTTTGCGCCGTTTCCTGTCGCGGGCACTAGGCTGACCCACACAAGTGAGGTACCATTTTTCTCGGAAGACTTTGGGGAACGCGGGGTGGGTGGAAATTTGTGGATCCACGCAGATTCCAGAACTTTCCACCACAGAAATGTGGGGAAAATGTGTTTTTTTGGAGAATTTTTTAGGTTTGCAAGGGATTCTGGGTAACAGAACCTGGTGGAAGGCAGTCAAGTCACCCCATCCTGGATTCCCCTGGGTGTCTAGTTTTCAAAAATGTATAGGTTTGCTAGGTTTCCCTAGGTGCCGGCAGAGCTAGGGTTCAAAAACTACAGCTAAGCACTTTGCCAAAAAAGAGTCATTTTTCACTGCAAAATTGAGGTGTGACCACGTTGCGTTTTGCGCCGTTTCCTGTCGCGGGCACTATGCTGACCCTCACAAGTGAGGTACCATTTTTCTCGGAAGACTTTGGGGAACGCGGGGTGGGTGGAAATTTGTGGATCCACGCAGATTCCACAACTTTCCACCACAGAAATGTGGGGAAAATGTGTTTTGTTTGACAATTTTTTAGGTTTGCAAGGGATTCTGGGTAACAGAACCTGGTGGGAGGCAGTCAAGTCACCCCATCCTGGATTCCCCTGGGTGTCTAGTTTTCAAAAATGTATAGGTTTGCTAGGTTTACCTAGGTGCCGGCAGAGCTAGGGTTCAAAAACTACAGCTAGACACTTTGCAAAAAAAGGGTAATTTTTCATTCTGAAAATGTGGTGTGTTCACGTTGGGGTTTTGAGCCATTTCCTGTCGTGGGCACTATGCCGACCCACACAAGTGAGGTACCATTTTTATCGGGAGACTTAGGGTAATTCAGATTTGTAAAGTAACTGTTATTACCTATTCACTTTTGATGCATTTCTGCCTTCCAAATGAAAGACATTGTGTAAAAAAGAAGTCATTTTGAAAAATGACCGATAATTCTCATGCTAGTATGAGTATTCCCAATTTTGAGAATGTGCAAATATCTGTTTCTAAACTCTATAATTTGTTCCCATTTCAGAAATACATAGGTGTCTTTCATACCGATTTTTCCATGTATACATTTTCCCACAATAATTGCTATATACCCGGTACATAATAAAAAGCCATTGCAAATTGCTGCTCAGTTTTTGACTCTGGGTTCGTCGGGTTCTTGGTAAACCTACAAGTCCTATATATCCCCACAACCAGTAAGGTCCAGCGGATGTAACGGTATATTGCTTTCAAAGAGCTGTCATAATTAAAAGAAGTTACAGGTGAAAACGTTGACGCAAGAGGCTGTTTTTTTCAACTAATTTTCAATTTTTCCTATATTTAACTGTTAGTTTCTATAAAGAAACCTTGATAAATCTACACAAATGACCCTTGCTGAATTTAGAATTTTGTCTACTTTTCTAAAATGTATAGCTTTCCAGGATCCATTATTGCTTTCACACCCATTTCTACCATTAACTGAAAGGAGGTTGAAAGCACAAAAAATAGCAAAAATAGGCTATGTCCCAGAAAAATGCCAAAACTGTGTAAAAAATGTTGGTTTTCTGACAAAAGTCTGCTTGTCCCTGAAAGCTGGTGATTTCAGCACCACAACCCCTTTTTTGATGCCATTTGCAGGGAAAAAACCAGATGCTTTCATCTGTAGCCCTTTTTTCGCATTTTTCCCCAAAAAACCAAAATTTAGCTGTATTTTGGCTAATTTCTGGGTCCCCTCCAGGGGAATCCACAAACCCTGGGTACCTTAAGAATCCCCATGATGTTGGAAAAAAAGGACGCAAATTTGGCATGGATATCTTATATGGTCAAAAAGTTACAGGGCCCTAAGCTCGCACTACCCCAAATAGCCAAAAAAAGGCTTAGCACAGGAGGGGAAAAGGCCTAGCAGCGAAGGGGTTAACAATACTTTTTAACATACCTTAGCTGATGTCCTAGTGATGGACAGTCATAACTTGAAGGGGAAGGGTCAAGGACTTGGCAAAAGCATTCCATGGAAAACTATTAAGGGTAAGACCCTCTTCCAGAATCATACGATCACGTTGGGTCCCAGTGAACCATGCACATCATTACGTCCTAGTATGGAATGCCCAGAGTTGGTGGCCCATTTATATTTTAAAATGAAATAATCAGAATTTCTATTTTATCTTAGTAACCATAAGCCTTTTAAAACCAGCTGGGTTTTGCAAGACACTTGGATCTTGTCAATGGGAGTCAAGATTTTCGACTAATGCTTTGGTCTTCTTCCACTCCTGTCCATCACACATTATATTCAGGTCAGATGGTTCAGTAAGTTAAGCACTCGCAACCTTTATCTGGGTACCCTGAAGACCATAAGTTCAAATCCTGATAGGATCAAGTCAGCCATTTACACACCTTCCATTCACATAAAAAGCGTACCATTAAGCTCAGTGATAGCAGAACCAATTAATAATATTGTTATGGAATGGTAGCAACGGGTAAATAAAATGTCACCATTATTACCAGGAGAAGTTCTAGATCGACAGGTTCGGAAGCTTCTCAACTGGAAGTAATAGACATCATTCCACATTCCGGAGTTGAGGATTTCAGGCTGCTGGTGTAAGAAGAAAAAATGTGGTGCATGGGGTTTCTATGATCGCAGACTTGATGTAAAGCCTTAACCCCTTCGCCACGGGGCAAATTCCGCTGCGGTGCGAGAGGGGGCTGGGTTGGGCGTGGCGCTCCCGTACTCAGGACGGCTCCCGGCCGTCATAAATCACGGTGGGCGTGTGCTCATGACGGCCAGGAGCCGTCTGAACTCCGCCCACTGATTAATACTCCCGCACAGGCGGGGAATTAATACCGCGTGGGTGGAGCGGCAACGTTCGGACGGCTACCGGCCATCATGAGCACACGCCTACTGTGACTCATGACGGCCGGGAGCCGTCATGAGCACTCAAGGAGTTAAAGGTCCGACTTTATTTTATGTATGCCCTGACACCACCGTAGATAATGGAGGTCACCGTGTTCTCAATGTTAGACAATAGAAGTCACCATCTTTTACTGATTCATGCAGAATCATTATCTTGTTTGCCATTTGATGCAGATGTCATCTGACTATCTAAGAACTGCTAGAGTGTCAAGTCCTTCAACTAATGACATGGCTATAACAACTGATAAGACATTAGTCTGGGACAAGTGTGTACTTTTCACCATGTCACGGTCAAACAAGAACAAATACAGACATTACCATATATGTTCATAAGGAAATGTTTGGGACACAACTTGATGCATCTAATCTATGTCAAACATTCTTAAAGTTATGTCAGAAATTACAACTTCTGATAAGATTAAGTATATAAAGACTGACGCTTGACCACTTGTTAGCAGAGGCCCTTCGCCCAGATTATCGCACACGATTCTGCCAGAGACAGTCTCACCTACTGCCAGCACACTTCGTAGATGCTACATTTCGCCTGAAGCCGATAAAGCTAAGTCCCGGAGGAAGACCGCTACTGCAGCGTGTGTGCCCTTCGCGGGGAACACTGTCTTAAGACCTCCGCTGATAAAGACAGCCTTTGCTGTCCACAAGGTTTGCAGTGCGCCTTTTCCCCCTAAGAAACTCTAGACTGCATGCTGCTCATCCTTTTAAGCTGTCTTAGCGTAGCGCATAAAAGTTGATTTTAGGGTGTAAGGTTCTAGATAATATTTTAACGATGTTAGAAATGTTAATTTTATTCTCCTTATTTATAACTAAGGCTCCCAGTTTTTCGTTTTTACAGATAAATGCAGTCAGAAAACAACGCGTTTCTGGTCTGTATTTATTTGTAAAAGCAGAAAAATACTGAAAATTGTGCTTCTTGTAACTCGCCATGCTGTTTTTCGTGAATTCCAGGCCAACAACTAAGCAGATAGCATAGGGAGTTAAAGAACAGGATGAGATTTCCTTAAATACAAGCATAAATTAACGTATACATAAAGTATAAAGGTAATATGTTCCTGTGGGTGTAATGTTTTGTTATATTTGGCTGCTTCATTTGCCTAAACGCGACAGCTATCAAAGTATGAGTGCATGTTCATCAGTTAAATAAATGTAGAAATATACCATTTTACAACTCTATTTATTCTCAAAACACAAACATAAATATGGATAAATGCCAATAAGATGGCCCAAAAAAAATATGGATAAATACAGACAGAAATGCTAAAAAAAAAATTAAAAAAACATAAAACTGGGAGCCTTATTTATAACGTGCCCTTCTTGCTGCTTTTATAATTATCTGTGTAGACGTTTTAGACGTACTGAGAAGCAGGTTGCTCCTAAATACTTTTAGTTAAAAGTGTTCATGCTTCATGGAGGAGGAAGAAAAAGAATGAGAGAGAAAGATTTTCCCAATTCTGTGGGTTTTCCAATTCTTTGATTCCAATTTTCATTTGAATCCATTCACTATGGCAGCACCTACTGTGATAAGAGCCAATTAAAAGGGAAGCAGTTACTCAGCATCTCAAAGCTCGAGGTGTTCCCAATTGGGGGTGTGGGGCAGTTACTCGTTAATAACTAAACATGCGGCGTATGTCAGAGGCGTTTTACTCTTGGGTGGAGTTCGAGCTTATAGATGCTGCCTAAGGACAGCTCCATGCCTATGCAGCGGCAGACCTGCCTGCACACTATAAGGCTTACCAAGATTTGGAAATATCTTTGACTTACCAGGAACACTAGAACTGGTCTGCTGGTCAATTGCCACAATGAACAAAAAAAGCCCGTCTGGGGCACCTGAGCAATGAAGGGGCTACATGTCCAGTCTTAGCTGGCTACACCCCCGTTCCTCGCCCGACAACTTAAACGCTGAGGTGGTAGGGGTGTTAAAATTACACAGTCTCCTTAAACAGGAGGCTCGTACAGTCCATACAACGTACTTTGAGCTCAAAACCTGCTGTATCAGTGGGACCTGCTGCTCCTACACAAGTACAAACTATTAGTCCACAGACTATTAACGCTACCATGGTGTAAGCACCCACGAAGCGTGACAAAGTGGCTTTCTGGATCGCTCATAAGACTAATAAGTAGAAAGCAGTGTATCCATACACTATCCTCACCCCCCCAAAATAAACGTAGAATAAGGACTGTGGGTCTCCTCGGAATGGTGTCGCATGTAGAGGAGCGTAACACCTAGGGAAGCATCTTTACATGCATTTAAACTAGTATGCATGGTACGCCTTAATTGGCGGTTTTCCCCGATGTATTTAGACTGGTACAGAAAAAGCAGGGAGCTGCACCAGTTCTGGACTTAGAAATGAAGTTAATAGGGAACTGCTCTATAGTGTCCTCCATCACCCTAAACAATATTAAGGGAGAGCCTTCAGCTCTGACCATACATCAGAGACTGGAAGCAGTTCCAGTTCAAGATCATAAACGGGAACTACCAAAAAGAACTGCGGACATTTATACCTCTGTGGGGAGATACCTTGGGTACTCAACCAGTTAAGCCACATTTAAAACCTAAAAGTGACATTGTGAGTCCCATTAATAAATATACAAAAAGAAGGGAAGCAGGAACAGAGAGTCAAAGAAAAGAGGTCGACTAGATCACCCGCATCTCTGGAATCCGGCAGGTGTGGTTTTAGCTTAAGGGACCACGAAAAAACTGAACATTATCTGCTCTTTACGTTCTTTTCAGCACACTGATGGTAAAAGAACAGTGAGGGAGAGCAGATCAGAGTACCGAAGAAAGGAAGAGTACAGTAGGAAAAGTGGAGCAGGACGCAAGACTGACATCAGTGTAAAGAGGGAGGAGAAAGGATTGGACTCTAAAACCCCAGTAAAGAAGAAGAAACTGGACTTTCTAATAAATGCTGACACAGCTACAAGTCCTCCTGCGAAAAAGGACTTGAGCGAGAGCTCTTTCAGACAGTGCAGCAGAAGTCACAATAGTGCATATGACGCCTCAGAGGTTTCTGGGTGCAAATCCAACTGATGACTTTATACAGTTTGAGACTCTATATGCGAAGGATTTAAATGTTTATCAAGAGTGTACAATTTAAGCATACAGATTAATGGGGATTTACAATGTATTATCAAAGCAGTTTTTGGGTCACAATTGTCGGAGGATTATGACATCAGCCCAGCCGAAGTAGACTGGCCTCCATTCTTTATTAGGAAAGCACCCCAGGGGGAGGAAGTCATAAGGGTAGAATTCTCTCCCATAGTACCTGAGGATATCAGGGAAACCTAGACCAGTGAATAGGCTGTGAGACAGGCTCCAGCCTAATACAGTAATCAAGCGGGGTGGGAAAAACTTTCCAGTTCACAAGTCATTGCCCTACGCAGCAAACTACAAGCACAATACCCTTTGGAGCCAGAAGCCAAACGTTGTATAAAAGCAATACTAGATCAGTTGCAGTACCAGGGCTTAATAGAGCCTTGTTTATCACCAATGAACACTCTCCTTTTTCCCATCTCCAAACCAGACAGCTCCTATAGAAAAGTATTAGACTACAGGAATCGCAATTCGCATAAGCAAACCTACAGGGTACAAAACGCGCATAGCACAGGTTAAATGACCAACCTGGTGCGGAAAAAATACAAAGCGACCCTGGATATTTCCAATGGGTTCTTTAGTCAAAACATAGCACCTGAAAGTGAGTAGTTAACTGCTTTCGGTTTCAATGGAATGCAGTTTTCATTCCGACGTTTGCCCATGAGCATACAAGAATAGCCCTGGCTTGTTTTCAGCACGTATCATGGAGATCTTACAACCAGACCCCGAGGTATTGTCATACATTGATGGTATCTATTTTACATATGATGATATGGATCTACACCTAACCAGGTTAAACAGAGCGGAGACCATATTACCATCACATGGTTACAAAGTTAATTTTAAGAAGTTTAAGATTGCCAACCTGATGGTCACCTTCTTCGGATACGAGTTGTCCAGCGAGGGCAAGGGTCTAGCGCCTGACTTCAATCAGAAAAGCGCTACCTTGCAGCGTTCCGATACACTGAAAAATCTGCATCCCTGTTGGGGTTTCTTAACTTTGGGTGTACTTATTTACCCAACTACGCTGAGAGAGTTAAGCCCTTGTATAACCGGATTTCTCCCATGTTTTTATCTAAATAATGGCTGAGCACGCACACTGATATCTTGCGTGTTATAGAAGCAGACATGCTTGAAACAAAATATTTACAAACTAGGTCTAATAAAACCAACCTAATTACCAGAATCATACCCTGTCACTATGGCTATACCTACAACGAAGGACACGCCTTCCCTATTGCTTACAAGTCTCACTTGTATTCCTTAGCTGAAACATGTTTTGCTTCCATCGAAAAGATCCTTACACCTGTATAAACAGCTGTTTTAAGGGAGCACCCTCTGGCTCGGGGAAAACAATTTTTGTTTCTCTCGTACGAGCACTAGAAGCGGGCACCAAGGAAATTATTCATAATGTTTGCGCACTCCACCCAAATTGAGTACAGTTGGCCTCTTCTTTAAGAGCATTGGATGAAAAGTTTCAGCATGATCCCACTCTTTGTACACAGGCTTTCCTCCAATATGAACAACATATTGCTACAATGGGGAATGTGGCCTAAGCAAGATGGTCTGATAGACACTCCTCTTCGAGCTCCCATCTATTTCTTATAAATCCTGCCAAAGTCCTAGCCATACTCTTCCCCCCTGCACCTTCTGACCATCAGACGTAATGGGGGGCACTGGGGAACACCTACGGGCCCTCATGTCCTGAGTCGGACTCCTGGTGAGCCAGGCTGAGTGGAGCTGCTCGGTGCCCGAGATGGTGGGATACCGCGGTCTGTGTCACAGGGGCCGGCAGGGGTGCTGAAGGCTGCCGTAACCCCTCCAGAATTTGCCCCCTGTACTTGTATGGCTTGCCAGGGACCCCAGACACTGCGATGGGCTGGAGAACAGCAGAGAGAACTGCGGCAACTGCCGCCTCTGGCTTGCGAGTACCCGCGATGCACCCCTGTTGACAGCGACGTGTGGCGCGACCTTGGCCAAATGCCCTTGATGCCAGGCAGCCGGGCCTTAAGTTGCCTCTAGCTCTCCGAGACTGGCACGGGCACCCTGCGACCTGACCAGGGTGACAGCCAGTCAGTGCGGCCTGCTCGGAGACCAGGTCGCGGAGTCCCTTTGAAATACTGCAACAGGCCTTCCCTGAGGCCTGGGGAACTGCAGGGTGCTGAGGCGAGAGAGGGGGCCTTCCGAGACTGCTACCTCGCCCCCGGTTTCAGTTTGCTGTGCCGGAATGCGGCTTGGGGGGCTATGCATTCTTTGGGGCCCTAGGCTGCACGGCAGACTTCAGAGGTGGCCCCGTGGATGGGGGGACGGAGAGGTGGGCTTTGCTCCTGCTGTTTGGTTGTTCCCCTGGTGGGAGTGGGGACAGTGGAAGGAGACCCGTTACCCTGCATTGATGAGGGGGTCCCACAGCATGGTACAGCCAGTCGGCGATACAGCCAGGGACTGCATATTCCTGGACAACAGGGGCCAGGGCGTGACCCATGAGGCCTACTCCTGTGTCTGCACCTGCCACCACTGAAAGGCCCCCTATGCCTGGTGTGAAGCAGTGATCCCATTAACCGAAACCACCCAGCTGGTTACCATCCTATACCCAAGATAGGAACCCGGGAAATGAAATTAAATTCATTTCATTTCAACCCGGGAGCTACTTAAACGGGTGCATCTAAAGGCTGCAGCAGATGGCGGTGGGCTTATGAGGGCCACATTCCCAAATTCGAAGTGAAAATAACTGGGAGTGTCCAGCTCCCCTGTTTTCACAGGAACCCGGTCGGGAGCAGGGACCCCCTCGGCGAGCAAAGCGAAGACCCCTGTTCTGCAGACCTTATCCAGTGCCAGGGGGCGGACTGAGACCACTCCACCTGTGGGTGCCATGCTATGACCTAACTTTCAGCCCCATTGGACAGCATCGCACTATTCAATCCAGTGCGTGCTCTAGGCCCTGGCCACTAATCAGACACCGTAAGGTTGCTCTCGCTATTTTACTAAATGCTACCCTTTTTGCATGTTTTAAAATTGATTCCTGAAAACTGATTTGTTTTTTAACTAATTACCTGCATTTTGCACATCTTGTTCTTAAATCTGAGGTGAACTTAGGGAGGAGGGAGTAGCTAAAACGCTGCGGTTACGCTTTCATTCAGCCATTTTGCCTTCATTGGGACGCGGAGAGGCGCCATTTTTAATCAGTGCGTGCTCTAATCCCTGGCCACATGTACTTAAAGAGAGGCGCTGCGCGGACGCGCTTAAAGACAAGCCCGTCTAAGCCCGTCAGCCTGCCAGTTTTCCGCCAGAAATCAAGCATAGATTAGCATATGATGGTGCTACTCCACGAAAATTGGCTCCAGAGGTATCCTGCCCGGCAGATTCCATCACTTGTTCGCATTGCCATTGGGCCCCCACAGCCGTAGCTGAGAATAGCACCAACCATTTCCGCAATCTCAGATCCAGGTCAGGGGAGTTCTCAGTATTGCTGTTAAAACTCGCTCTCTGCAGAAACATGACCTGCAAGTCTTCGACCTACTTCAGGACTCTCAACCTGGCCTGATGTTTTTAATGGAGACTTGGCTCAATGAGTCCTCCAATCTCACCTCAGCAACAGCCATCCGCAAAGGTTATAAAATTCTTAGAAACAACTGTTCAATAGGCAAAGGGGGGGTGTGGGGGGGGCAGAAGAGGACAATCATTTTTAAACAGGACTTTGACTGTGTCGCCATCACTCTGGGCAAACTTGATGAAGCAGAATGTTTGAGAGTCTGCTGCTCCTTATCGCCCCATCAATCCCTAGCAGGTACCTTGATTTTTTATTATTATTATGATGAAACACTTATAGAGGAGGGGCGTGGCCAAGGAGTCGATGAGGGAAGACGTGCGAGTCTGAAGCTCCGCGCCGACCCCGATTATTATCCTGTTACGGGACCAGGAAACGATCCACAGAGCACCCAAGACGGTGCTAGAAAGGGTTGAGAGCCCCCGCCATCGCTGCTGACCACATTGGGCGCCTGTAATGACTGGCGAGCGGTAGAGGCGGTGCACTCACCCGCGGAGCAACCAAGATGGCGCCGATGGCGATACTGCGAAGTTGAGCGCCGCATCGGAAGACGAATCCTGGTGACACCGAGGGTGTGGAGGAGTGCGGAAGGGACGGCCGACGAGTGACATCAGGGAGGTACCCCCGCAGCGCTGAGGCCCTGGGGACCTTTCCAGTGCTGGAGATAGTGGCGGCCGCGCTGGTGAGGAGAGGACTGGCGGCATGACAACGACTAGCTGGTAATGGCTCCGAACCTTGGAGATGCCAGAGGTGTGTAGTGGGACTCTGTGTGGAAGCGAGCAGGGTCTTGCCTTGCGACTGCAGCGCTGAAGTGACGTGGAGTAGAGTGGATCCGGGGGTGAACCGCCATCTTGGGGCAAGGTCCGCCCTCTTGGACACTTGAACGACGTAAGGGCGCCGCGGCCACTGACACAACCAGGGGAATTCCTGAGTGCGGCTGAGAGAGGGGTGGACAGAGAAAGAGGCGATGCTGACCTACCTCTGCCCTCGCTGAGGAACTTGGAAGGCAGATAGTAACGCTGACACTTTGGGGACACTGGCGAGGAGCGGAAGTATTGTGTGGGAGCAGCCCACTGGCCCTACAGCGGGGAATGTGAAGACGTCCAGACGGTGGGGTGCGCGCCAGCTGGACTGTGAGCAGGCAGGTTGATGAGACGCCGCAGTGGACCCAGTCCGGGGGCCTGTGATATTGCCTGCCTTGGCGTGGTTGGGCTGCCTGTGCTTGATTCCTGCAGGGAAGCTGCCACAAAGGGCGGTGTGAGTTGGACGTGGGCCCTGCGACGCCCCATATGGAAATACGCCACTAGCGATAGCGCAGCAGAGGAGGGGACGGAGTAGTGGCGCATTGGCGGCCACAAGTGGCCTTGGAGTGAGTCTTGGCGGCCGAGCACGTACCTTGGGACTGGCCTTCCGCTGCTGTCTGCGGTTAACTCCTGGGCGAAGTGACTGGCTCGGTGTGGGCACCAGATTTGAACCCAGGCGCTCAGAGTTGGGGGGCGGCCGCAGGCGGAGCTGGCTTATTACGCAGACCACGACTGAGAGATGCCGGAGGCAGGGCGCAGCCGGATATGCGGTGAGGCAAGTGTACTAAGGCACTGGAGAGAGACTTTGCTGGTGTAGGCCTTGGATCGACATTTGCGCTAGGCCAGAGTAGAGTTGGAGGACCGCTGCGGGATCGTACTAGGGCTGGGACTGCCAACAAAATCAAAAATGGGGAAGCCGAGAGGGAAACAAGGGGGAGCGCAAGATAAGCAAGACACGATTGCACCACCACTGGAGGGGATGGCGCAGCGACAAGTGGATCAGATTCTCCAAGCCATCACTGACACTAGACATTGAGCAGGTTGCACAGGGGCTGGGTCTGCTTCGGGCGGATCATGCAAAGTTGGTGGATAGGGTAAAGCAGACGGAAGCGGCTGTGGGGACTCTGGAACCTGCCCAAAAAGCACTGGCTGTTCAGATGACGGAGGTCCGCCAGCGACTGCAAACCTTGGAGCGGAGGGCGGAAGACGCTGAAGGGAGGAACCGCAGAAACAACATCCGCGTGGTGGGGCTGCCGGAAGGAGTGGAAGGGGCCAACATAGTGGATTACTTGGAGAATTGGCTTAAGACGCAGGTTCCCCAGGAGGGCCTGACCTCCTTTTACACCCTGGAACGGGCACATAGGGTGCCGGCTCGCCCACTGGCCCCCGGTAGGCCACCCAAACCTGTGGTGGCTAGACTACTCCACTATAAGGATAGAGATCACCTGCTGCATAAAGCTCGGACATCCGGTCCCTACGACGTGAATAATGGTAAAGTGACATTGTTCCCAGATTATACATTCGATGTACAGCGTCGACGTGCTTCATTCTTAACAGTCAAAAAGGAGCTCCGAGACTAGGGCCTCCAATACTCACTGCTGTTCCCCGCGCGCTTGAGAGTGGCGCTGGATGGTAAGGCGTATTTCCATGACAGTCCTGAGGAGGCCTGGACATGGCTGGAATCATACAGAACGGGTACGGGCGCAACAGGGCGCAGAGAAAATGCAACAGCAGAGGGACTGCCACGCCGATCCCGGCGCATACGAAGGCGCCGTCCTGCCACCCGAAAGCCCACGGAGACTGAGACGGAGAAAGAACGAGCCGCCGCATTGCAGGCTGTCACGGCAATATCTCAGGAGACAGGATCAGCATCGTTGGCGGCCACGGAATCGGAAAAGGGGTCTTTGGCGTCAGACACTGGTGAATCGGACACGGGAAGTGTTCGGATGCCTCATGTTACGGCTGGGACGGCAGACGAGATTGTAGATGCTTGATACTGCAGGATTTATTATGAGGGCACGCAGGGGGGGGGGTTGGGATAGTTCCCTGCTGCCTCCACACCCTCACATGGGTGGGTGGCTGATGGCTAGAGGTTAGGAGAGTTGGTAGCGACGAATGGGTGGCTGAACCATGTGGTCCCTGCTACAATATGGCCTCCAGAGAAGTTGAGGCTCACTTATCATAAGGGGTACGGCGCGGGAGGATGCGGAACTGGTGAGTCGATCCCCTACGGCACTGGGCCACCCCCCCTATTTTTGTGTGATTGTGGTTTCACTGTAGTAGACAGGGGAACGCTTAGAGTGAGAGTTTGGATGGGTACTAGATTTGTAGCACCTGTTCTGGGGTGGGGAGGGTGGGGGAATTTTGGGTTATTTTTTGGGGTAGTTAGAGCCACTGGTGTGTTTGAACGTTGGGCACGGTTGTTTGGGAGAGGTGGGTTTCAACATGGGAACGCCACTTGATTTGAAATGCATTACCTGGAATGTACGGGGGCTTCACACAATGACACGACGCCATAAGGTGCATGCCTATTTAGTACGGAGGGGGGTTCATATAGCCTTTCTCCAGGAAACCCACATTAACCGGACTGAAGGGCTGGCATTGAAGCGTAGATGGAGAGGGCAACTTTACTACACAACATAAATCGGCGTTTGCAAGGGGGGCCCTGATATGAATTAGGGCGGGAGTCCCATTCCAGATGATTCACCAAGTGGTAGATCCAGATGGGAGGTTTGTGATGGTAACGGGCCACCTGGATGGTGTAGACGTGACACTGTGTAGTGTCTATGCTCCCAATGTGGACCAGATAGCCTTTTTTAGTGGCCTTTCGGGGAAACTGGCTCCGGGTTTGACTGGTTCAGTATTGATGGGAGGGAACTTCAACTCCATAGTGGACGTCGAGAAGGATAGGTCCCATCCCCCGATGCCTGAAGCCCCTGTACACAGACTATCCAAGGCTAGGCGCGAGTGGCAAAGTGGCTGGGGATTGGTGGACACATCACCCGGAGGAGCGGGATTATTCTTATTTTTCTGCACTACACGAATTGCACGTGCGGCTAGACGCGATGCTGTGCACCCCTGATGTCCACGCTAAAGTGGGCCACAGTGAATATCTCACCAGAACCTTGTCAGACCATAACCCATTATTGCTTAAGATACACTGGACCCAGGAGAGACCCGTAGTACCGACCTGGCGGCTACGACCGGAAACATTAGAGGACCCTGGCTTCCGTGAGGAAATCGGGGCAGGTATAACTCAGTACTTTAGCGAGAACGAGAACACGGCATCGACATTGGCACTGGAGTGGGATGCTTTTAAGGTTGTAGTACGGGGCCTATGTATCACAAAAATGGTGGGGGTGAGGAAGACACTTCTGAATGACAGAAACAGCAGACCGCCGTCTGCGCACGGCTGAGAGCGCCCGCCCAGAGCACTTGGATGCTCAAGAGGAGGTTTTGGAGGCTAGGGAGGCAGTAGCTGCGCAAATCGAACGGCTGCGCCGCTTTGATCACAGGTCATATTTAGCGAGGGTGCATGCGGAAGGAGATAAGGCAGGTACGTTATTGGCGTGGTTGGCTAACCCGAACCCCCGGGGTTCTCCTATATTGGGTTTGACGGCTCCGACGGGAGAAGTGAAGCGTACGCAACGAGCGATTAATGGATTGTTCTTGGACTATTACGCTGAGCTCTACTCCGGTAGATTGCACGGCGCAGAAGCTGCTGTGGGAGATTTTTTATCAGAGCTGAGGTTGCCCCGACTGAATGAGGAACAGGCAGATATACTAGGGAGGGATATTACGATAGGAGAAATACGGGTCGCAATTAAGCACATGGCGCGTAACAGAACGCCGGGAGTGGATGGGCTTCCCATTGAGTTCTATTCGGTGTACGTTGACAGCTTGGCGCCAAGGCTGTTAGCGGTTTATCAAGAGGCACGTACGGTGGGCAAGTTGCCTGCCACAACTCGGGAAGCTATTATTATACCGCTATTGAAACCGGGGAGGGATCCTACTGACAAGACGGCTTATCGCCCATTATCAATGTTAACCACTGATTATAAAATCCTGAGCAGGATACTTGCGACCCGGCTCCTCCCATACATGGTGCAGCTGATCCATCAGGACCAGGCGGGGTTTATTCCCACACGGAATACATCAATTAGTGTGAGACGTTTGCTTCGAATACTGGGGGAAGATCATAGTCATAAGCCGTCTGCAACGGTCCTTTCGGTCGACATTGAAAAGGCTTTTGATAACCTGGAATGGTTGTACTTGTTCCAGGTTATGAGAGTACTTGGGTTGGGAGAGGACTTTGTGCGATGGACGGAGATCCTTTATAGGTCGGCGACGGCTTGAGTGAGAACGGGAACGACGGTTTCCGCTTCCTGGTCGGTTGGCCGGGGCACGCGACAGGGGTGCCCACTTTCTCCTTTGCTATTTGCATTGGCTATTGAGCCGTTGGCCGAACAAGCTAGGTCGGGGAGGCACTACCGTGGTCTGGGATTGCGCGTGGACATGCAGTATATATCGCTTTATGCGGATGACTTACTTATGTTCCTGGCCAACACGGGGGAAGCTCTGAAGGGGGAAATGACTTTATTGCATGCATTCGGTGCGGCCTCAGGACTAAGGGTGAACTGGGCGAAGACCTACCTGTTCCCAGTAGATGCATCCATGACAGGCACTACCCAGCTGGAGGGAATGCGATGGGAACCTCACTGCTTACCTTACCTGGGAACTAATATTTACCATAAGCAGGAAGACCTGGTAGAGGGTAATATAGGTAGAGCTATGAGAGGGATTAAGGGTAGCCTAGCGTTCTGGAGTACTCTGCCGTTATCGGTAGCAGGTCGGGTAGCGCTTTTGAAGATGGTGGCGCTTCACCGGTTGCTATATTATTTTAGGACACTGCCGATCTGGATATCGAGTTCATACTTCAAAACGCTTAGATCAATGGTGGGCGGATTTCTATGGGGGTCTGGCAGACGGAGGGTGGCTTTGGACACAATGATGCGACCGAGAGCGGAGGGAGGGTGGGCAGTACCAGACTTCGAGTTGTACTATTTGGCGGCCCAGCTGCAGTGGCTTACCCAAGCAGTGGCTAGGGAGTTTAGGGGCCCGGATGGCCCGATGGGCCGGTGGATTCCGCGTCATGTGTTGTCCTTTATTATACTGCACCAGAGGTTACACCTTGGGTCGCTATCTGCTGAGGAACGAACTCTGAGGCTGTGTTGGAACCGGAGCCAAAACCGAGGCGGGATTACCCGACCATACGCACCGGAGATTCCCTTGGGTGTGTGTACTGCTCTTCCACATGGGGAGATTGGGCAGCTTTGGCCGTGTGGGAGGAGCTAGGAGTGCAAGTACTGGGAGACCTATATGAAGATGGCGTCCTCTTACAGTACCAGGCCCTGCAGGACAGGTATGGCCTTCCCAAGGGAGATTTCTTATTACATTCAGCCCTTGTGGCCGTAATTCAGCGACATTGGGGAGGGGGGTTGATGGAACCGCAGACGACTATGGTGTGCCAATATGTAGTGATGGCAGCGGGAACTTTCAAAGCTATTACGTGCTTATATAGACGAATGATGAGTGAGGGGACGAAACCCTTGAGTCAATTACAACAGAAGTGGGAGGCAGACCTTGGCAAGGAGATCCCTGAAACAACGTGGACCCAGTTAGTAGAGAGAGCGTGGAAGAGTACGCGAAATGCTAGGTTCCAACTGATTCACTTCTATATATTACATAGGGCGTACCTCACCCCGGATAAAATTAACAGGTATTTTAAAATGGACACAGCCCAATGCCCGCGGTGCAACTTAGTTGGAGCAGAGTTTCTCCATATGATGTGTAGTTGTCCGCAGCTGGGAACATATTGGGAAGAGGTGGTGGGTATGCTCTGTGGAGTTATAGGCCGACAAATAGAACCGGACATGGGTGCGTGCTTACTACACTGGTTTCCACATACGGCTAGAACAAAAGTCACGAGTAAGTTTTTGGACTTGGGGTTCTTGCTAGCCAAGAGGGAGCTTACGGCGCATTGGAAATCCAGGCAAGGTCCCTGCATTGTAAGGTGGAAGGCAGAATTACTTAAATGGGCAACCAGTGAGAGTAGAGTTAGATTTCAGCATGCAAAGAGAACTAATAATGAAAAAGCATTGGAGACTGCTAGGGCGTGGGAGGCTTTGGTCATTTTATTGCAGAATCCCGACACAGACTCGGATGGAGACTCGGTACTCCATGAGCCGGAGGGGTCACTCTGAATAAGTAGAAAATAGAGGGGACCCCTGACATTCTTAGGGGGTGTTGCTGCACCTCTGGGGATTATTAGATGGGCCTAGGAAACCTGGAGATTGTTCTGTTACGTGACTCTAACTAAATACCACATACTGTTGAATTTTTTATATGCGCGAGGAACACACCGGTGGCAAGGGAGGGTAGTTAAAATGGGACTGGCTTTTGGGGGTTTCTTTTATTGTAGTGATACGAAGAACAGGGGTATTATTGAAGTATATGTAGTAATGAGCCGGTGCTTAATTTAAATGCGAGCATAAGGAAGTATAAGACTTGGGGAAAAGAGGGATGAGCCCGAGCGATGGAATATGACAATGAATAATTGTATAAGTAGGAGTAACAGCAGACCAGCCCATAGCACGGGTAATAGGATGTGTATGACAATTTATGTTTGTATTGATTATGCCAGATGTTGGATGTTGGAGAAAATAAATAAAAAATATTTACAAAAAAAAAAATGAAACACTTATAGAGCGCATGGCTACCAAAAGGCATTCCAGCGCTAGCAGTGTCGCACACAGAACAGCAATAAAAATGTGTTATGGTTAGAGTACAATATTCTGGAAAAGCCAGGTTTTAAGTAGCTTCCGGAAGGGAAGACGTGTCACTGAGCGCAAATGAAGAGGGAGAGCATTCCGCGGATCACGATCGCCGGTAGGAGCGATCTGCTTTAAATTCATATCCCACTCCCATCCGAGTGCTCACACCACTCGGACTGTAGTGTTATTACTGATTTTATTATCCTTGTAGCACAATGCGGGGAGGTGCCTGGCTCCCTTGAATATTTGGTAGCTTTTCTTTCCTTGTAGCACCTAAGTGCTGGAGTTGCTTGGCTCCATTTTTTGCTCTCTGCTTACAATCAATCAATCAATCAACCATTTGTAGAGCGCGCTACTCACCCGTGAGGGTCTCAAGGCGCTAGAGGGGGTGGGGGATGAAGCAGCTACTGATCGAACAGCCAGGTCTTGAGAAGTCTCCTGAAGGTCAGCAGGTCTTGGGTCTGTCGCAGGTGGATGGGGAGGGTGTTCCATGTCTTGGCGGCTAGGTGGGAGAAAGATCTGCCGCCGGTGGTCGTTCGGCGAATGCGTGGGACGGTGGCGAGGGAGAGGTCAGCGGAGCGAAGCTGGCGGTTCGGGGTGTAGAAGGTGAGTCGTTCGTTGAGGTATGCTGGTCCGGCGTTGTGGAGTGCCTTGTGAGCGTGGGTGAGGAGCTTGAAGGTGATCCTCTTGTTGACCGGGAGCCAGTGCAGGTCTCTCAGGTGGGAGCGGTGATGTGGCTGTGGCGAGGGATTCCGAGGATGAGGCGTGCGGAGGCGTTTTGTATGCGTTGGAGTCTTTTCTGGAGTTTGGCCGTGGTTCCCACGTAGAGGGTGTTGCCGTAGTCCAGCCTGCTGCTGACGAGGGCTTGGGTGACCGTTCTTCTGGTTTCGGTGGGGATCCATCTGTAGATCTTGCGGAGCATGCAGAGGGTGTTGAAGCAGGAGGAGACATCGTTGACTTGCTGGGTCATAGAGAGCGTTGAGTCCAGGATGAACCCCAGGTTGCGTGCGTGGTTGGTGGGTGTCGGGGCAGCTCCCAACGTGGCCGGCCACCAGGAGTCGTCCCATGCACAGGGGGTGGAGCAGAGGATGAGGACCTCCGTCTTGTCAGAGTTCAGTTTCAGACGGCTGATCTTCATCCACTCTGCGACGGCCTTCATTCCCTCGTGAAGGTTGGATTTGGCGGTGGCCGGGTCCTTGGTGAGGGAGAGGATCAGCTGGGTGTCGTCGGCGTACGAGATGATGTTGAGGTGGTGAACTCGGACGATGTTGGCAAGCGGTGCCATGTAGATGTTGAAGAGGGTCGGGCTGAGGGATGATCCTTGGGGTACGCCGCAGGTGATTGTGGTGGCTTCGGATCGGAATGGGGGGGAGGCGGACTCGCTGGGTTCTGCCGGTGAGGAAGGAGGTGATCCAGTTCAGGGTTTTGTCACGGATCCCTGCGTCGTGGAGGCGTATGTGCAGGGTGTGGTGGCAGACGGTGTTGAAGGCGGCCGAGAGGTCCAGGAGGATGAGGGCCGCTGTTTTGCCGTTGCTTACCTGTTCCAGCTCACTAGGGGAGGGCGTGGTGAGTGCTTCCACCCCCCGCCCTACTCACTCCAGATTGGTGGGGATTGGGCCACGCCCCTGGATGCGGACTATTTGTGTATAGCCGCGGGGCGGACGTGCCGCTGGCGCGCCGAAGGCAAGTCAGTCTGTGCCAGTCCGTGTTCGGCCAGGACCAGGGGCCAGAACCCTGCCCGTTTGACTACCCAACCTAAATTAAGGGACTCATCAGACCAACTTAAAAGTCTAGCCCCTAAAACCACCACAGGGTGTATTGCATAGTCTCATGTTGGACTATCCTCAACGGAAATGTCCCCAACGCAACTTCACTTTCACATACAACGAGCCCCTTAGGCCTCAGGACGACAGAGCTCAGTTCTTACTGATTAACTGGCGTTCTATGGTTAAACACAAGAATGACATTTTCGACATCATTAGGGAAAAGCAACTGGACGCCCTGTTTCTGACAGACTTTGCTCAATGAATCCTCTGCCCCAGATATTCTAGATGCGATGCCGCAAGGCTACAGGATTATTAGACTTGACCGGCCTCTAAAAAAAGGTGGAGGAATAGCGATCATTCATAAGTTAGCTATATAATGTACCAGGAAACTATCAATATTGAAAACTGCGAAGCCATTTCCTTCTCTCTTTTTCTAGCAGAAAATTTTACCTTAATGGGCATGCTGATTTATCGCCCACCAGGCCCCGCAATTCAAATCATCTTGAATCTGGCTGAGAATATTGTCCAGCCGGCGCTACGACACAATTAGGTGATCTGAATCTTCACTTTGATAATGAGTCCAATCCCGAAGCATTAACTCTATGAAGGGAGTTGGACATCATGAATTTGACTCAAATTGTTCACTCCGACCCATCAACTAGGCCATACCCTAGACCCCATATTCGCCAACTTTAACACCATTGAATTCGGGTCACCACTAATAGTCCACTGGTCAGATCATTATGGGATCCCTTTCTCCGTGCTGGTTCCCTGTACTTCTCCCAATAACTTGCCTAATCAGACGACTAGAAGAAGAAAGTGGAGCACGCTCAATCCCGAAATAGTCGCCAGATCTCTGCTACGCAGTACCCCCCAGTTAAGAGGAAATGTCAGTCTAGCCAACTCTCAGATTGAGATTTGGATATCGGAAGCCCTGGATAAAGCTGCGCCATGGACTATGGTAAATAAAAATCCCAGGGCGCAGAACTTCGCTCCGTGGTTCAACGATGAGCTGAGCCTAGCAAAAAAGCTTGCAAACGTCTGGAACGCATTTGGAGGAAAGAACACTGTCCTATCAGCAAAAATAATTATAAATCTGAACTTAAAAAGTACAATGCGCTTATTAGGAAAACCAGATGCAACTTTTATACAGAAAAAATAGAAACGGTCAATGATTCATCGAAGGAATTGTTCTCTATTCTTAAATCACTATCTTCGTTAGATCGTATTACAGCACCCGCACCTTCATCGGTTGAGAACTGCAATAAGATTGCACAGTTCTTCTCGTCCAAAGTAGCTACCATTTATGATACCTTCCCTTTAGAATCGAGTAGCCACATTAATCTTTACACCCTCCAGGAAGAACCGGTTAGAGTGGACGGTCTAAAGGAATTTGCAGTCCCGAACCTAGAGGAGCTGAAGAACATAGCGTCAGGCATCAAGTCTGGCTCCACTTCAGACCCGGCCCCACCTTTGATCCTGATGCAGGGGAAGGATATTATGCTTCCATACATCCAACAGCTTATCTCATCATCCTTCCAGGAAAGCGAAGTCCCACTGAAGTGGAAGCGGGCGATAGTCCTCCCACTCCAGAAGAAACCTTCTGCAGACCATATGGCATTGGATAACCTACGTCCTATCTCACTACTACCTCCATTTGCCAAAATATCTGAGAAAGTGGTGAATAGACAACTAACCACATTTATCACCACGAACGAACTTTACCATCCGACCCAGTCTGGCTTCAGAGCATCCTACTCCACGGAATCTGCTCTCCTACTAGCTACCGAAACTCGGAGAAAGTGCGCCGATGCCGGACAAACTGCTGCACTAGTTTTACTAGACTTAAGTGCGGCTTTCGACACCGTACAACACAAATTACTCCTTCAGAAGCTAAATCAATGCAGTGTTGGACGTCGTGTTTTGCGATGGCTACACTCCTTTCTTCACGAGCGGAGCTTCCAGGTCTCCCAGAATCCCTTCCTATCAGAAAGCATGCCCTTAAAGCAAGGGGTTCCACGGGGCTCTATCATGAGCCCTACCTTGTTCAATCTATATATTGGTCCCCTGGCAGACATTGTGGAAAGACACAATGTGACAATTGTGTCTTCTGCTGACGACGCGAAGCTAATTGTTACCCTTTCTCGGGACACTGAGGCGACGGCCCACCGCTTTTCCAGATGTCTAGAATATCTGGCATCTTGGGTGTCCAACCACTGCCTTAAACTTAACGGCAATAAAACGGAGGTACTAATAGTCCGGAAAACACTCTGTCTGGTCCTCAGCGTGGTGGCCTAAGTCCCTGGGGTAAACCCAGACCCCCCAAAACAGAAGCAAAAAATCTAGGGGTATGGTTTGACTCGAAACTATCTTTCGATAACCAAATTAGGAAAGTAGCTGGCAAGTGCTTTGGAACTCTTAAAGTTCTAAAGAAACTCATCAACCTCTTGCCTATTACAGCCAGGAAGACTATCGTCCATGCCTTGGTCACATCACAATTGGACTACGGTAATATTCTGTACTTAGGAGCATCCAAAGGCAGTCTTACGAAACTTCACCGAATTCAGAATGCAGCAGCGCTTTTAGTTCTCAATCTTCCCAGAAGATCCTCTGCCTCCAAGGCTTTGACCTCACTACACTGGCTGCCCGTAGAGAAGAGAATCATCTTCAAGGCCATGTGATTCTGCCACAGAATTTGGTGGAATAAGAGCCCTAGCTATCTCTGGCCCTTGCTAACTGCCTTTACTCCCACTCGGAATCTAAGATCAAGAGGAACCCTTCTGGCCAAGATTCCTAAAATTCAAAAGGTCAGAATGGGAGCACGGTCATTGAGCTATCTTGCAGCTAAGATATGGAATACACTGCCCAAAAAACTGATAACAGATTGCGTAGAACACACCTTCTGCAAACAGCTAAAAACCTGACTATTTGCGTCCTAAAGCCCGATTATTTCTCCCTTTCAGTGTCCACTTCTGTCTGAATAAACTGCTACTTATCTGTGGCCATGATCCTAGCGCGGGGACACACCGTTGGTGTAACCAGGCGCTTTATAAATGGTATTTGATTTGATTCCAGATCTTAAGCTTAAGACAGGAGTATTACATCCATATTGCCACTTTTTCCAAGCATAAATCAAGGGAGAATAAAGTTTTCTGAGAATGATTCAAAGAGAGAACCAGTTGGGTGTCATCCGCATAAGTGACTATATTGATCCCATAAGGTAGAACAATATCCGCATGTATACATTAAATAATGTAGGGCGCAGTGACTAACCCTGTGGCACTCCGCACCTAAGCGGCAAGCTGTTGAAGACATTAGCTCCTTCAAAGACTTGGAAAGTTCTATCTTCTAAGAAGGACTGTATCCAGGTGATAGCGCTTCTCGCAAGTTCGACATTCCTGAGTCTACTTATAAGAATGTTGTGGTTTACCTTATCAAATACGCAACTCAGATCAAGAAGAATAGCAACTGATCCTCCTTGATCAAGGAGTCTCTTGGAATCCTCAACCAGAGTAAGAAAAGTGGTTTCCGTGCCATGTAGAGGTCAAAATCCCGGTTGGGTGGAATGAAGTAGATTATGGGTTTCTAGGAACTCCGATAAGGGCAGGTTAACATTTTTTATAGAATTTTACAAATCCCAGGGAGGAGGGAAATAGGATGGTAGTTGCCTAGAACCTCTGGGTCTAAATTGGACTTCTTTAAGAGAAGCCTGGCTCGGCGGGGGCCTTTTTTAATTCTTTAAACCACATTCTGGCACCCTGGTCTCTTAAATATACTCACTTTCTGGTTCTGGGCGACCTGGAGACGAAGTGATAGCTCTTACAGATAGATACTCTGTCAGCTTTAGCCTAACCTCACATTTGCTTAAACAAACTCACAGGGCAGGACATACTTTAGACCAAATTCTCGCCAATGTCACATTTAAAGTAGATGATCCACTATTACTAACTTGGTCGGACCATTATTTAGTAAGTTTTAGCTGGCCTACATCCTTAAAAAAACAAAAAAAGCAGACGCATCTCATAGATGCTTGTACGTCTAGAGCTTTCCATCAAATTTCTCCTACCGGCTTGGGCAAAGCCTTTTAATCTTCCATTACCTCTCTCGGGTAATCCAGACACGGATGCCTCCCAGTTAGATGCTTGGATCTCTGAGTGTAAATGAGCTAGCTCCTACTGTGGTACGGCACTCTTATAAAACGAAGCAATCTGCCCCCTGGTTTAATGAGACATTAAAAACAAGTAAAAAAGCATGTAAGCGCCTGGAAAGGAGATAGCGGAGAAACTATAGCTCGGAGGATAAACATAATTATCAAATTACTTTGAAGGCTAGTACGTAAAGGTCAAAGTAGTGAAAAGAGCCTTTTTTGAGGAAAAAATAGAGGAATCTGAGAACCAACCGAAGGAGATTTTTAAAATTGTTAAATCCTTCCTTAGCCCTGAGGCCACTACTAGATATCTTCAACCTCCAGTGGAATGGACCAACAAATTGGCAGAGTTCTTTTATGATAAAATTGCTGCTATACAAAGCTCTCTGGCAAATATGTCAGAAAGCGATAATCATGATGCGGTCGCCGGACCCTAGAATGATTAATGGCGTAGCCCCCACGCTTCTTAACCTACCACATATGTCTCCTATAGGTCATAAATCGTCTGAAGTCGGAATCCCCGGTCGATCCGGCCATTAATTCAGTGGTCAATAAAGTTCTTAATGCCTCTTTACCTCTGTACTAATGCCCTTTGCATGGAAGCATGCCAAAATTCTTCCACTACTCAAAAAACCATCAGCCGATCATAAAGTTCCACCCAACTACTGACCTATATCTCTACTTCCTGCCTTTTCTTAAGTGCTGGAAAAACATGTCAATTGCATCATCTCAGGCTACCTTGAAAATAACAACCTGCTGCATTCCAGTCAATCTGGTTTTAGAGCTTGCTGCAGCACGGAAACAGCATTGCTAGAGGTCACTGAGCACATTAAAGAGAAGTTGGATCACGAGGGAAGGGCCGTCTTGTTTATGTTGGATCTCTCAGCGGCCTTCGATTCTGTCCCCCATGACAGACTATTAAAGAGGCTACAGAGTATTGGAATTGGCAGCATGGCTCTAAAGTGACTGACCTCGTTCCTGGATAATAGAAGTCAGGAATTCTATGTCAGGACTGGAGACGAGGATTATGCCTTCTCTCTTCACTTTATTAAACAGCAGCCAACAAATAACAAAACTACTTTTCCCATGAAACTTAGGGAAAAAATGTAGTAAGGAAAAATTGTCCAATCAGCCGCAGACTTGGATCCTCCAATCAGGGGCGACGTGGACCAACATAGCTTGACTCCTCTGACTTCCCATCCTCTTTCTTCGCTGCTGCGCAGCCGAGATAAGTGCTCTCATTGATTTTCATGCTTTGTGCTTCGTGACTTTTGCTTATGTGTTAGTTTGCATATGCGCGTTACTGGTTTGCTACTTAGAATTGTATAACCTGTTTTATGCTCGCTTTTCTCGCGCTGCCTATTTGACCAGTTTTGGTTTTGTTTATGGTCCTTTCCCTGTAGAGCGCTAGCGGCTTTATTGTGCGCTTTGTCGTTTCTCTGTGAGGAATTCTGTTAACATTTGGCCGCGGGAGCGTTTTTTTCCCGCTCCTACGCGGCTTGCCTGGATCCGTGACGTTCGTTGCATTCCTCCCGCCGCCAGGGGGCGCAAAGGAATGTTCGGAATGCGGCGCGCGCGTTCGAATCACTGAGGGGATTGAGCGGCACGCCGTAGTTTCCTTGAGCGTATTGTGGCCTGAGGGAAGACGCCTGAACGGTGTAGGATCGTGCTGAGTGCAGTTTAACGGCCGATCTGTTTAAATTGCTTACGCTCTGCTGCTTCTGACAACAATAAATTCAAGCAGCAGAGTTTGTACTTGTTGTCCGGCGCCCTGTTTTGACAGGGTCTGTACCAGCGCGCTGCGCTTTTGGGGAGCTACCCAGGCCACAGAGTGTGTCTTGATTTTACCTTTTTTTGATCCAGGCTGTGGCTCCCCAGGGCTGTGACCCGTTAAGCCTGTGAGGACCCCTCACTTTTTTTGTCAGGTGGCTGACACCCAGCCAGTGTAAAGCACCCTATTAAAGGCTGCAGGTCTGTTCCCCAGACCTTTTCAGTACTTACCTCAGTACTTACCTCAGATAGTCCCGCAGTGATGGAAATGGACTACGAGGAGGACTCCCAAGGGGGGGATAACACCCTGGCAGACCTCCCTTGGGACGACGAATTCTATGATGCGGTAGGTGAAGCTATCACTCCCCTAGAGGACAGACTGTCCAAGAAAATTGATCAGGCCCTAGCTCGCCTTACAGCGTTGCCCATTCCTCAGGTACCCCCGACTGTCCCCTCAGACACTACCCCGCCCCTGCGGACACCACTCCTCCCCCTCCCAAACAACCCAGAGACTCAGGGGTTGATCGAACTGCGTTTGATAGGCTCAAACAAGCCTTTCTAGCTACACAACCAACACAACCGCCCCTTCCTCTGATGGTGAACCCAGTGGCCCCAGATGACGCTTCCCCGGACGACGCAGGTGATCCCGACTCTATTCCAGGCCCTTTTAGACCTTGGCTCCCCTCTCGCCCCTCCCAGAATACTTCTGACATGCTGGACCCCGAGGACATTATTCATCCTCGTTCCTCAGAATGGGCCCCGGCGGATAAGGTTGCCAATTATGTGGCTTTGCGTATTCGCAGACCCCTGGGTAAAGACGCTCGAAACTGTTTGAGGGCAGAATGTCCCAGACCTTCCCTTGACGGCAAGGTAGCCCTTACCCCTGAAATTGACACTAGGATGGCCACATTCCTACAGAAATTAATGAAAGACCCTGGCGAACATGTCAGGGCAAGTTAGACACATTAGGACCCCTTACGAAGATTCTAGATATGGCCGAAGAGGCCAAGGTGTCAGGGTCCATAATCTCACCGGAGGCACTCTCAGGTTAGGCTCAGAGAGCCATAGTATTTTTGGGCAATGCCAACTGTGCCCTTTCCACTGAACGGCGACACTCCCTCCTCATAAAAGTGGATCCCAAGTTGGGGGACCTTGCTGATTCGGAGGCGGGAGCAGTTGCCCAAGGGGGACTATTTGGCGAGCCTTTTGTCAAGGAGTTGGGAAAGTTTGTAAATACTTTCACCTCCCTTGACAAGGCACAGTCTTCAATCAAAAAAGTGTTCCCCTGGGTTTTCCGTAGGGCCAGTCGTGGCAGGGGCCGCTCGACCGGCCGTCCGTCCAACCAATTCCCTCCAAGGGGACAAGGCCCCAGATACCAGGACCAATCAAGATTTGGGAATTTCTATCCCACGAGAGGCCAGCGAGGCAAGGGCAGTGGATATCGTGGAGCGGCTTCCTCCTCCAGTCCCAGTGAGTGTTCTCCCTTCTTCCCACTTAAAAATAGGGGGGGAGGCTGGGGAATTTTTTCCAGGCCTGGATTTCCATCACAGGGGATTCTTGGGTACTCCAAACAGTTCAAGGTTTCCATATAGAATATATAGACGAACCCTTCCAAGAGCTGAGACCACGTCCCATTCAGTTTTCTCAGCAGGATTCCATCCTGGTAGATTCAGAAGTTTCCTCTCTGCTGGCCAAAGGTGCAAACGCCCGGACAACCCCTCACCCACGGGTGTTCGTCAGCAACATCTTTCTAGTAGACAAAGCAAATGGGGGCAAGCGTCCAGTAATCAACCTCAGCGAATTCAACGAGTGGCTGGTTTACCGCCATTTCAAAATGGAGGGAATTCACCTACTCAGGGATGTCTTGCATCCTCTGGATTGGATGGTATGGCTGGATCTGAAGGACGCCTACTTGGGGGTCCCAATTTTCCCTCCCCATCATCGTTTCCTTTAATTTCTATGGCGTCAGCAGACTTACGAGTTTACCGCCCTTCCATTCGGCCTCTCCTCGGCCCCCTGGTGCTTCACCAAGGTCCTCAGGCTAGCGGTGGAGTTCCTGAGGGCCAGGGGGATCCGAATGATTGTCTACCTGGACGACATGCTCCTCATGGACGCTTGTCCTCTCCAGCTCTCTCGCCACCTCAAAACAGCGGTGGATCTTCTGCAGGGCTTGGGTTTCGTGGTGAACGAGTCAAAATCCGTCCTATCTCCCTCTCAGACCCTTACCTTTCTAGGCTTCGTGATAGACTCCACGTCATCAACTCTCAGCCTTCCATCCAGAAAGATTTCCAAAACTCGTCACGAACTACGAAGTTCGCTCACCAAACCACAGTTATCTCTCAGACAGGTGGCCCGGATTGTGGGACTTCTCTCCGCCTCCATCCAGGCCATCTTTCCAGGCCTGCTTCATTATCGAGCGCTCCAACGCCTCAAAGCGGTTCACTTACGGGAGGGACATCCCTATTCTTACAAGGTCCCTTTGTCGGAAGAAGCCCGGGAGGAAATAACATGGTGGTTAGAACACATGGAAGCCTGGAACGGCCGGGCGAGACTTAGTGATAGAGTCCGATGCCAGCAAGCAAGGCTGGGTGGCCAGATGCCGCGAGTTTTCCACAGGAGGATTGTGGTCTCCTCAAGAACGGAGGTTTCATATCAATTGTCTAGAGCTTCTAGCGGGCTCTTTCGCCGTTCACTGTTGGACAAGAGACTTGGTCCAGTCCTCAGTTCTTTTAAAGATGGACAATATTTCGGCCGTCCGCTACATCAATCATTTAGGGGCACAAGATCCAAAGCCCTCTCGGACTTGGCCGATAGTTTTTGGCAATACTGCATGAATCATCAGGTGTCGGTCACGGCAGAGTACCTACACGGGCGAGAGAACCTGGTAGCGGATTTCCATTCCCGCAATTTCAGGGATCAGGGATTCCAGTCTCTGGAAACTCGATCAGGTGGTCTTCCAGTCATTAAACGACCATTGGGGTCCTTTTTCAATGGACCTGTTTTCCTCAAGATTGGACAATCAGCTTCCGCGTTTCTTCAGCTGGAGACCGGATCCTTTGGCAGTGGCCACGGATGCCTTTCTCCAAGACTGGAGTCTGGAACAGGGTTATGCGTGCCCTCCTTTCGCGATGACAACGAGAGCAACGGCCCAAATCAGGAGGCAACGCGCACAGGTGGTAATGATTACTCCCCTGTGGAGGTCGCTAGTTTGGTTTCCAGTTCTTCTGGAACTTTCTTGGGATTCTCCAATCCTACTCCCCGGTTTCCGTCCCTCCTCCTGAATCCCGACGAGTTCCTCATACTCTACTTCTAGAGAACTCGTTGTGGCTCATGGCATGGCGGATTACAGGAGACACTGGCAAGTCCCAGGTCTTTCGGACAAGGCTGAAGAGCTCATGTCCAGAGCGTGGGCAGACAGTACGATCAAGCGGTACAGGTCCGCATGGGGCAGATGGACCCATTGGTGTATGCGACGGAGTCTTAATCCCGTGGACACAGGGGTTGTTCATATTCTGAATTTCCTGGCCCATTTGGCCTCGAAGGGACTAGCTTACAGATCAATTAACACCTTTCGTTCGGCTATCTCTTCTGGTCACATTCCACTGGATAATGCAACGGTCGGTGAACACCCCCTAGTTTGCAGACTCTTACGAGGCATTAGGTTGTCCCTTCATCCGGAACCCCGGTATTCAGCCCTCTGGGATGTTAACCAGGTTCTTAACCTCTTCCTGTCTTGGCAACACAATCGGTTCCTTTCTCGGAAAGAGTTGTCAGCCAAGTTGGCCATGCTGCTCTGCCACATTTCCTGTCGACGCGTCTCGGACGTGAGAGCTTTGGATATCTCGGGCAGAATGTTCACTCCGAATGGCGTGACTTTCACAAAATGTCACACGAGAGTCATCAGTTACCCGGAATTTCCAGAGTCCCCGAAACTGTGTGTGGTTCGCTGCCTAAAAGCTTACGAAGAGGTAACAGAGGAGTTTCGTCCCCCAGGAGAGCGACAGCTCCTTATTTCATTACGCAAACCGTTTAAAGCGGTTTCTTCTCCCACAATAGCCAGATGGGTTAGGTGGGTTATGCAAGAGGCAGGAATTAACCTTAGGGATTTTGGAGCCCACTCGACTCGAGGAGCTATAGCTTCTAAGGCTTTTGGCTTAGGCGCCTGCTTAGAGGACATCCTCAACGCGGCGGATTGGCCTTCGGACTCCACATTTAAAAGGTTTTACTTCAAGCCTGTTTTGGATATGGCCCACCTCGTGGTGGGTAAGCTTTGAACTAGCATAATCCTCGCCTCCAGTCCTGACATAAAATGAAAAATTTCCTAGCTATCGTAACGGAAAGTTTCAATTCTATTAAGGACTCAGAGGCGAGGATTATCCCACCCGGAGGACTTCAGTGATCAGTGCCCTCCCTGTATACGAGTAGGTAAACAGTTTTATCGCTGTATGCTTTGAAACAGAGGGCTTATGTGATTGTGTTATGTCTCACTGGTTTTTTGTCTCCACAGGCTTTCACTTTGCCTGGGTTGGATTGACAATTATTTCCTATTTTCTTGTAGGATCTGAATCAAACAAACAAGACTCATAAATGTGAGCTACCGGCTGACTTCGCGCTTCGAAAGAGGATGGGAAGCCAGAGGAGTCAAGCTTTGTTGGTCCACGTCGCCCCGGATTGGAGGATCCAAGTCTGCGGCTGATTGGACAATTTTTCCTTACTACCTTTTTCCCTAAGTTTCATGGGAAAAGTAGTTTTGTTATTTGTTGGCTGCTGTTTAATAAAGTGAAGAGAGAAGGCATAATCCTCGCCTCCGAGTCCTTAATAGAATTGAAACTTTCCGTTACGATAGCTAGGAAATTTTTCATTCCTCCATATACTTCCACCATTCAGAATCTGAAGGTGGGTGTCCCACAGGGCTCTGAGCCCTACACTTTTCAATGTCTGACTCCACTTGCGCATTTGGCCGAATCATGTGGGCGCAAAGTAATATCCTATGCGGACGATACCCAGCTTCTCTTTACCTATGAATAAGGTGCAGACTTATGAGGGTGAAAATATCAGAACTTGCCTCTCCAAGGTGTTTACCAACTTAAATGCAATCTCGATTAATCGGAGATTGTCTTTATCAGAAATTCACCTTCTGAGGACTGGAGGCCATGGTGGCCCCAGGATACGCCTTCGCCAGCCGCTCTTCAAAACTCGGTAAAAAACCTGGGTATTCAAATTAATAACTCTTTATCCATGAAACACCAAATTCAAGCGGTGGTAGGCACCTGTTTCAGGCTGCTACGAACCCTGAGGAAATTTCTACCCCTTTTGTCTATTGACACAAGGAAAACAGTGATCCAGGCCCTAACCACCTCCAGACTTGATTATGTAAATGTCCTATACTTAGTTCTGCCGGACTATCTTCTGAACCGCTTGCAAGTGGTTCAAAACGCAGCGGCGAGATTAGTCCTTAATCTGGCTCCCCAAACTCATATGTCCTCACATCTCAGGGCTCTGCATTGGCTGCCAGTGAAAAAGAGGATTACATTTAAGACACTGGTTTTGGTACATAAAGCCCTCCATGGTAATGGTGCCAGTTACATCAGGAGGAGAATGTCGTACTACAACCCTTCCAGAACTCTGCGGTCTTCATCCAGCCACCTGGATATCAATCCCAAGGTCCACCGGGTTAGAACCGAAGACAGATCCTTTGCATTCCTGGGGCCAAGCCTGGAACAAATTCCTACTTGCTCAAAGCCACGGAAGAACTGTCCTCTTTCAGGAAGCAACTAAAAACTTGCCTATTCTGCAACTAAGTGTTTCCTAGGTGTTAAGTGGGGAGGTACCCGACAACGTCGGGACACTCTACGGAGTAGCCGTGCGCTTTACAAATGCTGCTTCGTTCATTCATTAATCGTGCACTTTGATATAGCGACTGCTCTGAGGAAGCTGTATACTGGGTGGAAACAGCCTTCCCTGTGACCGGTTTAGCGATACCTGGGGAGGTGAACCCTCAGGACCCACCGGAGTGCTGGGGGTTTCCCCTCCTTCACACATGAAACCTAATTGCGAGGCGCTGAGAACCCTTTGGTATCGCTCCTCCCTGAAGTAACTACCCACATCGGTGGAACCAGTGGCATGGGAAAAAGTGCATCTACGTGCCGCGAGGTAGGCACCCAGACAACCTAGACTGACCAAGCCCACCTTTTGCCACCACTGCCTGAAGATCCTCAGGGTGATCGTGTGGGAGGCTGGAACCGCCGCCGGACCCTACCTTGTACCAAGCTGGAGATCTCGTGCTAACCACTCTTGCCACAATGGTTAAGTTTAAGGGTGCCAAGCCCGTGCAGGCCACAAAACTGTCAACTATACCCACTCGCTACCACCTCTTGTTCCCACAGATGAGGGAGGAGACTGAGGCCCAGGGGACCATGCCAAGGAAGCGGAGAGTCCTGCCCCATCTCTGGCGGATCTCATGGCAGTGATCCAGGGATCCAAAGCTGAAGTGGTCAACAAAACCAAGGCTGTCGCCATCAACGTCAATGTGCTCCGTGCAGACTTGTGCAAGGTGTCGGACGGTGTGGCCACGGCGGAACACAATGTGAACACCCTGAAGCAAGAGGTCCGCTGCTTGAGCGCCACTGTCTCTGACCTGCAGAAGCTGACAGCGCGCTTAGATGAACACATCGAAGACTCCGAGGGGCACTCCAGGAGGAACAACCTTCTTTGTGGGTTTCCCAGAGAGAGTAGAAGGGCAATCGGCTGAACTTTTATTGGACGACTGGATCACTACTGCCCTTCTACCAAAGAGACTTTCCAAGTTCTTCACAATCTAAAGAGCCCACAGGGTGTTAGCTCCTCCGCCAAAACCGCAGGCCTCCCAAAAAGCCATATTTGCCCGGCTGTTTAATTTTCGTGATCGCGATGCCATCCTAGAATGTGTCAAAGTGCAAGGGCCTCCATTATATCAGGGAAAACCCATCTCCGTATTTCCTGATTATACCCAAAAAGTGCAGGAGCAAAGGAAGACTTTCATCGCCGTCAAGAAGAGAATGAAAGATATGTACCTGAAATACAGCCCGATCTCCCTGCAAAGCTCAGAGTCAGAACAGTCAAAAATAAATATCCCTTCAGAGACACTATATACAATGAAACCAATTGATGCTCACAATCACATACACCTCACCCAGGGAACACACTTACTCTGGATGTAAGAACACTTATATTCTATTTAATAAAGCGTCAAAACGTTTTCAATAAAAACATACAATAAGATGCATCATAATACATTCAAAGAGATATGATTCAAAGCATAATACATTCAAATATCATAAAATATGTGCATAGTAAAAACCCGGAAAAGATTACTACAAGACAATCAAATTTGTCATCTGATCGTTAATTTGGAACAATATATAGACAGCACACAGCAGGAGAATAAATTCTCTGTCCACGTGTGTTTCAGTCTTCCACAAATTTAACTTAAACCTCAGCGTCGACGCGTTTCGGTGGATGAACTTGATACGACCACCTTCTTCAGGACAAAACCATAAGTAAATCTTCTCCTTCTGTTTGTTACACAACGTCCCTATTTATTCAAAAAGGGAAATTTGTCAACCTAAAAAATCATACCAACAGTAATTCTACATATCTTCGAATCTTTACCATTCCTTTTTTTTTAAAAAGCCAAAGATCTTTTTTCCAGAAATGCCTGTAATAAGTGCTCCAACATCCTTCAGTGAGTTTCCCACAAGCACGACTCCATACCGCTTCCGTCACCCATGCAAAACACCTAATATGTGTCTCATTCATGCTCATATATAAGGCCTCTCAAATAACTCACCGGTGCAACGCACTCGGTCACTGCCCGTATTCCAATTGGGCCTCCGAAATAATAATCCCTCTGCGTCTCTCAATATCAGAGGATACAAGCATATCTTTGTTTAATAAGAAGGGAGGGGAAGAGAACTCCACCCGGCCAAACGCATAGCTCGATAAGTTACGTCCGTTACTGCCCCCTCCTAATGGACCTCGCTCTTACAGTTCAACATACCTTGTAAAAAATCCAGCCTAAGGCATGTAATTTTCTGTTTAACGAATCCCTGTTGCGGAAAAAGAAACCCATAATTAAGTAAGTGGGAATCCTGGTGGGACTATCTTTTGCATGATGAATCCACATAGAAATTACCTACTTGTTGATGGTCAAAGATCCCAAATGAACACCGCTAGGGATAATATCACTTTTTCTACTTTTTTCATTTCTCTTTAACATCTTTGTGTGTCCGCCGCTGTAATACGAGGGGAAAACAAATCGGGTTAAAGAAATACCCCTCCTCCCTCATTGCGTATAACGTCATTAACGTAACGTGGTAAGTACACCAATATTGTATTTATTCTTACCTATAATTTATTACGGCTATCTCGTAACGGGACCAGATAGTCCTGCCCGGTCCTCTGATCCGGTAACATCATACATATGTGAATAGTACAGACGTACAATAGCAACCGCAGCCTCAGTTATATAACTGAGGCTACGGTTGCTATTGTACGTCTGTACCATTCACATCTACAAGACGACGCGGGATTGTAATTTGAGAGTCACCTCACTATATGTAGGAGAGTCACCTCTCTACATGTGCTTGTTATTTAGGTCTCATAGATGAGTTAACTTTACCCTTTCAAGATGGCGGGACTAAGTAGACCGTCATAGTCACATGGTTACGGCTGACGTGCGATGGGCACGAACGCATGACGGCGCATTTCGCATAAGGATAGCGCGGGATCGTCAATGACTATGATGTTACCGGATCAGAGGACCAGCAGGACTATCGGGTCCCGTTACGAGAAAGCCGTAATAAATTATAGGTAAGATTAAATACAATATTGGTGTACTTACCACGTTACGTTAATTACGTTATACGCAATGAGGGAGTAGTGGTATTTCTTTAACCCGATTTGTTTTCCCCTCGTATTACAGCGGCGGACACACAAAGACGTTAAAGAAAAAAGTATAAAAAGTGATATTATCCCTAGCGGTGTTCATTTGGGATCTTTGACCATCAACAAGTAGGTAATTTCTATGTGGATTCATCATGCAAAAGATAGTCCCACCAGGATTCCCACTTACTTAATTATGGGTTTCTTTTTCCGCAACAGGGATTCGTTAAACAGAAAATTACATGCCTTAGGCTGGATTTTTGACAATGTATGTTGACCTGTAAGAGCGGGGTCCATTAGGCGGAGGCAGTAACGGACGTAACTTATCGAGTTATGTGGTTGGCCGGGTGGAGTTCTCTTCCCCCTCCCTTCTTATTAAACAAAGATATGCTTGTATCCTCTCATATTTAGAGACGCAGAGGGATTATTATTCCGGAGGCCCAATTGGAATACGGGCAGTGACCAAGTGCGTTGCACCGGTGAGTTATTTGAGAGGCCTTATATACAAGCATGAATGAGACACATAGTAGGTGTTTTGCACGGGTGACGGAAGCGGTATGGAGTCGTGCTTGTGGGAAACTCACTGAAGGATGTTGGAGCACTTATTACCGGCATTTCTGAAAAAAATATCTTTGGCTTTTTTTTTTTAAAAAGGAATGGTAAAGATTCGAAGAGATGTAGAATCACTGTTGGTATGATTTTTTTAGGTTGACAAATTTCCCTTTTTGAATAAATAGGGACGTTGTGTAACAAACAGAAGGAGAAGATTTACTTATGGTTTTGTCCTGAAGAAGGTGGTCGTATCAAGTTCATCCACCGAAACGCGTCGACGCGGAGGTTTAAGTTACATTTGTGGAAGACAGAAACACACGTGGACAGAGAATTTATTCTCCTGCTGTGTGCTGTCTATATAATGTTCCAAATTAACGATCAGATGACACATTTGATTGTCTTGTAATAATCATTCCGGATTTTTACTATGCACATATTTTATATTTGAATGCATTATGCTTTGAATCATATCTCTTTGAATGTATATTATGAATTATTTTATTGAAAACTTTTTGACCCTTTATTAAATAGAATATAAGTGTTCTTACATCCAGAGTAAGTGTGTTCCCTTGGTGAGGTGTATGCGATTGTGAGCATCAATGGAAATTTGCCTAGCCTAGGAGAAACTAAGTTTCAATTCTATTAAGGACACAGAGGCGAGGATTATGCTTTTTTTTCTTCGCTTTAATTTTCAAATTCACAAACAGCAGCCATTAACATTAAAGCAAAAAAACTACATTTCCCATGACGCCAGGGAAAACAAACAGCAACTACATTAGTCCTTTCTTAATGTTCACTCTCTAGGCTGTACAACATCCCTTGTCACTTCCTGACACCCCTCTTTCTTCGCGCGAGTCACGCTATTCTCTCCTTCATGAATCTTGCTTCGATCCCTCGTTACCTGGAAAGACAATATGCGTCAGCAATGCCATCCAATTGGTACATCAGAAAAGGATATGCACATTGTCATATAAGCAAATCCACGCTATAAGACTGTACCATAGAACAAGTCACAACGAAAATAAATTACTTACTGCCATACGGGTGGGTCCGCATCCATTCTGGTTGCTGGTAGGGATAATCCTCGCCTCCGTGACCTTAATAGAATTGAAACTTACCTTCTCCTAGGCTAGGCAAATTTGCATTCTATGTCAGGACCGGAGGCGAGGATTATGCTCCTTTAAAGCTTATTCACCACCACCTGGGCCACATTCAGCACCGGTTTAAAATAAAACCTCTTAAACGTGGAATCCGAGGACCAGTCTGCCGCTCTCATGAGATCTTCCAAACGAGCGCCCAGACTGAAGGCCTTGGAGGCCATCGCCCCCCGTGCTGAATGGGCCCCGAATGCCTTTGTGTTAATGCCCGCCTCCTGCATTACCCATCTGACCCAGCGGGGCTATTGTGGGTGAAGAAACCGCTTTGAACGGCTTTCTGAGTGCTATCAGGAGTTGTCGTTCGCCTGGTGGACGGACTTCCTCCGTAGCCTCCTCGTAGGTCTTAAGGCATTGTACCACACAGAGTTTCGGGGAATCCGCAAAAGCTGGGTAAGAAATCGTACGGGTGTTCGATTTGGTGCGTCTACTCACCGTGAACGTTACCCCGTCTGGGGAAAAAACTCTAGCTGTAATGTCCAAGGCTCGGACATCGGAAACCCTCCTGCATGAAATGAGGCACAGCAACATAGCAAGCTTTGCTGAAATCTCTTTCTGCGATAGGAACCGGTTGGGTTGACAGGATAAGAGCAGATTTAGCATCAATTTGACGTCCCACAGGACTGAGTACCGAGGTTCCGGGGGAAGAGACAAACGGATCCCTCGTAACAGCTTGCAAACAAAAGGATGCTCGCCTAGCGGTGCTCCATCAACCGGAGCGTGGCCCGCTGAAATGGCGGATCTGACGGGATTTACCGACCTATAGGCCAAACCTTTTTCCCCCAAACTCGCTAGATAATTGAGGACGTGGGTCAAATCTGCGACCATGGGATCCACTTCCCGCCGCATACACCAACATACCCATCATGTCCAAGCGGACCTGTAACGTTTGGACGTGCTGTCCGCCCAGGCCCTGGCGAGCAAGAGTTCAGCGTGTCTCGAAAGGCATGGGAGTCTCCATCTTTGCCTGTAATCCACCAGGCCATGAGGTGTAACGAGCCCTCCTCCACCAAATGGTGTGGCTCGCCCTCCGGATTCGTCAGAATGCAAGGAAAGTGGGGGAGTCGGGTTGGAGAAGCCCAAGAAAGTTCCAGAAGAACCAGAAACCAAACTTGCGACCTCCAGAGCGGCTTTACAAGAACCACCGTTGCCTTCTGTCTGCGGACCAGGGCCGCTGTCCGCGTGATCATTGAGAACGGGGGAAACGCATACCCGGTCTCTTGACTCCAATCTTGGGTGAATGCGTCTGTCGCCACCGCCAGCGGGTCCGGTCTCTAACTGAAGAACCGAGGGAGCTGATGGTCGAGCCGGCACGCAAACAGGTCGATGGAGAAGGGGCCCCATTGATCCGTAGCAGGTGAAAAACCTGCGGGTCCAGCTTCCAGACACTGGCATCCCGAAGATAGCGGGAATGCCAGTCTGCTACCCGGTTGTCTCGTCCCGGAAGATACTCCGCCGTCACCGAGACCTGGTTGTCAGGCAGAAACTCCAGAACTCTTTGGCCATGTTCGCCAAAGCTTGAGACTTGGTACCTCCCAGATGATTGATGTACCTCACTGCCGAGACATTGTCCATCTTTAGAAGCACCGAGGACTGAATTCGATCCCTGGTCCAGCAGCGGACTGCAAAGGACCCTGCCAAGAGTTCTAGACAGTTGATATGCAGTCGTTGTACTTGAGGAGACCAACTTCCGCCGGTGGAGAAATCCCCACACCGAGCGCCCCAGCCTGTCCTGCTGGCGTCCGACTTGATCACCAAGTCGGGAGCGGAACCGAAGATAGCTCTTCTGTTCCAGGCCTCCATGTGCGCTAACCACCATTCCAACTCCTCCCTCACCTCGTCTGTCAGAGGAACCACTTGAGAATACGTAAGACCCTTCCTCAAATGATGAGTCTTCAGGCGCTGCAGGGCCCGATAGTGTAACGGGCCGGGAACAATCGCTTGGATCGAGGCCGAGAGAAGGCCCACAAGGCGCGCAATCTGTCTCAGAGATGTTCGTTGACTGGCTAGGGTTTGACGAATCTCGTGTCGGATTTTCGCGATCTTCCGCGAGGGAAGACTCAGAGAGGAGGTGGTGGAGTCTATGACGAACCCCAGAAAGACCGCCCTCTGCGTTGGGACCAGGAGCGATTTCCGCTCGTTGATCACAAAGCCCAAGGCCTGAAGAAGCTCTACTGCCATCTGAAGATGCACCCCCAGTCTTGAGGGGCACTGCGCCAGGATAAGCATGCTTCCAGGTAAATAATTAACCGGACTCCTTGCGTGCGCAAAAAACTCTACCGCCGGCTTGAGGACCTTGGTGAAACAACAAGGGGCGGACGAGAGGCCGAAGGGTAGCGTTAGGAACTCGTAAGCCCGCTCACGCCAGATAAATTGGAGGAAACGACGGTGAGGAGGGAAAACCGGAATTGTCAGGTACGCATCCTTCAGGTCCATCCAATCGAATGGCAACAGCACGTCCCTGAGGAGATGGATACCCTCCATCTTGAAGTGGCGGTACACGAGCCACTCGTTGAACTCTTTGAGGTTGATGACCGGTCTTTGACCCCCATCAGTCTTGTTGACCAAAAAGATATTGCTGAGGAAACCTCCCGGATGAACTTCCATGCGGCAAATTGTCCCTTTGCGCAGGAGATTGGCCACCTCCTCGTCTATCATTGTCGCATCGGCGGAGGAAAACGAGATTGGTCGGGGACGGGCGAACTGGCGGGTGGGCCGTAGAACTCTATTTGGAACCCTCGCAGCGTTTGGAGAACCCAAGCGTCCCCTGTAATCGCCTCCCAAGCGGGGAGGAACTGCGCTAGCCGGCCCCCTACTCGCAACTGGGCTGAAGGTAAAACACTCACCGTTGGAGCTTCCGTTGTTACTGCACTTGTATCCGCCGCGGCCCTTGAAACGTTGCCCTCTTGTCGGGTAGAAGTTGTTAAAGCGCGGGTTTGCCTGGTACTGCCCGCGTCCGGAGCCTTGCCCCCGGGGGTGGGGGTTTGGAGATGCAAAGCGGCCGGTCCTGCGGCCCCTGCCACGACCGGCCCCTTGGAAAACCCGAGGGTGGAACACTTGTTTGATATTCGGCTGGGCCTTGTCGAGGGACGTAAAAGTCGCGACAAACTCGCCTAGCTCGACGAAAGGTTCGCCAAACAAACCTCCTCTGCGCGACTGCCCCCGCTTCCGAGGATGCCAAGTCGCCTAACTTGGGGTCTACCTTAATTAATAGGGACCTCCGGCATTCCGTCGACAGGGCGCAGTTCGTGTTCCCCATGAAACAGATGGCTCGCTGCGCCCATGCTGAGAGAACATCCGGGGCAATTAGGGAGCCGGAACTGCGGGCCTCTTCGGCCATGTCCAAGATTTGGGTCATAGGGCCAATGGCATCCAAAAGCTTGTCCTGGCAAGCCCGCCAGGACCGATCTATCCCCTTTTTGGGATCTTTAATAAACTTTGCTAAAAACGTGGCCATTTTAGCGTCTATCTCTGGCGTAAGTGCCACCTTCCCCTCCAACGTGGGGCGAGGGCACTCCGCTCCGAGTCTACTACGAGCTTCGTTCTCTAGAGGCTTCCTGAGACGTGCCGCCACATACTGCGCCACTTTATCTGCGGGGGTCCACTCAGCTAACCTTGGGTGGACAATATCGTCCGGGTCCAACATGTCCGACATACCCGCTTTAGGAGGCTCAGGAGGGCCAGACGGCCGCCATGACCTCGAGGAACCCGCTTCTTCGTCTGACGCCTCAGGGGACTCCTCCTCCTGGGTCTGCGGCGAGTCTGGCTGAATGGGAATAGAGTCAGGGGGCGGGAGCTCCTGCGGGGGCTCTTCCTGCGAGGTCTTAGCCAAGAAGGCCTTTTTGAGGCACGTCATTATCCACCCCAGTATCACACTTCTTTTTGGGAGGGGGAGGGCCATCTCTAGAGTCCTGGTCAGGGACCTTAATCTGGGAGGAGGCTGCAGGGGCGCCTGCGCTATCTTGGCGCACTCCTGCGCAATCTTATCGGTTAACCTCTGCTCCATGGGCGTCATCAGCTCATTGACAGCCCGATAAATGGAGGTATCAATAGCCTCATAAAAATTATCGTCCCACTGTAAATAGGCCAAGGAGTCCTCCTCCTCATAGTAATCCTGCTCCATGTTAAGGTACTAGTGGTAAGTTGGTATACCAGTAAGGTTGAGGCGTCCCTAGTAGAGCAGATCCACGCTGTGCGTGAAGCTTGTGGGCAGGTAAGAATTTAATGGCCAGAGGCACAATTTGAGAGGCGCAAGCCCCAGGACACCCAACACCCACGCAATGTAAGGGGTATCTTCTGCCTGCCAATAAGTGTCCTTGCTAAGGCCCGAGCCCAGCGTGAAACCTACCCTGATTAGCAGTTACCTCAGGGTGTCAGTGAGCACTAGCTCTGGTGCACCGCACCGCTACCGGCCCAGACGGGCGTTCATAATCACAGGGGAAAGCTGCTTTACAGACCCAGGAGCCTGGGCGTCACAGGCAGACGGGGGAGATGCGAGCAGCAACAGGCTAATACAGAGCGCGTCTGAAAATCCTTCACGGGACGTGCGCTCCGTAGCCAGCGAGTCGCAGACCCCCCACAGCGCCCTCTAGCGGGCGGAGGACCGCACCGCGGCCTCGCGATTGGCAAAAAGTCGCGTAAGGAGAGCAGAGCGTTCCCGCGACAACACTAAGGGGCTCTAAAGAGAAAAAGGCACAATAGCACCATACATATCGCCGCTACATAGCACGGCGCGTCACATACACACAGTTAAGGAAGACCATGAAAAGGTACTTAACTAGCTGCCGAGCAGCGAAGAAAGAGGGATTTCAGTAAGTGACAAGGAATGTTGTACAGCCTGGAGAATGAACATTAAGAAAGGACTAATGTAGTTGCTGTTTGTTTTCCCTGGTGTCATGGGAAATGTAGTTTTTTTGCTTTAATGTTAATGGCTGCTGTTTGTGAATTTGAAGATTAAAGCGAAGAAAGAAAAGCATAATCCTCGCCTCCGGTCCTGACATAGAATTGGTTTCATTGTATGTAGTGTCTCTGAAGGGATATTTATTTTTGGCTGTTCAGTCTTCTGGTGCCCTGTCCCTTTTGAGTAGGGGGGCCCCTCTCCTTGTTTTCAAAGCTCAGAGTCAAATATGGAGGGTCAGCTTTAATCTTTTTCAGCACAGCAGAAGCCCGTGACTGGCTGGACACCCACCCAAAGACCTCTGGCCAGAGTATGGATCGACAGAATCGTCAGCCCCCCACATGCAGGCACACTCTACCCATCTCCGAAAGCGAAGGGGGTGTCGAGGGAGTCTGGATGGATGTAGGCAATCTGAAAAGATCATGGTGTGTCCTGATGGCACGCTCCGGTTCCAGGAGTCCTTTCAACATTGCGGAAGTGATCCTGACACAGCTAGTGATAGCACTGGCATGGGCCGAGCTTTGAGGTTTGCACGACCAACAGTGAGTACTGTGTGAAATTGGGGGAGAGGGGGGGGGGTTAAGGCCCCAAAAACATGGTTTTTGAGCCCCCTCGGGTGGAGCCGGCCAAAAGTGACAATTTATGGGACACATTTGTCGATCAAGACCTTTACTGAATTATTGTTCGAGGGAGGTGGGCTAAAAGAATTGTAATGCATAATAGATGTTTACCCTGCTGTTTTATTATATTGACGGGAAGTTCTAGGAGAGAGTTGTGAGGCACGGAGGGGGGCCTGAGGGCACTTCCACTTGCGTCTTCAACTCTAGCACAGCATAGGCTTGCTTCCAATTTGATTTGCTTTTTCATTTTGGGCAATGGGGCGGCCATTGCTAGCCCTTGGCTAGCCTGTTGCTGGGTAGGTGGTGGTAGCGCTGCTGCCCATAGGGGGTGAGGGAGGAGGGGGAAGAGGGGGGGGGAGAGATGGGGGAATGGATTTGATTTCACAGGTGTAATGTACTGGGATGTTGTATCTCGCTCTTGTGCAACAGAGGCCCCACAAGTGTCGCTGACCCACCTTCGTAAAAGGGTACTGAAACAGTGACTGTCCTGGTTGGAGGGTTGGGGAGGATTATCAATACCAATAAATGGCAGAATACACGGCTAAGATCAAGACATGGAATGTCCATAGTATTGCCCACTTGGAAAAGCATGGGAGGGTTCACGCTAATTTAAAAATCTATAAGTTGTCTATTTCCAGGCTTCGAAAAATTTACGCGCCCACTCGCTATGGCGAGTCAGATTTTATCAGGTTGAGCTACTTTTAGGCCCTACTAGTCCGTTGTGGCAAGTGAACTTGAGCTGGAAAGGAACAGGTGCTCTGTTCATTCAGAAAGTGAATAAGCAATACAGATGCTTTTAAATCTTGTTTTTGTCTTGACATTTGCTGTCCGTTCAAGGACAGAGGTCAAATCTCAGTTTGTCTTTTTACTAATTGCTGCTCATCTTATCATTGAAAATAGTGTTTACAAAATCCTCTAGCTGTAGTAAGAGAGAAAAAAATAAAGTGAGCTGTCACAATCGTTGTGAAACAAAGGGCTGTAGGATGTCAAAACATTTTTTTTTTCTAATCCACAACATTTAAAGCTTTTAAATGAATAGTACTAACATTTCAAAATATATCAGCCATTACGAGAGCACTTTATTTGTAATTCAGAAGTGTAATGTAAATAAAGATTCAAATAGGAGCAAAACAAATCAGAACACTTTACGTGGTGATGTGCAAATGAAATAAATTTGCAGAAACTTGATTTCCAAACATTCTTGTTTGTACACTATAGTTTTAGAAGTAAAAACGCTGTCAGTGAGACATTTTGTGGCCATTTCAATGGGAAATATGCGAACTGCAAATGACAGTGTGCTACCACTTCATGCTTTAGTAATATATTCATTAAAAGTGATAGTTCTGAAACATGATATGAGAAAGATTCTTGCCCCTACCCGGATGACAATGCTGTTAATGAACTAAGAGGTAAGTCAGGGGTCATGTGCATCCTATATGTGGCTAGATTTGTATTATATGGAGTAAATGATTAGTCTATTAAATCAAACAAAAGTGTTTTTTGTACAGCAGACATGCTTAACTCACATATTTGAAGGTGCTCTCATATGTGATAATGAAGAAAATGCCCAGGATCACATCATTTGAAACCAGTTTACGTATGAGTCAAGAGCATCACAATCAGTCAAGTAGATTATTTAAGTCACTAGACCTGCAGGTCTGATAACACTTTTATGATTTTTCGAGGCCTGATTGCATTTTTACAAGACACCCACATATATTGGAGTGGGGTGGGGGGGGATGTATACTATCTCCCTGAAAACTCTGGTGGAGGCAGCTATATGCTGCTTACTACTCGGGATATGCCTGGGGAGTGTTAATCTGAGTGGCCCTGGAAGCCCACTTCCTTCACCAGCACCATATCCTAGATCCGGAAGGCCGGTACATAATTCTTCATGGTACCCTAAATGGGCAAGAGGTCTGTTAATCAATATGTACGCCCCTTACAATGACTTTCCTGACTTCTACATGGCTATAGCACAGGCTGCCTCCTCTTATCTGGTGGATGATATTATCCTTGCGGGATATTGCAATTGTGTCCTAAATGGTGCACTGGATCATAGCCCACCCGACACCACACCAAACCCCATATGACAGAGGCACTATGGGACCTGATAACTGAATTACACCTTACCGACATTTCGAGAGTCAGACATCCTCAAGTTAAACAGTTCTCCTGTTACACTCCTGCTGTGGGTACCCACAGTAGACTGGATTATTGTCTAATTTCCGATGTCCTGGCACCCCTGGTGTCTGGAATCTGTAATCTACCTCAATATCTGTCGGATCATTCTCCCGTCTTGTTGACTTTTGGGAGAATGACTGGCATACCAGTGATCCCTCTTTTGCGTCTCCCTGCGGAAGCACTGACTGATCCTCCCTTTGAGACTGCAGTAGCCAACTCGCTGTTGCATTATTTTCACAAGAACTGGGGTACCTCGGGAAGTAGGACTATAGATCGGGAGGCGATGAAATCAGTTCTCCGTGGGATCGGTCTTAAAACGACATCCGGGGTCTGGCAACAACTCGAGACGGACATTCAGGAGAGCAAGCGAGTAATGAGGGAAATAGAAAGGGTACTCCCTGCACTTCCAGATAGGCTGGTGGATTGGCGTGAGACCCGTAAAACTCTCTTAGATGAATGGCATACAATAGAAAAACATACCAACACTGTGTACCGACAACAACTTCATGCTGAAGGGGACAATACCGGGGCGATGCTGGCCCATCTGGTTAAACTGGAGGAATCCCGTCCCCCTATTCAAATTTTAAACAACCATGCGGGTCAAACTGTTTGTACGCAACGTGCCATGAACAAGGTCTTCCACTCCCATCTTAGTGACACTTAATCTAGCCGGGCGCTGAGTCAATCATATGTCATAGTGGACTACCTGATTTCCCCAGCCTTGCCTCGGATGACCGTGACAGCCTAGATCATGGGTACTCACAAACATTTTCCCGGGGTCCGCAAAGTTTGGTCTATTGTGTGACTGAGGGCCGCACTGATGCCAGAGGGGGCGTATAGTGGGTGTAGGGAAAGCAAAGCATGTATTTCTAGTAGCTGTCTTTAAAAATGAATGTGTTCCTAAAGTTAAGGGCCTAGCTACTTCCTTTCCCTAACTGCAATTAACCTTTAAATAAGTGATTGCTGTATATTTAACATTTTTTTCCATGTTCGTGCTGAGTCGAGTAAACAGCAGCCCAGTCCTGCTGCTGCCCAGGGGGCCGCATGTAGAGGTCAGGAGGGCCGCATGTGGCCCCAGGGCCGTACTTTGAGTATCACTTGCCTAGATAGTCCCATTAAGCAGGAGGAGATTCTTGCCGCAATCCGGTCTTTAAAAATGGTGAAAACACCGGGAAGCAACAGTCACCCTGCTTTATCATAGATACGCAGATATCTTGTTTGATAGGCTCCTGGAGATGTTTGAGGAGGCCCTCAAGAAGGGTAGCCTCCCCCCACGCTAGGTGAAGCCCTGATAGTAATGGTCCACAAACCTGGCAAGGACCCACAATAGCCTCGGCGTACAGACCCATGTCCCTTTTAAATGTTGATGTCAAATTGCTTAGTGGGATATTGGCGGCCCATCCTCTCCCGTGTATCCAGTCTTATACACACTGACTAATTAGGGTTTATCCCTGGGAGGAGCACTTTATGTAACTTAATACGGCTCTCAAATGTCTATCATACCTCGAAATATCTCGACAACGCCTTTGCGTTGGCACTCAGATATTGAACAGGCGTTCGCTTCTTTGAGCTGGCTGTATCTATGGCACGTGATGAGGAATTGGGGTTGGGCCCTAAATTTATTGAGTGGGTTCAGTTACTGTATAGGGACCCTTGCGCCTGAGTGTGCTCTGGTAGGGATGTCCCGGATCCGTTTACCCTACACAGAGGTACCAGACAGTGCTGCCCTCTCTCGCTGCTCCTGTTCGAGCTTGCGATGGAGCAATTGGCCGAGAGATTCCACAGAACGCTGGTCCCCGGCGGGATTACAATAGGGGATACCATTATGAGGATATTCACTTTGGATATAATCAAACAGACTCACATCATAACTTGTAACAAATATAGTGATTTGAGATTAAGAATAACTATAATGTATTTGTATGAACACTCAAGCAACCAAAATGCAATAAAATAATCTGTTTAAAAAAAAAACCAAAACAATAGGGGGTACCACTCCTATGCAGACGACGCCCAGATATACCTCCGCCGCCCGACCCACTCTGTACCAATTCTAATGCAGGGGATGCTGGAGATTGGGGAGCTCTACGGATTATGGGTGAACCCTCCAAATCTAAGCTCTACCCTATGGGATCGCTGACCAGAGTACTGCTTGATAGTCTTCCCCTGCTGGACCTTCCCTGGGAACTAAGTGGCGTCTGATATTTGGGAATCCGACTAGCGCCTACTGATGAGGCGCTTTTAGAGCTAACCATTGGTAAAGTAGTACAGGGATTGCGTGCCTCCATAAGATTCTGGAGGGTCTTGCCTCTTTTCCTCATGGGAAAAATCACATCGCAAAAAAGGTATTGCTCCCCAGATGCTTATATGTACTCCAGGGCACTCTCTATACTATGCCTAGACGATACTTTAAAACAACTGACTACCTCAATACTGACCTATTATGGGTGGACAGATGTTGACGGGTAGAACTCTCTCTATTTTGAAGAGACCATGTTTCCTGAGAGGCATTAAGGTCCCACACATGGAACTCTTTTCACATGATATCAGAGTCTATGTCGATCCAGAGGTGGAAAGATGGGGGATGTTTTCATTTAGGAGACATATACCCGGAGAGACGCTTTATCCCATACAAAACTGCAGTGGAGTCCTTTGCAATTGACTCTGGTCAATTTTTACAATATATGAAAATCTCGGCTACGGCAAGGGGAATCTGGTTGGCCTTTCCAGGTGTCCTGTCCAGCTCTGTCACCCTAACTGCAATGCTGGGGTTGGCCGGCTGCAGGCATCTGGTTTCCCATCTATAGGGCGGTGCGAGAAGACCTCCCGGTGGAGACGCTCCCAATTCAGACCAAGTGGGAAGGGTTGGCAACAGACCCTTTACCTGGGAAGGACTGGTTGCGTATTCATGAAGGGGTCCTCACTGCCAGCTCGAATGCCTGGTTTAAGCTTATCCAATATAACTTCGGCCATCAAACCCAACTAGCCCCAAAAAGTTAAATATCATCTACCCTACACGCTCCGACACTTGTCCACAGTGCCGAAGACTGACAGTGGATTTTATACATATGACCTGAAAATGTGCGTCTCTCGCACCCTTCAGGCGATTGGTCCTCAGTAGCTTAAATAGGGCCGCTGTGTGGCAGATACCGCTGGAAATATGCCAAGTGATATTGGGCATGATCCCCTCTCCCTCAGGTAGGAAGTTAGCAGGAATTTTTTCTTGTTTGGTCTAACACTAGCAAAACGCCAAATAGCAATATAATGGTTAAGTGTTGGACCCCCTAGATATAATGATTGGCTAAGGGACATCTCCAAGTGGGTCACAGCGGAGGAAGTCTGGATGAAACACATCCGTCACGACAACAAACTAGAAGACGATCTTAGAGTCTGGGCGGCCATGCTCTCTGACCTTCAAGGGCCTTCCGCAGAGGCATCTACTGGGTGACGGAATGATGATCAACGAAATTAGGAGAGAGGCAGACATACCGTGTCATTAGTGCCTGTACTGACTATGTAATCCGCATTGTGTTACTTCAATTGAAATGCTTTGCACAAGAGCTGTGGGGTGGGGTGGGGGGGGTTTAGATGATCTTTGCTGAGATATTCCAAGTATGTGCGATTTGTCTCTGACCTACAGTATTATTGCTTGCCTCCGCTCAAAACTCAATAAAGATCATATTTTTAAAATAAAACCATATTTCTCCAACTCCAACCACTTCACCCATTGAGCCTTACCAGAGCATATTCTATACGGATGGCTCTGCCCAACCTGCAGTAGGAACAATATACAAGTACTCCACAGCCTGCGCTGCAGTACAAGGTGCAGTGTAAGATGGTGATTTCTTCCCACAGCGCACCCACACTGAAATCTGAAGTGATAGTACTGCACAACATGCAGAATTACATGCCCCGTTGCTTGTATTGACAAAGACCGACTCGTCAGTTCACACACTTATTGTGTCCGACTCATCCTTTTGAGTGCAAGGTTGCAATGTCGACTTTCAGCAATATTGGTCGAAGGGATTCAATGAGTCAAAGAAAAAACCTATAAAGAATAAATAGCTTTTGGGAAAGGTAGCGGTCTTACAAACTAAGCTTCCATTCGTCTATGCGAGGAACACTTTGGGCCATCCGTATGATGCCATTTACCCCAAAGGGAACTCTGCAGCTGACCTAATGGCAAAGGCTGCAATCCAGACTGTTAGAGTATCAGTCCGAACCAGATCCCAAACAAAGATCGACACACATCTTAAGAGCCATAAATACAACTAAGCAAGATGGGAAACCTGCAAGCTTTCCCCGCCCCCAAAAATACTCCTGCACCCTTAATCCAGATGACAATCCTGAAGTCATGAGAGAGTGAGAGAGAGAATAATACCCAACAGTCTGTCTAGATTAGATGTAATCAAAGAAGCCTATGAGAGATTGGCATCTGCTCATTCAGGAATTAACTCACCCATAACAATGCTACAGCAATGCTAATGGTGGCCTGGTTTTACAAACAAACTGAAGATTATGTTAGTAGTGCGACATTGGTCATCAGATTAAACTCTTAACTGTAAAAAAAAATGTTTTAAAAAAAAAACCCTTACCAGCTCCCCTCCCGAGATCAAATATCCCTTTCCGGGTGATTTATTTTGTTCACTTCAGTCCCCCCACCCAGCCAACCGATATAAGTACATATTGGTGGCAACAGATTCATGTTCTCGATTCCTGTGGGTTTGGCCTCAGAGAAACGCAAGAGCTTCAGCAGTTGTAAAAGATTAGCAGTGCCTGGTATCAATTGGGACAGTACAATCCTGCGTTCACCTTGAAGGCTTACACAGATTCAATGTTTGCTCTGAGTTTTCAGCAATTCAGCAACCTGTTGATAGCTGAATCGAACGACATTATAGAGCATGATAATATATCATGATTAAACAAGCTTTGACTGCTAGGGTGTTAACTTCAGGTTTTAGTTGGTACCATAACCTGTATGGAGTTCAGAAAGCATTAAATAACTTGCCTAGATGAGAATTGGGGGAACGCACTACATACGAGGTTCTCTTCGGAGTGCCTATGTATGTGCTTGACTTAGCTCATTCTGGGGAGTATTGGATGAAGATAAATTTGACTTGGAGAAACATTTGAATGTATTGCCGAGTATCCAAGAAGTCAGAGACAAGCCGTCTAATGTGAATCATTCTGACACCACCACCTGTGAAGGGAAAGTTATCACTGCTTCTGATGGACGGGTTCCCAAAGTTGGGTACCTAGTTAGGGAAATAAATCCACAACAAGCAAGCTTTCGAACCATCCTACAGACCACCCATCACTGTTCTTGGGCTAGCAGGCAACAGAACTGTCATTCTGCCTTCTCTGCCTGGCTCAAGAAAAAACAGACAGGTGCCTATCGACCATGTTAAAAAGAACTAAGTGGCCAGTTCTCTACAGCCAACCATGGAGACACCAAGAAAGGTGCAGAGTAATGCCTTCATGCCTCTCCCTACTCTGAATGCTGCACCCCCTGAACTAAGCAGTAACATTTCTGGCTCAAGTTTCCAGCCGTGGATATTTGAACAAAACCCTCTACACAGTACCTGGAGTTCAACAAACAGCTGATGCTGCCAAAATTACAGTGGCTACTGTCCAACGTAATTTCATGGTTTACTATGAAATTCCACCTGACGCTACGTCATTTGAACTGATTACCTTTCGAGAACGTCAGGAGACCTACGACACTGAACAGGACTCTGGATATTAAACAGGAGATTTTTCAGCCCCTTTTACAGTTACTCATTGCCAGCAACTGCTTCGTGCTTATCAATGGTTTCGTGATAAGTATTTGATTCCTCCATGGTCCTATACCTGGATCGCTTTGGGAACTTTTCTTTTTATCCTGTGGCTGTCAACGATACTCATTGTTCTACTGCTGCTTATGGACTTTCGTCCTCGCAAAAACAATTGCATCACCTGTGATTCCTGAACTTCCACACCTTTCTCATCCCATAGAGCCCAAAAAGGTCTCTATTCTGGAAACATTACAGCTTATCCTGTGCCTGGGGGTGAAGAATGGGAAAAGGTTCCATATCAGATTATGGGACCCGCCGAGACATTGCAATTGCCATATGCAATAACCGTTTCAATTAATGATATTGTAATACCAGGTTCTATTTCAGATGATTGGGACAGTGAGACTGATAAAAGAATGATATCTGATTTACAGGCATATACTACTTTGAATAATAATGACAATCCATATTTAAATTCAGCCAATTACAAAGAAATGTATTGTTATCATCACTATGCACTATACTACATATATAGGACTGGCTATCATAATTCACAATTATACACAGTGGGAAGATTGTGACGCTCCGCCTCCAGATAGTCATCCTAATTTCTTAAAGAAATTCCATTACTTTCAAAGTGCTGACAAAGCATACCCTTTGGCCTTCTAATTCATATAGAAGCCACAGCAGCTCCCAAAATATCCAATTATTACTAACACGCTGAGTTACTCAGAGTTTAGTCAAAACCTGGCCCTTCAATGATCGGAGTATTGAAAGGCAAATGTTGATGAGAAAAGTATTTGGGGAAAAAAAACTTGGCAGATCCAAGGCAAAGAAGCTTTATTTCGGGCCTGTATAATTCTGAAGGAAATAATCTTTCTAAACAAAACTATCCAACAGGCTACTTGTCACGGATTTGGAACAATGAAGGACTTAAAGAAACCTTCTATACCAAAAGCCAATTTGGCCTGGTTCAATATTGGCAATTCCAAATGGATATGTTTGCATCATTGATATGTTACAAAATGGAACCTATAATTCAACTAAATTCTCTATTGAAGGTTTAGCCTTATGGCCTTAAGATTCTGGACACTTGTATGCAGCGTTTTCTTTCCAACACTCCTAGACCTAGAATTAATTGTGCTGATCCACTTATAATACACAAACACCTATAGTAGTTACCACATATAGTGTAGGTAAGCTATGCCAACGATGGCTAGAACATTCTAGTCTTTCAGCAGTGAAGGAACACTTTTCTTTAATTAATGAAAACATTGTTTTTGCTGACTCTCTTCTGGGATCACATCCTAAAAGGAATAAAAGATTCCACAACACAGGAATATACACCATTTATAACGAATTAAACAAATATTCAGACAAATAGATCAAGAAAACTTGCAAAACGTTTTAAAGAGATCGACAATGGAATGCACACGCTTTCCAAAACAGTATACTCATGAAAACCACATTTCTGTCTTTAGCCTTAGACCTCACTAAAGGAGTCCTGGGTTTCTTACAAAACGGGCAGGCTCAGTTAAGAGCAATTCTACAATTAAATTGGGCACTACAAACACTCACATCAGGTTTCGTTCCTTGACAACTTCTCAAGGAAACAGTCATGTTTGAACCATATAATTTGACACTCACTCGAACAATGGCCATAAAAGAATTCACGTACACACTATTGAGTATAGAACAAGCTGAAGACACACCATTTACAGTCAGTGACACACCAACTATTACCTAGCTAATACCCGGTATTATTTACTTGCCTGTTACGACGTTTCATTTTTACGACTGTCAAAAATATAAATCCATTGGCTGGTATGAAACAATTGTTCCATTCATGGAAATTTACTTTTTTCCTACATCTGTTTAAATGAAAATGAAGACGACCCTCTGTGTATATTAGTACTGCAAACATCTCCCTTAAGTGTGATACCATATCATTACATGGAATGAGTAGCGCTTTGATGCTAGGTTAAGTTGTGTTTTATCCATTTCCCCATTGCATCCATTCTCATCAATCATGAAGTTCTGAATAATGGTTCTCATTTATTTCTAACAAATGTTACTTGTTGTGGGTTGAAACTCCGCCAGCCATACCTGATAACAGTTTCAGAAACAAAGTGTTGTGGATGGACCTTGTGCCCACCACCTCGAAAAATACAATTAGTAACATCCCTTAGCATAGTATAAACATGAAATAGATGTGTTTTGACAATTTAACCGCTTCGCCGCGATCGGAATTCCGCCCAGGTGCTGGACATTCCGATCGCGGGTGTGGTCGTGACGAGCTCAGCTCGTCATGCGCACACGCCAACCGCGCAGCATGACGGTCTGAGCTCGACATGAGCATCGAAGGGGTTAAACAAGCTATTGTCTGTTCCATTGCAAAAAGAAGTTGCGTTGACCTCAGAGGTTGAAACTTATAATCTGCAGACAGCCAAAACTGCTTAAGAGATTCAGAGGCTGTGACACACAATACCCAACACATTTTGCCGATATCAGACAAACAATACTTATTTCATCTTTTACAACTGATGTGCACTGGATATGGTCTGGTGACTGGTTTTAAAGCAGTATTTGGACTGGTTCCATCGTTTTTTCATTCTTTGTTTTCCAGCCAGTCTATTCATCCCATCGCAATTGCAAGTGAACTTTTATCAGGCCGAGCTATTTTTAGCACCTACTAGTCCCATCAGGCAAGTACATTTAGGCTGGAAAGGAACAGGTGTTCTGTTCATTCAGAAAGTGAATGAGCAATAAAGATGCCATTAAATCTTGTTTTTATCTTGACACATTTGCGTCTGTTCAAGGAAAGAGGTCAAATGTCAGTTTGTCTTTTAACTAATTGCTGCTTGGAAAATTAAGTGTATTTATCTCTCTCTTACTAGAGTTAGAGGTTTTTGTCAAGTGAGCCACCTGAAGATGTCAGTTATTTTTCTCGAACACATAATATTTAAATAAACTGTAAATTAATATTACAAATATTTCAAAATATATCAGGAATTACAAAAGCACATTTATGTAATTAAGAAGTGTGAAGCAAACAGAGTTAAATCGAAGCAAAACAAACCAGAACACTTTACTTGGTGATGTGCAAATGAGACAAATTTGCAGAAACTCTATTTCCAAACATTGTTGTTTGTACCCAATATAGTTTTATCCAATAAGTTGCATGTCAGGGGGAAGTTTTTGGCCATTTCAATGTAAAATCTGCAGATTACAAATCACAGTGTGCCATCACTTCATGCTTTAATTATGTATTTATTTAAAGTGATAGTTTTTAAACATGATTTGAGAAACATTCCTGGCTCCGCCCTGATGAACTAAGAGGCAAGTCAGGGGTCATGTGTTTTCCCTTTATGTGGCTAGATTTGTATTATATATGGACAGAAAGTTTAGTCTATTAAATCAAATAATAGTTTTTTGTGCAGCAGACATGCTGAACTCGCACATTTGAAGGTGCTCTCATATGTTATAATGAAGAAAATGGAGGCTCAATGAATTAAATTATTTGCCCACGATCACATCAAATGAAACCAGTTTATGGCTCAAGAGCATTACAAATTGTTTGGGTAGATTATTTAAGTCACTAGACCTGCAGGTCTAGTAACATTTTTATGATTTTTAGAGGCTTGCAATCATCATACTGCTTATCGGCTGAGGTATGATCATCTTTCTCCTGTTCGGATAAGGAAATCCACAGCATGGAGTACACGTAGCCTGTTAAAATGAGATGAAGAGAGACTCTAGCACGCTATATGGGATATGCTTGGCTCCCTGAACTCTGGAAGCAGTGGGTGCTCACATTTTGCAAAATGGATGATACTTAACCGCTTCGCTGCGGCCGGAAATCCCCCGCGGTGCTGAGGAATTTGACGCGTGCGCGGTTCGGACGGCCCCCGGCCGTCCTCCGCACACGCCCACCGTGACGTCAGACGGCTGGGGGCCGTCCGACGCACGGAAGAGGTTAAGTAAAATCTGTGTTCTGGTTCTGCTGCACTAACTGTCTGACTAAAATCATTTTGGAATTGTAGCATGAACAGCCCCCAGTGGCTTATCTTGGGGTGTCACCAGCGGCACTTTGCGATACACTTGATGAGTGGCTTGTTAGTCTGAGTCCCCTGGAGAGGAGCCACAATTACCAATGAGTGCCTTAGATGAGCAACCGATTGCTGGTCCATCGACTATGCAGATTATTAACTATGAACATGCTTTGCACGGTTTTCTTAAAGATCACATGTATGCTGAGTGTACATCCGACAATGTCGGCATCCTCTAATGAGCTATGACCTCAGATTGTGAGTCAACCAATGATATGTATTTATCACATATACTACAAAAGCCTGTATGAACTATGCACTGAAAAACTTTTTCTTTTCAATACCCTTTAATTTTTGCTTTATTTTTTATATATACCACGTTTTAATCTGTCCTTTCTTTGCTATCATCACTGGTATCTTTGATCGCCAACATGCATAACACCCTTTAGATTATGATAATTATTCATCATCTGAAACGATGCAAGGCTTAAACGTATTCCTTCTGAGCTATATGTACTATACATGTCATTTTTTATCATTTACATGTATAATGTATTGATGGTCTTTAGTTTTAGTCCACAAGCATATTACTTATTATGTGTAAATGTAGATCTTATTTGAGTTATCTTAGATACCAGTAACTCGAGAGCATGGATTTCCCTACATGTTAGCTAAATCCCCACTGGTTAGATATGGACCTATGAAATTACATTCAGACATACAAGTAGTGATGACGTAAAACCCCTAAGGTACGACTCCATTTTATGTAGGCCCTAACTCCATCTTAGATGGTGGAGGTCGCCATCTTTCCTGATTTATGCAGAATCAGTGTCATGTCTGCCATTTGACGCAGATGTTGACTGACCTTATCTTTCAAAGAACTATGAAACGTTAACTTAGTAAACTAATGACAGATATAACACCTGATGCGACATTAGTCTGGGAAAAGTGTCTACTTTGACGTGTCAAAGTAAAATAAGAACAAATACAGACATATAGCCGAAATAGCGTCTGAATTGACGTCCATTTACCTCATATGTTCATAAGGAAACCTCTAGGAAGCACATGTTGATGCACCTAATCTATGTAAAACATTCCTATACTTATGTCAAAAATTTCAAATTCAAGATTTAGTCTATAAGAACTGCCACTTGTCAGTAGAGGTCCTTCGCCCAGATTATCGCACGAGATTCTGTCAGAGACATCAAGCCTGAAGTCGATAAAGCAGAGTCCCTGAAGGAGAGAGGGAGCGGGTAAGAGAGAGTGTGAGAGAGTGAGAGAGAGAGTGTCTCTTCTCCCTAAGAAACTCTAGACTGCAAGCTGCTCTGTCTTCCATGCTCGCCTACTGCAGCGCATTGAAGTATGTATTAGGGTGTTAGGTTCTGGATGACATTTTAACCATGTTAGAAATTTTCATTCTATTCTTATTATTTATATTGTACCTGTGAGAAAGTGCCCTCTTTCTTGCATGGTATGCCCCCACTTTTTGCTGAATTGCTGATGTGCTTTGACTGAGTGTGCCCTGGGCTCCTGCCAATCAGGTACCCAGGGTACTCCTTCTCTTAAACTGCATTGAAGCCTAAACCCAATTGGCATCTCTGGCCACAGGTAGGCCCCTGGTAAATGGTACCACTGGTACCCAGGGCACTGTGACCAGAGAAGGCCTCCAAGGGCTGCAGCACTTATTGTGCCACCCTTGGAGGCCCTGTACCCTGACACACACACACTGCCTTTGCAGGCTGCGTGTCTTGGTGCAGAACAAAGTGAAGAGTCGACATGGCACACATCCCTATGTGCCATGCCCACAAACCACTGCCCTGGCATACCTCAGTCACCCCTCTAGCTGGGTGCCCTATGCCAGTGGTGAGGGTACAGGTGCATGAGCCCTGTGCCCCTACAGTACCCAGGTCCATTCCTGGGCACTGCAAGTGCAGTGCTGCCATTAAGAGTATATGGTGCTGGGAGTTTGTCATTACGAACTCCACAGCACCATGATGGCTACACTGAAGACTGGGAAGTTTGGTATCAAACTTCTCAGCACATTAAACCCACACTGATGCCAGTGTGGGATTTAATGTAAAATGCACAACAGAGGGCATCTTAGAGATGCCCCCTGAAACTCGACCAACTCCCAGTGACCTGACTGAGTGGCTGCCGAGGCTGCCACCCCCAGACATGTTTCTGGACCCCTGGGTCGAGAGCTTGCTGCTCTCGGGGGCCTGAAACAATGCACATCCTGGGACGAGGTGCCAAGCCTCCTCCCCCAGGATGGGCAGGGTTCACGAAGGAGAAGCTTCAAAGGCATACCGCCTTTGTGAGCCTCTCCAGACCACTTGCTGTACTCAGCAACTGGTCCCCACTGGTTCCACCCCCCCCTTTGGGCGGGAGACCCGGCGGAAAAAACAAAGTGAGGAAGAGAGGTGTGCCCACCTCTGCCAACTCCACCCCTAGGGTTACAGGCTCCTGCCCCCCTCCCACTGGAGAGTGGCAGAGTAGGGGGTGTACCCACCCCAGGGAAGGGACCCATTGGTCCCTGCCCTTTACCTACCTGTAACGCCCCTAAATTCAGTATTTAGGGGCACCCTGAACCTTCCTTCCTCCGATCCCAATTCCGAAACAACAAGAAGAACAAGAAAGAAAGAAGACCAGCCGTGCAGCTGCTAACAAGAGGACGACACCAACTGACTTGGCCCCAGCCCTACCGGCCTGTCGAACCTCAAACCTGCTCCTGCTAAACCCCGGCCTCTTCAGTGGTCAGCAACCTCAAAAACCCCGGAGGACCTGACTGCCTTGCTCCACTAAAAGACTGGGACTCCCACGAGCAGTGGTTCTGCTCAAAACATCTGCAACCCCAGGTCAGCCTGAGACCGCGGATCCTGCCCACTCTGCACCCGCCGAGCCCGGCCCGAGCCAAAGTGGACAAAGACCACAAGGACGTCCCCCTGGCGACTGTGACCAAGAATCCAGCACCCAAGGACTCCCCTCGACGCTCCTGACGACGCCTGTAGCCTCAACACCAGGGACCCCTCCAACCGCGACCAGCAGAGGGTAAGATTTCCCGACGCCTAAAGACACCCCTGCACCCGGCGCCCCACGGCCCCCTGTGCCCAACTCCTGGGTGACTACCCCCTCCTACAGCATCCCAACTTACCTCTCGAAGTGGTGGTCGCACCTGAAGAATCATCGTCCCAGAGTTTGCAGCCTTTGTTCGTCTTGCAGCTTTCCCATTGAAATCCATTGGGTGCCCGACGGCCCAAAAGCCCACTGCACCCGGCCGCCCCAGTGCCGCTGAGGGTGCACCAACTACCCTGTTCGACTTCCCCACTTGCCCCGAGTAAGTGACCAGGAGCTTTGCTCCCACAGCCGAGTGGCCTGTCTGCCAGCAACCACCAACCAAAGGCCCCCCGCCCGCCATAGGCTAACGTTGGGCCTACTCTCTCTGCACCCGGCCGCCCCTGTGCCGCTGAGGGTGTAACAACAGTACAAACCTGAACCTGGGAGATCCCCCCCCCACCCCCTGAGTCTTGCCCCAGAACCTTAACTCTGCCAGCCGAGTACTTACCTGAAAGCCGATAACTTGCATTTTCTCCATAGGGTAACATTGACTGGTTTTCACTTGGAAATTCTTCTAAGTGTCGAGTTTTGGAACTTTGAAATATTCACTAAAAATCGTCCGAATATCCAAAATCGAAATTACTCACCTGTTCTCAGGAGAGATCCCAGTGCTGGATTTAGGTACCCAGCACTGACTAGAAAAAGTGATTACAACTGTGATTTTCCGGTAACTTGATTTTCCTCCATAGGATAACATTGCCAGGTTTTTGCCAGAAATTCTTCTAAGTGTCAATTTTTGCAACATACAAATATTCCTTAAAAATCGCCTGTTTAACAAAAACGATTTCTTTCAACTGTTTACAGGAAATGCACCAGGGCTGAATCCAGGATCCAGCCCTGAGTAAGAAAAACGTTCGTAAAGTAATTCTATTACAGTTTACTTAAAAATCCCATTGAGCTCAATGTTATAGTATACCAAGTATTGTGTTGCCTATTGCAACCCCTGTGCCATATTGCCTTTAAAGTCTATTGTTCATTGAAAGTATTCAACAAACAGCATCTTATTTTGAGAAAGTATTTTTATGCAAACCTGTGGTTCTAAAATAAAACAGTATATTTTTTATACAAAACAATTGGCCTAGAGTTCAGTTCTTGAGTGTGTGGTTTCATTTGCTGACTGAGTGTGTACATCAAATGCTTTACACTGTCCTCTGATACTGCCTTACTGCTCGACCAAGCTACCACTTTAGAGAGTAAGGTTCTATCCAACTTTAACCTCTGCCAAACCTCTGGAGACCCTTGGACTCTATACACACTGTACCTCACTTTGGTGCAGTATATATAGAGCCAGTTTCTTACATTGGTGGATCAGCGTGGGATACAAACTTGCATTTGTTGGACTACTTGGTTACCATCTGATCACACGACAGAACTCTTAAATTGCCTTTAGAATTCTGATTTTTTTAAATTGTCATTTTTCTTTCAAACTACTAAAAGTCTTGTTAGGGCCTGGCTTAAGTCCCTTTAGAATTTTAGAAAATAAAAAGTCACTATAGTCAAGGGTAGAGAGGTTAGAACTTTTTGTTAGAATGTCTCAAGACAAGAACCCAGCTATTAGTGAAGATAATAATGACATGCAGGACATGGTTGAGGAGCTCGACCTCACCCCTTACCTTCACTTGTCTTTCAAGGAAGTAAGGTCCTTATGTAAGCTTAAAAATATACCAATGGGCCAGCATCCAACCAAACAAGGGCTCCAGGAGCTCCTGGCTGAGTATGCAAAGGCCCACCCCTCTGAACATGGTGATGACCAAGCAGAGGAAGAAAGGAGTGAGGAGGATGGAGAAAGGAACCCACCTCCACCACTGCCTAGGGAAGAAAGGGTCCCTGCACCCTTATTTCCAAGAGTTAACCTCTGGGGACCTAGAGGCCACAGAGGTGGTTCAGGTCCCAGAAAGGACATTGAGGACAGCCTCAGTGAGGAGGACAACCTTTTAGCAAGGTTGGCCAAAAGGATAGATCTAGAGTCCAGACTCCTGGCTCTAGAGAAGGAAAGAAAGGAGATGGGTTTAGCACCCATCAGTGGTGGCAGCAATACCAATAATAAGGATAAAGAGCAATCTTATGATCCTAAAATCCCCAAAGGGATTGGCCCTAAATTTGAGGAGGGTGATGACATCACGAAATGGTTCACAGCCTTTGAGAGGGCCTGAGACAGGTGAAGAAACCTCTCTGGGGGGCACTCCTGTGGGAACTGTTCTCTGGTAACTGCAGAGACAGGCTTCTGACCCTCTCTGGGCCAGATGCAGGGTCCTATGACCTCATGAAGAGAACTCTCATTGAGGGATTTGGACTCACCACTGAGGAGTACAGAATTAGATTCAGGGGGGCTCACAAAACCCAGAACCAGTCCTGGATTGATTTTGTAGACTACTCAGTAAAGACACTGGATGGTTGGTTAACTGGACACAATGTGCATGACTTTACTGGACTTTACAATTTGTTTATGAAGGAACATATATTAAGTAATTGCACAGATGAAAAGTTACATCAGCATTTGGTAGACCTAGGTCTAATTTCTCCCCAAGAATTGGGAAAGAAGGCAGACCACTGGGTCAAGACTAGGGTGACAAGGACAACCACTGGGGGTGACAAGGACAACCACTGGGGGTGACCAGAAGAAGGTGGTTACAAAACCTCCCCAGGGGAAAGGTGGTGAGAATCCCCAAGATAAAAAGTCTGAGTCTTCTAAAGGGCCCCAAAAACCTGCACAGGGGGATGGGTCCCAAACTACTCCCTATGTGCCACAGCCCTATAGGGGGAAGAACTTTGATCCCACAAAGGCCTGGTGTAACAACTGTAAGAAGTTGGGACACTTAACTGTAGACAAGTCTTGCCCTCACAACAAGGCCCCTAAGCCCAAAAGTACAGCTACTCCTGGGGTGGCAAGTCTACAGATGGGATCAACAGTGTGCCCAGAGCAGATGTGGGGCGTGGCCAGCAGCCTGGCGGAGTAGCCGTGTTGATTGAGAGCTCCGCTGGCCCCGATATTAATCCTGTTATAATCCTGCTCCTTATCGCCACAAAAACGAGAAGCTGCAGGCTGCTGGATGCCGGTAAACAGTGGTGTGCCCGGTGAGGGAAGAGGTGACGTCCTGAGCCGGCAATCGAGACCTTTTCGGCGCGTTGCTCGGCGCGCGGTCTCGCTCAACATGGCGGCGGCGGCGCGCTAGCCAAGACCCGGGCCCGGGGAGCGGTGTTCCGGCAACGGAAGGAGAAAAGAGGCGGCGGGGGTCGTGTTTGGTGCCGTGATCGGAGCGGCTGCCCAGCGGTGACCTCAGCGGTCTATGGTGGACCTGTGGGGACCCGGCGCCGCGGCCGACCGTCTGCGGCTGCCAGTGTGAATGCCAGAGGCGCCGGCTGCTCCCTGCCTTGCCTCCATGAGGGAGACGCCTTGGTGATTGAAGCGGTGGACGGCGTGCCGCCGCCCGCATATTGCAGTGGAGCGAGGGACTCCGGGACAGGACGACCGCCCCGTGGAGTCTCCGGTCCCAGTGGTGACGGCCCTGGGTCGGGGCCCTGTGGATTGAGGCCCCGGAGGACTGCGGTGAATGCCCCCCCCCCTTCTGTGCTGTGGACTGTTTCCCGTGCCTGGCCCGGCGGTGGGTCTTGCGGGTGTGCGAGTGGGGTGGCGCTGCGGTTCTGGGGGACGCCCCGCCTCCCGGTCTTGCCTTGCGGCCGGTAAGTACTGGTGAGCGGAACGGTCTCACGGGAGTTGACCAGCGAATCCTGGTGAGCCGCGGTAACGGGGTCGGCTGAGCGGAGCGCCGCCAGAGGACGCTGCTGCCCGGAGTGGGGTGCCTGCGACTCGGAGAAGTAGATCAACCGCCTGGCCTGAGACCTGTGTCACGGAAGGTGGATTGGCCCCTCAGACGCCAGCCTAGAAGTTACTGTGCGCTGGAGGTGAGGAGGAGACGCCGTGGTGGGGTGGAACGCTGCAGGGACACGCATATGCGGCCTTTCCCTCGTCTGCTCTGCCCTTCCGCAGACCTGTGTGTTACCGGGGAGGCTTTGTGAGAATTTGTCGTGTCTCCTTGCCCGGCGGCGCACGCTGAGATCCTGGCGTTTGGCTGGCCCCCGCTCCCTTTCCGGTGGCTGGCTACACGAATACCCAGTGACTCATTACTCCCTGGGGCTGACCCTGTCCGTGGAGCGGTGCGACGCCTGGATGATCTGAGACCAATGCACGGTGCAGGTGGGTTCCTGTGCGCAGGGACCACTGGTGAGACTATCGAGTGCCATGCCGGGGGATGCCACATTCCCTTCTTCCCGTTCAGCCCAGCGCTCTTGAACAACAGGGGGCCTATTGAAGTTCCGCTGCAGTTACTGATTCCCTCGCCGGATCCTCCTTCCTACGGGGACGCCTCGGAGTCCCCGATCTGATCTCCGCAACCTGTCCAGCGGGGAGGCGGCTGTCCCAAGAAGTGTGGTGTGAGGAGGGATGGGGTCGCCTGTGGCGCGGCTAAGGCTGAGGCCGCGTGAGGACAGTTTGAGGCCTATCCGAATGTACCCAAGATGGCGAAAGACAAGGAACCTAAATCAACCCGGCAGGGGAAGCTGGACCGCTACGCCAGGGTGCTCCCGGCGGCAACAGGTGCTGAGGGAGGCTCTACTCCTCATCCAGATAACGCAGATATATTACAGGCCATACAGGCGTCTAGGGAAAGCCTGGAGGAGAGGGTGGCGGAGGTCCGCTCGGAGGTGACACTGCTTCGCCATGACCTTCGCAAAGTCTCTGAACGAGTGACCGAAGCGTAGCACCGCATCTCTGAAATCAAAGACTCCTCTCGTACTACGCGGACAGATGTGACAGGGCTCCTGGCTTCCATGAAGGAGATAACCTGGAGGGTGGATGACGCCGAAAACAGAGCCCGGAGGAATAACCTGAGGTTTATTGGCTTTCCGGAAAAAGCGGAGAAGACAGATCCGGGGCAGTTCCTGCCAGCATTCTTGAAGGACACTCTGCCCAAAGCGCCCTTCTCGACTTGTTTTGTCATAGAACGGGCACATAGGATGCCCAATATCCCCCCGCCGCCTGGGGCCCCGCCTCGACCCTTGATTGCCCGCTTTCTGAACTTCCAGGACAGAGATTTAATACTTTGCGAGCTGCGACAAAAGGGTGAGGTTAAGTATGAGAACACACGAATCATGGTCTTCCCAGACTACTCACGGGATGTACAGAAACAGACGGACTTTCGATCCGATCAAGGCGAAACTAAGGGCACTTGGCCTTCAATATATGCTATTATTTCCGGCCAAGCTAAAGGTCATTTTCCAAGGCGCCACGTTATTCTTTCAAACTCCTGAGGAAGCTTGGTCTTGGATTGAGGAGCGGCCACAGCTACGGCGGGGGGTGCCCGGCGCTTTGAGCCGGCTTTCGGGGGAGGGGCGGGGTTTCAGCCAGGATCGACCCAGGGAGAACCGTCGGAGACGAGTGTTGAGAGCTCGAAACCCACCGGGCGGCACGCCAGGAAGACTGCTGAGAAGCGGAGACACCAAGGGGCGTCTCTCGGACTCCGAGGAGGAGGCTGTGCGACGGCGCCCATCACAAACTCGAGTTAGAGCGGAGGACACGGGCCAGACGGAGCTGTCGGAGAGGGAAGATTCTCCGGACGCAGATAGTGACCACCCGCTGCTTGAGAGTATACAAAGAATGGAGGCGCCGGAGCTGGCCGTGCCCAACACCGATGCACAGCAGCGTCAACCACCTAGTAATGGCGAAGAGGACGGAGATAAGGGGCCAGGAGGCCACAATCCAGCAGTAAGACTTCCCTAAGGCTTGGGGGCTTTATAGGACACTCACCTGAGCTGGGGAAGTACAGGGAGTGTTTTTGCACTATTATTGTGTAGTTAATTGATTGGGAGGGAGGGGAGGGCGACAGACCTCTTATTGGATTACCCTAACCTGAATTGTCATGTTGACCAATTGGGGGGAGGTGTGGGTGTCTGGAGTGTGTGGGGTGGGGGGTAGTTGGGGAATTGTTTCACGATGTGCATTGCGATTGTGGGGGGGGTGGAGGGGGGACTGTTTGGTTCAATTTGTTCAGATACACAGCGAGGCTGGAGAGAGAGGGAAAAGTTGGGCGGACCTCAGATGGGCCGCTGGACAGGTGAGGCACCGAGAGCTGTATTACAATGGCAGACAGTCAATATACAGTACTGACATGGAATGTCAACGGCTTAGGTAATAAGGTCAAAAGGGGCTTGGTGGCTAGGTATCTCAAGAGGCTTAACCCTGACATTGTATTTCTTCAAGAAACGCATTTGATGGGCTCGGGCTGCTCTTTCCTAGGGAGGGGACAATATACTACTCTGGCGCATGCAGGTTTTACCAGGGGCTCAAGGGGAGTGGCAATTCTGGCTAAAAAGTCACCTCCCTTCCATGTTACTCAACAGTGGGTAGATAAAGATGGGACTTATGTTGCAGTCCAGGGCATCTGGAAACGCAAGACATTCCTACTTATTAGTGTAAACGCGCCCCAGCGACTGCATCAATGCACAATGGATAGACTAGCGGAGCTCCTGCTCCTAGCCGGCCCTGCAATACACATAATTGGGGGTGACTTTAATGATGTATGTGACCCCTCCCTTGACCGTACTCAGATGCGACTTGGGTCCCACGGACCCACAATGTTGGCCCGATTCCGAGAGACCCTGGGACTGACTGACCTGTGGCGAAGGCACCACCCAAACCTGCGAGCGTATTCATATTTCTCAGGGGCGCACAGGGTATTCTCTAAATTAGACTACCTTCTAGCCCCAGCAGGGGAGGTTGGTCAGGTGGACAGCATAGAATACCTAGCTAGGGGCATCTCCGACCATTCACCTCTCCGGATGACGGTGGGCGGGAGGGGTAGCCACCAGATAGCGCAGTGGAGGTTGAACCCATGGGCACTACAGGACAAGAGCGTTGCGCAGGAGCTTCGGTGGACTCCGAACTTTACTTCAGAGAAAACGAGGGCTCGGTGCACTCGGCAGTCACCCTGTGGGAGGCATTTAAGACAGTACTTCGCGATAGAGCGCAAAACATAATCGCACACAAACGGAAACCCAAGAGATAGAGGAGCTAGAGCGCACGCTAATAAGTCTAGAGGGATGTGACCCGGCCACGCTGACTGATCATACCCTTCGGCAAATCGAAATAACTAAAAGGGAGTACCTGGCGCTGGCAACTAATGAGGTTAGAGCTCAGCAGCTGGCGACGCAACATAGACTCTATGAAACAGGGGATAGGGCAGGGAAACTGCTCGCGTGGTTAGGAAGAAAGGAAATAGAGACGAGATGGGTAATGTCCATTACAGAGCGCAATAACACACATACCACACCTGAGGCCATAGCCGGGGCCTTTGCAAGATACTACAGACAGAAAAGGGGCAAATATGTCGGTATTTAAACGCAATAGAGTTACCCTCACTCTCTCAAGAAGAGAGGGATAGCTTAGATGGGGATTTGACATTAGCGGAGGTGACAGAGGCCATCGGCCGCCAAAGAGCGGGCAAAACCCCGGGTCCTAACGGTCTACCGAGTGAATTCTTCAAACTGAATAGCACGTTATTAGCACCGCATTTACTCAACTTATTCAAGGAGTCAAAGGAACAGGGGACTCTACCCCGGGACCTCCGAATGGCCACCGTGGTGGTTATCCCTAAGCCAGGGAAGCCCCCGGACGATTGTGGGTCGTATCGCCCCATATCCCTCCTTAACATAGGGACGAAGATTCTGGCGACGGTACTAGCAGCGCGCCTACTAACTTATCACCCCACTGGTGCATAGAGACCAGTCAGGTTTCATGCCGAAGCGTGCCACACGGCATAACCTGAGACGACTAGCTAATTGGTTGGACGCGATACAAAATCAAGATAGCCCCCATCTGCTCCTGTCCCTCGACGCTGAGAAGGCGTTCGACACGATCCACTGGCCTTTCATGAGATGTACTCTGGACAAGCTGGGATTTGGCCAAGTGTTTCGAGACTGGTTGGCGCTGCTATATACCGCTCCCGAGGCGAGAGTCCGGGTTAACGGGGTCATGTCGGAGAGCTGGCCGATCCAACGGGGCACTAGACAGGGATGTCCACTATCGCCCTTATTGTTCGCCCTTATTTTGGAGCCGTTGGCATGTGTGGTCAGATCCCGCCAGGGACTGGGAGGTTTCGTGGATGAGTCACTATCCCTCGAGGAGGAACGCATATCGTTATATGCGGATGACGTTTTGTTATATGTCACAAATCCGGGTGAGACACTCCCTCGCATGTTGCAGATTTTTGACGAATATGGCAGTCATGCTGGATACAGGATAAATTGGAGTAAATCCACCATATACCCGTTGAGTGGAACGGTGGAGCCCCAAACCTACCCGAGCTGCTTGCGTCTCTCCACGGCGGGTTTTACCTATTTGGGACTGTATATCACCACCGACTCAGAAACTAGGCTGGAACATAATATCAAGCGAGTCCTGTTGAACTTCCAGGACGATGTTAAGAGGTGGAGGAAGCTCCCCCTGACCATTATGGGGAGGGCCGCTATGTATAAGATGATAACGCTCCCCCAGCTCCTGTATATTTTACAAAATACCCATTACCAGATACCAGAAACTGTTTTCACCAGCATGGACAGCGAGCTGCGTTTGCTCCTGTGGGATGGGGCCCATCCAAGAATAGCGTTGCAGACTCTACAGCGAAACTCGTACAATGGGGGGTTGGCCTTGCCAGACATTAGAGCTTACTATAGGGCGGCCCATCTTATGGTGGTCAACGAATGGATCCATGCGCCGGGAGACCATCCCACCTATAGATTGGAAAGAGCGCAATTCCGGAATCGCACCTACCTGCACTACATATATGGAGGTGCAGGCGGCTCACGTCTCTTGCCGGCCACTCAGCGAGTGTTGGCGGCTTGGAAGAGCGCGGAAAAGCGGATGAAATGGGATGGACGGCCTACGCGGCAAACCCCCCTATGGGAGGGTACTAGACTGCCTGAGATTAGAAAACTGAGGGGATTCAAGCAGTGGGACCTAATAGGGATTTCTAGAATAGGGGACCTACTGGAAAGGGGCTCCCTAGCTCCCTTCGCCTCGCTTCAGGCGACATATCAACTGCGTGACTCCCAAGCTTACGCCTACCTCAGACTTAAACATGCCTGGCATGCCGAGGAGTTGGATGCAGAGACACTGCCAGAATATGCCCCGCTAGAGGGAAGAATCCTCCAAGAGGAGATCCCGGCCCAAGCCATATCGTAGACCTATAAAACACAGCTTAATAATATGCCCGACGGGCTGGGGCCGTTGTGTGTCAAATGGGAGCTTACCACCGGGCCGCTAGAGGACATTGACTGGGAAGCAGCCCTTATGCACCCACGCGAAGTAGCGATTAAATTGAGACTACGACTTATACAATACAAGATCCTACACAGAACCTACTATGATAGGGCGCGCTTATACTCTATGGGGAGGGCGGAGAACCCAGACTGCCTCCGATGCCACACAGAACGTGGCACTTATATACACACTCTGTGGGAATGCAGCCGGATACAGGTCTACTGGCGCATGATAGTGACGGAATTGAATGATGTGCTGGGAGCTCACATTGAGATGGAAGCAAAGTTCCTGGTGTTAGGCATCCCCACGGACGTTGACTTGCCGCGATACAAGCTCATGTTGGCTAATTTAGGACTGGTGGTGGCCAAGAGGGTCATAGCTAAATGTTGGGGGGCTCAGCGACTTCCTACACTTACGGAATGGAGGTCAGGTATGGATCTCTACATGGTGGCAGAAAAGGTGATTTATAAGGCCAGAGGATGCCCCCGGAAATTCCGAAAAATTTGGAAGCAGTGGCTAGACTACTACGGCTTAGACCTGGGTGAGGAAGAGGGGGGAATGAGCCTATCCCAGGGCAGGTCAGGAAACGGACCGAGAGAAGGGTGGCGAGTGACCCACTGTACTCAGATGTACCTGTGCCAGAAGTAGGCCCCGATATATGTATGTGTATACTGTCATGTTTTGATCTTGTGTTCTTTTGCGGCGAATCACCTGCTACATCGCCTGTTTTGTTCCGCATCTCACTGCCCGCTATTCAGCCCACGATGTGTATTGATGATGTTTCTGATTGTATGTTTCCATTGACAAAAAGCATAATAAAAAATAAAAAAATTGTTTACAAAAAAAAAAAAAAACTGCGTGTCCAGAGCAAATCAGGATGCACACTGAAGCAGTTCTAGTTTCAGAGGGGGAAGTTGAGTTTGCCACTGTAGCTGTGTGGCCACCCAACTTAAAGAAATACTTACAGTACCCTTGGATCAATGGAACTAGGATAGAAGCTCTGAGGGATACAGGTGCCAGTGTCACTATGGTGAGAGACGCACTTTTTTCCCCTGAGCAATATTTGATTGGGCGTACTTACCCAGTCACCAATGCTGACAGTGTTACCACTAATCATGCAATGGCTATGGTGACAGACTGGGGGGGGTGGTGGGTTACTGGCCTGAAACAGGTAGTGGTCTCTCCAAAGCTACCAGCTGCATGTATGCTTGGCAATGACCTGGAAACCTCAGCCTGGGCTGAGGTGGAGCTAAAAGCCCATGCAGCAATGCTGGACATCCCTGAATTGGTGTGTGTAAAAACAAGAGCACAGAGCAAAAGGCAGGGTGAAGAAATAGTGTTGGAGCCTGAAAGAATGGCCCAACCTACCAAGAGAAAAGGTAAGAAGACTGGGGGACCAGCTTCTATACAGCCAAAGGATCAGGACCCCTCTCCTCAGGGAGAGGACTTGGACGCCCCAGAGGGAACTGAGCCCATGGAGCTTGACCCTTACCAGAGTGAACTCTTGAGCCCAGGGGGACCCTCTAGGGAAGAGCTGTGCCAGGGGCAGCAAGACTGTCCCACTCTTGAAAGCCTGAGGCAGCAAGCTGTTTCAGAAGCAAAGGGAGAGGTCAGTGGTACCCACAGAGTTTATTGGGAAGAGGGATTACTGTACACGGAGGCAAAAGACCCCAATCCTGGAACCACCAGGAGAGTGGTAGTGCCACAGAAGTACAGGGAGTTCCTCCTAACTTTAGCTCATGCCATCCCCCTAGCTGGACATCTGGGCCAAACCAAGACTTGGGAAAGGCTAGTTAGCCACTTTTACTGGCCCCAGATGCACCAAAAGGTGAAGGAGTTTGTCAGCTCCTGTGTTACCTGTCAGGCCAGTGGCAAGACAGGTGGCCACCCAAAGGCCCCCCTGATACCACTGCCTGTGGTGGGGGTTCCCTTTGAGAGGGTAGGTGTGGACATAGTGGGTCCACTTGAACCTCCCACAGCCTCAGGGAACAAATTCATACTAGTGGTAGTGGATCATGCCACTAGGTACCCTGAAGCAATTCCACTTAGGACTACTACAGCTCCTGCAGTAGCCAAGGCCCTCATTGGTGTTTTCACCAGGGTAGGGTTTCCTAAGGAGGTGGTTTCAGACAGAGGTTCTAACATTATGTCTGCTTACCTGAAACACATGTGGAAGGAATGTGGGGTGCAGTACACGTTTACTACACCCTATCATCCACAAACCAATGGCCTTGTTGAGAGATTTAACAAGACATTGAAAGGCATGATTATGGGGCTCCCTGAGAAATCAAAAGGAGATGGGATGTCCTATTACCATGTCTGCTTTTCGCTTACAGAGAGGTGCCACAGAAGGGAGTAGGTTTCTCACCCTTTGAACTTCTGTTTGGCCATCCTGTGAGGGGACCCCTTTGTCTTGTAAAGGAGGACTGGGAGAGGCCTCTCCAAGAACCCAAACAAGATATTGTGGACTATGTGCTTGGCCTAAGGTCCAGAATGGCTGAGTACATGGAAAAGGCATCCAAGAATCTTGAGGCCAGCCAGGAGCTTCAGAAGCACAGGTATGACCAAAAAGCTGCACTGGTTGAGTTTCAACCTGGGCAACAGGTGTGGGTTTTGGAGCCAGTGGCACCAAGGGCACAGCAGGACAGATGGAGTGGCCCTTACCCTATCCTGGAGAGAAAGAGTGAGGTCACTTACTTAGTTGACCTGGGCACAAGCAGGACACCCAAAAGGGTTATCCATGTGAACCGCCTAAAGCTCTACAATGACAGGGCTGAAATCACCATGCTGATGGTGACTGATGAGGAGCAGGAAGCAGAGAGTGAACCTCTACCTGACCTCCTCTCATACAGCCCAAAAGATGGGTCAGTTGATGGAGTTGTCTTTTCAGACACCCTCTCTGCCCAACAGCAGACTGACTGCAAGCAAGTCTTGCAACAGTATGCTAAGCTCTTTTCCTTGTCCCCTGGTTTGACAAACTGGTGTACCCATGATGTGGACACTGGTGACAGTGCACCTGTTAAGAACAAGATCTATCGACAGTCAGACCAAGTCAAGGAAAGCATCAGAGCTGAGGTCAGCAAGATGCTGGAGTTAGGGGTTATTGAACTCTCCGAGAGCCCCTGGGCTAGCCCAGTGGTTCTGGTCCCCAAACCTCACCCACAGGATGGAAAGAGAGAAATGAGGTTTTGTGTGGATTACAGAGGGCTCAACTCTGTCACCAAGACAGATGCACACCCTATCCCAAGAGCAGATGAGTTGATAGACAAATTGGGTGCAGCCAAATTCTTAAGTACCTTTGACTTAACTGCAGGGTACTGGCAGATTGGCATGGCACCAGGAGCAAAAGAGAAAACAGCATTCTCCACACCTGATGGGCACTATCAGTTCACTGTTATGCCCTTTGGTTTAAAGAATGCCCCTGCCACCTTCTTTGGTTTAAAGAATGCCCCTGCCACCTTCCAGAGGTTGGTGAATCAAGTCCTTGCTGGGTTGGAGTCCTTTAGTGTAGCTTATCTTGATGATATTGCTGTCTTTAGCTCCACCTGGCAGGATCACCTGGTCCACCTTGGGAAGGTTTTAAAAGCCCTGCAAACTGCAGGTCTAACTATCAAGGCATCCAAATGCCAGATAGGGCAGGGCACTGTGGTGTACTTGGGCCACCTTGTTGGTGGAGGCCAGGTACAGCCCTTACAGCCCAAGATCCAGGCCATCCTGGACTGGGCAGCTCCAACAACCCAGACCCAAGTCAGGGCATTCCTTGGCTTGACTGGGTACTACAGGAGGTTTGTGAAGGGATATGGGTCCATTGTGACTCCCCTCACAGAACTCACCTCCAAGAAGATGCCCAAAAAGGATAACTGGACAGTTAGTTGTCAAAAGGCTTTTGACACCCTGAAAGAAGCAATGTGCTCAGCACCAATTCTCAAAGCTCCAGACTAAGCCAAGCAGTTCATTGTGCAGACTGATGCCTCTGAGCTAGGGATAGGAGCGGTCCTATCCCAGACCAATGATGAAGGCCAAGACCAACCTGTTGCTTTTATAAGCAGGAGGCTTCTCCCCAGAGAGCAGCGTTGGAGTGCCATTGAGAGGGAGGCCTTTGCTGTGGTTTGGTCCCTGAAGAAGTTGAGACCATACTTGTTTGGTACTCACTTCCTAGTTCAAATTGACCACAGACCTCTCAGATGGCTAATGCAAATGAAAGGGGAAAATCCAAAACTTTTGAGGTGGTCCATCTCCCTACAGGGAATGGACTTTGAAGTGGAACACAGACCTGGGACTGCCCATGCCAATGCAGATGGACTTTCCAGGTTCTTCCACTTAGACAATGAAGACTCCCAAGGGCAAGGTTAGTCTCATCACCTTTTGTTTGGGGTGGGGGGGGAAAGGGGGGGTGGTGGTGAGAATGTGCCCTCTTTCTTGCATGGTATGCCCCCACTTTTTGCTGAATTTTCTGATGTGCTTTGACTGAGTGTGCCCTGGGCTCCTGCCAATCAGGTACCCAGGGCCTGTGTTCCTTCCCTTAAACTGCATTGAAGCCTAAACCCAATTGGCATCTCTGGCCACAGGTAGGCCCCTGGTAAATGGTACCACTGGTACCCAGGGCACTGTGACCAGAGAAGGCCTCCAAGGGCTGCAGCATTTATTGTGCCACCCTTGGAGGCCCTGTACCCTGACACACACACACACACTGCCTTTGCAGGCTGCGTGTCTTGGTGCAGAACAAAGTGAAGAGTCGACATGGCACACATCCCTATGTGCCATGCCCACAAACCACTGCCCTGGCATACCTCAGTCACCCCTCTAGCTGGGTGCCCTATGCCAGTGGTGAGGGTACAGGTGCATGAGCCCTGTGCCCCTACAGTACCCAAGTCCATTCCTGGGCACTGTAAGTGCAGTGCTGCCATTAAGAGTATATGGTGCTGGGAGTTTGTCATTACGAACTCCACAGCCCCATAATGGCTACACTGAAGACTGGGAAGTTTGTTATCAAACTTCTCAGCACATTAAACCCACACTGATGCTAGTGTGGGATTTAACACTGAAGACTGGGAAGTTTGATATCAAACTTCTCAGCACATTAAACCCATACTGATGCCAGTGTGGGATTTAATGTAAAATGCACAACAGAGGGCATCTTAGAGATGCCCCCTGAAACTCGACCAACTCCCAGTGACCTGACTGAGTGGCTGCCGAGGCTGCCACCCCCAGACATGTTTCTGGACCCCTGGAGTCGAGAGCTTGCTGCTCTCGGGGCCTGAAACAATGCACATCCTAGGACGAGGTGCCAAGCCTCCTCCCCCAGGATGGGCAGGGTTCACGAAGGAGAAGCTTCAAAGGCATACCGCCTTTGTGAGCCTTTCCAGACCACTTGCTGTACTCAGCAACTGGTCCCCACTGGTTCCACCCCCCCCTTTGGGCGGGAGACCCGGCGGAAAAAACAAAGTGAGGAAGAGAGGTGTGCCCACCTCTGCCAACTCCACCCCTAGGGTGGGGGAGGCGAGGTGAAGCACAACCTCGAATCCCCGCCATCTTGAGGATGGGGGGACCCAGCCACCCAAGGACAGGCTCCTGCCCCCCTCCCACTGGAGAGTGGCAGAGTAGGGGGTGTACCCACCCCAGGGAAGGGACCCATTGGTCCCTGCCCTTTACCTACCTGTAACGCCCCTAAATTCAGTATTTAGGGGCACCCTGAACCTTCCTTCCTCAGATCCCGATTCTGAAACAACAAGAAGAACAAGAAGAAAGAAGACCAGCCGTGCAGCTGCTAACAAGAGGACGACACCAACTGACTTGGCCCCAGCCCTACCGGCCTGTCGAACCTCGAACCTGCTAAACCCCGGCCTCTTCAGTGGTCAGCAACCTCAAAAACCCCGGAGGACCCGACTGCCTTGCTCCACTAAAAGACTGGGACTCCCACGAGCAGTGGTTCTGCTCAAAACATCTGCAACCCCAGGCCAGCCTGAGACCGCGGATCCTGCCCACTCTGCACCCGCCGAGCCCGGCCCGAGCCAAAGTGGACAAAGACCACGAGGACGTCCCCCTGGCGACTGTGACCAAGAATCCAGCACCCAAGGACTCCCCTAGACGCTCCTGACGACGCCTGCAGCCTCAACACCAGGGACCCCTCCAACCGCGACCAGCAGAGGGTAAGATTTCCCGACGCCTAAAGACACCCTGCACCCGGCGCCCCACGGCCCTCTGTGCCCAACTCCTGGGTGTCTACCCCTCCTACAGCATCCCAACTTACCTCTCGAAGTGGTGGTCGCACCTGAAGAATCACCGTCCCCAAGTTTGCAGCCTTTGTTCGACTTGCAGCTTTCCCATTGAAATCCATTGGGTGCCCGACGGCCCAAAAGCCCACTGCACCCGGCCGCCCCAGTGCCGCTGAGGGTGCACCAACTACCCTGTTCGACTTCCCCACTTGCCCCGAGTAAGTGACCAGGAGCTTTGCTCCCACAGCCGAGTGGCCTGTCTGCCAGCAACCACCAACCAAAGGCTAACGTTGGGCCTACTCTCTCTGCACCCGGCCGCCCCTGTGCCGCTGAGGGTGTAACAACAGTACAAACCTGAACCTGGGAGACCCCAGAATCTTGCCCCAGAACCTTAACTCTGCCAGCCGAGTACCTACCTGAAAGCCGATAACTTGCATTTTCTCCATAGGGTAACATTGACTGGTTTTCACTTGGAAATTCTTCTAAGTGTCAAGTTTTGGAACTTTGAAATATTCACTAAAAATCGTCCGAATATCCAAAATCGAAATTACTCACCTGTTCTCAGGAGAGATCCCAGTGCTGGATTTAGGTACCCAGCACTGACTAGAAAAAGTGATTACAACTGTGATTTTCCGGTAACTTGATTTTCCTCCATAGGATAACATTGCCAGGTTTTTGCCAGAAATTCTTCTAAGTGTCAATTTTTGCAACATACAAATATTCCTTAAAAATCGCCTGTTTAACAAAAACGATTTCTTTCAACTGTTTACAGGCAATGCACCAGGGCTGAATCCAGGATCCAGCCCTGAGTAAGAAAAACGTTCGTAAAGTAATTCTATTACAGTTTACTTAAAAATCGCATTGAGCTCAATGTTATAGTATACCAAGTATTGTGTTGCCTATTGCAACCCCTGTGCCATATTGCCTTTAAAGTCTATTGTTCATTGAAAGTATTCAACAAACAGCATCTTATTTTGAGAAAGTATTTTTATGCAAACCTGTGGTTCTAAAATAAAACAGTATATTTTTTATACAAAACAATTGGCCTAGAGTTCAGTTCTTGAGTGTGTGGTTTCATTTGCTGACTGAGTGTGTACATCAAATGCTTTACACTGTCCTCTGATACTGCCTTACTGCTCGACCAAGCTACCACTTTAGAGAGTAAGGTTCTATCTAACTTTAACCTCTGCCAAACCTCTGGAGACCCTTGGACTCTATACACACTGTACCTCACTTTGGTGCAGTATATATAGAGCCAGTTTCTTACAGTACCTTCTTGCTGTTTTTATAATATTCTGTGTCGATGTTTTAGATGTACTGAGAAACAGTTTGTTCCTGTAATTACAAATACTTTTACTGTAATGTGTTCATTCTTCTTAGTGCAGTGTGTGTGATTCTGTGAAAAACAAAATAGGTTTGTTACTGTTACCAGGGTGTCCCTGATACAGATGGTTAGTAACCCAAAAGCAATAACTAATCCAACAATACACTGATTAGAATTCTGTAGGGCTGTAATAACCTATCTTTCATATTCATCATTGGTGCTTTGAACCAAGTTAATCCGTGTCACCTTCAGGTGTCATGATCGGAACTTTTCTTACCAACTTTGGTGCGCTGAGATGATTCTCGATTTCGGCTTTTGAAGGTGCTGGTTTGTCCGAGGTAAGGGTGACCCTTTCCGGTAGCCACAGTGCTGCCTATAATGTAACGCCAGAGCAGACTGTGCCTTACAGAAGGAGATACCAAAATAGGAAAAACCCAGAAGGGAAAAAAGCCTCTTACTGCAGACTGAGACTCCAGGAAAAGAAAGAGGGCGATAGAAGAAGCCACGGATGAGACCAGAATATACCAGCGAGGGAGAATCCGACCAGAAGACAGGAGACTTTAGGCAGGAGAAAAAAAGCACCAATAGAATCCAAATAGGGACAGGAAGAGCCAACAGGAACGAGGATATGTCAGTCAGGAGCAAGATGTGCCAACAGGATAATGACACACCAGCAGGAGCAGGAAGTGCTGCAACGCAGAAAGATGAAAGATTCAGCCCCTTATATACCCAGAAACAAGAAGTGATGAGACAGAAAGTGAACAACCACTATCTTGCATAGGGAAGTGGTAATGGAATAGGTAAGAGAAGTCGCCTTCTTTGAATGGTGTAAGAAAACCATTCCCAAGGAATGCTGGGAACAAGGCTGCAGGATTATGAGATGAAGACTGCAGGAAAAATGGCTCCTCAACACATGATGGCTGCTAGAGTTTGTAATTTTGATCTTCTAAGTGTGAGGTAAGTGCTGCACAGGGAGCCGCAGCTCCAAACCTAGGACCACAGCACCCCTGAAACATCAAAGAAATAGCAACGGGCCTCCGCATGGATCTGCAGCGTGCCCGATATGTGGGGAGCCGAGCCGCGGGCTGAATTGCGTCCCGCGACTGATTATGTGTCGGCGTCGCGGGACGCACCCGTGACACCAAAATAGCAACAGCAGGCTGCCGTGTAGAACCGCAGCGTGCCCGAGGGAAGAAGGGAGGGCGTGGGCTGAACCGCAGCCCGCGGCGGTGAAGAAAGAGGCATAACGGGCTGCGGTCCGGCTAGCGATGTTACAGTAGGTCCCCCTCCCGAGGTCCCGGGTTTAGTAGGGAAAAGCCGAATAAGAAAAAGATAATAAATAGGCGGACAAGAAATGGAGCATGAACATCCTCCCAAGACCCGTCACTGGGTGGATAACCCTTCCAATGAATCAAAACTGTAAATGGTTTCTAAAAAACCGGGAGCCACATATTTCCTGGACCTCATACTCAGGAACATTGTTGACTAGAACAGGAGGAGGTCAAGAAAAGACCCTTATGATGTATGGTTTAAGTAGAGAAGTATGGAACACAGGGTGCACTTTCCAGGAACGAGGCAACTGCAGTTGAAAAGACACTAGGTTCACTACTTGAGTGATCTTGAAGGGGCCATAAAAGCATGGCCTAAACTTAAGGGACAGGCGATGGGGTATTTTGATGAGAGCCAAACCTTATCATTCACCTAATATGATGGGTACTGACGTCGAAAGGCATCAGTGGTATTTTTTATTCTTTTTGGTGTCCTGCAGGTTCGAATGAATCTTTTGCCTTACTGCTCGATGTTGGGTAAAGAAGGATGCTGCTGCAACAGAAGTAGAATAATGTAAAGCCGAGGGAAAGGCTCTGGGATTGTAGCTTACACACAGAAAAAAAGGGGTAGTTTTGGATGCTCTGTGAACAGCATTATTATAGGAAAACTCTGCTAGGGGCTAGTAGGTAGTCCAATCCCTTTGGATAGAATTACAGAAACAAAGATATTGTTCTAGACCTTGGGTAAGGTGCTTGGTTTGACCGTTGGTTTAGGGATGAAACCCAGAGGAGAGGGCTACCTCTATGTGGAGAGATTTGCAGAAGTGTTTCCAGAACTGGGATATACATTGAGGACCTCTTTCGGATATAATAACCTGTGGAAGGCCTCTTCCCGCTCACCCCTAACACTCCACGACACGGCTTTCCCACTGGGGTGGTGCGATGCAGAGGTTAAATATCTAGGAATTGTTGTCACTAGAGATAGGGAGGCCCTAATGCGAGCTCATTATAGCACTACGCTTGAAGGTCTGGCAGACTCCATTACTAGGTGGATTTCCATGCCACGGTCACTGGCAGGTCGCCTGGCACAGATTAAAATGGTCATCTTGCTCAAACTGCTTTATCTCTTGATTAATATTCCCTATTCCCCCAGCCACACCTTTTTTAAACTACTAAAAACACAACTTATCCAACTAACATGAGGATGGAAACAACCCAGGAACCGCTGGGACGTGCTGATGCAACCCTTTTCACAAGGAGGGTTTGAAGTCCCTGATTTTGTACTGTTCTTTATCTGCACTCAAGCGCATTACGCAGCGTACTACTTCCATCCCCCCTCCTATATGCCGCACTTAGCGATAGAGCAGGGATATATGACCCCCATACTGAGGACGGTCTTTTTTGGGCACACACTCGCAGGAAGCAGGCACCAATGCCACCACCGTAGATCGCATCACAGCTGCATGGCGGGGCCTGGCCGGAAGGCTGAATACCTGCACGCTATATTCCCCTCTCCTACCATTATCTTATCACCCACAACTCCCAGTGACTCACGAGGCGGGGTGCCAGCAGATGCTCCTTAACGCCAGAATACATACATGGGGAGACATGCATAGGGAGGGAACTTTCCGGAGTCGAGAATCTTTTTTCGAGGGCAGGGCACCATCTCCAATGGAGATATTTTTACACATAAGGCTGAGACACAATGTCAAAGCATCTACCCCCGATTTCCCCCGAGAGCTCCAGATACTAACCTCATTACACACGCTATTGCATACACCAAATCCTACCCATATAGTTGCATTACTATACTGATGCACTCAAACAGGACTAGACGCAGTGCCGGGGGGGGGGGGCGAGACTGGGTTGGGAGGCTAAGTTAGGCACTACTCTTGGCGATCAGCAATGGACCTATTGCTGTCAGCAAATGGGGGAGATTACAGGCAGCAGCCGACTTCGAATCATACATTAGAAATTCATACACCGGATGTACTACACCCATGTCCGACTCAACCGCTACCGATTGCGCCCTAAAGATAAGTGCGACCGGTGTGGTACGGAAGGACCTGATTTTCTCCATGTAGCAGCATGGGCTTGCTCTGAAGTCCACAGATATTGGATGCAAATAGAGAACGCCCTTTACCAGATTACAAGGACACAACCGCAGCTTGCTCCTCTCGTGGCATTACTAGGGTATACTGAAAAGGTGGATGTCACAATCAGACAATACGTATCGATTGGTTTGCTCATGGCCAAGTGGAGGGTGGCATGCAGATGGGGTCAGGGGAGGGCTCCTAAATTTAAAGATTGACTAAGGGGACCTGATATATTACCAGGAACAGTTATCAATATATTCTGAACTGATGCCTCCATCCTCCGTACCGAGAGATATCTGGGATTCCCTCAAGTCATACCTGTTACTAAATCCATCGGATACCGGGGAGACACACAATCTAGACTGAGTTGGTGGCTGAACTGCCCTGACAGGACTTTGGAGGAGCGGGGGGTTGGGGAGGGCAGTCCCTCCACTGAATACCAGGGGGAAAGGTGCTACTGGGATTTCTACATGACGGGTCCCCGGTCTCCCTACCCTTGAGGAGGGGCCTGGAAGGGCTGGGCACTGAGATCAGACCGAGCTTGGTGGGAGGGGAACTAAACACCGGGTGCACAGGCATATGGGCTAAGTTTCGAAATGTAAACATGATGTACTAAAGAGACTGTACCTGTTGAATTCTTAATAAAGAAACTTTTTATTTTATTTTAAATAATAACCTGTGGTAGTCTATGTAGATTAAAGATCTCCTGTATGATGATCTTTCCTAATTCTTTTGCAGTAGGCAGTTTCCTCAGGGCGGTAAAATGTGCCATCTTGGAAAATGAGTCCACTGTCACCATAATGTCGTGGTTTCCTGCAGACAGAGGCAAGGAAGAGATAAAATCAGTGGACACTGTATGCCATGGTGCTGGAGGAACAGGCAGAGGTTGAAGTAATCCCATAGGTCTGGTATGAGGAGTCTTGGCTTGAGCACAGGTCGGACAGGAGGATACGTAGGTTCTGGTATCCTCTCGTATTGATGGCCTGCAAAAGGATCGAAGTGTTAACTCAAAAGTATTCTTGAAACCACGGTGTCCAGCAATGTGAGAATCTTGACACATTTACAAGGCTTCTATTTGCACCTTTTTTGTGGAAAGGAATAACACCTTTTCTTTGGAGTATTATTAGTTGCATTGGTTGAGTTGAATGGTCACTCTCTTCCGCTCTTCTTTAGTTAGGGTTGCTTAGCCTGACTGGATCCTATCTAGAAATGATTGAACGTTACCAATGATGTTCTGTGGTTCTATAATGTTTTGTTGCAGAAGAGTTGGACTTTCATGATATCGGGGTGACAGAGTGCCTGCTAGAATGTTTTGAGAACTAGGTATATAGGTAATGGTGAAGTCATACTGACTGAAGAAGTAGGCCCACTGAGCCTGGCGGCTGGTCTGGTACTGAATACTGCAAAGACACTGTAGATTTCTGTGGACTGTCCTGATATCAAATGGCTTTTTAGTACCCATTAGGCACAGTCTCCATTAACGACAAGCTAGTTTCATCGCTAATAGTTCCAGAACTGAGTAATTCCTCTAAGAATCTGACAGCACTTGTGATAGATAAAAAAAACAGGTATTCCAGCCCATCGTGTTTTGGTCTTTGTAGTAGAACAGCTCCCACTGCCCTGTCAGAGGCGTCTGTTTCCACTATTAACTTCTTAGTCGTGTCTGGATGGTGCAGAATTGGAGCCTCAGTGAAGGCCCATTGTAAGGTCTGAAAAGGCTTCTCCGCAACTTCAGTCTATTTAAATCCCTGCATGAGGTTTTCCTTTTTAAAGTTTGAGATATAAAACTTGTTTGGTGGGCAAAGTTATCAACGAACTGGTGATAAAAATGTGTTAATCCCAGGAAACATTGGGTTTCTTTGATAGTTGAAGTCCGGTCCAATATAGCTTCTATCTTTTGTGGATCCATGGCAACTTCCGTCTTATTGATTTGATAACCCAAATAACTCCACCTCAGGTCGGTCAAACTCGCATTTCTCCGATTTACAAAACAAACTGTTCTGACATAACCTTTCCAGTACTTGAATGACGTGTGTAATGAAGGTCAGGATTAGTAGCATAAACTAGAATGTCATCCAGAAATATTACAACAGTCTGGTTTAGGAGTTCTGCTAATAAATTGTCCATAAATCTTTGCAAGATGGAGGGGGCATTGGTAAGCCCAAAGGGTATGACCCGATATTGGAAATGACCTAGTGCGATTCAAAAAGCAGTCTTCCACTCATCTCTTTCTTTGACTCGAAGGAGATGATATGCACCCCGGAGGTCTAATTTGGTAAATAACTGTGCCCCTTTGCCGGATTCTAATATGTGCTTGATTAAAGGCAAGGGACCACGATAATGTATCGCTATTTTATGCAATCCTCTAAAGTCTATACACAGTCAAAGATCCTTGGTCTTTTTTAGCATGAAGAAGAGCGGTGCCCCGGCAGGCGATGATGACTGTGTGATTAGACTGCTTTGAAGGTTTTTTTCCGAGATATTGCTTAAGTGTCTCTGTTTTGGTGAGAGAATATACCCTTCCGAAAGGTACGGTGGCCCAAGATTCAAGAGAAATGGAACAGTCACACTCTATGCGGAGGTATCAAACTCTATGGTTTCTGGAACAAGTCAGCATATTCTTGATAATGATCAGGGACTCTGTGTACCATATTTATGGAGGTACACTCATATTCCTTCAATATAGCCATCCCCTTAGGTGACCAATATTCATCAGTAGCGTTAACAAAATTGTTGGCAAAAATGTGAACACAAGGAAATGGTCCTGGTTTCCCAGTTGATAACGGAATTGTGTCTAATCAGCCACGGAATCCCCAATATCATTACATAGTTTGAAGAGGCTATAAGGTCGAAAGACAGGTATTCTTGATGCCTTTCAAACGTCAGTCGTAATGATGGTGTCATTTCTTTGACTGGGCCGGAGACAAGAGGGGTTCCATCCACTGTATGCACCTAGTCAGGTGTTTCCTTGGGGATGCAGAGCATTTGGTTTTCCGTGGCCCAGTTCTCGTCCCGATATAATCCACTGGCGCCGCAGTCCAACAAGACTAATACTCTTTCCTCAGTAGCACTCGTTAGCCCCAGAAGCATAGGTAAGAGAAAAAGAGAATTAGAGGTTTCTTTTGAATAACAGATTGAAGGTATACCAGACGATCCCGCCCTCTCGCTTTTTTTTTTGCTTTTGTTTTTTTACGGAGTTTTATATAGCGCGAACTTGACCCGAAGGTATTGGGTATCAGAGCGCTTTTCATAGCACGAGTTGCGTTACATGAGGACACATTAATTTTTGCTAGGCACAGGGAGATTAAGTGATTTGCCCAGAATCACAGGATGTTCAGCGTCATTGACGAGACTCGAACGCAGTTCCTCAGATTCGAGATCCACCGCCCTAGCCGTTAGGCCAACTCCTCTCCCCTCCTCTCGCTTCTTATAGAGGGCAGGACCCGGCATTTCCCGATGGCTTTGGTGGACAAACAGGGCAGCTACGAATCAGATGGCTGGAAGATCCACAATAGAAACATAATCCTTGTTTCCTCTTACGTTCTCGTTCGACTTCAGACAAGGGTTGTCGAGCTACACCTATCTGCATAGGTTTTTCTCTGGTCGGAGGAGAGGTTTCAGGCAGAGATGCATCTGTTCTACGAGTAGTGGAACGTGCTGTTCCTGTGTTTTGCTAGACACTAGCTTTTCGCTTCTCTAGCCAGTGTTCATTGAGAAGGTGTTCAACAGTTAAGGCCAAGCCCATCAGGCCAGCCATGGTATCAGCTTGAGGGGAATGCACCAGTTTGTGCTTGATTTCTGCACAAAGACCTCTGTGAAAGAGGGTAAATAAGGTGCGTTCCACCCAAATGGTCTCTGCAGCTAGCTGACTGAAACAAGTTATATTTTGTAAGACATCTTAGCTCCCTTGCTGGATAGCGCATAAAGCTTCTTCTGCCGAGGTTTCCAGGCCAGGTCTTTCAAACATTCATTTGAAAGCAGAGACAAATGTCGTATAATTCGATAAATGCGGATCTTTTGTGGCTATCAAAGGTGTCGCCCAGGCCAATGCTGGACCAGACAAGGCACTGATCAGATATCCGACCTTGTTTCTATCAACTGAAAACTGGGTTGGACAAAAGACAAAGAAAACTGTCAAAGAATCCAGGAATTCCTTTAATTGTTTGGGTCACCATCATAATAAGGAATTTCCTGATTGCAAGAACCTGCCATAATGCTAAGTTTTCATCTCACAATTGTTGCAAATCCTGAGCTTGTTGGACGGCGTGCATTAGGGCTTGTGCTGCTTCTGCTGATCCTTCGGGAGGCAATGCTTGGGGAATCTCCATGGTATCAAAACCAGGACGGAGTTTTGGGCATTGCAATCTGTCACGCTCAAAACTTCTCTTTCCAACTTTGGTCCGCTAAGATGATTTTTGATTTCGGTTCTTGAAGGTTCTAGCCTGTCCGAGGTAAGGACGACCCTTTCCGGTAGCCACGGTGCTGCCGACAATGTAACACTAGAGTAGACTGTGCCTTCCAGGAGGAGCCCCAAAGAGGAAAAACCTCAAAGGGAAAAAAACTCTTACTGCAGACTGACACTCCAGGAAAGAAAAGAAGGTGATGGAAGAAGCCACAGATGAGACCAGAATATAACAGCAAGGGAGAATCAGACCAGAAGACAGGCGACTCCAGGCAAGAGAAAAAAGGCACCAATGGAATCCAAATAGGAACAGAAAGCGCCAACAGAAACGAGGTACGTCACTCAGGAGCAAGATGCACCAACAAGAGCAAGGACACATCAGCAGGAGCAGGAAGTGTTGCAACACAGACTGATGAACGATTCAGCCCCTTATATACCCAAAAACAGGAAATGATGTGACAGGAAGTGAACAGCCACCATCTTGGATAGGGAAGTGGTAATAGAAAAGATAAGAGAAGTCACCACATTAGAATGGTGTAAGAAATCCATTCCCAAAGGAATGCTGGGAACAAGGCTGCAGGATTATGGGATGAAGACTGCAGGAAAAATTGCTCCTCAAATGATGGCTGCTAGAGTTTGTAAATTTTATCTCTTAAGTGTGAGGTAAGTGCTGCACAGGGAGGCGCAGCTCCAAAATCAGGACCGCAGCGCCCCTGACATCAAAGGAACAGCAACATACCGCCGCTTCATGGATCCACTGCGTGCCTGATATGTGGAGGGACGAGCCGCGGGCTGAACCGTGATGTGCCTAAGAGAAGGAGGGAGGGGCTGCGGGCTGAACCGCAGCCTGCAGCGTTGAAGACAGTGGCGTCGCAGGGTGCGGTCCGGCCCGCGGTGTTTAACAGTGGGTGGGAAAGCACACCTTGTAGAACTACGCCAAAATCATAGTTCATGCAACAGATATCCTCCAACTGAATGAGTATATCTGTGTGAAGCACTTCAAGATGTTCATGTCAAACCCTATACAGAAGTATCTGCTACAGGTAGACAGGCTGCCTGTGACCGATCAGAAGGAAGCCTACTTTGATGCCCACCACTGAACTACCAGAAGGAATAACTCCAGAGTAGTAGCGGATGGGTTCCTGTTGCCTGCACATACAGCTCCTTCTAACCTAGTCACCTGAGTTGTGGTGGAAATAACTGTTCCATTCAGTCTTGGTGTGTGGCTAATAAAGGGCTAATAAAGTGCTAAATCAACTCATCACCTCATCACAGTGCTAGTCACCTTTTTCTATCCGGGTCAATAAATCACCCGTGAATATAAGGCATATTGAGAATCCATATGTATGTTTCTAGATAGAACAGGCAGAGCACTTTCGCTACCAGTACTCATCCTGCACTGAAAAAGATTGTGTATAATTTTCATATCAGATCAAGTATATGGTGGTTCAGGATATATCTGGGTATTAGAGCACCATGTACTCTGGTTAGACAGTTTTTGCCAGGCCTATAGAGTAATCTGGCCAGTCAGAGCGCCCACATTAAAAATCCTCACAGAGTCCTGAACATTTTCTCACAGGTGTGAGAGGAAAATATTTGATTTTACCTAGTTTGAGGTTTGCAGGGCATTCTGGGTAAGAAAATGCAGTGGGATTCACTCCCCGTCACACCACCCTAGATTCACTGCCTCTCACGTTTTCAGAAATATCCAGGTTTAGGAGGTTTTCCTGAATGACAACTGAACTTGGGCCCAAATGCCACTGTTACTCATATCGCCAAAATGGGTCAATTTTGATGCCAAAAATTGAATGTCTCCACGTTGTGATTTTGGACCTTTCCTATTGCGGGCACTAGGCCCAATCACATAAGTGGGGTGTCATTTTTATCAGGAGAAGTAAGGGAACACAGAATAGTTATAAATTGAATTTCTCACCATTTATGGCTTCCAATTGCAATTGCAAACAAAAGGCCCTGGGTGTAGCTGGGAGGGGTCATCCTACCAGGATGGGCGGGACCGAGCTGTCTCCTTCCCCACATTTCAACCTGCTGCCTCAAGCACATTCACAAAGGAACTTGACACCAGCTTATTTTCTCCCACTTGGAACCTGGGTGGGGAAGAAAGAAGGAACTTTCGAGAACCAGATGTAGTCCACTCTAAACGTTTCCCCCACTTCAAAGGGTGGTACTAGGTATAAATATTGGACCTTCTGAGCCACTCATCATTTTAATCCTGGACCTGCAGAGAACCCACAGAAGGAGGACTGCCTTGCACCTCATAGGACTGCCCTGCTGCTACCAGAAGGCTGCCCTGCTGCTTTAAGCCTGCCTTGTACCCTCAGAGGACTGCCCTGTTCCTGGAGGCCAGCTTTGCTGCTTGATCCCAGGACTATCAGTGACTTCAATGGTAAGCTGGCTGATCTCCTGTTCTGAGCTCCAGGGACACAACAAGCTCCAGAGGCCTCCCTGCAACTGCTCTGTTAACCTGCTGAAACTGGACCTGCAAATGGACCTGCCCGACCCCTGCTGGCCTCTGCTGGATTGTGTTCCTCATCCCCGAGAGGTACCTCCCCAGGTCCTGGACCCTTGGCTGGCATCAGTTGAGCTCTCCTGTGAAATTCTGAGGTTTAGAACTCTGCAAGCAGATTTTGAGATTGCACCTTTTTGAATAGGACTAACCTAGTCCCTCTATCTGGCCTACACTCCTTCGCGGTCGGCCTAAACTTGTGACTTTGTCCCGGTCTAGCGCAACCAGATGGTTGTGTGACGTTACAACGCATGCCATTACCCCGCGTGCAGTTACAACGCATACCTTTACCCCGACTTGCTGTCGGGGTGCGCTGGAAGTTGGAATAGTATAATTTACTACTCCAATTCCAGTGTGTGTAACAGTAGGGAAGGTGTTGGAGTTAAATCCAACACCTTCTACCCCCTGCAACAAGCCTTTCGCGTTGTAACGACATGCTGGGTAATGGCATGCGTTGTAACGCATGCGTTGTAACGGTTGTTTCCCAACCAGATACCCACAATTAGAGATTTCTGTTTCTTGATGCTATTTTTACTTAAACCTTTAAAATAGCTTATCTCCAGTTCTGCTGATTAGATTTTTACCATTTTGGTCTCATATGTATACTATTTTTCTAAATTGGATTGGGATTTTTATTTATTAAGGTTTGTGCGCTGCATAAATACTTAATACAGTGTCTCCAAGTTAAGCCTGGCTGCTTTTGTGCCAAGGTACCAGAGGGTTAAGCACAGGTTAATTTAGTGACTTTTGTAGTTCACCCTGACAAGGATTGTGGTTGTTGCTTGAGAAGGGTTTTCACCCCCTGGCCTAATCCCCCAATCAAAAACCCAATTTTTTACAAGTAGGCAGCTGGATAAACAAAATAATCACAGCTGCATGGAGGTCAAGCACTTGTTTTGCGGAAGCACACATCTGCTACCCAATCAAAACATGTACTATTGGCTCCCAACATGTGGGCAGAGCCAAAGCCTCTTTTAGTGATGCTCACATACTTGTGTGGCGGCAGTTGCACTGTCGAACCAGACCATAAAGATGGCATGATTTGCTCCTTTGCAAGGTTAGTCACTGTTAGTCATGGCTGCTCCTGGGTGGTGGGCCTGAGAGACTGTGAGAGCATTCACTTTCACACTTTAAGGCTTTGAAGACAGGCTGTGCATTGGGCGGTCAGAACAAGAACTGAAGTTTAAGAAACTAGGGGTGTACTAAAAGCCGAAGCAATGCTTACGATGTAGTCTGAAGCATAAGGCACTTCAAGGATGCAGACGTGCAGAAACCATCATAACCACTTTGGCCACGCTGGTGGTTTTCTTGGAGACTTGTCTGAACGCTACACTGTGCATGTAAACGGTCTGATGATGCAATTATGTTTCCCTATTACAAGCTCAGTACTGAAGACCCTATATAAGAGGTACTCGGTACCAATATCCTGTGGGATTGAGACCCAGCACAGGCCATAGGGCGAACCAAACTCGCCAGTCCCATCCACCATACAGAACTCTAACTTTGACAAGTTTGAGACTGAGCTTGGTGGGGGCAAGGCCAGAGTGCAGTGTCTTTACTTTCCTCGATCCCTCGCTTTTACTAGCTCCCGTACTCCATTGCTAGGACTTCTTGGTTGGGTTGGGCTGGCAGTTAGTAAGGGTTACTGTGATTCACCTGCAATGATCTGCAAACCAGAAAGATTAACAAACATAATACCTAAACATGCAAAGAGAAATATCACCGAAGAGGGCCCAAAGAAGAATACCAAAGTTCATAAGCAGTAAAGTGTGTCTAACAACAAACACCCAACAGCAACAGGAGAGGGAACAAATTACCACAATTAAAACATAAGGTCTCATAACAACCATTAGACAGGCAACAGCCGCCATGGGAACCTGAGAAGCATTATAAACATGAACAATGCACCAAAATCAATCAAAAGCTTGACAACATCCAAGAAGGAATGACTATCCAAAAAACACTATAAAATCTGAGGAACAAGAAAATATCAAGTGAGCATCAAAGAAAGACTGGTAACTATCACTAAAAATAAAGAGAACGACCCAAGTGCCAATCAAACACACCACAAAACCCAAGGCAGTCTAACAGCGACCACTAACACCGCGTGTAGAGCTAAAACATAAAAAATACATCTGACAGCAGCGATTGTCTTGCCATTCTACTGCTTTGTGTAGCTGTGCCCCTACCACTCCATCGCTACCCATCCACAGGGCTTTCAAACACGCACAGCCACATCATTGTACCCTCTCCTTCCCCTTCTCACCCCGGTCCCATCCTAACACTTCACTGCCTGCACCTCTCGCTCTCTTATTCCCAGCCATCTACCTTCCCCTGCTGGCTACCATTTCTCAGGGACAGTCTCCCCCTCTCCCTGGCTCTGCTGATTCTCCATCTGCCCTCTCTTTTAGGCTACCTTTGCTATCTCCCTAGTTCTCGTTTCCTTACCCTCCTGATTCTATGACTATCTGCACCATCACCCTGGCTGTGCTGATTCTCTCTGCTTTCTTGGTGTGCTGCCTTCCGAACTCCTGCATGTCTCTTTTTCTTACTCTCCTGTCTTCTCAGTTTCTCTGACTCCCTCTCCAGGACTACCCCTCTCTGCTTGGCTGTCTATTTGTTCTTTCCAGTCTCACATCTCTCTCTTTCTCTCGCTCTCTCAGAAGCTGTGTTTTTTATTTATCGCCTTGTTGTTTCGCTCACTCTATCTTCCCAATCACGTGAGTTGTGCCGCTTCCTCTAGATGGTTACCTTCTTACCCTGCTATTTCTTTCAGTCTCTCTGCCTGCCTATTGTGCCCTCTCTCTGTTTTCCCCACTCTCTGTTCCCCTCGCTTTCCGTAGGTGTTTTTTCTCACCCTTCTATTTGTTTTGTAACCTTGCTATTTCTTTTAGTCCTTCTGTTGTCTTTCAGTGAACTGTCTCTCCCATCTCTGCCAGGCTGTCTGTTTTCTTACCCCGCTGTTTCTTTTAGTCCTTCTGTTGTCTTCCTGTGGACTCTATCCCATCTCTACCAGGCTGTTTTCTTACCCTGCTGTTTCTTTTAGTCCTTCTGTTCTTTACCAATAGAAAGTCTCTCCCATCTCTGAATTCTTACCCTGCTGTTCCTTTTAGTCCCTCTGTTGTCTTCCAATGGACTGGACTGTCTCTCTCATCTCTGCGTCGCTGTTTTCTTACCCTACTGTCTCTTTCAGTCTCACTGCTTCGTCTTCTTGGGGATTGCCTTCCTCTAACTTTCTGTTTGTTGCCATACTCTTGCGTTTCTCTCAATGTATCTGCCCCCTCGGGCCTACCCCCCTTCCTTTCCTCTCCCTTACTCGGTCTCCTTATCCTGGTGTTTCTGTCAGTATGCATGCTCTCTTGGAGCTGTCTCCCACATCTCCCTATCCAGTGTTTCTCTAGGTCTGTCTGCTCTCTTGGAGCTCTACCCCATCTCCCTATCCAGTGTTTCTCTAGGTCTGTCTGCTCTCTTGGAGCTCTACCCAGTCTCCCTATCCAGTGTTTCTCTCGGTCTGCCTGCTCTCTTGGAGCTGTCTCCCTCATCTCCCTATCCAGCGTTTCTCTCGGTCTGCCTGCTCTCTTGGAGCTGTCTCCCTCATCTCCCTATCCAGCGTTTCTCTCGGTCTGCCTGCTCTCTTGGAGCTGTCTCCCTCATCTCCCTATCCAGTGTTTCTCTCGGTCTGCCTGCTCTCTTGGAGCTGTCTCCCTCATCTCCCTATCCAGTGTTTCTCTCGGTCTGCCTGCTCTCTTGGAGCTGTCTCCCTCATCTCCCTATCCAGTGTTTCTCTCGGTCTGCCTGCTCTCTTGGAGCTGTCTCCCTCATCTCCCTATCCAGTGTTTCTCTCGGTCTGCCTGCTCTCTTGGAGCTGTCTCCCTCATCTCCCTATCCTGTGTTTCTCTCGGTCTGCCTGCTCTCTTGGAGCTCTACCCCGTCTCCCTATCCAGTGTTTCTCTCGGTGTGCCTACTCTCTTGGAGCGGTCTTCACTACCTCCCTATCCAGTGTTTCTCTCGGTGTGCCTGCTCTCTTGGAGCTGTCTCCCTCATCTCCCTATCCTGTGTTTCTCTCGGTCTGCCTGCTCTCTTGGAGCTGTCTCCCTCATCTCCCTATCCAGTGTTTCTCTCGGTGTGCCTGCTCTCTTGGAGCGGTCTCCCCCACCTCTCAATCCAGTGTTTCTCCCAGGACTTGGGGCTGTCTTCTTACTCTTGTGGGGACTCAGTTTTGCTACCACCAGTCATGTGTACCGCTATCCCCACTCCAGCCTGTTACCTCAGTCTCTCTGGCCCTCTTTTGTGACTGTCTCCCTTACTCTCCGTGTCTATGCCATGCGGTTTCTCTTCATCTCATAGCAGAGCTCTCAAGGTTCCCACTCCATGCACACGTAGCTCACCCAGGCGATGGTTTTATACGCATTTCATTGCTGAGACTTGTGACTAATGTTATAAAGGCAACAAAATACATACCACAAGTCTGAGAGTGCAAAGCAGAGAGGCCTGGTCTGACCCAGTTACCGAGACCCAGAGCACCTGAGAGGCGGCCGCAGTCCCTCACCCCGGCCCTCTTACCTGCAGGGGTCCGAGGCTGGTTGTCTCCGGGGCTCGGGGTCCGTCTCCAGGGCTCAGGTCGCCGGCTCTGGCTCCCTCGGGCTGACTGGGTCTATGAAGGCATCCTTTGGGTCCTGGAGGCTCGATGGTCGAGGGTAGGTCTGTGGCTGCCCTTTACACACCGGGTCTTCGCGGTCACTAGTCCCTAGGGCCCTGAGGTCTCGGGAGTCCACCCGCCTGTCTCTGCGCCCCCCCCCCCCGGGGTCTATGGGGGCTGTTACCCTCCAAGGGTCGCAGCCCGGCCCTGGCGAGCGCAGGGTCCCCGAGAGGCCTACCGGGGGGGCCGCGCCGCCGCTCTCTCTGACAGGCCGGCGTCTCTACCTGTCTCCGGGGGTCCTCGGAGGTCTCTGCCTAATGTGCTGGGGTCTCTGTCTGACTCTGAACCCCAGGGCTCGGCTCTCCCTTTCTCTGGGGCCCCCGGGCTCGGCTCTCCCTCTCTCTGGGGCCCCCGGGCTCGGCCCTCACTCTCTGTCTGGGGCCCAGGGAGTCACCTCTCTCTCTCTGGGGCCCCCGGGCTCGGCTCTCACCCTCCCTCTGGGGCCCTGGCTCGGCTCTCTCACTCTCTCCGAGGCCCAGGGGGTCAGCGCTCTCCCGCGGCCCGGGTGTGTGACGCAGCAGAGGCCGGGGGGGGGGGGGCTCCGGTGACTGACACGGCCGCGCTCCAGAGGCGGTCCCCGAGTGACGCAGGCCGGAGCCCCGCCGAGGAAAACACCGGTGCCAGACCCCCCCCCCCCCAGAGAGCGCTGACTGCCCGGAGATAGCGGCCGGCGGGGGCCGTGTGACGCAGCACCGGGACCGGGGGCCCCGGCGGCCCAAGAGCGGCTGTGGCGCAGCAACCGTCACCGGGGAGAGAGGCGAGAGACGGCCGGGCGCACGGGAGAGACGGCCGGGGACCGGGTCGGGAGACGGGACAGACGGCGGGAGACAGCCGGGGGCACGGAACCAGAGACAGCCGGAGCCTGAGGAGACGGCCAGGGGCTGCACACCGCCGGAGGGGGAGGGCCTGCCCGGGAAGAGTGAGAAACAGACTGAATGAGAGGGGGAGGGTCAGGAGAGAGAGAGTGCCCTAAGGGGAGGTGGGTGAGAGACAACCTGAGGGAGAGGTCAAGGAGAGAGAGAGACTCCCCTGAGGGGAGGTAGGTGTGAGAGTACCTGAGGGAGAGTACACCACAGGATCAGACAGAACCTGGAGGGGGCGACGTGGGAGAGAGCACAGGGGGGCGTGACGAGAGTTCATGAGGGAGAGTACCAGGGGGAGGTGGGAGACAACCTGAGGGAGGAAGAGTACCAGAGGGAGATGAGAGGCAGCCTGAGGGAGGGAGAGTACCAGGGGGAGGTGGGAGACATCCTCAGAGAGGGAGAGTACCAGGGGGAGGTGAGAGACAGCCTCAGAGAGGGAGAGTACCAGGGGGAGATGGGAGACAACCTGGGGGAGGAAGAGTACCAGAGGGCGATGAGAGGCAGCCTGAGGGAGGGAGAGTACCAGGGGGAGGTGGGAGACAACCTGAGGGAGGAAGAGTACCAGAGGGAGATGAGGCAGCCTGAGGGAGGGAGAGTACCAGGGGAGGTGGGAGACATCCTCAGAGAGGGAGAGTACCAGGGGAGGTGAGAGACAGCCTCAGAGAGGGAGAGTACCAGGGGGAGGTGGGAGACAACCTGGGGGAGGAAGAGTACCAGAGGGAGATGAGAGGCAGCCTGAGGGAGGGAGAGTACCAGGGGGAGGTGGGAGACAGCCTCAGAGAGGGAGAGTACCAGGGGGAGGTGAGAGACAGCCTCAGAGAGGGAGAGTACCAGGGGGAGGTGGGAGACAACCTGAGGGAGGAAGAGTACCAGAGGGAGATGAGAGGCAGCCTGAGGGAGGGAGAGTACCAGGGGGAGGTGGGAGACAACCTGAGGGAGGGAGAGTACCAGAGAGATGGAGACAGCCTGAGGGAGGGAGAGTACCAGGGGAACTGGGAAACAGCCTGAGGGAGCGAGAGGACCATTGGGAGATGGGAGACAACCTGAGGAGCGAGAGTACCAGGGAGAGGTGGGAGACAGCCTGAGGTAGATAGAGTACCAGAGCGAGGTTGGAGACAGCCAGAGAGAGGGAGTACTAGAGGGAGATGGGAGACAGCCAGAGGGAGGAAGAGTACCAGAAGGAGATGGGAAACAGCCCAAGGGAAGAAGAATACCAGAGAGAGCTGGGAGACAGCCTGAGGGAGGGAGAGTACCAGAGGGAGATGGGAGATAGCCTGAGGGAGGGAGAGTAACAGAGGGAGATGGTAGGCAACCTGAAGGAGGGACAGTACCAGAGGCAGGTGGGAGACAGTCTGAGGGAGGAAGAGTACCAGAGGCAGGTGGGAGACAGCCTGAGGGAGGTAGAGTACCAGAGGGAGGTGGGACACAGCCTGAGGGAGGGAGAGTACCAGGGGGAGGTGGGAGACATCCTCAGAGAGGGAGAGTACCAGGGGGAGGTGAGAGACAGCCTCAGAGAGGGAGAGTACCAGGGGGAGGTGGGAGACAACCTGGGGGAGGAAGAGTACCAGAGGGAGATGAGAGGCAGCCTGAGGGAGGGAGAGTACCAGGGGGGAGGTGGGAGACAGCCTCAGAGAGGGAGAGTACCAGGGGGAGGTGAGAGACAGCCTCAGAGAGGGAGAGTACCAGGGGAGGTGGGAGACAACCTGAGGGAGGAAGAGTACCAGAGGGAGATGAGAGGCAGCCTGAGGGAGGGAGAGTACCAGGGGGAGGTGGGAGACAACCTGAGGGAGGGAGAGTACCAGAGAGAGATGGAGACAGCCTGAGGGAGGGAGAGTACCAGGGGGAACTGGGAAACAGCCTGAGGGAGCGAGAGGACCATTGGGAGATGGGTGACAACCTGAGGAGCGAGAGTACCAGGGAGAGGTGGGAGACAGCCTGAGGTAGATAGAGTACCAGAGCGAGGTTGGAGACAGCCAGAGGGAGGGAGTACTAGAGGGAGATGGGAGACAGCCCGAGGGAGGAAGAGTACCAGAAGGAGATGGGAAACAGCCCAAGGGAAGAAGAATACCAGAGAGAGCTGGGAGACAGCCTGAGGGAGGGAGAGTACCAGAGGGAGATGGGAGATAGCCTGAGGGAGGGAGAGTAACAGAGGGAGATGGTAGGCAACCTGAAGGAGGGACAGTACCAGAGGCAGGTGGGAGACAGTCTGAGGGAGGAAGAGTACCAGAGGCAGGTGGGAGACAGCCTGAGGGAGGTAGAGTACCAGAGGGAGGTGGGACACAGCCTGAGGGAGGGAGAGTACCAGAGGGAGATCGGAGACAGCATGAGGGAGGGAGAGTACCAGAGAGAGATGGGAGACAGCCTGAGGGAGGAAGTACACAAGGGAGATGGGAGACAGCTTGAGGGAGGAAGAGTACCAGAAGTGGGTAGGAGACAGCCCGAGGGAGGGAGGGTACCAAAGGGAGGTGGGAGACAGCCTGAGGGAAGGAGAGTACCAGAGGGAGATGGAACACAGCCTGAGGGAGGGAGAGTACCCAGGGGAGATGAGGCCGAGAGAGTACCCGAGGGAGATGGGAGACAGCCCGAGGGAGGGAGAGTATCAGAGGGAGTTGGGAGGCAGCCTGAGGGAGGAAGTATCAGAGGGAGATGGGAGGCAACCTGAGGAGTGGGAGTACCAGAGGGAGGTGGGAGACGGCCTGAGGGAGAGGTTGAGGAGAGAGAGGGAGACTCCCCTGAGGGGAGGTAGGTGTGAGAGTACCCGAGGGAGATTACACCACAGGATCAGAGAGAACCTGGAGGGGGCGACGTGTGAGATAGCACAGGGGGCGTGACAAGAGTTCATGAGGGAGAGTACCAGGGGGAGGTGGGAGACCGCCTGATGGAGGGAGAGTACCATGGGGAGGTGGGAGACAGCCTGAGGGAGAGTACCAGGGGGAGGTGGGAGACAGCCTCAGAGAGGGAGAGTACCAGGGAGAGGTGGGAGACAGCCTGAGGGAGGGAGAGTACCAGAGGGAGATGGAGACAGCCTGAGGGAGGGAAAGTACCAGAGGGAGGTGGTGACAGCCTGAGGGAGCAAGAGTACCAGAGGGAGGTGGGAGGTGGGAGACAGCCAGAGGAAGGAAGAGTGCCAGAGGGAGGTGGGAGACAGTCAGGGGGAGGGAGAGCACCCGAGAGAGGTGGGAGACAGCCTCAGGGAGGGAGAGTACCAGAGGGAGATGGAGACAGCCTGATGGAGCGAGAGTACCAGAGGGAGGTGGGAGACAGCCTGAGGGAGAGAGAGTACCAGAGGGAGATGGTAGACAACCTGAGGGAGGAAGAGTACCAGAGAGACAGCCTGAGGGAGGAAGAGTACCAGAGGGAGGTGGGAGACAGCCTGAGGGAAGTAGAGTACATGGGGAGATGGGAGACAACCTGAGGGATCGAGAGTACTAAAGGGACATGGGAGATAGCCTGAGGAAGGGAGAGCACCCGGGGGAGATGAGGGAGAGAGAGAACCTGAGGGAGATGGGACACAGCCAGAGGGAGGGAGAGTGCCAGAGGGAGATGGGAGACAACGTGAGGGAGGGGGAGTACCAGAGGGAGATGGGAGACAGCCTGGGGGAGGGAGAGTACCAGAAGGAGTTGAGAGGCAGCCTGGGGGAGTGAGAGTACCAGAGGGAGGTGGGAGACAGAATGAGGAAGCAGGAGTACCGGAAAGGGATGGGAGACAGCCTGATGGAGGGAGAGTACCAGAGGTAGGTGGGAGACAGTGAGAGGGAGAAAGAGTACCAGAGGGAGGTTCGAGACAGCCTGAGGAAGGGAGAGTACCAGGGGGAGGTGGGAGACAGCCTGAGGGAGCTAGAGGACCCTGGCGAGATGAGAGACAACCTGAGGAGCGAGAGTACCAGGGGGAGGTGGGAGACAGCCTGAGGGAGCGAGAGTACCAGAGCGAGGTGGGAGATAGCCTGAGGGAGGGAGTTCCAGAGGGAGATGGGAGACAGCCAGAGGGAGGGAGTACTAGAGGGAGATGGGAGACAGCCCGAGGGAGGCAGAGTACCAGAGGGAGGTTGGAGACAGCCAGAGGGAGGGAGTACCAGAGGGAGATGGGAGACAGCCCGAGGGAGGAAGAGTACCAGAAGGAGATGGGAGGGAGTACCAGAGGGAGATGGGAAACAGCCCAAGGGAAGAAGAATATCAGAGGGAGCTGGGAGACAGCCTGAGGGAGGGAGAGTACCAGAGGGAGATAGGAGACCGCCTGAGAGAGGGCGAGTACGAGAGGGAGATGGTAGGCAACCTGAAGGAGGGACAGTACCAGAGGCAGGTGGGAGACAGCCCGAAGGAGGAAGAGTACCAGAGGGAGGTGGGAGACAGTCTGGGGGAGGTAGAGTACCAGAGGGAGGTGGGACACAGCCTGAGGGAGGGAGAGTACCAGAGGGAGATCGGAGACAGCATGAGGGAGGGAGAGTACCAGAGAGAGATGGGAGACAGCCTGAGGGAGGAAGTACACAAGGGAGATGGGAGACAGCCTGAGGGAGGAAGTACACAAGGGAAATGGGAGACAGCCTGAGGGAGCAAGAGTACCAGAAGTGGGTAGGAGACAGACAGTGGGAGGGAGGGTACCAAAGGGAGGTGGGAGACAGCCTGAGGGAGGGAGAGTACCAGAGGGAGATGGGACACAGCCTGAGGGAGGGAGAGTACCCGGGGGAGATGAGGCCGAGAGAGTACCTGAGGGAGATGGGAGACAGCCAGAGGGAGGGAGACCGCCCGAGGGAGAGTATCAGAGGGAGTTGGGAGGCAGCCTGAGGGAGCGAGAGTACCAGAGAGAGATGGGAGACAACCTGAGGGAGGAAGTATTAGAGGGAGATGGGAGGCAACCTGAGGAGCAGGACTACCAGAGGGAGGTGGGAGACAGCCTGAGAGAGGGAGAGTATCAGAGGGAGATGGGAGACAGCTTGAGGGAGGGAGTACCAGAGGGAGATGGGAGACAGCTTGAGGGAGTGAGAGTACCAGCGGAGGGTGGGAGACAGCCTGATGGAGCGAAAGTACCAGAGGGACATGGGAGACAACCTGAGCGGGTGAGAGTACCAGAGGGACATGGGAGACAGCCTGAGGGAGGGAGAGTAGCAGAGGGGTGTGGGTGACAGCCAAAGAGAGGGAGAGAATCAGAAGGACATGGGAGACAGCCAGAGGGAGCGAGAGTACCAGACGGAGATGGGAGACAGCGTACCTGAGTGAGATGGGAGACAGCCCAGGGGGGAGCAGAGGACCATAGGGAGATGGGAGACAGGCTGAGGCAGGGAGAGTACCAGGGGGAGATGCGAGACAGTCCGAGGGAGAGAGAGTACCATAGGGAGATGGGAGACAGCCTGGGGGAGCGAGAGTACCAGAGCGAGGTGGGAGATAGCCTGAGGGAGGGAGTTCCAGAGGGAGATGGGAGACAGCCAGAGGGAGGGAGTACTAGAGGGAGATGGGAGACAGCCCGAGGGAGGCAGAGTACCAGAGGGAGGTTGGAGACAGCCAGAGGGAGGGAGTACCAGAGGGAGATGGGAGACAGCCCGAGGGAGGAAGAGTACCAGAAGGAGATGGGAGGGAGTACCAGAGGGAGATGGGAAACAGCCCAAGGGAAGAAGAATATCAGAGGGAGCTGGGAGACAGCCTGAGGGAGGGAGAGTACCAGAGGGAGATAGGAGACAGCCTGAGAGAGGGCGAGTACGAGAGGGAATGGTAGGCAACCTGAAGGAGGGACAGTACCAGAGGCAGGTGGGAGACAGCCCGAAGGAGGAAGTGTACCAGAGGGAGGTGGGAGACAGTCTGGGGGAGGTAGAGTACCAGCGGGAGGTGGGACACAGCCTGAGGGAGGGAGAGTACCAGAGGGAGATCGGAGACAGCATGAGGGAGGGAGAGTACCAGAGAGAGATGGGAGACAGCCTGAGGGAGGAAGTACACAAGGGAGATGGGAGACAGCCTAAGGGAGGAAGTACACAAGGGAGATGGGAGACAGCCTGAGGGAGCAAGAGTACCAGAAGTGGGTAGGAGACAGACAGAGGGAGGGAGGGTACCAAAGGGAGGTGGGAGACAGCCTGAGGGAGGGAGAGTACCAGAGGGAGATGGGACACAGCCTGAGGGAGGGAGAGTACCTGAGGGAGATGGGAGACAGCCAGAGGGAGGGAGACCGCCCGAGGGAGAGTATCAGAGGGAGTTGGGAGGCAGCCTGAGGGAGCGAGAGTACCAGAGAGAGATGGGAGACAACCTGAGGGAGGAAGTATTAGAGGGAGATGGGAGGCAACCTGAGGAGCAGGAGTACCAGAGGGAGGTGGGAGACAGCCTGAGAGAGGGAGAGTATCAGAGGGAGATGGGAGACAGCTTGAGGGAGGGAGTACCAGAGGGAGATGGGAGACAGCTTGAGGGAGTGAGAGTACCAGCGGAGGGTGGGAGACAGCCTGAGGGAGCGAAAGTACCAGAGGGACATGGGAGACAACCTGAGCGGGTGAGAGTACCAGAGGGACATGGGAGACAGCCTGAGGGAGGGAGAGTAGCAGAGGGGTGTGGGTGACAGCCAAAGAGAGGAGAGAATCAGAAGGACATGGGAGACAGCCAGAGGGAGCGAGAGTACCAGACGGAGATGGGAGACAGCGTACCTGAGTGAGATGGGAGACAGCCCAGGGGGGAGCAGAGGACCATAGGGAGATGGGAGACAGGCTGAGGCAGGGAGAGTACCAGAGGGAGATGCGAGACAGTCCGAGGGAGAGAGAGTACCATAGGGAGATGGGAGACAGCCTGGGGGAGTATGAGAGTCCCAGAGGGAAATGAGGAGATGTGAGGCAGCCTGGGGGAAGTAGAGTACCAGGGGAGATGGGAGACAGCATGAGTGAGCGTGAGTACTAGAAGGACATGGGAGGCAGCCTGAGGAAGGGAGAGCACCCGGGGAGATGAGGGAGAGAGAGTACCTGAGGGAGATGGGAGACAGCCAGAGGGAGGGAGAGTACCAGAGGGAGATGGGAGACAACGTGAGGGAGGGAGAGTACCAGTGGGACATGGGGGGCAGCATTAGGGAGCGAGAGTACCACAGAGATGTGGGATACAGCCTGAGTGAGCGAGAGTACCAAATGGAGATGGGAGACAGCCTGAGGGAGGGAGAGTACCAGACGGGAAATGGGAGACAGCATGAGGAAGCAAGAGTACCCAGGGGAATGGGAGACAGCCTGAGGGATAGAGATTATCAGAGGGAGATGGGACACAGCCTGAGGGAGCAAGAGTACCAGAGGGAGATGGGAGACAGCCTGATGGAGCGAGATTACCCAGGGGAGATGGGAGACAGCCTAAGGTAGGGAGCACCAAAGGGAGGTGGGAGACAGCCTGAGGAAGGGAGAGTACCGGGGGAGATGGGAGACAGCCTGAGGTAGGGAGAGTACCAGGAGGAGATTGGACACAGCCTGAGGGAGCAAAAATACCCAGGGGGAGATGGGAAACAGCCCTGGGGAGCGGAAGTGCCAGAGGGAGATGGGAGACAGCTTGATGGAGCAAGAGTACCCGGAGAAGATGGGAGATCGTGAGGGAGTGAGAGAACCCGGGGGATATTGGAGACAGCCTGAGGGAGGGAGAGTACCAGAGGGAGATCGTAGACAGCACAAGGGAGCAAGAGTATCAGAGAGAGATGGGAGACAGCCTTAGTGAGCAAGAGTACCCGAGGGAGATGCAAAGAGAGACAGTACCAGAGGGAGCTGGTAGACAGCCTGAGGGGCCGAGATTACCCAGGGCAGATGGGAGACAGCCTGAGGCAGCATTAGTTCCCAAGGAAGATGGGAGGCAGCCTCAGGGAGCAAGAGTACCTGAGAGAGATGGGAGACAGCCTGAGGGAGCAAGACACCCGAGGAATTCTGAAGACAGCCCCGGGGGAGATGGGAGGCAGCCTCAGGGAGTAAGAGTACCTGAGAGAGATGGGAGACAGCCTGAGGGAGCAAAAGTACCTGATGAAGAGGACAGACATCCCAGGCGAAGATTGGAGACAGCCTAAGGGAGCGAGAGTACCCCGGGGAGATGGGATACAACCGAAGGGAGCCAGAGTCCCAGAGGGAGCTGGAAGACAGCCCAAGGGAGCGAGAGTACAAAGGCAGATGAGAGGCATCCTGAGGGAGGGAGAGTACTAGAGGGAGTTAGGAGACAGCCCGAGGGAAGGAGAGCACCCAGGGGAGATGGGAGGCAGCCTGAGGAAGAGAGAATACCACAGGGAGCTGGGAGACAGCCTGAAGGAGCGAGTGTACCAGAGGGAGATGGGAGACAGCCCAGGGAGGGAGAGTAACCGTTGGAGATGGGAGACAGCCTGAGGGAGCGAGAGTACCAGAGGGAGATGGGAGGCAACCTGAGGGAGTGAAAGTACCAGGGGGAGATGGGAGACAACCTCAGTGAGCGAGAGTACCCGGGGGAGAAGGGAGGCAGCCCGAGGGAGTGAGAGTACCAGAGGGAGATCGGCGACAGCCCAAGGGAGCAAGAGTACCAGAGGGAGATGGGAGACAGCCCCAGGGAGCGAGAGTACCAGAGGGAGATGGAAGACAGCCCGAAGGAGCTAGAGTGCCAGAGAGAAGTGGAGGACAGCCCGAGGAACGAGACTACCAGAGGGAGCTGGAAGACAGCCCGAGGGAGGGAAAGTACCAGAGGGTGATGGGAGGCAGCCTGAAGGAGGGAGTATGAGGGGGAGATGGGAGACAGCTTGAGAGAGCGGGAGCACCCGAGAGAGGTGGGAGACAGCCTGGGGGAACGAGAATACCAGTATTCTTCTGGACTTGGTTGAGGAAGAGTACACCTGACCCATATGGGAGAGAGACACAGTGTGTTCCCAGGGGCTTCGAAGAGATAACATGAGGGAGAGGGTGCCTGAGTCATATGGGTTAGCGAGTATGGGCCTGATTTAGATCTCTGCGGATGGGTTATCCCATCCGGCGAAATATAAATCACACTTTATATAATGGAATTTATATTTCGGCAGATGGGATATCTGTCACCGTTGTGACGGAGTAACCCGTCCGCCGAGATCTAAATCAGGCCCTATATATCTTTTTAACACTGATCGAAAAACTCCAGATGGAGGTCCAGAATTCCAGAGGGGATGTGAGGTAGAAGTATAGGCTGTGTCCTCCCCTCTCTAATAATTTCCACCACTAGGATTCCTATACAATTAACTGTTCTTCTTGTAACTTTAGAAAAACCAATGTAAATAGAGTGAAGCTAAATCCACACCTTTACGAACACAAACATAGTGTTGTTTGGTAGACCCTCACACACCCTATATGCTTCATCATCCGTCTCATCCTGGTCTCTAAAAAACCAGGATTGGCTCAACCATAAAAACACCTAGGTATCCCTTTATTTGTGGTGTTTCTGGTATGATTAAAATGGTACTCGGGGGTGTCTCTGGAGGTAATGGTCCTACAGCCTGTCTATAAAAGTCGACATGTTTCAACCATACTTCAACATCTTCCAGATGAAGGGGACTGAGATGTGTGCTTCACCTCGCCTCCCCCACCTGAGGGCTGGGGTTGGTAAAGGTAGGCACACCTCTCTTCCTCACTTGGTTTTCCCGCCGATTCTCCCGCCCACAGTGGAGGTCAGAACCGATGGGAGCCAGGAGCTGGGGGCAGCGAAAGGCAGGGTCAGCTCACACAGGTGGCAGGCCTTTCAAGCTTCCCCTTCGTGGACACAGCCCATCCTGGGCGAGGAGGCATGACACCTCTACCCAGGACAAGCTTTGTCTCTAGACCCAGAGAGCGGAGGCTCTCTACCCAGGGGTCCAGAAACCTGTCTGGTGGTGGCAAATGGCAAGCAGCCATTCAGGAACCATACTAGGGTTGGTCGTTTTTCAGGGGGGGCATCTCTAAGATGCCTCCTGATGCATTTTACATTAAATCCCACACTGGCATCAGTGTGGGTTTAATGCGCTGAGACATTTGCTACCAAACTTCCCAGGTTTCATTAAAGCCCTTATGGAGCTGTGGAGTTCGTAATGACCAACTCCCAGACCATATACTCTTTAGGGCTTTACTGCACTTACAATGTAAAAGAATGGACTTAGACACTGTAGGGGTACAGTGCTCATGCAACTGTACCCTCACCTGTGGTCTAGTGTACCCTGCTAGAGGGGTGGCTTACCTAGGCCACAGGCAGTGGGTTGCAGGGATGTGTGCCCTGACGACTCTTCACTTTTCTCTGTACCAAAACAGGCAGCCTGCAGTGTGGGCGTTAAGGTGCAGGTCCTTTAAGGGTGGCACAATAGGTGCTGCATCCCTTAGAGGCCTTCCCTGGTCTTAGTGCCCTTGGTACCTTTTAGAAGGGGTTTACCTGTGGCCAGAGATGTTCTAATTGTGGGTAAAAAGGTACAGCTTTGGGAAAGAACACAGGCCCTGGGAACCTGATTGGCAAGGAGAAATCAGAGATCATTTTCTTTGGCACCCCTGCGAGTGACGTCTCGCATCAATGGTGGCCTTCTGACATGTCCCCCTCTGCCACCTCAGTCAGTCCAGTCAAGAACCTGGGGATCAAATTAGATGACAACTTATCTATGAAAGTCCAGATCCAAACAGTAGTGGGGCCATGTTTTGGCCTATTAAAAATGCTTAAGAACTTCCTTCCCTTACTACCAGTCACTCACAGGAAAACGGTAGTCCAGGCTCTTATTGTTTCAAGGCTGGACTACGTCAACGTTTTGTATCTGGGCCTCCCAGAATATTTACTGAACCGGCTTCAAGTGGCTCAGAATGCGGCAGCCAGGGCGATTCTCTTGCTAGGCCATAGAGAGCGGTTTGCGGCCCACATAAAAGCCTTGCATTGGCTGCTGGTCCGAAAGAGAATTCGGTTTAAAGCATTGGTTTTGGCATTCAAAACTTTACATGACACTGGTGCTTCATATATTAGAAAGAGAGTCCAGCACTACATCCCAGGCAGAACCCTGAGATCGTCTTCGAAGCAGCAGGCGATTATTCCCAAGTTTCCCCTTGCCCGCAAGGGCGGCCGCTCCTTCCAAGTACAGGCCTCCCGGCTGTGGAACAGCTTGTCTCTGTCACTTAGGTGAATGATCTACTCATTTTCAGAAAAAGGCTGAAAACCTGGCTATTTCAGCAATAGCTGTAAGCCCCTCCCTCTATTTGTATAGTACAGTATTCTGTCATGAGGTCTTTTCAGCGCCGGGACACTCTTTTGAGTAGCCCGGCCTTACATTACAAGGACCCAGGACACATCGAGTCAAAGTGCATCAAGTGTCAGGCAAAAAGTGGGGGATAACCATGCAAAAAGAGAGACTTTCCTACACAACCCCTACCCCAAACGAAAGAGGATGAGACTAACCTTTCCCAAGAGAGTCTTCATTGTCTAAGTGGAAAAATCTTGAAAGGTCATCTGCATTGGCATGGGCAGTCCCAGGTCCCAGTAGGGAGATGGACCACCTAAAAAGTTTTGGGTTTTCACCTTTCATTTGCATTAGCCATCTGAGAGGTCTGTGATCAGTTTGAACTAGGAAGTGAATACCAAACAAGTATGGTCTCGGCTTCTTCAGGGACCAGACCACAGCAAAGGCATCCCTCTCAATGGTACTCCAATGCTGCTCCCTGAGAAGTAGACTTCTGCTTATGAAAGCAACAGGTTGGTCTTGTCCATCATCATTGGTCTGGGATAGGACCGCTCCTATCCCTAGCTCAGAGGCATCAGTCTGCACAGTGAACTGCCTGGAGTAATCTGGAGCCTGGAGAATAGGTCCTGAGCACATTGCCTCTTTTAGGGTGTCAAAGGCCTTATGGCAGCCAACTGGCAAGTTCACTTTCTTGGGCATCTTGTTGGAGGCGAGTTCTGTGAGTGAAACAGCCATCACATTGCATGCGTTAGAACGCATGCGATTACAACGAGGTCGTTACAACGACCGCATTGTTACATCGCAGTACCATTACAACGCAAGTCGTTACAACGACTTGCTCTAGGGGGTGCTCTAAACTAAGGAATAGTATAATTTACTGTTCCAACACCTTCCCTACTGTTGCACACACTGGAGTTGGAGTAGTAAATTATACTATTCCTAAGTCCAGCGCACCCCCTAGAGCAAGTTGTTGTAACGACTTGCGTTCGATATACAGAGCCGGTGGTAAGTCATAGGATAAATGACGCTCTTAGGTCTATCACATTTGTATATCAACTGATACACAAAATCTGGCACGGTGCACTAGGTAGGGAAAAACCACCAGATCCCCAAGTTTGTGCTCAAAAACCACTACGTTACAACAAACAAATCCTATGCACACATTTAAAGATTTAACATACAAAACTTTGTATCTATATATCACAGTAATGCTTGTCTTGTAAATTCCGAAGTCTTTAATTGAAGCTGATCCGTAAGTGAAGTTAGTTCTGTACTCCACTAGTCTGTTTCTTAGCCAACACGTGTTTCGTCGCTTTTACAAGGGAATACCCCGCGACTTCTTCAGGGCTATGCAAAGTCTTTGGCAGTCTCTTATCTCCGGTGATAATTCCGACCCGGATAGGGTTTCTATCACCGGAGATAAGAGACAGGACTCGTACGCAGGACCCGACCGCTCCGACCGACTCGCACGGGGACGACTCGCACCGCGCTATGGAGACGTTCCCCGGCCGGGTAAGTACGATGCGCATCGCGACCGCTCCGACCGACTCGCGCAGTCCGGCTCCAAGGAGCTGTCGGAGCCGCACTTTGGGGGTCCGTGTCGGACCCCCTGGAAGCGTAGGCGTGCGAGTCGCACACAGGGGGACCCATGGGTCCCCCTACACGTGCATGTACGGTGCGACCCGCATCGACGCGAACACGCTGTAGGGGGCGCCCTTGTTCAGCGTCGTGCCCATTGAGTCAATGGGAGCCCGTGTACGCGTCGTACGACTGGCTCCCATTGACTTCAATGGGAGTCCGACCGAATCGAGTCCGATAGCATACGTGCGCATCGTACTCGTTCGGTCGGACTGCTAGAGTCCGATTCGGTCGGAAATCTCTCCGGGTCCGGCTCGGTCGGAGAGATTTCCGGCCCGAATCGGAATCGGCCCCTTAGTTGGATTAATGTAGCAATTTATTAACAGCAGGCGAAGGGGCTGATGGTTCGCACCGAGTCCCTCGATTATCATGGCTTGGAGGTCGGGCGTTTTTACACCTATTACTGTGGTTTTAAGTTTAGAAGCGTGGCTTAAGAAAACCGACAGGCCTCCTGACGGGCGTCCAAAGATGTTCTTTTTTGTCCCTGCTATATGGTGTTCGTAGAAGCCACCAATTGGGGTTGTTGACATCGCCCAGGTTTCCTGGAAGCACAATACGTCCCTTTTTGCAAGGAACTCCTGCGTTGCCTTGTCCCTAAGAATTTTACTTAGCCCTGCGATGTTCCATGAGATGAGGGTTAGTTTCTGTTGTTGATATTGTTGTTCTTTCTATACTAACATGATTTTGGCTTTGGTTAGAGATGCAGTTGCCAGGGAACCTATGGTTAGGGCCTGCTCGAGCTGACTCGTCTGCACTCTGCACTGACTGTCTCTTTAGGTGATACAAATGTTTATCGGGATACTTGGTTGTTCCAAATTTTTTGTCCCTCCTGTTCTGTTGATGGTTGTCCCTTTCATGATTGATGTGGCCCCCCACTGTCATGGTGGGGGACAAGGACGTGGGGGTATTTCGTCAGACTGGAGGCTTCAACATCGATGCACCAACTTGCTATTTGTTGAGCTTCACCAAGGACCGCCTGTTGGATTTGCTGGTGACTGAATCCCACTAAGGTGCAATCTCCGTGGGTATCGCTGGCTAACCTTCTAAATTTTATCCACTCTAGGTTTTCCGATCTAATCTGTGTCAGCGTGGTGATATGTCCGAATAGCCTTAGAATGTTGGACCTATTCAGGATGTCATAAGAGCCTTTGACTGTGTACCTAGGGGTGAGCACCACCTCGTGGATTGCAGTATGAATCACTGACAAAATATCGCTGGACAAAATATCGTGTTCCCAAAATATCAGGACATAAATATCGATGTCAAAAATATCGACATCCTATCTACATAATGGTAAGTACTAAAATATCGAAAAAAATATATAGTTGTTAAAAATATCAAAGTTAAAAATAAAGTTTTTTTAAATGTATAAAAAATAATGTAAAATAAATTAAATAATACATATAACTTAAAATAAAATATTTAGAATAATTTTTTTTTTAACAATTATAAGTAATAAATGTAATGTAAAAATAAATTAAACATACATATATAAAATGTAATATATATATTTACTTAATAATAATTACTAAATAATTATTTTAATACATTATAAAATGTTAGAAATATATCACAAATTATAAATATATATATACATACACCTGTAACATACAAAAAACATATATATATATATATATATATATAATAAATTAAGGGGGTCATTACGATGGCGGGCGGAAGCACAACCGCCGTGCTGGCGGATGCAAAAACCACCAGTTACCGCCGGCACGCAGCAGTCCACACGCCCGCCCAATTACGATGCGAAAAGTAGGCCAAACACCGCCGGCAAGCCAGCAACACCGTCCGCCATCAAAGTGCGCCCGTACACGTAGCGGCGCAGCTCAACTGACACACACCGTCCGACGAAAACACGTCCCGCCCGGCGCATAAATTACGATGCCGCAAACAAACGGCTCCCACGGCCAAGAGATACCGTACGACAAACCGAGCGGTAACACGGACGCCGAGCACGGACAACGAAGAAGCGGCTCCCCGAGCATGAATCCAGCACTGCAGGCCCTCCCCATGCTCTTGCTGATGCACCACCAAGGACGCAACGTACCGCGGAGACGCAGGTAGGCACACACACAAGTGCACGCAAACAGCGCACACAGTGCAAGGGCGGAAAAAGCGGACAACCCCCCCCAGCGCGTGTACACTACACATCCACCATTGCATCCACATATGACACACAGGCCAAATCGTAACATCGCGTAACACATGTGTACACACCACCTGGGACTAGGAACCAACGACCCCGTCTCGGCCCCAAAGCGGCGATGACGCCGCCACACATGCGCACAACGCAGAGGCCAACCGCAGCGCCATGCATGCGTCGCACACAGACACAGGGACACAACCAAGCAGCACACACATCAGCCCCACCCCGAACGCACATGACACGTGACAGGCCTGCCACAGACATGTCCCCAACGCCCAATTCACGGACAACACCCAACGCCACACAACCGACGCACACATGTCAGTGAAGTCACGCAACAGCAGGACACACCCCAGTGTAACAAACATGGCGAAGCACACAGCGGCGGCAACACCAACTAGGAGAAGCAGGGCCCTTCGGGAAGAGGAACGCCAGTACCACACTGAAACACCCATACCACCCTGCACATATGAACAAGACATATAAAACGGAACACCAAAGAGCCCGGGGACCGACAACAGGTGGCCCAAGAATAACATTCACACACAAGGCCCAACGCAGAGCGGAAAGGCAGCCTGCCGCCCACACAAGGGAGAGCAGACAGCACTGAATGACCTTCCATTCCAACTCCGAAACCACAGCCCTACGAAAGAAGCCGGTGAATACAGCCATTGTCCAAGAAAAGACCAACACAGGCATGCCGAGGAGACCGACCACAGGGCAGATAGCGCATATCACAGAAGCACACAACGGACAGGGAAGAAAGAAGAAAACACTCCCCCATGTCGGCCACATGCAAGTTAATTGGAAGGAGTCACACATCACTGACCTTGAACTGTCTGAGAAGCATGTGGGATGAGGGCCCGTGTCCTCCAAACAAGCCAACAGAACACAAGTCCTGTCCCCCTACGACTACACAGAGCTCACAGCAACCTCGGAGCGTGCACATTGCAGACTGCACACACAGCCGGAGCACGCCACCACAACGCACCGCTGCGAAATGGCAACCGCAACACACCTACCCAACTACGCCGGACAGCTCAAGCTGTACAAAACCAACCTGATGCGATCTCCTGTCCCTGCTGAACGTAAGTTACCGACTGACTTACCGCATCACATTGTTCAGCTGCGTCATGCCCGTCTTCTACTGTCGGAGGTGTTCCTACCAGCATCCCGTGGAGATATGCCTCCCCCAACCCGGCATGTCTAAAGGCGGACCTGCTACCACTACTCCTCCCTCTGGACGCACACGACAGGGCCTGCTCTGCCTATGAGGGCATGGCGTATGTGGCCAACATCGCACCCGCACTGAAATGGGACCACTGTGCCTCCACACGACGGATCATCGAGAACAGCTACATCGAATGTCACCCAGCATGCCCCATCATGGTCCTCCAAGGGACAACTTACGAACAACACCTTGACAGCCACCATCCGCTACATTGGCTGGCAAACATGTACACCACCAATGACATGGAAGCCCTGCTGGACGGCATCGCATACCTGACAACCTGTAAATTCGTCGGACCACAACGCAGGTTCCCCGATTGACCTATGATGTCCAACCCCGCACCCATGCTTAGCTTCCGCACGGACTGGCCAGTCACCACCACAACAGCCATACCAAACGACCGGCAACTGTTACCACACCATCAACGACATCGCCATGACATCGGATATGACCGGGACATGCACACTGTTCCCCATCACATCCAGGAACACCGCATGCATCGTGGGAGGCAGTGGCATGGGGTCTGTGTATCGCACCCACATGGACGGAACTGCACGAACAACCAGGACACGACATGGATCCAGCGCCCATGGACACACACACCGCTCAGTGGACATGAATAGGTCGCCTGGAGTCTGTGGGTGCTGCACCCCTCCCACCCCCGCCCCGGGAATCCCATACCAGGACCTTTGCATGGACGACAAGTGCATACAACAACAACACGACCCCAGTGACTGTGACATGTCCAGTAACCACCACATTGCAACAACAAGTGGCACGCCGCTGCATGCACGCAAGCACATGCCCTGATGTCATCTCACATGCACGCGTGCATGAGGAACAACCGCAGCAAACCTGTCACATGGAACTGAGATGGACTGTGCCCATGATGCCAAGCGGTCTGGTAGGCTACATGTATACCGTCTGTGTCAAAGTCCGCAGCTCCGCAGCTATACGTAAATGTACATTAGCACAGCCTTGGCCAAGCAGATGTAACTCTGAAGCCCACATCCCACATGCAACAGCCAATCACATGTAACCCCACACCCTATCCCATTTGCAATCATGCTCAGTATATCCTCAACATGTATTCCGCTGCCAGTAGTGTCCACTATACTGCATCACAGAGGACAGAAGACTCAATATAATGTTTGAAACCAAAACTGTCTCCGCTGACTCATTTCACAAGTACGAATGAGAGAGGATGAGAGTATGTGAAGTACACGGCAGTCGTGACATGACCATGTAGTCCACTGGTATTGGATGTCAACGCAAATGAGTAGCACAACTGTGGAAGACACACATGTGTCGTGTGAAGTCGTATGGACGCAGTGCTCAGGTGGGTGGGTGTGACGGGTAGATGCGCACATGCCAAGTTGGAGCACGCCGTGTCGGGAGGGGTCATGAACAGTACACCACCGCTTCCCTGGGCATTGTGAGAGGACACCTGTCGGGGGAGTGAACACGTGTGTGCACAGCAGCCGGGCACACGTACAAAGCGGTACCAGGCGCACCTCAGCCCACCCTCTGTGGACAAGCTGGATCCTGTTGTGCGCCCGCCATGCCCCTTGACAAGGCACACACAGCCCCAGTCGACCAGGTGTAACCCCAACATAGTCAATCCGCACAGGCGATACAGGGCACGGGATGGCAGTGGAGCATGGTGTGTGAGAGGTCTCCTCGCGCTCCTCCTGGTCATATCACGCAGGCAATAGAACCTCAACGTCTAGCATGGCACAAGTCAAATGGAAGTGTAGGGGGACGCACCACAGCACGAGCAGCACTGACGTCACGGGAGGTGGCTCGCACCATCCCATCCATTGCCCATTATACCAACCACGCCACATGCCATTGCGACTAAGTGCAAGCGCGTGCGCCACCACCCCCAAGCCCTCCCCAGAGAGGCCAAAGAGTGAATGTGTGGGCCATCAGTCACAGACGGACGCGGCATGGCCGCAAGGGCAGCCACAGCCACTGGGTGTCGCAGGTGGCGGATCCGGAAGGCGAAGACTGTGATGCATAGTCCATGCAGGCCGGGTCTCCATTTGGGGCACCACGCAGGTGGACGGCGTCCCGCAACACATCATACCCTGAGACAGCCCACTCGTGCAACTGGACCCACACATACACTCCTTGCCCTCTCTGGTGCGAGCTTGGGGCTGCCTGTGCAAGCGCTAGCCTCGCAGGTGCACATGCATATTGGGGGAGCGAGGGGAGGACATGAGGGCTGGGGCGAAGATGACTGTATCACTGTCAGTGAGTACAAGGGATGACCCAGATGTGGAAAGGAAGAGACGTGTCCCGTGTGTACTGCAACTAGTCGCCAATCCAACTACCCCCCATGTCCGGAATGTAAGCCCGCACCTAGGCCCGCCCATCCGCCACATCGAATATACCACCAGCACGACAACCTTCCCATTCGAAACACTGACTGGGGGTGGCGACCAGTGAACAATCATGTGTAGCCTACCCACGCGTACATGTGGGCCCTCCATGATCCATGTCACCTGCGGCAAAGTCATGACATGCGCAATGAGGGAAGTGAGGAGAGCTGTCCGCCCCACGCACAGAAGGTGCATCAGCTCCACAGACCCAGCAGCGAGTCCAGCAGGGGTCACATGTGCAGGGGCAGCTGTGCCTGGTGTGAAGGCACATGCATATAGACAGCACATCGACCAATGTGTAGTCTGCCCACATCTACAGTCCATCATCATGCGGACATAGGAATTGAACACAGGGCAACACATCTGAGTGGGTGCAACCACCGTGACCAACAATGCGCAATCATCGACGTACCCGCCCTGTGCATGGCCCCCACCCAACGGAGGCACATCCAGTGCCACCATCCCACACACACAAGCCTTCCACGGAACATGCTGTGTCCAATGCTCAGTACAGAGTCAGCGCCCATCTGGTGGATCCTGAACAGGAGACACATGCACACACATGCCAGCTCCCACTATGTACGTCTGCCACCTGGCACGTGCAATGTAACCTCTCACCTGTGACGTGTGACTGCAAGCACACAGCCGTCTTGGCATGGGGCTGTCAATGTGGACACCTGTCAATGTTTCGGGAGGTGTGATCCGTACAGTGCTGTACATAGGGTGCAGTGCTGACACCTACTACTGTCTCATATCCCCTCGTGCCACAGGTCCCACTTGTTTTGGCCGCTCAGCCTGTGCCCACATCGTCGTCGTCGTGTGCCATACTCATCCAGCCTCGGAAGCAGTTCCATGCTCAGCAGACATTCATGTTGCCGTGGCGTTGCCGCTTGACGAATATGCAGTCAGTCCCCATCAGCACGCCCCGCAAGTCATTGGGGCCTAGATCCCCATGTGCATGCACATGGCAGTGGTTTGTATCACTAGCCATTGCTGGGAGACCTGTGTAAGTGTATTGTGGCCGTGCCGTCCCAGCTTGACAGCTGGGCTGTGGCTCATGTGCTTGCTCAGTCATGTCAGTGATGTGTATGCGAAATTGCTATGTGTTGTGTTGCTTTGACATGTGTCCACTGCCATTTTCCCTAGGCGGAGACCGAACATTGACCGCCCATACCAATTGCTGGCGGACATGGACGATACAGAGGTCATTAGGAAGTTTCGGCTGGACAGGCCAACCCTGCATCGACTGTGTGCCATGTTGGAACCCCATCTCCGTCCCCGCAGGGTGTATCCGACAGCTGTCACCCCCACGGCTAAGGTGATGGCCGCCATGCATTTCTTCGCCACTGGGTCATTCCAGCACACAGTGGGCAGTGGAGGAGGGATGTCCCAGCCCATGTTCAGCAAGGTGCTGAGGGATGTACTGGCAGCCATGATGCTGTACCGAAACAGGTACATCCGCTTCCCCAGGGCTCGTGAATTGGCGGCAGTGAAGGGTGCATTCTATGCCCTTGGCAGAATCCCACACGTCGTTGGAGCCATTGACTGCACACATGTTGGCCTTGTTCCACCACAGGCCACTGAGCACCTGTACCGCAACAGGAAGCACACGCACTCCCTGAATGTGCAAGTGGTGTGCCTTGCGGACATGGTGATCACCCACGTGTGTGCAAAGTTCCCAGGCTCGGCCCATGACGCACACATAATGCGCAACAGCATCTTGCCACGACTGATGTCCAATCTGCAACAGGATCGTGGCTGTATTGTCGGTGAGTATGTGGAGTGGTGTAGCGTGCTGGTTGTGCGATGCTGTCCCCTGTCCAGTTGGAATAGCAACGGTTCTCTGTGTCCCTCACACCCAGGTGACTCTGCGTACCCGAATGGGGCATGGCTGCTCAGTCCATTGAGGAATCCTCGCACCCCAGCAGACGATCGCTACAATGAGGCACATGGGAGGACCAGACGTGTGGTCGAGCGTACCTTTGGCCTCCTCAAGTCCAGGTTCAGGTGCCTGGACCGCACCGAGGGTGCGCTGGCGTACTCCCCACAGAAGGTGTGCCAGATAGTGGTGGCGTGCTGCATGCTGCACAATCTGGCCATTCGGAAGCAGATCCCCCTCATCGTGGATGACGGAGATCAACCAGGGCCCCAGCCCGCAGACCAGGACAGCTCGAGTGAGGAGGACAGCGGAGAGGAGGAAGCTGGTAATGTGCGGCAGCAGCTCATCGCCCACTACTTCACTTGACGGTGAGTGTCCATGTACGACGGCTGATGTGGCTGTATCTGTGCAGGTGTGTGTGTGCTGTGTCAGGGTGGCCGTTTGTTCACTGCGTGCTGTGTGTCAACGCTCCATGGCCAGGGTAGTATGCCACTGTTGGTGGCTGTGGCATTGTGCCCTATTGCTCTGTGCGATGTGTGTACATTGCTTGTAGTTGTTGACATGTACTGTGTGATGGGTGTGTGACACACTCATTGAATGTGCTCCTGTTCTGTCTCCCACCCCTAGGTCCCTCCAGGCCCTCCGGTTCCATTGCCATGCCACGCATCAGGTGCCTTTCCGCCCAAGGTGGCCGTTGTATTCCGTACAAATAAAACACAGGGCACAAACAGCAGTTTGTGTAAGAGGTGCATTTATTTCAAACTGTGACATGTGATTGTGTGCGAGGTGATGACAAAAGTGGTGCGTGCAGTGACAATGAGCTGTCGGTCACGGCTGCGTGATGCTCAGGGTACTATATTCAGTGTGGCTTGTGCATGCAGACGTGGCTCCTTGGGTGTTGCTGTGTTTGTGATGGGTCATGTGGGGTGTGAGTCTGTGGTTCATGTCCGTGTGCACATTGTTCACTTGTTCGTGACGGTGGGCGGTGCTGCGTGTTCGTCTGCTACGTGACATGTCCCATGTGTTGGTCGTGTTACGGTCCTCATGCCTCCAGTAATCCAGCCCTGTCCAGTTTCCCACCTGCAGGTTGTTCGTGCGTGCACTGTACTGGATGCCACATGGTTCTAAGCGGGGGTGCTCCATGTTGCAGGTCTGTGGGGGTGGGGGGGTGTTGTGGGTCGTGGTGGTGGCTGGACACCCACTGACACCGATTGCTGTGGACCGTGATGTCTACCTTTCGGCTGTCGTTGTGCACTGCGGTGGCTGACACGTGGCTGTGGGGTGTGGGGGATGCTCCTCCTTGCTGTGCTGTGGGACTAGGGGCCTGGTGTGTTTTGTACTTGGGCTGTCCACCCTCCCACCCACTGCACTTTGTGTTCCTGCCACTTACCTGTTACTTGTCGGTTAGTGCAGCTATGGCGGACACATGGGTGTGGTGGGTGCTCGTTGTGGCGCTTCTGGCATATTTGGGGACCTGTTGGTGGTTACGTGGCTGGCTGAGTGTACACATGTCCCCACGCATCTTACAGTTGTTCGGTTTGGGCTGTGTGTGGTGGTGTCTGTTGCATGTGTGTGTGATGTGTTGTGTATTGTGTGCTGGACATGGGGGTGTTTGTCCCTGGGAGCTGTGGCATGGTGGTAGTGCATGTGAGTACATAGCGGTGTGCTGGTATACATTAGTTTGTACTTACCAGCCTCCACTCCCCTGCTAATCCGGCGAGGATCTCGGGATGTATGATGACTCGCACCTTCTCCTCCCACGCTTTGAAGGTCTTGAAGAGCGCAGGATTCCCTCCGCCAGTGACGGCAGCCAGCTCTCTGTTCTTGCTCTCCTTCTTCTTGACCAGGCTCTTGACGTCATTCCACCGTTTGTTTATTTCGACTCTGTTCCTGGGCAAGGTCCCGACTGCATTGACCTGGTCTACGATCCGGTTCCACATTCTGTTTCTGGTGGCTAGTGGTGTGTGCTGGACCAGGTTCCCATAGATTTGTGGGTGCACCTTGATGATCTCGTCGACCATGACCGTCAGCTCCATGGGCGTGAACTTGGGCATTCTTTGTGGTGCCATGGTGTTTGTGGTGCTGGTGCGGTGTGTGTTGTGTAATGTGCAGGGGGTTTGTGGTGCCGGTGTTTGGTGGTGGTGGTGGTGGTGGTGGTTGTGATGTGTGCGTTTCTGTGGTGTGCTGCTGTCCTTGCTGTGTCACTGTGTCCTCTCCTCTCCTCTCTAGTTTGCAATGTTGCAAGGGGTTGTGGTCTGTGGGAGTGCTGCTTTTGTACTTACCTATGTGGGTGTGTCCTCATGGTCTGTTGTTTTCAGGTGTGTTGTGTCTGGGGTTCTCGCCTTTGTAGTTTTTGTTTGTCCAGGGGGTGTTTTCGGGATGTGTACTGTGCTTGTGTATTTGTGCGTGCCTTGCTGTGTGGACTTGTTGGCCATGTTGTGTGCGATTGTTTTTGTCAGCGGATGGTTTCTGTGCAGGGACGTGGGCGCCATGGCTTCTGCCGTGTCGGTTCTCATCGGCGTTGTTTGCGCTGGCGGGCGGTATATTTGTAGTTTTCCCGCGCTCATGGCGGTGCGATCGTAATCTCACGTGCGGTGTGTCGGGCGTGAGGGCGGGCGGTTTTGTGTTGTCGTGCGTGTTTCCGTCCGTGGCGGGCGGTTTGACTCCGACTCGGACGATGGCGGGCGGTATCTTGTGAGATTTTTCCGCCGATGGCGGTTTTCGGTTTGTGTAATCGTAATGGCGTGGTCGGTGTTCAGACGGTGTGTGCGGGCGGATTTTTGCCGCTTCCATGCCTGGCGGATTTTTTTACGCCGGGTATCGTAATGGGCCCCTAAATTATTAAAATATTAATTTTTAAAACTACATTTTACACTACATTAACTGAGACAGTAGGGAAAGTGTTGGATAGTGGAGGGAATAAATTACTATTCCCACTCCAGCAAGTGCAACAGCAGGGAAAGTGTTGGATAGCGGAGGGGTAAAAATTACTATTCCCACTCCAGCAAGTGCAACAGTAGGGAAAGTGTTGGATAGCGGAGGGGAATAATTTACTATTCCCACTCCAATAAATGCAACAGTAGGGAAAGTGTTGGATAGCGGAGGGGAATAATTTACTATTCCCACTCCAATAAATGCAACGTTAGAGAAAGTGTTGGATAGGGTAGGGGTAAAAATTACTATTCCCACTCCAGCGAGTGCAACAGTAGGGAAAGTGTTGGATAGCGAAGGGAAATAATTCACTATTCCCACTCCAGCTTGTGCAACAGTAGGGAAAGTGTTGGATAGCGGAGGGGAATAATTTACTATTCCCACTCCAGCAAGTGCAACAGCAGGGAAAGTGTTGGATAGCTGAGGGGTAAAAATTACTATTCCCTCTCCAGCGAGTTCAACAGTAGGGAAAGTGTTGGATAGTGGAGGGGTAAAGATTACTATTCCCACTCCAGCAAGTGCAACAGTAGGGAAAGTGTTGGATAGCGGAGGGGAATCATTTACTATTCCCACTCCAGCAAGTGCAACAGCAGGGAAAGTGTTGGATAGCGGAGGGGTAAAAATTACTATTCCCACTCCAGCGAGTGCAACAGTAGGGAAAGTGTTGGATAGCGTAGGGGTAAAAAGTACTATTCCCACTCCAGCGAGTGCAACAGTAGGGAAAGTGTTGGATAGCAGAGGGGAATAATTTACTATTCCCACTCCAGCAAGTGCAACAGTAGGGAAAGTGTTGGATAGCGGAGGGGTAAAAATTACTATTCCCACTCCAGCGAGTGCAACAGTGTGGAAATTGTTGGATAGCGGAAGGGAATAAATTACTGTTCCAACTCCAGCAAGTGCAACAGTCGGGAAACTGTTGGATAGCGGAGGGGAATAAATTACTATTCCCACTCCAGCAAGTGCAACAGCAGGGAAAGTGTTGGATAGCGGCGGGGTAAAAATTACTATTCCCACTCCAGCGAGTGCAACAGTGGGGAAAATGTTGGATAGCGGAAGGGAATAAATTACTGTCCCCACTCCAGCAAGTGCAACAGTCGGGAAACTGTTGGATAGCGGAGGGGAATAAATTACTATTCCCACTCCAGCAAGTGCAACAGCAGGGAAAGTGTTGGATAGCGGCGGGTAAAAATTACTATTCCCACTCCAGCAAGTGCAACAGTAGGGAAAGTGTTGGATAGCGGAGGGAATAATTTACTATTCACACTCCAATAAATGCAACAGTAGGGAAAGTGTTGGATAGCGGAGGGGAATAATTTACTATTCCCACTCCAATAAATGCAACGTTAGAAAAAGTGTTGGATAGGGTAGGGGTAAAAATTACTATTCCCACTCCAGCGAGTGCAACAGTAGGGAAAGTGTTGGATAGTGGAGGGGTAAAGATTACTATTCCCACTCCAGCAAGTGCAACAGTAGGGAAAGTGTTGGATAGCGGAGGGGAATAATTTACTATTCCCACTCCAGCAAGTGCAACAGTAGGGAAAGTGTTGGATAGCGGAGGGGTAAAAATTACTATTCCCACTCCAGCGAGTGCAACAGTGGGGAAAGTCTTGGATAGCGGAAGGGAATAAATTACTATTCCCACTCCAGCGAGTGCAACAGTAGGGAAAGTGTTGGATAGCGGAGGGAAATAATTTACTATTCCCACTGCAGCAAGTGCAACAGTAGGGAAGGTGTTGGATAGCGGAGGGGTAAAAATTACTATTCCCACTCCAGCAAGTGCAACAGTAGAGAAAATGTTGGATAGCGGAGGGGAATAAATTACTATTCCCACTCCAATGAATGCAACAGTAGGGAAAGTGTTGGATAGCGGAAGGGATAAAACCAAAGATTACAGCTATTGAACCAAAAACCACAAACAAAATAAAAACAAAACAATTACCAAAAATATTTATAAATTAATAAATGAATATTAATGATCAACTATTGATTAATTTATTTAAACTAAATTACTTTCCACCCTCTACCCCAATAAACACCAAAACACACACCCAAAAATATTTACACAATTTCCATGACAAATTTTGCATTCATAAATTAATAACAATTAACAACAAATCATTAATTAATTTAAAAAAAAAATCTTCCCAACATTTACAATTATAAACCCCACAACTCACGCATCAAAATTATTCCACAATTACCATATTTAAATTGTAATTAATTAATTAGCATTAATTAACAAATAATTAATTAATTCAAATTTACCTACCACCATATTGCCCTATAAATAACACCACCAATGTTCTAAAACATGACACAATTAACATAATTAATTAACAATTAATTAATAACAATTAAACAAAATAAAAACAATTATTAATAAATTAATTCACACAATAAACACTATAAAATAACATTAAATAAATATTATATTAAAAATACTAAAAAATGTATTAAAAATAAATTACTTCACACCCTAATCCCCTATCAACCCACAACCCGCTCCTAAAACAATTACACAATTACCAATGAATTAATAATAATTAACCAATTAATAAATAATTAATACATTAATTACCACAATTAACAATAAAAAATATTAAAAACATTTATTAATTTAAAAAAATATTAATTAATTAAAATTAAATTACTTCCCACCCTACTCCCTATCAACCCATAACCGCTCCTAAAAAAATTACACAATTACCAATTAATAATAATTAACCAATTAATAAATAATTAATAATAAAATAATTACCACAAATAACAATATAAAATATTAAATATTAATTAATACAAAAAATTAATTAATTAATTATAATTAAATTACTTCCCACCCTATTCCCCTATAAATCCACAACCTGCTACGGAACAAAAACGCAAAATTTACTTAAAATAAAATTAATAACTTCTAAAAATGTAATACATATATTAAAAAACAAATGCAATACTTAGACAAAAAAAATAGAACACATACATACTAAAATACATAACACTAACTAAAAAAACGATATTTTTAACAACTATATTTTTGCTAACGATATTAATGACTTCGATATTGTTAAAAACCATATTACTTACCTTAGACACGATATTCTGTACCACGATATTCTGACAGTCGATATTTTTGTATCCCGATATTTTGCACTCGATATTAGTGCAAGTCGAGAATAACAACTCGATATTCTGACTGTTTGCCTGCCGTATTTTTGTTGACACTTAGGGGCCGATTCCGATCTCGGCCGGTAGGGCTCCGAATCGGATTCGGCTTTACCGGATCCGATTCGGAGCCCTATTTCCCGACCGAATCGTACGTGCGTCCGGGCGAGCTAGTACGATGCGTGCGCTCGCGAAATCTCCGACCGACTCGTACGCAGGACCCGACCGCTCCGACCGACTCGCACGGGGACGACTCGCACCGCGCTATGGAGACGTTCCCCGGCCGGGTAAGGACGATGCGCATCGCAACCGCTCCGACCGACTCGCGCAGTCCGGCTCCAAGGAGCTGTCGGAGCCGCACTTTGGGGGTCCGTGTCGGACCCCCTGGAAGCGTAGGCGTGCGAGTCGCACACAGGGGGACCCATGGGTCCCCCTACACGTGCATGTACGGTGCGACCCGCATCGACGCGAACACGCTGTAGGGGCGCCCTTGTTCGCGTCGTGCCCATTGAGTCAATGGGAGCCCGTGTACGCGTCGTACGACTGGCTCCCATTGACTTCAATGGGAGTCCGACCGAATCGAGTCCGATAGCATACGTGCGCATCGTACTCGTTCGGTCGGACTGCTAGAGTCCGATTCGGTCGGAAATCTCTCCGGGTCCGGCTCGGTCGGAGAGATTTCCGGCCCGAATCGGAATCGGCCCTTAGTTGGATTAATGTAGCAATTTATTAACAGCAGGCGAAGGGGCTGATGGTTCGCACCGAGTCCTCGATTATCATGGCTTGGAGGTCGGGCGTTTTTACACCTATTACTGTGGTTTTAAGTTTAGAAGCGTGGCTTAAGAAAACCGACAGGCCTCCTGACGGGCGTCCAAAGATGTTCTTTTTTGTCCCTGCTATATGGTGTTCGTAGAAGCCACCAATTGGGGTTGTTGACATCGCCCAGGTTTCCTGGAAGCACAATACGTCCCTTTTTGCAAGGAACTCCTGCGTTGCCTTGTCCCTAAGAATTTTATTTAGCCCTGCGATGTTCCATGAGATGAGGGTTAGTTTCTGTTGTTGATATTGTTGTTCTTTCTATACTAACATGATTTTGGCTTTGGTTAGAGATGCAGTTGCCAGGGAACCTATGGTTAGGGCCTGCTCGACCTGACTCGTCTGCACTCTGCACTGACTGTGTCTTTGGGTGATACAAATGTTTATCGGGATACTTGGTTGTTCCAAATTTTTTGTCCCTCCTGTTCTGTTGATAGTTGTCCCTTTCATGATTGATGTGGCCCCCCACTGCCATGGTGGGGGACAAGGACGTGGGGGTATTTCGTCAGACTGGAGGCTTCAACATCGATGCACCAACTTGCTATTTGTTGAGCTTCACCAAGGACCGCCTGTTGGATTTGCTGGTGACTGAATCCCACTAAGGTGCAATCTCCGTGGGTATCGCTGGCTAACCTTCTAAATTTTATCCACTCTAGGTTTTCCGATCTAATCTGTGTCAGCGTGGTGATATGTCCGAGTAGCCTTAGAATGTTGGACCTATTCAGGATGTCATAAGAGCCTTTGACTGTGTACCTATGGGTGAGCACCACCTCGTGGATTGCAGTATGAATCACTGACAAAATATCGCTGGACAAAATATCGTGTTCCCAAAATATCAGGACATAAATATCGATGTCAAAAATATCGACATCCTATCTACATAATGGTAAGTACTAAAATATCGAAAAAAATATATAGTTGTTAAAAATATCAAAGTTAAAAATATCGTTTTTTTTAAATGTATAAAAAATAATGTAAAATAAATTAAATAATACATATAACTTAAAATAAAATATTTAGAATTATTTTTTTTAACAATTATAAGTAATAAATGTAATGTAAAAATAAATTAAACATACATATATAAAATGTAATATATATATTTACTTAATAATAATTACTAAGGTGTCCATTACGATGTCGGGCGGATAAAAATCCGCCATCAACCACAGTGGCGAAAATCCGCCCGCCTACATCGTCTGAATACCGACCGAGCAATTACGATGCCGCGAACCGAAAACCGCCGGAGGCAGAAAATAAACAGAAAATACCGCCCGCCCATGTCCGAGTCTAAGTCCATCCGCCCGCCACGGACGGAAAGACGCACGACAAGCCAAAACCTCCCGCCCTGACGACCGAGACACCGCCCGTGAAATTAGGATCGTACCGACATGAGCGCGGAAAATCCACAAATACACCGCCCGCCAGCGCAAACAACAGTGACGAAAATGGACACGGCGGAAGCCCTGGCGGCCACGTCTATGCACAGAAACCATCCGCTGACGAAAACAAACACACACAACATGGCTAACAAGTCCACACAGCAACCCACGCACAAAAACCCAAACACAGTACACATCCCTGAAACACACCCCCCCCTGGACAAAAAAATCAACAACAAATCCCAGAACACCAGCCACAACACACCTGAAAACAACAGACCATCATGACACACCCACATAGGTAAGTACAAAACCAGCCCCTTCACAGACCACAACCCCCTGCAACATTACAAACTGAGGACGAAAGCACACAACACAGCGAGACAGAAAGGACAGCAGCACACCACAGACACGCACCTATCACACCCATCACCACCACCACCACCAAACACCGGCAACACAAACCCCCTGCACATCACACACCACACACCGCACCAGCACCACAAACACCAAAACACACACCATGGCATCACACAGAATGCCCAAGTTCACTTCCACCGAGCTGACGGTCATGGTCGATGAGATCGTCAAGGTGCACCCACAAATCTATGGCAACCAGGTCCAACAGACACCACTATCCACCAGAAACCGGTTGTGGAGCAGGATCGTAGACCAGGTCAATGCAGTCGGGAACGTTCCACGCAACAGAGGAGAAATTAACAAAAGGTGGAACGACCTCAAAAGCGTGGTCAAGAAGAAGGAGACCAAAAATCGAGAGCTGGCTGCCAGGACTGGCGGAGGGAATCCCGCGCTATTCAAGACCTTCAAGGCGTGGGAGGAGAAGGTGCGAGTCATCATACATCCGGAGATCCTCACCGGATTACCAGGGGAGTGGAGGCTGGTAAGTACAAACAAACGTATACCAGCACACCGCCATGTAATCACATGCACTACCACCATGCCATAGCTCCTAGGGACAAACACCCCCATGTCCAGTACACAATACACACGACATCACCCACACATGCAACAGACACTCACACACACTCAGCCCAAAGCTACCAACTAACAAAACCATGGGGGCATGTGTACAGTCAGCCAGCACCGCAACTCCCACCAGGTCCCCTTGTACTCCAGATGCGCCAGAATGAGCACTCCCCACACCCACATCCATGTGTCCGCCATAGCTGCACTGACCGACAAGTAACAGGTGAGTAGCCGGAACACAAAGACAGTGGGTCGGAAGGGGGACAGCTGAAGTAAAACACCCACCAGGCCCCCACTACCACAGACCAGCAAGGTGGAGCACACCCCACATCCATGTGTCCGCCATAGCTGCACTGACCGACAAGTAACAGGTGAGTAGCCGGAACACAAAGACAATGGGTCGGAGGGGGGACAGCTGAAGTAAAACACCCACCAGGCCCCAATACACAGACCAGCAAGGTGGAGCACACCCCACATCCATGTGTCCGCCATAGCTGCACTGACCGACAAGTAACAGGTGAGTAGCCGGAACACAAAGACAGTGGGTCGGAGGGGGGACAGCTGAAGTAAAACACCCACCAGGCTCCCACTCCCACAGACCAGCAAGGTGGAGCACACCCCACATCCATGTGTCCGCCATAGCTGCACTGACCGACAAGTAACAGGTGAGTAGCCGGAACACAAAGACAGTGGGTCGGAGGCGGGACAGCTGAAGTAAAACACCCACCAGGCTCCCACTCCCACAGACCAGCAAGGTGGAGCACCCCTCCCTCCCAGTACCATGTGGCATCCATTGCATTGCGCACTCAGAAACAACCTGTAGGTGGGAATATGTACAGGGCGGGGCGTCTGTAGGCATGAGGACTGTACTACGACTGACACATGGGACATGTCACGTAGCAGAGGAACACGCAGCACTGCTCCCAGTCACAATCATGAGACCAATGTGCACACGGACATGTTCAACAGAGTCAAACCCCACATGACCCATCACAGATACAGCAACACCTAAGGAGCCACGTCTGCATGCACAAGTCCCACTGGAGCACAGACCCACACGGCAGGCACTGTGCCACCCATCACACACATCAGCAACACCATCGAAGTCCTGTCCATGTAGTCCTCACTGCCTGTCACCCACACATCGTACAACAACGCCCACGTAAGACAGACCGTACTAGAAGTAACAGCTTGGAACCACAATATTGCACACAAAGACAACTGGACCCATGAAACACACAGGCACACAATGCACATTCAACATATCATCCATCTCATCTCTCAGCCACAGTGTCATGAAAGGTATGTCATCCGAACAGCTGGCCCTCATACAGTAGTCATGCAAAGATACCTGCCCATGACAAATCATGTGCCTGCAGTGACTGAAGCCCACGTCACACTGCGAGTAACAACACACATAATATAGTCAACACCCCAAGAGCACAGCACTGATGCACATGTACCAGGGTAGCACGCACACAAGGGATGTGGCCCATCTGCAATACGTCGTGTGGCACACAACAAGCACAAACTCACAACAATGCTACCAATGTGATGTCCATGAATGATAACAGTCAGCAGATATTCCGGGCATGTGAGACAGACACACACCTTTGTCTATGCACTGTCATGTTGCCAGAACACATGTCACGTTCTGCACCCATTACCCACAGTATGTACCCCAAAAGCATATTCCAACCCAAGAGCGTTTAGGGGGCTGTACCCCCGTTTGGCATCAGCGTACCTAAGCGTTCCATCCTTCCCCCTAAACCATCGTTCAACCCAACATCGTCTATGGTCCTGGAGCACGCATACACCCGAGCCACAAAATGTAGGAGCATAGCAACACACACCCATCGGCATTGCAAATCCGTCCCATGCCACATGTCCACATCACACAGTCCCATTGCCTAGCCCACGCATACACACATCGTACATCCACACACACGCCACTGGGAAACCTGTGCACGACAGTGCACGAACTGTGAATGTCAGACAACCAATACATACTTTGCTAGGTGCAACACAATGACCCATCTCATTCTCCCCACAGGTGCCGAACTGCTGGATGCTGGAGAGGGTGACAGCAGCCAGCACAGCCAGTCCGCAAGCCCCCGACCCGGACTCACGGATGTAGAGGAGCTGGACACCTCTCCGGACACGGAGCACCCAGCAGGCCCATCTGGAGTGGCAGGGCACAACCGCTCCCCAGGGCCCCTCCTGCCCACCAACCCAGGGCCCCTCCTGCCCACCAACCCATCACCCAGGGCTGCTGACCAGTCACAGACCCCTGCTGCCACGGCCGGTGCGGCCACCACCACCGCCGCAACCACCACCACCACCACCACGCCATCCCTCGCCACAGCCCCTGCGCAAGGGTCGGCACGGCCGTCGGGCTCCACCCTGGGAGCCAGAGCGAGGACCGTGGTGAGCAATGTGGCTAGTGGGCAGGTCGGTGGCAGCAGTACTGGTAGGAGGAGCAGGGCCAGGCCAACGCCAACTGTGCCTGGGAGCCAAGCCCTGCCGCAAATCGACAGAGTCCTTGGGGCCTATCAAGAGGCCCAAGGAGAATGGGCCAGGTCGGCTAGCGACACGCGGGAGGTCCTTGCGGTGTTGAGGTCCATGGACGCCCATATGGGCCAAATCGCGGCCCTCATGGGCCAGCTGGTGGTGGGGGGGAGGGCACAAGCAAGGCCAGCAACACCACCTCCGCCACCACCTGCTGTGGCGCAGGCTCGTGCAGCATCGCGTTCCCCTGCGTCCACAGCGAGTGAGCACTCCTCAACCACCACCAGCGGAACATCAACACACCCCCCCTACCAAACGTGGAAGGGGCCGTCCGAAGAGGAAACAGGTGTCCAGAGAGGACTTCGCACGCACCAAACGCCAGTGAGTCAGCCAGCCACCTTGACCACCTACTGCATTGACTTATAATACGATCCTACCCCACACTGCCATGTGAATGGCATGTGTCTGTTGGACTGTGGACATAGAACTCCATGGGTACACCTTGTCCATCACGCAGCCTTGACCGTCAACTCATTGTCACAGCATGCACCACATTTGTCATCACCTTGCACACAATCACATGTCACCGATGTTAATAAATACACCTTGATCACAATCGGCTTAATGTGTCCTGGGTTTATTCCACGATGTGCAATCGCCACCATGAGCAGAAATGCATCTGCTGTGTGGCATGTCGATGGGACAGGAGAGGCTGTAGGGACCTAGGGGTGAAAAACAGAACAAGAGTACATTCAATGAGTGTGTCACACACTCATCACACAGTACTTGTCACCAACTACAAGCAATGCACACACATCTCACAGAGCAACAGGGCACAATGCTACAGCCACTGTCAGTGGCATACCAACCTGGACATGGACCATTGACACACAGCACTCAGTGAACAAAAGGCCCCCGTGACAGAGCACACATACACCTGCACAACTACAGCTACATCAGCCGTCGTACATGGACACTCACCGTCAAGTGAAGTAGCGGGCGATGAGCTGCTGACGCACATTCACAGCTTCATCCTCTCCACTGTCCTCTTCACTAGAGCTGTCCTGGTCTGCAGGCTGGGGCCCTGGTTGATCTCCGTCATCCACAATTAGGGGGATCTGCTTGCGGATGGCCAGATTGTGCAGCATGCAGCAAGCCACAACGATCTGGCACACCTTCTGTGGGGAGTACGCCAGTGCGCCCCGGTGCGGTCCAGGCATCTGAACCTGGACTTGAGGAGGCCAAAGGTCCGCTCAACCACACGTCTGGTCCTCCCATGTGCCTCATTGTAGCGGACATCAGCTGGGCTCCCAGGACGTCGTAATGGGCTGAGCAGCCAGGGCCCATTCGGGTAAGCAGAGTCACCTGGGTGTGAGGGACACAGAGAACCGTTGCAATTCCAACTGGACACAAGACAGCATCGCACAGCCAGCACGCTACACTACTCCACATACTCACCAACAATCCAGCCACGGTCCGGTTGCAGATCGGTCATCAGACGTGGTAGGATGCTGTTGCGCATGATGTGCGCGTCATGGGCCGATCCTGGGAATTTCGCACACACGTGTGAAATCACCATGTCCGCAAGGCACACCACTTGCACATTCAGGGAGTGCGTGTGCTTCCGGTTGCGGTAGAGGTGCTCAGTGGCCTGTGGTGCAACAAGGCCAACATGGGTGCAGTCTATTGCACCAACGACGTGGGGGATCCGTCCAAGGGCATAGAATGCACCCTTCACTGCCGCCAATTCACGAGCCCTGGGGAAGCGGATGTATCTGTTCCTGTACAGCATCATGGCTGACAGTACATCCCTGAGCACCATGCTGAACATGGGTTGGGACATCCCACCTCCACTGCCCACTGTGTGCTGGAATGACCCAGTGGCGAAGAAATGCAGTGCAGCCATCACCTTAGCCGTGGGGGTGAATGCTGTTGGATACACCCTGCGAGGACGGAGGTGGGGTTCCAACAAGGCACATAGACGATGCAGGGTGGGTCGGTCCAGACGGTATTTGCGGATGACCTCCACATCCACCATGTCTGACAGCAATTGGTAGGGGCGATGAATGTTTGGTCTCCGCCTAGGAAAGATGGAAGTGGACACATGTCAAAGCAACACGCCACATGGCATATTCACATACACAAAACATAAATGACTGAGCAGGCAATTGAATGACAGAACAGCTGACAAGTAGGGACAGCACAGCCACAATACACTTACACAGGTCCCCTACCAATAGCAATGGGCAGTGACACACCCCATTGCCATGAGCATGCACATGGGGATCTAGGCCTCAATAACTTGTAAGGCATGCTGATGGTAACAGACTGCATATTCGGCAAGCGGCAACACCACGGCAACATGACTAGCTGCTGTGCATCACACTGCTTCCGAGGCTGGGTGTGTAGGGCACACACCAACAACGCTATGGACACAGGCTGAGCGGCCAAAACAAGTGGGACCTGTGGCACGAGGGGATATGAGACAGTCATTGATGTCACTACTGCACCCTATGTACAGCACTGTACGGATCACACCTCCAGAAACATTGACAGGTGTACACATTGACAGCCCCATGCCAACACGGCTGTGTGCTTGCAATTACACATCACAAGTGACACGTAACATTGCACGTGCCAAGTGGCAGATGTACATAGTGTAAGATGGCATGTGTGTGCATATGCATATCCCATGCTCCCATGCCAATGTGTACATGATGATGTGCCAACAGACATGTGGAGGCTGAGCACTGGCCGTCCCTGCCTATGCACACAGCATGTTGTGGCCCTGTCCATTGTGGACCTGCACCCACACGCAAGTCATGGCCACACCTGCAGATGCATTGCGCACATTATACTGTGTGGTGCACATGGCATCAGCGGACTGAACCCGCCATGGGCCAGGCCCTTACGGCCAACTCCAATGACCCTCGCGGTTGCACCCTGCGTGTTCCACTGTGGAGGTAGGCGTCCATGGCCAGCTGGGAGCAGGCCAACGTCTGCAATTGAAGCTGCCAGACATGGTACACGAATTGCAGCAGCTTGTACCCACTGAAACTGCCCCAGGGGGTTATATGTGTGTGTGAGTGGGACAGGCATAACCACAGCTACCTGGCACTGCAGCCTGGCACCCCTCGACAACACCTGCTGCTGCCACCACTCCACCTACACGTGGATGACGCTGAGGACATGTCCAGGTCCACTCACCAGCGAGGAGCTGGAGAACCTGGATTCCGAGCTCCACGCACACTGCACATGGCTATTCCTTGCGTAAGTTGTGTGTGAGAGACAACTGCAGTGTGTGTGGGTGTGCATGTGGGGACACACATGTCGTTGCTCCGCAGCACTATGAGTCAGAGCCTGTGGTGTTCAAACATGCACTGCTCACCATGCTGACTGCAGGTGGCATGGGTATGTGAGCTCTCGGGCGCTTTGACCTGTCTGTCCCTCCCGAGTGGTGGTTCCTGGCAACTTCATGTCAGACATCCAGTGACACAGACAATTGGCAATGCAGGTCTCAGTGCACTTGTTGGTCGTGTGGAAGTCAGGCTGGGGCCATGCTGCCCTTCTCAGTCCCAGCAGGCCTGGCCTGCACATTGACTGCACAATGCCAGTAGGTGCCGACACAGACTGCCTAGTGGGTTACATGTGTCTCCTGTTCAGGACCCCCGGATGAGCGCTTACTCTGCACTGTCGATTGGACACACCATGACTCGTGATAGGGATGTGTGTGAGAGATAGTGGCACTGAATGTGACCTTCGTTGCGGGGTGGGCCATGCACAGGGCGAGTACGCTGATGGTTGCGCAGTGTTGGTCACAGTGGGTACACCCACACAGATGTGTTGCCTTGTGATCTTTTTCTAGGTCAGCCTGACAATGGACAGTAGATGTGGGCAGGCTACACATTGCTCGATGTGCTGTCTATATGCATGTGCCTTCACACCAGGAACAACTGCCCCTGCACATGTGACCCCTGCTGCACTGAGTGCTGGGTCTGTTGAGCTGATGCACCATCTGTGCGTGGGGCAGACAGCTCTGCTCACTTCCGTCATTGCCCATGACATCACTTTGCCGCAGGTGACATGGATCATGGAGGGCCCACATGGAGGCGTGGGTGGACTACAAAAGACTGTCCAATGGTTGTCACCCCAGTCAGTGCTTCGAATGGGTAGAATGTGGTGCTGGTACTCATTTTAATGTGTCGAGTGGGCGGGGCTGGGTGCGGGGCTACATGCAAGACATGGGAAGTTCATCGGCTGATCTACTAGTTGCAATACACACGAGACACGTCTTTTTCCGACCACATCAGGGTCATTCCTTAAACTGGCTGAAAATCAAACAGTCATCTTTTGCACTGTCCTCATGGCCTCCCCTCGCTCACCCCAATATGCGTTTGCACCTGAGCAGCTAGCGCATGCACAAGCAGCTCCAAGCTCGCCCCAGAGAGGCCAAGGAGTGTATGTGTGGGTCCAGTTGAACAAGTGGTCTGTCTCACGGTATAATAAGTGGCGGGACGCCGTCCACATGCGTGGTGCCCCGACTCGAGACCCGGGCAACATTGACAATGCATGACAGGCTCCGCAGTCCGGATACACCACCTGCAACACACAGAGGCTGTAGCTGCCCTAGCGGGCCAGGCCGCGTCCAACTGGAGCTCATGGCCCCACACATTCACTCTTTGGCCTCTCTGTGGCGAGCTTGGAGCTGCTTGTGCACGCGCTGGCTTCTCTGTTGCAATGGCATGTAACGTGTGTGGGTGTATTGTCAATGGGTGGGATGGTGCGAGCCACCTTCCGTGACGTCACTCCTGCTTGTGATGTGTGCGTCCCCCACCACTTCCATTTGACTTGTGCCATACTACACATTGAGGATGTGTTGCCTGCGTGATGTGACCAGGAGGAGCGCGCCATGACCTCTCACCCACCATGCTCTACTGCCATCCCGTGCCCTGGATTGCCTGTGCAAGTGGACAATGTTGGGGATACACCAGGTCGACAGGGGATGTGAGTGCCTTGGCAAGGGCCTGGCGGATGCACAGCAGTATCCAGCATGTCCACGGAGGGTGGGCTGACGTCTACACTTGATGCAGCATTGATCGTGTGCCCGCCTGTTGTGCACACACGAGTTCACATTCATCACCAGACAGGTGGTCTTTACAGATTCCCAGGGAGCGCCAATGTACTGTTCCTGAGTCCTCCCAACACAGCGTGTTTCAACATTGCATGGGCGCACCTACCCGTCACACCCACCCACCTGAGCCATGCGTAACTCCCGCTTCACATGACACATGTGTCTTCCACAGTTGTGCTACTCATTTGCGTTGACATCCAATGACAGTGGACTACATGGTCATCTCACGACTGCCGTGTACTTCACACACTCTCATCCTCTCTCATTCGTACTTGTGAAATGAATCAGCAGAGACTCATTTTTGCTTCAAGCCATGTATTGGGACTTATGTCCTCTGTGATGCAGTATAGTGAACACTACTGGCAGCGAAATGCATGTGGAGGATATACTCCGCATGTGTACACATAGCATAGGGTGTAGGGGTACATGTGATTAGTTGTTGGCTGTGAGATGTGGGCTTCAGAGTTACAACTGCTTAGCCGTTGCTGTGCTAATGTACATTTGCTAATTACTGTGGTGCTGCTGACTTTGACACAGACAGTATACATTTAGCCTACCAGTCCGCTTGTCATCATGGGCACAGTGCATCTCAGTTCCATGTTACAGGTTTGCTGCTATAGTTACTCATACACACGTGCGTGGAGGTGACATCAGGGCATGGGCTTACGTGCATGCAACGGCGTCCCACTTGTTGTTGCGATGTGGTGGGTACTGGCCATGTCACAGTCACTGGGCTCATGTTGTTGGTGGATGCACTTGGTGTCCATGCAAAGCTCCTGGCACGGACGTTCAGAGGGAGGTGAGGTGACAGCTCTCACATACTACAGCAGGACGATTACTGTCCACTGACCGGTGCATATGTTGATGGGCGCAGGATCCATATCATGGCATGGTTGTACGTGCAGTTCTGTCCATGTGGTTGCCATACACAAATCCCATGCCTCTGCCTCCCCCTGTTCATGCAGAGTTACTGGATGTGATGAGGAACAGGGTGCATGTCCCGAAAATATCAGATATCATGGCAGTGTAGTTGATGATGTGGTGTCAGTTGCAGGTTGTATGGTATAGTTGTTGTACTGGTAACTGCCTAGTCCGTGCGGAAGCCAAGCATGGGTACGGTGTGGGACATCATTGCTCAGTTGGGGGTATGGCGGCGGGGCCCGACGAATTGACAGGTTGTCAGGTATGCAATACCTTCCAGCAGGGCTTCCATGGCATTGGTGGTGGACATGGATGCCATCCAATGTAGCGGATGGTGGCTGTCAAGGTGTTGGTCGTGAGTTGTCCCTTGTAGGAGCATGATGGGACATGTTGGATGACATTCGATGTAACTGTAATCCATTATCCGTCGTGTGGAGGCACAGTGGTCCCATTGCAGTGTGGGTCCGATAGTCGCCACATACGCCATGCCCCCATAGGCTGAACAGGCCCTGTCGTGGACGTCCAGGGGGTTGAATAGTTGTAGCAGGTCCGCCCTTGGACATGCCGGGTTGGAGAGACATAAATCCACAGGATAGTAGAAGGGACACCTCCGACAGTAGAAGACGGGGATGACGCAGCTGAACAATGCGATGCGGTAAGTTAGTCGGTAACTTACGTTCAGCAAGGCCAGATTGTCACATCCCAATATCTGTATCAGGTTATGTTTGTACAGCTTAATCTGTCCGGCGTAGTTGGGTAGGTGTGGTGCAAGTGCCATTTTGCTGCAGGGCGCTGTGGTGGCGTGCTCCGGCTGTCTGTGCAGTCTGCAGTGTGCAACCTCCGACGTTGCTGGGAATTCTGTAATGGTCGTAGGGAGGCAGGACTTGTGTTATGTTGGCTTGTGCGGAGGACACGGGCCCTCATCCCACATGCTTCTCTGAATGGTCAAGGTCAGTGGTGTCTGACTCCTTCCAGATAACTTGCATGTGAACCACATGGGGGAGTGTTATCATTTCTTTTTTCCGTTGTGAATGTTCTTTGGTGTTATGCGCTATCTGCCCTGTGGCCGCTTCCCTCTGCATGCCTGTGTTGGGCTTTTTTGGTGCAATGACTGTTGTCTCCGGCTTGTTTAGTCGGGATGTGGTTTCAGAGTGGGAATGGAAGGTCATTCAGTGCTGTCTCCTCTCCCGTGTGTGGGCAGCAGGCTGCGTTTCCGCTATACGTTGGGCCTTGTGTTATAATTGGTCCCACCTGTTGTCTGTCCCCGGTATCTTTGATGTTACGTATTGCATGTCTTGTTATTGGGTGCAGGGTGGCATCGGTGTTTCTGTGTGGTACTGGCGTACCTTTTCCCGACGGGGTCCATATTCTGCTGGGTGATGTTGCCTCCGCTGTGTGCTTCGCCGTGTTTTGCACACAGGGGTGTGTCCTAATTTGGCGTGACGTCACTGACATGTTCGGGTCACTTGTGTGACGTCAGGTTGGCAACAGTGAATTGCCGGTTGGGGACATGACTGTGGCAGGGCTGTCACGTGACATGTGCGTTCTGGGTGGTGCTGGTGTGTGTGGTGTTTGGTTGTGACCCTGTGTTGTTTGTGTGCGGCGCATGCATTGCGCTGCCGTTGGCCTCTGCGTTGTGCGCATGTGTGGGTGCAGTGGTGGATGTGTCGTGTCCACGCAGGGATGTCGGGGGGGCCATATACAGTTTTCCCGCCCTTGCACTGTGTGCGCTGTTTGCGTGCCCCTGTTGTGTGTCTGCCTACCTGCGTCGCCGCGGTGCGTTGACTCCTGGGTGCTGCATCAGGTAGAGCATGGGGAGGGCCTGCAGTGCTGGATTCATGCTCGGGGGTCCGCCTCTTTGCTATCCGTACTGTGCGTTCGGTTTTCCGCCTTGCTTTCACGTGCGGTGTCTCTTAGCCGGGGGAACTGTTTGGTTCTGTCATCGTAATTTGTACGCCGGGCGGTACGTGATTTCGTCGGGCGTTGTGTCTCCATTAGTCTGCGCCGCTCCGTGGACGGGCGCACTTTGATGGCGGAGGGCGTAGCTGGCTTACGGGCGGTGTTTGGCTGACTTTTCGCATCCTAATTGGGCGGGCGTGTGTGCTTTGGCGGGCGGACGGTAACTGGTGCTTTTTGCATCCGCCAGCACGGCGGTGGTGCTTCCACCCGCCATCCTAATGGGCCCCTAAATAATTATTTTAATACATTATAAAATGTTAGAAATATATCACAAATTATAAATAAATATATATATACATACACCTGTAACATACAAAAAACATATATATATATATATATATATATATATCTAATAAATTAAATTATTAAAATATTAATTTTTAAAACTACATTTTACACTACATTAACTGAGACAGTAGGGAAAGTGTTGGATAGTGGAGGGGAATAAATTACTATTCCCACTTCAGCAAGTGCAACAGCAGGGAAAGTGTTGGATAGCGGAGGGGTAAAAATTACTATTCCCACTCCAGCAAGTGCAACAGTAGGGAAAGTGTTGGATAGCGGAGGGGAATAATTTACTATTCCCACTCCAATAAATGCAACAGTAGGGAAAGTGTTGGATAGCGGAGGGGAATAATTTACTATTCCCACTCCAATAACTGCAACGTTAGAGAAAGTGTTGGATAGGGTAGGGGTAAAAATTACTATTCCCACTCCAGCGAGTGCAACAGTAGGGAAAGTGTTGGATAGCGAAGGGAAATAATTCACTATTCCCACTCCAGCTTGTGCAACAGTAGGGAAAGTGTTGGATAGCGGAGGGGAATAATTTACTATTCCCACTCCAGCAAGTGCAACAGCAGGGAAAGTGTTGGATAGCTGAGGGGTAAAAATTACTATTCCCTCTCCAGCGAGTTCAACAGTAGGGAAAGTGTTGGATAGTGGAGGGGTAAAGATTACTATTCCCACTCCAGCAAGTGCAACAGTAGGGAAAGTGTTGGATAGCGGAGGGGAATCATTTACTATTCCCACTCCAGCAAGTGCAACAGCAGGGAAAGTGTTGGATAGCGTAGGGGTAAAAAGTACTATTCCCACTCCAGCGAGTGCAACAGTAGGGAAAGTGTTGGATAGCAGAGGGGAATAATTTACTATTCCCACTCCAGCAAGTGCAACAGTAGGGAAAGTGTTGGATAGCGGAGGGGTAAAAATTACTATTCCCACTCCAGCGAGTGCAACAGTGGGGAAAGTGTTGGATAGCGGAAGGGAATAAATTACTGTTCCCACTCCAGCAAGTGCAACAGTCGGGAAACTGTTGGATAGCGGAGGGGAATACATTACTATTCCAACTCCAGCAAGTGCAACAGCAGGGAAAGTGTTGGATAGCGGCGGGGTAAAAATTACTATTCCCACTCCAGCGAGTGCAACAGTGGGGAAAGTGTTGGATAGCGGAAGGGAATAAATTACTGTTCCCACTCCAGCAAGTGCAACAGTCGGGAAACTGTTGGATAGCGGAGGGGAATAAATTACTATTCCCACTCCAGCAAGTGCAACAGCAGGGAAAGTGTTGGATAGCGGCGGGGTAAAAATTACTATTCCCACTCCAGCAAGTGCAACAGTAGGGAAAGTGTTGGATAGCGGAGGGGAATAATTTACTATTCACACTCCAATAAATGCAACAGTAGGGAAAGTGTTGGATAGCGGAGGGGAATAATTTACTATTCCCACTCCAATAAATGCAACGTTAGAAAAAGTGTTGGATAGGGTAGGGGTAAAAATTACTATTCCCACTCCAGCGAGTGCAACAGTAGGGAAAGTGTTGGATAGCGAAGAGAAATAATTCACTATTCCCACTCCAGCAAGTGCAACAGTAGGGAAAGTGTTGGATAGCGGAGGGGAATAATTTACTATTCCCACTCCAGCAAGTGCAACAGCAGGGAAAGTGTTGGATAGCTGAGGGGTAAAAATTACTATTCCCTCTCCAGCGAGTGCAACAGTAGGGAAAGTGTTGGATAGTGGAGGGGTAAAGATTACTATTCCCAATCCAGCAAGTGTAACAGTAGGGAAAGTGTTGGATAGCGGAGGGGAATAATTTACTAATCCCACTCCAGCAAGTGCAACAGCAGGGAAAGTGTTGGATAGCGGAGGGGTAAAAATTACTATTCCCACTCCAGCGAGTGCAACAGTAGGGAAAGTGTTGGATAGCGTAGGGGTAAAAAGTACTATTCCCACTCCAACGAGTGCAACAGTAGGGAAAGTGTTGGATAGCAGAGGGGAATAATTTACTATTCCCACTCCAGCAAGTGCAACAGTAGGGAAAGTGTTGGATAGCGGAGGGGTAAAAATTACTATTCCCACTCCAGCGAGTGCAACAGTGGGGAAAGTGTTGGATAGCGGAAGGGAATAAATTACTATTCTCACTCCATCAAGTGCAACAGTCGGGAAACTGTTGGATAGCGGAGGGGTAAAAATTACTATTCCCACTCCAGCGAGTGCAACAGTGGGGAAAGTCTTGGATAGCGGAAGGGAATAAATTACTATTCCCACTCCAGCGAGTGCAACAGTAGGGAAAGTGTTGGATAGTGGAGGGGAATAAATTACTATTCCCACTCCAGCAAGTGCAACAGTAGGGAAGGTGTTGGATAGCGGAGGGGTAAAAATTACTATTCCCACTCCAGCAAGTGCAACAGTAGAGAAAATGTTGGATAGCGGAGGGGAATAAATTACTATTCCCACTCCAATGAATGCAACAGTAGGGAAAGTGTTGGATAGCGGAAGGGATAAAACCAAAGATTACAGCTATTGAACCAAAAACCACAAACAAAATAAAAACAAAACAATTACCAAAAATATTTATAAATTAATAAATGAATATTAATGATCAACTATTGATTAATTTATTTAAACTAAATTACTTTCCACCCTCTACCCCAATAAACACCAAGGGGGTCATTACGATGGCGGGCGGAAGCACAACCGCCGTGCTGGCGGATGCAAAAACCACCAGTTACCGCCGGCACGCAGCAGTCCACACGCCCGCCCAATTACGATGCGAAAAGTAGGCCAAACACCGCCGGCAAGCCAGCAACACCGTCCGCCATCAAAGTGCGTCCGTACACGTAGCGGCGCAGCACAATTGACACACACCGTCCGACGAAATCACGTCCCGCCCGGCGTATAAATTACGATGCCGCAAACAAACGGCTCCCACGGCTAAGAGACACCGTACGACAAACCGAAGCGGTAACACGGACGCCGAGCACGGACAACGAAGAAGCGGCTCCCCGAGCATGAATCCAGCACTGCAGGCCCTCCCCATGCTCTTGCTGATGCACCACCAAGGACGCAACGTACCGCGGAGACGCAGGTAGGCACACACACAACAAGTGCACGCAAACAGCGCACACAGTGCAAGGGCGGAAAAAGCGGACAACCCCCACCCCGCGTGTACACTACACATCCACCATTGCATCCACATATGACACACAGGCCAAATCGTAACATCGCGTAACACATGTGTACACACCACCTGGGACTAGGAACCAACGACCCCGTCACGGCCCCAAAGCGGCGATGACGCCGCCACACATGCGCACAACGCAGAGGCCAACCGCAGCGCCATGCAAGCGTCGCACACAGACACAGGGACACAACCAAGCAGCACACACATCAGCCCCACCCCGAACGCACATGACACGTGACAGGCCTGCCACAGACATGTCCCCAACGCCCAATTCACGGACAACACCCAACGCCACACAACCGACGCACACATGTCAGTGAAGTCACGCAACAGCAGGACACACCCCAGTGTAACAAACATGGCGTAGCACACAGCGGCGGCAACACCAACTAGGAGAAGCAGGGCCCCTTCGGGAAGAGGAACGCCAGTACCACACTGAAACACCCATACCACCCTGCACATATGAACAAGACATATAAAACGGAACACCAAAGAGCCCGGGGACCGACAACAGGTGGCCCAAGAATAACATTCACACACAAGGCCCAACGCAGAGCGGAAAGGCAGCCTGCCGCCCACACAAGGGAGAGCAGACAGCACTGAATGACCTTCCATTCCAACTCCGAAACCACAGCCCTACGAAAGAAGCCGGTGAATACAGCCATTGTCCAAGAAAAGACCAACACAGGCATGCCGAGGAGACCGACCACAGGGCAGATAGCGCATATCACAGAAGCACACAACGGACGGGGAAGAAAAAGAAAACACTCCCCATGTCGGCCACATGCAAGTTAATTGGAAGGAGTCACACATCACTGACCTTGAACTGTCTGAGAAGCATGTGGGATGAGGGCCCGTGTCCTCCGCACAAGCCAACAGAACACAAGTCCTGTCTCCCTACGACTACACAGAGCTCACAGCAACCTCGGAGCGTGCACATTGCAGACTGCACACACAGCCGGAGCACGCCACCACAACGCACCGCTGCGAAATGGCAACCGCAACACACCTACCCAACTACGCCGGACAGGTCAAGCTGTACAAAACCAACCTGATACATATATTGGGATGCGATCTCCTGTCCCTGCTGAACGTAAGTTACCGACTGACTTACCGCATCACATTGTTCAGCTGCGTCATGCGCGTCTTCTACTGTCGGAGGTGTCCCTACCAGCATCCCGTGGAGATGTGCCTCTCCAACCCGGCATGTCTAAAGGCGGACCTGCTACCACTACTCCTCCCTCTGGACGCACACGACAGGGCCTGCTCTGCCTATGGGGGCATGGCGTATGTGGCCAACATCGCACCCGCACTGAAATGGGACCACTGTGCCTCCACACGACGGATCATCGAGAACAGCTACATCGAATGTCACCCAGCATGCCCCATCATGGTCCTCCAAGGGACAACTTACGAACAACACCTTGACAGCCACCATCCGCTACATTGGCTGGCAAACATGTACACCACCAATGACATGGAAGCCCTGCTGGACGGCATCGCATACCTGACAACCTGTAAATGCGTCGGACCACAACGCAGGTTCCCCGATTGACCTATGATGTCCAACCCCGCACCCATGCTTAGCTTCCGCACGGACTGGCCAGTCACCACCACAACAGCCATACCAAACGACCGGCAACTGTAACCACACCATCAACGACATCGCCATGACATCGGATATGACCGGGACATGCACACTGTTCCCCATCACATCCAGGAACACCGCATGCATCGTGGGAGGCAGTGGCATGGGGTCTGTGTATCGCACCCACATGGACGGAACTGCACGAACAACCAGGACACGACATGGATCCAGCGCCCATGGACACACACACCGCTCAGTGGACATGAATAGGTCGCCTGGAGTCTGTGGGTGCTGCACCCTCCCACCCCCGCCCCGGGAATCCCATACCAGGACCTTTGCATGGATGACAAGTGCATACAACAACAACACGACCCCAGTGACTGTGACATGTCCAGTAACCACCACATTGCAACAACAAGTGGCACGCCGCTGCATGCACGCAAGCACATGCCCTGATGTCATCTCACATGCACGCGTGCATGAGGAACAACCGCAGCAAACCTGTCACATGGAACTGAGATGGACTGTGCCCATGATGCCAAGCGGTCTGGTAGGCTACATGTATACCGTCTGTGTCAAAGTCCGCAGCTCCGCAGCTATACGTAAATGTACATTAGCACAGCCTTGGCCAAGCAGATGTAACTCTGAAGCCCACATCCCACATGCAACAGCCAATCACATGTAACCCCACACCCTATCCCATTTGCAATCATGCTCAGTATATCCTCAACATGTATTCCGCTGCCAGTAGTGTCCACTATACTGCATCACAGAGGACAGAAGACTCAATATAATGTTTGAAACCAAAACTGTCTCCGCTGACTCATTTCACAAGTACGAATGAGAGAGGATGAGAGTATGTGAAGTACACGGCAGTCGTGACATGACCATGTAGTCCACTGGTATTGGATGTCAACGCAAATGAGTAGCACAACTGTGGAAGACACACATGTGTCGTGTGAAGTCGTATGGACGCAGTGCTCAGGTGGGTGGGTGTGACGGGTAGATGCGCACATGCCAAGTTGGAGCACGCCGTGTTGGGAGGGGTCATGAACAGTACACCACCGCTTCCCTGGGCATTGTGAGAGGACACCTGTCGGGGGAGTGAACACGTGTGTGCACAGCAGCCGGGCACACGTACAAAGCGGTACCAGGCGCACCTCAGCCCACCCTCTGTGGACAAGCTGGATCCTGTTATGCGCCCGCCATGCCCTTGACAAGGCACACACAGCCCCAGTCGACCAGGTGTAACCCCAACATAGTCAATCCGCACAGGCGATACAGGGCACGGGATGGCAGTGGAGCATGGTGTGTGAGAGGTCTCCTCGCGCTCCTCCTGGTCATATCACGCAGGCAATAGAACCTCAACATCTAGCATGGCACAAGTCAGATGGAAGTGTAGGGGGACGCACCACAGCACGAGCAGCACTGACGTCACGGGAGGTGGCTCGCACCATCCCATCCATTGCCCATCATACCAACCACGCCACATGCCATTGCGACTAAGTGCAAGCGCGTGCGCCACCACCCCGAGCCCTCCCCAGAGAGGCCAAAGAGTGAATGTGTGGGCCATCAGTCACAGACGGACGCGGCCTGGCCGCAAGGGCAGCCACAGCCACTGGGTGTCGCAGGTGGCGGATCCGGAAGGCGAAGACTGTGATGCATAGTCCATGCAGGCCGGGTCTCCATTTGGGGCACCACGCAGGTAGACGGCGTCCCGTAACACATCATACCCTGAGACAGCCCACTCGTGCAACTGGACCCACACATACACTCCTTGCCCTCTCTGGTGCGAGCTTGGGGCTGCCTGTGCAAGCGCTAGCCTCGCAGGTGCACATGCATATTGGGGGAGCGAGGGAGGACATGAGGGCTGGGGCGAAGATGACTGTATCACTGTCAGTGAGTACAAGGGATGACCCAGATGTGGAAAGGAAGAGACGTGTCCCGTGTGTACTGCAACTAGTCGCCAATCCAACTACCCCCCATGTCCGGAATGTAAGCCCGCACCTAGGCCCGCCCATCCGCCACATCGAATATACCACCAGCACGACAACCTTCCCATTCGAAACACTGACTGGGGGTGGCGACCAGTGAACAATCATGTGTAGCCTACCCACGCGTACATGTGGGCCCTCCATGATCCATGTCACCTGCGGCAAAGTCATGACATGCGCAATGAGGGAAGTGAGGAGAGCTGTCCGCCCCACGCACAGAAGGTGCATCAGCTCCACAGACCCAGCAGCGAGTCCAGCAGGGGTCACATGTGCAGGGGCAGCTGTGCCTGGTGTGAAGGCACATGCATATAGACAGCACATCGACCAATGTGTAGTCTGCCCACATCTACAGTCCATCATCATGCGGACATAGGAATTGAACACAGGGCAACACATCTTAGTGGGTGCACCCACCGTGACCAACAATGCGCAATCATCGACGTACCCGCCCTGTGCATGGCCCCCCACCCAACGGAGGCACATCCAGTGCCACCATCCCACACACACAAGCCTTCCACGGAACATGCTGTGTCCAATGGTCAGTACAGAGTCAGCGCCCATCTGGTGGATCCTGAACAGGAGACACATGCACACACATGCCAGCTCCCACTATGTACGTCTGCCACCTGGCACGTGCAATGTAACCTCTCACCTGTGACGTGTGACTGCAAGCACACAGCCGTCTTGGCATGGGGCTGTCAATGTGGACACCTGTCAATGTTTCGGGAGGTGTGATCCGTACAGTGCTGTACATAGGGTGCAGTGCTGACACCTACTACTGTCTCATATCCCCTCGTGCCACAGGTCCCACTTTTTTTGGCCGCTCAGCCTGTGCCCACATCGTCGTCGTCGTGTGCCATACTCATCCAGCTTCGGAAGCAGTTCCATGCTCAGCAGACATTCATGTTGCCGTGGCGTTGCCGCTTGACGAATATGCAGTCAGTCCCCATCAGCACGCCCCGCAAGTCATTGGGGCCTAGATCCCCATGTGCATGCACATGGCAGTGGTTTGTATCACTAGCCATTGCCATTGTTGGGAGACCTGTGTAAGTGTATTGTGGCCGTGCCGTCCCAGCTTGACAGCTGGGCTGTGGCTCATGTGCTTGCTCAGTCATGTCAGTGATGTGTATGCGAAATTGCTATGTGTTGTGTTGCTTTGACATGTGTCCACTGCCATTTTCCCTAGGCGGAGACCGAACATTGACCGCCCATACCAATTGCTGGCGGACATGGACGATACAGAGGTCATTAGGAAGTTTCGGCTGGACAGGCCAACCCTGCATCGACTGTGTGCCATGTTGGAACCCCATCTCCGTCCCCGCAGGGTGTATCCGACAACTGTCACCCCCACGGCTAAGGTGATGGCCGCCATGCATTTCTTCGCCACTGGGTCATTCCAGCACACACTGGGCAGTGGAGGAGGGATGTCCCAGCCCATGTTCAGCAAGGTGCTGAGGGATGTACTGGCAGCCATGATGCTGTACCGAAACAGGTACATCCGCTTCCCCAGGGCTCGTGAATTGGCGGCAGTGAAGGGTGCATTCTATGCCCTTGGCAGAATCCCACACGTCGTTGGAGCCATTGACTGCACACATGTTGGCCTTGTTCCACCACAGGCCACTGAGCACCTGTACCGCAACAGGAAGCACACGCACTCCTGAA